>CM042080.1:20952452-22202452 GCA_023509865.1 Trypoxylus dichotomus
GCTATTTGTTACTATTACTAATAAATTTTGTTATATTGTTAATTTCCGTACGTTCTATTTACTATAATAAATAAGATCTACTTCACACTGTGTTAATAATTTCTACATCTACCCAGAGTGGTGTATCTAAATATTAGCTAGTGTAATTATTAAACTAGAAATAATTGGAATAATGATGTATATAGTTTTATTGTTATTAAAGCGTTCGAATAAATTCTACCTCTAGTTGTCCATTCCAATAAAAACTTTTGGCGTAATTTGTACTATTTTTAAGTAAATTTGACAGAGTACTCGCTTAGGTGCATTGTTAACGGGAACTTGTTAAAATTGTATAGTAATTGGTTCAAAATAGTTTTTACTATATAACCCAAATCACTAGGGGGAGACATTAATTCAGACCACCACTGTACGTGTTTATATGTGTACATTTGCGTCTTAAAGGTGCTTCTACTTTTTCAATTTTCAATAATAATGATTTCAATGCAGAGTTTGTAATAATAATAGTATTAATAATAAGAGTAATAGCTTTTTAGAGGAAAAAGCAGTAAGAAATTGTCTAAAATTAATGGTCTGGTCTTCTCAAAGTCTGGATTTATGCCACATAGAGCTTTTATGGGATAAGCTCGATCGAAGGGCTACACAGCGACAACCTCAGAACACCCAACACTTATGGAAATATTTACAGAACCCATGGCAACTAATGCGGACTGTCTCGACTGCCAACTTACGCTGCTTACGTGTAATGCTACGCCCGTTAGCTAAATTTAGTTATGTTGAATGCTGTCTCTGCCGCTGGCGATGCTTTCTGAAGAAAAGCATTTTATCGAAAGTACATATGCATTCCACATTTTAATCAAAAAGATATAGATAAATTTGTTACTGCAAAAGATCGTTGCATGGATTTTCTACTTCAATAAAATCAGGATATTACTGAGTTTTAAAAGTACTTTTCTTATTTCTTCATAAGTACCCTAGTAAAAATAAATTTTAATAAAGCACACGTAGTCTCCTATTAGAAAAGGTATTAGTATTCAAAAAATTTGCAACCCTCTAATTTCTTGACTTCCATTATAGCAGTGCAACAACTTGTAAACATATATTTGCATATATAATTGATATATACCTGAAGTTAGTTGATCTTGAAAAACTTGATAAATGTTTAAAATACTAGGAAAAGATTACGACACGCCGCGCAATAGTTAGAAAATTGTACTAAGCCTTGACATTAAACACCGATTTCTAAGCTTGTTAAAGTTTTAATTTAGGGAAAATAAAACAAGTTTACATCTCACAAGGTATTATAAAAACCTTTCATCCAGGTCATGTTTGTTTTATAAATTATGTTTTTACATCACTAACGTGTATAGTATTATTTACTTCAATATTAATAGTGTTAAATTCTGTAAGTATGTAAAAATATGTTAAAGTTTAGAAATGAACCATATTATACAGTGAGGTTGTAAAGTACGGAATAAAATTCATATGGTTGAAGAAATTTTTTTCATCCTTGAATCTCTATAGTAATTTTACACAATAGACATAGTTAAATACGTGCTCCTTTGTGGAGCAATGTTAGTTCAAATTATGACGTTATGCTCATTTTTATTAAATTACAATCTAATGTTTTTCTTCTGTAAAGAATAATGTGTTAGAATTTATTTAGTAAAACGGGATAAATTATCTCACAGTTAGCTGGCAGTGATTTGTATTAAAACAGAATGATTGAATGAAGAGGGTTCTTCCGGGCTATTTGGCTGAGGCAATTGTTGGAAATCGTATCCGAGGTGGCCATTCTTAAACTGTAGACCAATCAAGTCGACAAGTCGAATTAGATTATAGAATAGGCAAAACAACAGCGCTGAAGATATTTTATTTAACAAAATATCATTCTTACAAAATTAAATTAGTACAGAAGCTACGAGTGTCAGGATAGGATCCGTTGCAATAAGTACCAGCATATAACCGACAGGATGAAAAGGATATTATCAGCGGGGGTAATAGATACGGGGGGTGCTTTTTTATTCAACATCCTATAGTTCATGAAAACAAGACAAATGTAAATAACAAAATGAATTTATTACCAAAAGTTATGTTCAAACAAGGTTACCTTTCTATATAATCACCGGGAAGATCGATGCATTTGTCATATCTGTGGGTGGGCCTTCTAATCCCCTCTGCATATAATGTTGCAGTTAGTGAGTTGTAATGGTCCGTAACGTTGTTTTGTTCTTCTGAGTTCTTCTGTACTCTGGAAGCTCTGCCCTCCTAGCCACTTTCAGTTTTCAAAAGAGATGGAAGTCGCTTGGCGCTAAGTTCGGGCTATAAGCCGGGTGTTTAAAAACTCCCCTTCGAAATTGTTCAAGAAGTCGTTGGGCTACAGCAGTAGTGTGGGAACAGGCATTGTCATGCATGAGAACTCCAGAAGTCAGCATGCCTCTTCTTTTGTTTCGAGTGGTTGTCTGCAATCGTTGCAAAGTCTGGCAATAAACAATTACAATGATAGAATTACACCACGCAATTAGCACTTGACGAAAGAACCAATTGCAGCAGCCATATTTACGTGCCTTCAACTCAGCTGAAAATAGCGTAATGACTGCAAATAGCAGATATTATAGTGATAGACATGCGCAGTCATCTTCTGGGCATCCCCGTCTCTTACCACTCGTATGGCTGTTTACAGATAGGAACGAAGGTTACAAAAAAAAAACAGCCCTCGTGTGTAAAACACCTACCTTATTTATAGCTGTTATTACGTAAAAATTAGGTAAGATTGGTGCAAAGTTTGCAGCATTATATAGGTTTCCACATTTATCTCGGTGAATGATATTCGGGGTAATGAAAAAATATTCTTATATTTTGAAGACCGTTTGAGATCTACGAATGTAACACAGGAATAATTAAAATAATCTTTGAGATTTATTAACGGACCTGCCGTACTATCATAAATTTGTCGTAACTTTGTAAAATCGGAATATACTTTTCTCTAATCCTATCGAGCTTTTCTATTTTCGATTATATTGTGCAGTAATATTTGTTCAATATTTGCACTGACTCCATTAATGACAACCCTGCATTTTCCAATTTTTCTATTGGGTTAAGTAATCCTTCTTAATTATCGTAAATAGTTTTTAAATCTGTTTTCACGATGGTAGAAAATCTTGCCTGATTTTGCTTAACAGCTGCACCTTCCTCAAGACTGAATTGCAGGATCACACTCTAAATTTGTTGGAAATACTGAGAATAATAGAAAGCCGTCTTCAACCATGTTCCCCAACGTGCAAGAATTGCCTCTGACGGTTTAGGTAAATTGAGATATCAATTGTGAAATTTTCGAGTTAGTTTGGGAGATTTGGAAACAATTTCTTAGTATTTGTTATTAGTGTATCCACATCCCGCAAAATATGTTGGAATAGTTTATGCCACAAGATATAAAGCATGAATACATGCCACCTTCTTTAAGAGAATGATCTAGTTTGTCGTAACACCGTCAACCATAAAGATCAATAGTTGATTAGCTAAAGGTTGAAATTTTTATAGCGTAACCAGTACTACCAATGTAATTGCTTCGCACACCATTATAGTGCAACCTGGAGACAAGCACAAATTTCGCAAGTGTGAAATAATAATTATTGAACGTACAAACATATTTTTGTTCTCAATTATCTTTAATTTATACATGTACTAAATATCAAATTTTCGCCCATCCAAGGTTAGTATATTAATATTACGTTAGTAAGAACATGAAGAACAACTAACGCCTACAAGGAAACAGAAATTGTTGTAGTTGCTTACGAATTTTAAACTGTCTTTAATCATAGAACAATTGTATTTGTTTAACGCATTTAGATAGATCTATAGATGAACTTAATTCATTATAAAAGATGCTTTTGAGTTTACTTTTTAAATTTATAATAGAACGCATAGATTATTTATTTCAACTGGTAGTACAAAAACTTCGGTTTAGTAATGAAAAATAATTTGGTAACATAATAATGCTGGTAAAATACAGCTATCATAGTATTGGTGAAGTCACTCACGAGAAAGACAATGTGAGGAGACAAAAAACGCTATCACACGGACATATTTCTGCCTATTCGGCGTTATCAGCGTGTTGCTCGGGAGAAGGGTTGGAAACTGTATTCGCTTGTTTCGCTGTGTTTGAATCAGCAGACGAGTGTTTTATCCTTTTGGCACTAGATAGCACCAAGAATATTCACTGGAGATGTAAGGTTAGATATGGCGATAGCAATAGAAAGGGAATTGCATGTATTGAGCAAAAATATCGTGTAAGGTAGGCAGGAACATGTTCCTCTGTTAGAGTTTCTTCTTGTCTTACCTTGTTTTTCTCATGAATGATTTCCCTATACTATGAGTAGATATATTTAGCACCATTATTATGTCAAGTAAACAAAGAGGCAGTTTGGTTAAAATTGATACCCTTGAATATTGTTTAACGACTTGATTGATTAGTGTTGTTAATATAGAAACTTGTAAATGGCCACCTTCAAAATTTTTATATTATTATTATTATGTTAGGTACTGTTTTGTACGCATTTAGATATGCTGTACGGCAGGCATCATACTTTTACTAAAATGTTCAAAAGATAACTGTTCTCCTTTAGGTCATCGATTGTTTCTGGATTTTAGCGCAAACATTTTACTTTAAATAATCCTAAGGGAAAAAATCCAGAGGCATTAAAGTCTTGTGATTTAACCGGCCAATTGATGCTGCTTCTTGGAAAAATTATATAATTACCAAATTGTTCGAGTAAAGCGTTTACCGTTTCTGCGGCTACATGGTATGTGGCCGTCCTGTTGAAATCAAATGTTCTCGACATCAGTATTTCCCAATTTGTCAAGCAGAAGATTTGTAATCATGTTTTGCTATCAAGTTCAAAATAACAGTAACAGCATTGTCAGCTTCATTTTCTAAGAAATACGTACCGATCAATACACCAGACCGAAATCAACACCCAGCCCTTTTGTGGATGTGGCGATTTCCCCACTATTTATCATCAATTTTCAAATTCGGGAATTTTCAAATCCAGTTAGAAAAAAAAACCTCATTGCTAAAAACGATTTTTATTGAAAAATTTGGCATCGTAGATTTTTGATTGTATAGCGAAGTTTACGTATTTCAAAGTTCTTTGGCTTTTTCTTTTGTTATCTGAATCTTTTAGCTTTTAAATGAGCGACGACGAATGGCTACTCTTCAATTCCCATTAATACCTGCGTTTGTAACTACAATAAGGCAATCCAATACACTGCCATTTCGTTGTCAAATCATTTTTAAAATGGCGTTTATAGTACGCAAGTGAAATACCAAACATCACTGTATTCAGTTAATAATTTATTCAAATAATAACTCGTCACACATAGTTACAATCACTTTTCGCCAGTATAGCGTCTTCAGAACCTACGTAGATCAAGTATAACTTCGAAATAGCATTGTCTGTAGAGGTATCTAATTTATGTTCTACATACGCCATTTTTAAAACAATTTGATAGCGAAGTGACACTGCGTTGAAATGCATAATATTTTCGTGTAAAGAATGACTAAGATGGTGAGTTTTGATGTTTCTATAAGTTATCCTACGTTTCCTCACATTTTGCAAGAGTTTTCCAAATGGTCACGTATGGTGGGCAATTTTGTTTTTCATATTCTGTATGGGGCATTACCATACTTAAAATAATGTAAGTATACCTTCCCATTTTTATTAACTGAAATGTTTCTACGATCTCAACTTGAAACACCTTTATAAATACTTCCAATTTTTTCGACGATAGTATATGAATGAAATATAGTAATCCTATTGGGAGAAGCAATAATTTAAATGAAGTATTACCCGAACCGTCATCCACTTAGATATGCTGTTGTCCTTGTAAAATAAATATATATCTTTCGCAATTTTCACGTAGATTCAGTACGTCTTACAAACAGTACGGTTCAAGTGCGCACCACAAACAACAAATTTCCGATGTTGAAAAATATATTGCTTAAGTTTTTCATAAACATACTTAAGGCGGGAAAAATTCCTCGCCACATTGCGGTTATCATGGATGGGAATAGAAGATATGCCAAACAAAGTGATTTAGAACTAGGTGAAGGGCATAGAAAGGGTTACGATAAATTCGTGGATATACTTCAATGGTGTCAAGATTTGGATATACATGAATTAACCGTGTACGCATTTAGTATAGAAAATTTCAAACGCTCTCCGGATGAAGTTGATTTTTTAATGACATTATTGGCAGAGAAATTAAATGAACTACTTAAGGAAACTGAAAATCTAAAAAAAAAACAAATTTGCATCAGGATTATTGGAAATATAACGCTTCTACCTGAAGAAATCAGGCAGCTATCTTCAAAGATCATGGATCTAACCAAAGACCACAAAAAATTGATTTGCAACATAGCAATGCCGTATACATCGAGAGATGAATTGACAACAGCAGCTAAAAGTATTGTTCACGGTGTGAAATCAAATCAAATACATCTGGATGATATCAACGAAGAACTTGTATCAAAATGTTTATATACTAATCGTGGTACTAATCCAGACATCTTAATTAGAACATCTGGTGAAGTAAGATTTAGCGATTTTTTACTATGGCAATGTGGATATAGTGTTGAATACTTTGTCGATGCATTATGGCCAAATTTCACAATCTGGCATTTTTTGGCACTGCTGTTCCGCTATCAAAGAGACTGTGTTAACATTCCTAATTTTCAAAACAGAGAAGTTGAAAATAATGTCAGAATAGAGCGATTTTTGAACAATTTAAATGAGAGAAGAGCGAAAGAAATTATATTACGTGTTAGAAACTAATGTCTGTTGTATTTTCAGTAAGAAGATGACGCCGTTTGCAATGCAAACAAGGTTACTTTTTATTTCAAAGAAGAATTGTAACTTTTTTTGTATTACTTCAAATTACTAAGAGTGATATACACATGGCTTAAATTCTATATCAAGACTAGGTAAATATACTCTGCGATGAATATATGCAAAGATTCAAACTCTTTGAGAAAAATTCATTAATGATATCCAATTTTGGATTTAACTTACCATTTACGAAACATTCGATATTTTTCATTTATTTTGCAGCATTTTGTTTTTAATTTTAATTTAAAGAAAGAGTTGGTGTGATTTCATATATGGAACAATGAAAAAAATTTATTAAATTTAAAGTAATTTATTTTTCGAATAAATGCTCAAACGGGTAAGTTTTATCTTTTACATCAGTTTTTAGTTTTATCCACTTCTGGTTTTCAAGTACACTTACAATTTATTTTTTATTTTTTCAATTAATTGTCTGATCTAAATGGTACCGTCAAAATTATAACATTTCACGTGACAAAATGCTCGGATAAAAGTCGTTTAAACGATGGTAAGGTTCAAGAAATGATTGTTTCTTTTAAATCAAATATTCGAAATACCATCCGTCCGCTTCTCGACAAATAAGCAAATCTGTTGTTACGTTCATGAATAGCGTCGGGACCAATTTCGAACGTTTAATTTACAGGCAACAATCATTTGATCTCTTGAATAATAGCATCGATCTTTCGTTTTTGTTTGAATGTTTTCCGTCTTTAAATGGCTTTTATTCAAAAATTTTGTCATATGGGGTATTAATACTTTGATGCTACAATTTAATCAATTAAGTCTTAGATTTTTCCATTTCTAGTTTTCAAATAATGACTTTGTCAACATTTATTTTAGATGAAAGATTCTATTTTTTTATTTTGAACAAAATTCTAACATCTCACATGATAAAGTGTTCGAATAAAAAATAATTGACTGACCTTTCTTCGAAAATGTTGTCATGTGGTCTATTAACATTTTAATTAAAGAATGTATCAAACTAAAAAAAAACCGAAAATTATCATTTAAAATATTCTCGATGACGTTATTACTTCAAAGCTAGACGTAGGGAAAACTTGAAATTGATGCAGGAACATGTTTTAAAAGAATCTGTCAGAGTATTTCTTCGGAAAACAAATTTCTCCGAATTTAATGATGATAATATGAATAATTTCACATATGTACGTATTCAAAAGCTCGTGCACTAAGTATCGGTGGAATAAAATACATTTTACTTGCTAAAAGAATAACATTTAGTGGCCATACAAGTAGCATTTTATATATTAAAAATTATATGGTTTAAATGACCATCACCATCACCAAATAAATTAAAAAAAAAACGACAAAATATTCAAACTCATTCTCCAAAACTTAAAATTTTAATTGTATTTTATTAATAACGATTAAAATTAATATACAAAAATAATTCTAACGAAATATAAACAAAAACTTCTTAAACATTCCGTTGATCAAAGAAACTCCCTTTTGCGCGAAGAACAGATTTCACAATCCGCTCCACTAGTTTTTCAAGGACTCTATTTGGCATATTAATTCCTTGCTTGACAGTTGACGCTACACAATCCTGCAACATTCTTTGGCCTTTCGCTCTTGTCACAAAAACGCGCCTTGATTGTCCAAACACCTTAAACTTTGACTCATCAGTCCATAGAACCCTTTTCCAATCATCCATTGAGCAATTTCTAAGTGTTGCTGTCCACTGTAGCCATTTTTTCCTCCTGTAGTGGCGTTTTTTTTGTTGCATTGCGGTCGTGACGATTTGCAGCTTTTAATCCTCTTTTCACTGCAGTAACAGACATTTTTCTTACACAGTCGCGATTTATTTCGGCGGCGATTTCTGGTGCTGTCAGTCTTCTATTTCGCTTGCTCGGCAATTTTATACGCTCATCGTCGGCGTGAATGGTTTTTCTCTTACGAACTAAACGTGTCCGAAGTCTTAAACTGCCTGTGCGTTGATGTCTCCGAATAATATCACTAACAGTCGATTTATTAACATAAGCAGCAATTACAGAGGGCTTCTCTAAACATCTCACAAAAGGAGGCGCTCTTAACACTAACACACTCACAATTAGGTTTACTTACAAACTAAAGCATATATCAATACACAATACACTTTCGGGTGGTCCGCTCCCACCCCCAAGGGTATTGTATATTTATTAGCTGCAATATTATCTCAAAAATAATACTATTTCTGGTGATCAGGATTATTATGAAAATTACTATATTCGGTCATAAAATATAATACATTTTTAATCATTCTCTAATCGATATATTTGGAAGTTTACCTGTGCAATTAATAAACAATAAACTTCATAAAGGACCTAATATAAATGTTATTTATCTATAAAAGCAAGTATATTATTTTTTGGTAGAGTTTACAACATCTTTCTGGGTGTCCCAACTAATACGGACAGTAGTGTACACTAACCGTGACCTTCTGTAGCATACTCATATCAATGATTCTAATTTCCTGTACAGTATTGTTTTTTTTGTCTTGTAATTTTGTCGGGCCGTCGGTGAAAACTTTAGATTTCAAATATCGGTGTTAAACATCTAGAAAAAGTTGATTGTCATATGTGGAGTCATTTAATCAAGTTTCTGTGATTAATACAATACCAGAAGAATAATTAATTAGATTATTGCAAAAGTGCGTGTTTTACTGTTTAGACCTCTAACATTCTAATATTAGATCTCAATTGGAACCGTTAACCTGTTAGGTATCGTTAATTTTCCGATTTAACAATAATAATAGTCGCAGCACCATTTTTGTACTAGATCCTTAAATTATCTTCATCGTTAGCTATTCCAATATTAATTTCACTGCTTTAAAGAATTCAGTTCGCTGGGAGTGCAATCAGATGACAGACGAATGAGCAAATTGGAAATCGTTTTTAATATTTTTAAATGTTTGTAATACTTTGAATACATTTTCAATTGTAAGGTGTACGCGAATTCGTTGAACTCGTGGTTGTTTGTTAGCATCAATTTTTCCAATTTATTTGTTCAACATTCACATGTATTCGATTAATTATTTTATGTAACATAAGCATCTGCTTTTGTATGGGTGTTCCAGCTTTGGGACTACCGTAAATGACGATACTTTGAGCGGGGTTATATCTTTCACATATCTCGCCGATGAATTTCTCATTAAAGAGAGGATCACCAATATTCCCAGCTTTGATATTTCATATTTTTCTTTCACATCATATATTTCATTCTTTAAATCATCAAGCTCGGGGACCGTGGTGGCCAAAAAATGTCACTACCCCTCGAAATCATGCGGCCTGGAAACATGTTTCATCATTTCCATATAACGTCTAGATTTTACACTCACTGTTTCATGGTTCTCCTCGAAAAATAACGGGCCCACAATGCCAAGCGCCAGATATTCCTGGTTATTGAAACTATACGTCACAGGGATTACCAACGCAATAAACAAAATTACGCCTCCAATCCGATGAATTATCAACACTCTTACAATCGTCAAAACCTACTGCCGCATCCTTTATTATATTCTTTCTATTTACAAGAAATTTCGGATATCAGCTCACTATGCAATTCTTGCTAATCAATTCGTTTTTTGTAGCTGACATACATCGACATTTATCTGAGATTTTTACCTACCCGCTTAGCGCTACTGCAACTACCAAACCTTCGTGGCATCTGTAGGTAAAAATCTCTTAGCTGGAAGAGGAAGATTCGATTATTAGTCACTTTCATATCTGTTTTTAATTTCGTCAAATAAAGTACGCCTGTATTTAAATATATAACCTCTGTAAACATACTCTGGTTTCGCATAGTTCATACCCATTGCAGTACTTTTGGAAAATGATATAAAATAATTACATTTTCTACGTCCAAAATATTAGAAGCATGCATTTAAAATACTCAAAAGACGATTTTAATAATACGAGAATGTGGCTAAATAGCATAAATATTTTTTATTTATTTCTTTTTGTTTTTAAAATAGTTATTTGCTGAAAATATTTGTGATTGTCCAAACTATACAATTAAAGTTATGTGCATTTACAAAGCTCGTTACATTTGAGACTTAATTGTGTGAAGGGCTACTACAGTTTTCAGCTAAAATTGGTCATGTCTCAGCATTTCGGGAAACTACTAATAATTGCAATTTATGCTAAAATTCTACTTAAAAACTTACGTCGAAAGTGTATGAATTCCTTTTTAGCTTTGGACTATATTATCATTATGTTGCATCGAATAAATTAGAAAAAATACGAAAAGCTATATATAAATATAAACTGACTAAAACTAGATTTTACTAATGAATTTATCTGTCATGAAAAGCTTATCTTATCTTTGTGTGTCCATTGTAGAGTATATTTATTTGTTATTTATATCAAATACATTCTGCATAAAAAAATATTGAAGTTAGTACAGCTACATCACGGTGATTATGACATAAACTATACATTTCTTTATTATTGTTGTTATTACGTATCTTATAGGAATATTTTGTTTGGCCATTTGTTAGTAGGGCTAACAGATTTGGTAATTTTGTCAATTTTCATATACTCTAACCATTATAATAAATAAAATATTCTTACCATTATGCCTATAAATTCTACATATATTACCTACAAATAGATTTATTTAACCCATTAACTAGGAACAAAAATTTGAAAGTAGATTTTTATATACGTCCTCGTTTCCCGGGGTTATTTATTACATGATGGTATTGCCATCCCCAAAAATTTTACTTGGTACTATACTTTTCAAGTTGCCCCTGATTGTATATCTTGGTTCCACTTTTCAATTTTATACGTTCTATACGTTTTAAATAGAACGTTTTTCACATTTGTCAAATTCAGTAATGCATTACGTAATCAATACAGAAGGTTGTTGTACTTAACTACGGAACCAGTTTAATTTTCGGAAATTGTTTAGTATACCGCAATAAAGGTTGGTATGTGGGCCTTACGTGACCAATGGACTTCAATTGTTTATTTATCCTTTCTTTTTTTAGAATATCAACTTAATATTTTTCAAATGAACAATCTAATACCTAAGTTTAGAGAAAAGGTAAGTGAATAGATAAATAGAATAATAATAGTGGCTGCATGTACCCCAGTTTCTTCGATGATACCCGAACGCCCATAGGCGGACGTAGAAGGTAGAATAAATAATTAAATTATAAAAATTATTATCCACGGAAGTTCAGTAGCTACCACATTAAGATTCGGCACATACAATGCTTGTTATCACACACTCATACCAGCGAAATACAATTGAGTTTCGAAGGGGTGCGTTACCTACAACCCCCTCACATAAAAATTCATATTCGCGGAAGTTCATGAGCTATCACATACAGATTCGGTATGTGGAATACCCATACACATACGAAACTACTCTCTAAATATCATCGACTTGCAAAGGGTTCACCGGGTGTTCTACCTACAACCCCCTTACATAAAAATTCATATTCGCGGAAGTTCATGAGCTATCACATACAGATTCGGTATGTGGAATATCCATACACATACGAAACTACCCTCCAAATATAATCGACTTGCAAAGGGTTTACGAAGTGTTCTACCTACAACCCCCTTACATAAAAATTCATATTCGCGGAAGTTCATGAGCTATCACATACAGATTCGGTATATATGAATTTTTATATAAGGGGATTGGTAGGTAAAACACCCCGCGAACCCTTTGCATGTCGATGATATTTAGAGAGTAGTTTCGTATGTGTGTGGGTATACCACATACCGAATCTGTATGTGATAGCTCATGAACTTCCGCGAATATGAATTTTTATGTAAGAGGGTGTAGGCAAAACACCCCGTGAACCCTTTGGAAGTCGATTATATTTGGAAGGTAGTTTTGTGTGTGTATGGGTATTCCACGTGCCGAATCTGTATATGATAGCTCATGAACTTCCGCGAATATGAATTTTTATGTGAAGGGGTTGTATGTAACGCACACCAAGGATCCTTCGAAACTCAATTGTATTTCGCTGGTATGAGTGTGTGATAACAAGCATTGTATGTGCCGAATCTTAATGTGGTAGGTACTGAACTTCCGTGGATAATAATTTTTTATAATTTAATTATTTATTCTGCGTTCTACGTCCGCCTATGGGCGTTCGGGTATCATCGGAGAAACTGGCTGCTAACTTTGGCTGCTCTTTTCACACCGGTTGATATCAAAGCCGACACAATATTTTAATATTAATGCCAAGTTGCATAATCAATTAAATTATTTAGAATAATTTGCGTTGTTTTTTGAATGATAATTAAATTTCTTTGTTAGTACCAACGTTCAATTTAATTAGGTTAGTTTCTTGTGAAATTTTGAATGAATAAAATTTCTCTGTTGCTGGTAGGATTTGGACCTACAGCGCCAGTTCGCTAAACCGGTGTGTATCCATTTACATAACAGAGAACGTCTGAACAAATCTTCCCAAATTATATACAAATTGTTAAATTTCAATTGGTAAATTTAATACCCAGATATATCGTGCTTGCTTTGATATCAGGGGTATATCTGCAGCCACTATTATATCAGTGAATCAGTGGTGTCCATACTACTACATTGCTTAGTCTCCACGGGGCCCTCAGGGAACCGCGGCGCACATTTACTACAGGCCAGCTATTAATAAACTACTAGAATACAGCATAAAAGAAACTGGAAAACATTTTTTACGGAAAACTCGATAATGGTAATATAAATGCATCAAAAATGGATTAGTATAGTATTGGCAAAATAGCCCATTCTAATAAAATGCTTACTGTTATAATGCTTCTTCAAAGTAATCCCGGTTTGGTTTAATACTTGCCTGACAGATACCAGAGATCGCTCCAAATACGTCTATAGCATTTCACACTTCCTGCAGAGCATTCCCGAATGCTGGTTTGCTAATCGGATATTATTTTCGGATCTCATAATACAAGTGCTTAATGGGATTACGAATGGGTTATAAGTGGTGGCCACTTCTTTAAGAATAGAACTCCTTCAGAATATTTGTCTTGAAGAAAAGCTTTAACCACCTTTGCGATGTGTTTGGGGTCCTTATTTTTTAGCATTTTATTTTAACTAATTTTCCAATCCTTCCCCCTCCAAAGTAACCCCATACCATGACGTTTTCTCCTCCACGTTTCACTGCTTTTGAAATATATTCGTTTAACATTCTTTTTCCAGGGTGGCGACGAACAAACGTGTGACGTTTACAAAACAAACAATTCAAAATTCCATTCGTTCGTCCATAACATACTTTTCCAATCATTTAGTTCCAGGTTGCGTGACCTTTTGTCCGATTTAGTCTTATTCAATTGTGTATAGAACTTACTAAAATTTGCGGTGCGGTAAGGCGGCGATGTCTTAGGAAAATCGCTTGGTTGTATTAGTATTCTTGTTCTGTTATTGATCTAGGCTTTTCATTTCGATTTCTGCTTTGAAACCTACTGGTTTCTCCCTTTCTTTCAATTGTTCTATGCATATAACACTCAGAAATATTTAATTGTCGAGTAATTTCTCTATTTGGGAATCAAGACTAGAAATCAGGTCCCGGAAGGGTATGCGATGCCGAACAAATATACTCTATAATATCCTGGGAAATGCCCCCTTAACATGATCACCTGTTCTAGCAAGCCCTACTTCCACTTCCATGAAGGCATGAGCCGTGTAATCCCTGGGCAATGCACGGCATGCAATGAGTGTGTCATGTAGCGAACGGAAGCGAATAAGAGGCGTCTTAAGATCGAGTCATTTCGGCTAAGGGAGACAACCCCAACAGAAAAATCTGATCCCGACGATGAAAATGACATACATGATAGACAAAGACTGGCTTATAAAGTAATGAAATCATGAAACAATCAGGAAAATGATAAAATACAAATAAACAACATAGACGAGTAGAACTGTATAAAACATATATATATATATACAAGAAGTAGACGTAAATGTTTTGGATGATACAGATCTAACAGAACTGACAAAAGCCTTGGGGGCTACTAAAATTAGAAAAGCGACCAGTATGGATGGCATCAAGATAGAGCTTTGGAAATACAGAGCACTTATACTACTCCTAAGACTTCTGCATGTATTTAATGAATGTTGGAAAAATAGTATTATCCCTGATGATTGGAAAGGAGCGAAAGGCGGTTAAAATAAAGAAAGGCGATAAGAATAACCCTCAAAATTACTGAAGAATCAGCTTATTAGGCACCGCTTATAAAATTTACACCAGAATATTAAATAGCAGATTGAAAATCATAGCAGAAGAACTAATAGAAGAGGAACAAACTCACTGTACAACAAATTATAGAAAGAAACAGGGAATACAACAGAGAAACACACATAGGGTTTATAGACTTCCAGAAAGCTTTCTATAATGTAAAAAGATGTAAATTATGGGATACTAGAACAGGGATATGCACATCATTTATTAAGAGCTATAGAGGGTTTGTACACAGACACCAGAATTATGGTAGCTATAGGCTATAAGCACTTATTGATGCCATTATAAAGGAATGGAAAACGAAATGCCCTAAAGGAATATGTTTAGACCAGAACTTCACCTTAAATTCTATCTTGTATACTGATGACTTAGTACTCCTAACAGAAACAGAGGATGATCTACATAATAGGATATACACAATACAAAAATCTGCCAAAACTATAAAATGAAAATATCGCCAAATAAAACCAAAACCATGGCCAGGTAAATATCCAATTAGCACAAAAATAGTCATAAACGATACTGTACTGGAGCAGGTGACACACTTTAAATATTTAGGCTGCGATGTGTCTTATAATCGAAACAAAGACATATAAGAAAAACTAGATAAATTCACATATATATACGGAACAATCAGCAGAACGTTAAAAAATAAAACAAGAAGGGATATACAAATAAAGTTTTACAAGACGATAACAGTGCCAACCCTCTTATACGGTAGTGAAAAATGGATAACGGAAATACAAGAAAGAAGGATAGATACACAAAAAACCAAATTTTTAAGAAGAGTGAAGGGTTGCACAGGATCTGATAGAATACGAAATGGAGACATAACAACAGAACTAAACATCTTCCACTATGAAAGAACAAAGGAAAACAAAAATTTCTGGAAGGAACATGTAGAACGGATGCAAACGACAAGGTTGCCAGCCACAGCGAGATTTTATAGATGCTTAGGAAAAAGAAGTGTACGCAGACCAAATAAAGGATGGGCATCATGCAAAGTGCCTAAAACCTGAAGTGAAGAAGATGAAGAATTTATTTAAAATATTCGTTTCGTGTAAAACGCATATTCTGGCGCGCTTTTCAATGTCCAATTCCCTTCTCTTTAGTATAAAAATTTGTGATTGCGTTAGGGAGACCCTCCTAACGCAATCATACACGTCTGCAAAGGCAGGTGAATGATTCAGTGCCCCACCCAAACTCTATTTCATTCATAACGCATTTATCCCTAATTTTCTACTACTAATGCATTATTGCAATCATAGAAATGAATACAGGAACACTTTGTTTTAGGGTTTGAATGGATTTTGTAAATAACTCTTATGGTTATGAATACGTGCTATTAACATTAGATTGTAAATGCTATTCTCAGAAGACGCATGAATTTTCCTAAATATTTTTAAAATAGTTCTAAGCGAGACGCAGTATATGTATTAAGTGCAACCAAACTTATGGACGGTATTATCATTTAATGGAATCAACAACTTATCCCATCTCTTTATCCCAAAAACAATGGAAGGAAATTTGGAATTTATTGTTGAAGCCGAACAGTCGGCGGCATCACAGAGAAAGTAGTTTTGATATTCTCTCCGTCATAGCGAGAGACTACCACTGTACATACTAAATTTTGTTCACGAAGCTTAAGTGGTCATCAACTTTGTATGTATAACATTTATAATCTTTATGGTACTTCTGTATGAAAACATAAAATAGCTTACCATTATTTCGTTTTCAGTATTCCGGTTTCCGATGTACAGTTTATAGTAATCCTAATGTATGTGAATATTAATAGATTATAATTACACCTGATACATGCTAATAAATGGAGCTCAAATACCTAGTTATGTGTATCCTTTCTGCTTTAGATTAAAATATTTAAATATTATTGTTTTATCTTTAAATGTAGAGAAATATTAAATCTTAGTATTTTTGTGTTAATTAGTCTCGGCGAAGTGGCGAGTGTTTAGTAATATTTACGTATCGCATCATTTATGATTGTGATTACAAACTGTGGCATCTATTAAATACACACAAACGACATCAAATGAACTTTTCAATTCCCTCCGCTAGTTCATAGAGTTCTTGCGAATACTTTCTACATCACATTTTACCTGACTATCTTGAAACATTTTCTGACTTTTCTTCATAGCTTTGGCGTGTCTCGCATCGAATTGTAAAACTACCTTCTTTACATCATCAAAATGTTCGCAGTAGTAAAACGTAGCCTTTAACCATGTTCTCCAACGCGTAGTAATCGGCTGTGGTGGTTCAGGCACTTCGGGACACAGTTCGTGAAATCTTTTTGTACGTTTTGGGTACTTTAGAAATACTGCCTTCGTATGAACTACTAAAGCATTTACTCGTGGATACCATTTGCATTATGATAAGGAAAGCATGATTGCGGCACCGTCATTCCCAAATATTAAAGGTTGGGTTGTTGAATCTTGAAACTTATCCAATGTTCTCAACACCACTTTTAAAATTCCATCGTTAGTGCATTATAATTTTCCACATCTCAGTTTCATCAGGTAATAAGTATAAACCCGTTTTGCACTTTTGGAGCGCCAGAATCGTTCATCTCAATTCAAAGATAGGAATTCCGTAGAATATTTATGAACATACTTCAGGCATCATATATATTTTTATAAAATTTTAAAGAAAGATATATGTTAAACAAGTACTAAAGAAATTGAGCTAGCGTAGATAGTAACGTCACAAAACACCGATATATCTTCACAAGCTTAAAACTATCTTAAAGAGATAAAACCCATGCAACAAAATATTGACTGAAATGTTGCTTGTTTTTAACATTTCGGTTATTATTGACACTAGCAGTGAACATAGTTTTACAATTAAAGGCTTCATTCATCTAGTTATCAGATTAGTTTAATATTAACATCGAATAAATTACTGTAAAAAATGGCTTAAAATAATATTGAAACAACCTAATTGTTCGTATAGTCTGTTATATATATCTGGGAATCGATAAATTAAATTTATTATAAAATTTAAAACAAGAAGTCAGAAGCATAATTAAAATTTAAATGTTTCCGATTTTTTTCCACAATGACGTATGAATCAAGTTTACTTTTAACCTTTCACTGACAAAAACTAGAGTGCATAATAAAACCCGATATTCTCTGATACATGTAATTGACCTTGTAGTGCGAATATATAACACATTAAAGATTGCAATAGATTCAGTTCATTTTGCAAATGCAATAGAGTTCTATTACAAAAATATATAAATTACTAATGTTGATAAACTTGATACGCAAGTTTATCATTAACATACTTAAGGCAGGTAAAATTCCTCGCCATGTTGCTGTTATTATGGATGGAAATAGAAGATATGCCAAACAATGCGATTTAAAACTAGATGAAGGGCACAGAAAGGGCTGTGACAAGTTTGCGGAAATACTTGAGTGGTGTGGGGATTTGGGTATATCTACAATAACCGTATACGTATTTAGTATAGAAAATTTCAAACGTTCTGAAGAGGAGGTCAACCTTTTAATGAACTTATTCAATGAGAAATTGGTAAAACTACTTGACGACATTGAAAATGGAAAAGAAAATAATATCTGTTTCAAGATTATTGGAAATATAATGCTTCTGCGTGAAGATGTCAGACAAATAGCATCAAAACTCATGATTATGAGTAAAGACCACAAAAAGTTAATTTGCAACATCGCAATACCGTATACATCGAGAGATGAATTGACGACAGTAGCTAAAATTATTGTTCAAGGCGTAAAATCAAATCAAATACATCTGGATGATATCAACGAAGAACTTGTGTCGAAGTGTTTATATACTAATCACAGTACTAATCCAGACATCTTAATTAGAACATCTGGTGAAGTAAGATTTAGCGACTTTTTATTATGGCAATGCGGACACAGTGTTATATATTTTATTAACAAATTGTGGCCAAATTTCACAAATTGGAATTTCTTAGTACAGTTGTTCTATTACCAAAGAGACTGTGTTAACATTCCCAATTATCAAAACAAAGGAATTGAATCTAATGCTAGAATAGAGCGATTTTTGAACAATTTAAGTGAGAGAAGAGCGAAAGAAATTAATTTTTGTGCTAGAAACTAATGTCTGTTGTACCTTCGCTAAGAAGAAGGTACAATTTCCAACGGAAACAAAGCTGGTTTTTTATTTCAACGAAGAATTGTAATTTTTTTGTGCTAGTTCAAATTATGAAAAGTAATGTATGGATGGCTTAAATTCTATATCAAACCAGGTAAATATACTCTGCGATGAATATATGCAAAGATTCAAACTTTTCGAGATAAATTCATTAGTTGATTGAACTTACCATTTACGAGATATTAGATTTTTTAATTTTATATTTTGCTGAATATTTCTTCTTACTTTATTTTAAAATAACAGTTATTATAATTTCATATACTGTACGCGGCAAAATTATGGAATAAATTCATTAAATTTGAAGTAATTTATTTTTCGTAAAAGGCTAATTTTTATCTTTTAAGAGTATATATTTTTACATCAGTTTTATTCACCTCTGGTTTTCAAGTAAAACCACCAACTTCTTTTTTAATTTGTCAATTAATTGTCTAATCTAAACGATACCATCAACATTCTAACATCTCCAATGATAAAATCCTCGAATAAAAGTTGTTTAAAGAGTGAAAAACATAAGTTTTATTAATAATAAATAGCGAATAAAGATAAATGATGTTCAAGAAATGAAATGGTTTTCTTTAAATCAAATAGTCTTCCACCGGGCTCTTGACAAATAAGTAAATCTGTCGTTACGATCATGAATGGCGTCGACACATTTTATAGCTAATTCAGGTGGATACCTTTTCGAACATCTAATTTACAGGCCACAATTATTTCATCCATTGCAAATAGCATCTATCTTTGCTTTTTATAAAATTCATGTTTTTCGTCTTTGAATGGCTTTTATTGGAGAACTTTGTCATGTGAGGTATTAACATTTTGATGGTACCATTTAATTAATTAAATGATTTTTTCATTTTTTCTTCTGCAGCATATCTTCTCTATAGCATAGAATTTCGAAAAAATAAAGAGTCATTATAATTTCATATACTAAGGAATAAATTCATTAAATTTTAAGTAATTTATTTTTCAACAAAATGCTCCGACAGGTTAATTTTATTTTTGAAGAATATATATGTTTGTATCAATTCTTAGATTTTTCTAATTCCGATTTTCAAAGAATGACGTCGGCGACAATTTTTTAAAGCTCCCACATCAACTCTAATGTCACACATGATTAAATGTTCGAATACATGTCGCTTACCGAGTGGAGAATATAATAACAAAGATAAATGGTGTTACTCAAGAAATGAAATGAAATGTTTTCTTTAAATCAACGTCTGTTTTCCGTGTTTAAACGACCTTTATTCGGAAATGTTGTCATTTAGTGTATTAATGTTTTTATGATACCATTTAGTCAATTAAATAATTTATCAGACCAAAAAAAGTTAGAAATTATCATTTAAAATATTCTCGATGATGTTATTACTTAAAAGTCAGAGATAGGCGAAATTTTAAATTGATGCAGAAATATGTTCTAAAGAAATTGATCTGCCTGAGTATCTCTTCTAAGACAAATTTCTCCGAATTCAATGATGAAAATGCGAATAATTTCACATACGTATTCAAAAATTTTGTTGAAGATATTGCACTTTCCAAATATTATAGGTATTAGTATGTGTTATGTGCAAACTTATCTACAGTATGCGGCAATAGGTTTTAACTGAATTTGATCTGAGCTCGTGCACTAAGAATCAGCGGAATCGAAAGGAATAAAATACAATTCACTTGCTAGAAAAATAACATTTAATGGACATACAAGTAACATTTTATTTTTTTAAATTATATAGTTTAACTACCCTTCAACATTTTCCATGCATTCGGCTACCCGTTCACGTACACTGACCGTGACCCTCTGTCGCATATTCATATCAATGGTTCTAATTTCCTGCACAATATTATTTTTTAACTCTGGTAATGTTTGCAGCCTGTTGGTGAAAACTTATTATAGTTCAAATACTCTCACAAAAAGAAATCAAATGTCCCTGCGTACAACAGTGTCACCATCTGGAAAAAGGTCATTGTCATATGCGGAGTCATTTAATCAAGAGTTTGTGATTAACACAATACCAGAAGAATAATTAGTTAAATTACTGCAAAAAGTGCGTGTTTTACTGTTTAGACCACTAACATTCTAATACTAGATCTCAACTGTAACCGTTAGCCTGTTGGGTATCGTTAATTTTCCGATTTAACAATAATAATAGTCGCAACACCATTTTTGTACTAGATCCTTAAATTATCTTCATCGTTAGCTATTCCAATATTAATTTCACTGCTTTAAAGAATTCAGTTCGCTGGGAGAGCCATCAGATGACAGACGAATGAGCAAATTGGGAATCGTTTTTAATATTTTTAAATTTTCGTAATACTTTGAATACATTTTCAATTGTACGGTGTACGTGAATTCGTTGAACTCGTGGTTGTTTGTTAGCATCAAATATTCCAATTTATTTGTTCAACATTCACATGTGTTCGATTAATTATTTTATGTAACATAAGCATCTGCTTTTGTATGGGTGTTCCAGCTTCGGGACTACCGTAAATGACGATACTTTGAGCGAGGTTATATCTTTCACATATCTCGCCGATGAATTCCTCATTAAAGAGAGGACCACCAATATTCCCAGCTTTGATATTTCATGTTTTTTTTTCATATCATGTGTTTCATTCTTTAAGTCATCAAGCCCGGGGACCGTGGTGGCCAAAAAATGTCACTATCCCTCGAAATCATGCGGCCTGGAAACATGTTCCATGCGATTCGCGCTATGTGGCTAGTAGCAGCATCTTGCTGAAACCACAACTGTTTTGCATCCCTAAACGCTGTAAGTCAGCACGTAAAAAGCTGTTTAGCATTTCCACATAACGTCTAGATTTTACAGTCAGTCTGTCATGGTTCTCCTCGAAAAAGAACAGACCCAAAATGCCAAACGGTAAATATTCCTGGTTACTGAAACTTTACGTCGCAGAGATTGCCAAGGCAATAAACAAAATTACCCCTCCAATCTGCTAAATCAGCAACACTCTTACATTCGTCAAAACCTACTGCCGCATCCTCTATCATATTGGTAGCTTTCTATTTACAAGGAATTTCACATATTAGCTCACTATGAAATTCTTGCTAATCGGCTCGTTCTTTTTAATTTACACACTATGAGATTTATCCGAGATTTTTACCTCCGCCCTTACCGCTACCGCAAATACCAAAACTTCGCGGCAACAGTGAGTAAAAATCTCTTAGTTGGAATTGGAAGATTCGATTATTAGTCACTTTCATATCTATTTTTAAATTCGTCAAACTACGCCTGTTTTTAAATAAATAACCTCTGGAAACATACTCTGGTTTCGCATAGTTCATACTCATTACAGTACGTTTGGAAAATGGCATACAATAATTAAATTTTCTACGTCTAAAAGTTTGGAAGAATGGATTTAAAATGCTGAAATACTATTTGAATTATACGAGAATGTGGATAAATACCATAAATATTTTTTGAATATATTTCTTTTTGTTTTTAAAATAGTTATTTCTGAAAATCTTTGTGAAAGTCCAAACTATGGAATTAAAATTATGTATATAATAAATTCAAGGACTACTGTAGTTTTCGGTTAAGATTGGTCATAACTCATTTTGGGAAGCTACTAAAAGTTGCGATTTATCCTTAAATTTTACTTAAAAACTTACGTCGAAAGTGAATGAACTTTTTTTGAAGTTTGGACTAGTATATACATACTATCACTACGTCGAATAAAGTAAATTAGAAAAAAATAAAATTGGATTTCACTAACAAATTTAACTCAGCCATGAAAAACTTATCTTATCTTTGTGCATATCTCCGCTGAGTATATTTACTTGCTATTTACGTCAAATACATTCTGCACACAAAATATTGAAGATAGTACAGGGCCATCACCTCGATTATGACATAAACTATACATTCGTTTATTATTGTTATTATGATTAATATTATTGTAATTATTGTTATTATTACTATTATTATTATTATTACATATCTTATAGAAATATTTTCTTTGATCATTTGTTACCAGGACTAACAGATTTAGTAACCTTGTCAATTTTCATGTTCTATCTATTATAATGAATAAAATATACTTCCTATTGTGCCTATAAATTCTAAATTACCTACAAGTAGATTTATTTCATCTATTAATTAGCAAAAAAGTTGTAAAACTAGATTTATATATACAATAGCCAGACGTCCAGCTGTTCCGAAAATGTTACTCGGTACTATGTATGGCACATCCTTTTCAAGTTACTCTTGTGTATCATTTTCCCCTTTTCATTTTTATACATCCTATACACTTGAGATAGAATAGTTTTTATATTTGCTTTTAGAAATAATTGCCAGATTCAGTAATTCACTACGTAGTCAATATACAAGATTGCTCAACTTAATTATCGAACCAGTTTAATATTTCGGAAATTGGTTGGTATATCGCAATAAAAGTTACGTAGGCTTTACATTACCAATATACGGGGGCTAGGTTCATTGAATATGGAGGATGAGGAACTAATTCGTAGCGTAACTCATTCAATTTGGACACGACGATGCGGGATGAATGAGTCGGTGCAGTATCGTGGTGGAAAAGCAGTTTTTTACGCTGTAAACGAGGCGGTTCCTCCTTCAATACTGGATCAAATCGGGTCAATAAATCGCTGTAGTATTGCCCCGTGATCGTCCTATCCTTCTGCAGGCAATCGATGAGGGTCACACCTTGGGAATCCCAAAATATGGTCGCCATAACCTTTCCGGCCGATTGAAAGGTCTTTGTCTCCACACAGCTCCAAAAATTGTTTGGACGCACAGACGCGCTGCTGTTTCTGCAGCGACGTGAGCATTCTCGGTTCCCATCTTGCACTGACTTTTGCCATACCCAGGTAGTCATGTAGGACACGCAAAATGCTGGTATCTGATACTCCAACTAATGCAGATAATTGTTTTTTCTTCAAACGGGCATCTTGCAGTAGAAATTTTTGCACTTTTTCGACGATATCCGATGTGGTGGCCTTAACTGGCCGTCCTGAGCGGGCGTCGTCTTCAATCGACTCCTGACCATGTTTAGCGTTCTTTCCTTACTTTTTAAGGAACTTTATCACAGTACGGTGTTCAATTTCCTCCATAGTTTCAGTTTTCTTCCGGATTGATTTGTTTAGCAGACAACTATTCGTAAACGACTGACGCTATAGGGCTGCAACTTAACTCATATACTAATGATGAGCCGCCAATCAGAATGATACCTAGCGAGCGCCCCTATCCCCACTCCATCCCCTCCATTCCACGAACTTCTGGACCTCACCTCGTACAATGGATGACTTTGAACCGTCATCCCTTATCTTACTTGCTTCCAAAAGAGTTGCAAAATGTACTATCGATGAAATTTTAAGAGTGGTGTTGAGGGCATTAAAAAAATTTCACGTTTCAATAACCCAACATTTAATGTCTGTGAGTGGCGGTGCCGCTTACATGCTAGGATATCGGTTTTGGCCGATCTCTTAAAGAAGAGAGTAGCAATCTATTACATGTAACATGTAAAATCTATGCTCTGAACCTTGTGGTGCAGTTAATCTCTAAATGTTATCCACGAGTAAATGCTTTTGTAGTTCATACGAAGGCAGTATTTCTGAAGTCCCCAAAACGTATAAAAAGATTTAACGAACTGTGCCCTAAAGTGCCCGAACCACCACAGCCGATTAGTACGCGTTGGGGAATATGGTTAAAGGCTGCGTTTTACTACTGCAAATATTTGGAAAGAAGGTAGTTTTATAATACGATCCGCGAAAGTGTAATAATGTTTGAAAGTGTTATTGCCAAGGATTCGGATTTTCTAGTACTAAGACAAATTTGTGCGTCGATTAAGTTGTTACAAGGATTACATTAAATTTGCAAGTATAACATCACTCGATGTGGAACTGACTGAAACAAGTGTGGAAACATATTTAATGATTCTAATATTTAATAGATGCCACCCAATTTGAGATTTTGTGGAAACTTCTTAAAACAGTAAGTGCTTGAGCACGTTATATAATATATTTTTTATCATTATGTGTAAACATTCCTGCGCCCGCATTGCCTACGAGCACTTATGAAGGTCACGATTATAAATGATGCGAGTACGTAAACGTTACTGAATACTCGTCTTGATAGGGTCACTCGGCCCCTCCACGTTGTTCTCCGCACGGCACTGTAACTTGCCCCACTTTGCCGAGACAAGTAATGAATATATATTATCAACATGAGATTGTAAATGGGATTCTAAGGAGAGTGGTATGAATTTCATTAAATATTTTTAAAATAGTTCTAAGCGGAACACAATATATTAAACGCGACTAAACTTATGAACGGTATTAACATTTAACAAAATCAACTTATCCTATCACTGTGTCCAAAAAATATTGGGAGAAACAATGGAGATTTTAAGTCATGTCTAATATAGAGTGCGATAGAATGATACGTTTGTTTAACACAATTTTATAGATTATCACACACGCTGTTAGTTTCAGTCAAAACATATAGGACCTTCTAATCCCTGTAACTTTACTGGGGCAACATATTGGGTCCGTACATTCTATGAAGATAGGCCTACAGCTGGAGTCCTTCCCAATTCCAATCGCCCAGAATGCAATCGACAACTTGTAGCTTTTCACCCGAAATATCCATAGATCACTTGGACCTATTCGACAAAAGTAAAAGACGGAATGTATGTACATACATTATCGAATACCTCGACTCCCCGAGATAATTGTAAGCAATCAAGGCACGTCTTATATCAGAAAGAATTTACTAAATTCTGTGCAGATAGAGGCATGCACCATGTTCTGATTTCGAGCCACTAGCCCCAAGTCAACGCGCAGGCGGTGAGAGTTAATCGTACAATTGCTTCTGTTGTGTCATATATTCTTTCGAATTCTTGAGGGATTCGGAAGCGACAAAGACGACGTGGCATCGTCCTGAAGAACTAAGGTAGAAAATGGTCAAGAGAAGCGAAGAGGAACAGAAACTATACAAAGGTCATTGCGACAAGAAAAGATATGACGGAGTAAGAAGGTGGAGACGTAGTAGTATTACAGGTTTGACGGCAAACGGGACAGACAACGAAAATAAAGACAATATCGAGGACCATTGGTAGTAACAGGGTGTTTACCGAACAAAACTTACAGAGTATCTGACTTCCGAAATAAAGTTAGAAAATATACGATTTAAGATACCTACTGTAAAGAAACAGATACCGACAGCGGCGGCCTAAGCCAAAATGGAGAGAGACAGAACAGCAAATACGGATGAAGAACAAGAGTAGGCACTCAGCAAAATCAATAGGAAGACAGTAATTAATAAGAATTAAGTCTCGTTAATTTTTTTAGTGAGAAAGTGGTCGTAGAAAGTATAACATAGGCAACAAACAGGTCATATAGGTTTGTTTATTCTTGAAGATACTGTGTATATATTTTTGACAATTGCGAACAACACCAATATCGTCACATATTTACTTCCAAATGTTACTTATCGAGTCTATGCTATAAGAACTTCCACCTATCGAATGTATGGACTATCGGAAGATATATTTACGTCTGCCGGGTTCATCGGAAAAACTTTAATACTATTATATTATTACGGTTAATACAAAGAAAGGTTAGCCACATTAAGAAAAGAAACAAAGGCATATACTACATTCCAAATCTAGTGTTATATATATTCCCCATGTGTAACTTTTATCGATGAGCAATTTCTTTAGCGTATAACACACTTTTTTGTCTCGGTTTTTATAAAAAGAATAATAAATTTGTAACTAAAAATACGCAATTCAATAAAAACTATGTTAGCCTTGAAAATGTTATGCCACGTAAAACGTAGAATATTGCTTTCTAATTAATATTTTATTTTTATAAAAAAACACTTCTTTATATATGCAAAAATCAACCTTGTAACTAAAACGATAGCCTGTCAATAATACCACGCCACATACAGTAAGTAAATATAGGAGGTTAACAGATTTTCTTAGTTTATTATATACAGTCTATTTCAAAAAACAAAGAAAGTAATACTAAAAAATAGACTTAGATATACCATTATGTATTAAAGAAATAAAAGAAAGCCTGCAGAAATAAAGAATCGCCACCAACATTAGCCTTGGCAACGAAACGTACAAATTTTAAATCACTCATCAGTATTTCTCGTGTTATCGTTAAAATTTGAATTTAAAAAATACTTGTTGTTCTAAGGCAGCCATTAAAATCTTTGCACTTAATGCAGATACAGTTGTAACCGATATATATAACACATCTAAAAGAATGACTATATAGAAAATAACACAAGTACCATGAGAAAGCTGTATTTACAGTGTTTTCTTATGTTGGTGATGCATGTGAGGATTATTAGTTGACCGGAATTGGACATTATTCACATAAAATTTAGTCATTACTAAGTTTACAAATTACAATTCAGCCGGTAACTCGTTTGACAATGGGCTCCACCTGTTCTTGAAACGCTTGTGCTCCGAATAAATAATTTATGCGGTATAGAGTTTACTGCGATAGCTGTGTTATGAACAACGTTTTGATTTTTAGTCATAATCATTAATCACCACTAAGAATAACATTTGCCTACTTCTGGTTAATTATATTTTAGTTATGTCATTGAATTTTGAGAGGATAACACATGGCTACCATTTGGCCTCCTTTCTGACTTAATAGTCTCAGAACACATGTTCAATCAGAGTTCTGAATAATTTACAGTAATCTTTCCACTGTTCTTTTTCATTTAAATATTTGTTTACGATTCTCTTGCGATGGTTGGAATCATTATTCTGTTGCACCATGAAATTTGGGCCAATTAAACGACAACCAGATAGTATACCGCAGTTTTCCAAGGTACGTAAATAACGTTTAACTACTAACATTTTGGCGGTTGTATTAAACAACCAACACCAGATACAACAATCCATCTCCACACAAAACCAAAAGCGGATGGCATTTTTTAGTACGCCGTCTATGAATATAATATCCCCTTCTTAAGCCAAATACTTCAAATTAGAGTTCGTCTATGTACATTGCTTCACATTTTTATGGTTCATGTATTATAAAGTACGGTCCACGGGCCAGCACTGACCCGCGAGCACCACCAATCCGACCCACGATTCCCTAAAGATGGCGCAGTACTACTGTTACATACTAGGATCATTTTTCTGTATTGCTGGTGAAAGCAATAGTTTTCAAACAGTAAAACGACCTTTCAGCCTTTGATTTATTAGGCTTCTTGTGTATGAAGATGATAATATTGTCGAAGTTGAATTTCCTAATTTGTTAGTCTAGAAGCTTTAGAAGAATAACTTCGTAAACTTTGCAGTTTTAAAAATCTTGTATAAGCATCTGTCTTTTTAGGTCTGCCATTTTTTTCATCAACTTCTCCCGTATACTTAAATTTCTTAACAATATATTGAATTGTTTTATTTGTAATTCTTTTTGCAAATTTATCTGTTCATTTAATTTCGTGGGACGAGATGAAAATATGTGCCTGTATTTAGAAAAGAATTGCTAAAACAATAATTCTGTATTTACAGTAATTTTCCACGCAGCTTTCACATTCGGGTGTGTTAGCTTATCAATCACATTTTTGTAAGCGCGAATTTTTATTTAAGGCTAATTTCCCGACCATATTAACCATGAAGTTTGCCAGTTTCATATTAACAGCTATGTTAAGTGATTTCGATAAATTGTCTTATGATTAGAGACCGGATTATATGCAAAGTGCATATATTTTATTTTATTTATTTATTATATTTTATGCCTACTTGTAGATGTCTTACACTAATTAAAATTAATTAACGCTAATTAACTTTAATTATTGTAATACATCTACATATAGACGTAAAATATAATAAACAAAATAAAATATATGCAATTTGCATATAATTCGGTCTCTACTTATCATACTCCAACAATAAAGTACCTTTCGCAAATATCAACTATATCTATTTCAACCTTGTGGTTCCAACGTGTTACATGAAGAAATTCTAGAAAATCTGTTTTTGGCAATCTTCCAATTTGAATCATATGTAGTTGCAGCCCTGTCAGTAACAATAGTTAATAGCCTATGAATAAGTTGATTTATTTTAAACTGATCGGTGGTCCAGTGGTAAGAGAAGTTTTATTTGGCAACTCAGGTGTCATGCGTTCGAAACCAACGTCCATCACGTAAACAGGATCGAGGAATTTCCAAATTTAAAATATGACGGTGCGAAAGTGATCATCAGCAATTTTTATTATCATAAATAATTTTGAACGTCAGTCAAATTGAAAATGGTAGCAAATGTCAATATGTGAACTGCTAAATTCTGACATGATATCATAACAATACATGGCTTTCCTTCCAGTTGAGTTTAGTAGTTGTATCTACAACAACGCACGTATAACTAACTGAATCTGCACATAGATCACTGCGTCAACGTAAAGAAAAGACGGGCTGTAAAAGTTGTGTGTTCTTTTAAACTGAAAACACACCAGCCTTAGCAGAACCAGATTCGCAATTGAAAATTCAAAAATGTAATCTAATGATAACTGGGTTTGTATATAAAAAGTTTATTTTGTTTACAATTTCAACAGTAAAAAAATATTCTTTCCGTTTTAATTTTTTCGTACTTTACATAGGTAACACTTATTTCTACAAAGGTAACTTCTAAAATAAATAGCATAAAAACACTTAAGTAATACTTTACGAAATAACATATAAATAAAAACAATTGGGTTAGAAAAATATACTAAAGGAGGTAATATCGCAACAATTAAATCTAAAACCGCTCTTAACCTAAAACGAATTAACAGCATTTTCGTTGTATTTCTTTATATAATTCTGATCTATCCATCAACTTGTCCCATTCTTCATCTGAAAATATGTTATTGTTTTTATGGACTATTTGTGCAGAATTATCTTTTTCTAGAATATTAAGTAATTCTTCCAAATCCAGTTTTTGATTAACTGCGTTAGGATTAGTATATTTACCTACAACAATAACAGTCAACTAATGTACGATTCGTTTTTATGTCAATGTACTAACAAGGGAACACAGAAACAAATAAAACAAACTCAAGCACAAAAATGGCAGCTTGCCCTTTCTTGCTTAAATATTCCATGTGGTATTTGTAACGTTTTAAGGATCCTACATCGCAGTAATTCTTTTGACGTTTTAAGAAAATAAGTTGCATGATATCTTGAACGATGTAAGTGCAAGTGTTGTAACTTCTCAACAAGCAAGCATGTTCTGTCTTGAATATGTAACAGGATTGGTGTTTCAACAATTAGAAAAACCATATGAAGCGCGATTTGTGCAATATGTAACAGAAAATAAAGAAGCCAATTTTGAAAATATTGTATGCGTTCCTAAAAGATGGAGGCAGTGTTCTGGTAGAAATATACTCTGGCCATACTGGAGAGGCAAAGGATTAGAAAAGCATTGAATGTCTTATCCAACTTTTGCACTCCATAATACATAGTTGCACAATTTTACCAGTCATTTCTGTCGATGGGGGTTTGCTTGTTTATGATTGATAATTTATTCTTTTTATGGTCTGTAGCGTCGTCTACACACAACCAACTGTTTATCTTGTAATTCAGCTTTAGTCCTGATTTCGACATTTTCACGTATCGTTGGTAGATACCTACCTAATACTGTCCGGGACGGTAGCTTCTACTTGGGGTTGTGCATCAAAGGGATTTCGCAAAACATTACACCGTATTTTACAACCATCACACTTTGAATCAGAATATTCAATTATAAACTTGTTTATTTAGCCAGCCAATGTTTGCTTCTTCCCCTTACGCATGTTCGACATTCTTAATTATTATTGCACAAAATATGACGACATCCAACTTCTATCATTGTCGAAGATGGTCGGGTAACGCAGGGAACATGGTAGGTTTAAGCATCGGCCTGGGTGTGGATTTGGTGCGCCTAAGACGGTTAACTTTACATATTACTATTCTTCACGAAATATATACAAATAAATGGTTAAAATTTTCTCCTATGTAATGAATCCCACTATGATGTAGAACGGCAACAGCGGAGTACTGCTTATGGCAAATAAGTGATACAGATAGAGTGGTTGTAGACGAATACTGCAGCGAGAAAGAATAACGGGAAACGCACATGCGTATTATAACCGTCGACTGTGCTCAGTTTATACCTGTATGTATAATAGTACTAATTCATAGTTCAATAACCACATTATAGTATATAATGTATTGAATACTTGATAAGTGTTATACTATCTTGTTAATTTTGCTTCACTGTTTTCCGAAAAGTTATTATTCTTGCGTGTTAGTTACAGTCTGTAAAACAAGAGAAAAGGGGTCGCTACCTGCTTATGGTTAGATAGCGTACGTGATTAATGTGACCTTGGGATAAGGCGTACTTAGCCCTAACACGCATTACTCATTTAATAGCAGTTTCACTTTGTCAGCCGAAGAAAACAGAGTCAATGTTATGAGCGCTGTGTATTTAAAAAGGTACGAAGCTATGTTTCTTTGCATTCACCCCAAAGGACCTAAAATGTCGATAGCGACCGCATCAAGATATATACGAAAGTCGGAGGGGTTTGTAAAAATGTGGGTGGACTGATATAAAGCAAACAAAACAGTAAATGATCTCCCTGAAGAAAGTAGAACAAAGCGATAATTAATTTGTTTAAAAGAAACCCGGAATACACGTTGCGACAGGGGCAGTATCAGTTACAAAAAAAAACAAATTAAAGTAAGCATAATGACGATTAGAAATCGCCTACGTGAAGACAGCATAGCATACTGTACTATGATAATGAAACCGCTGCTATCAGACCGACATCGAGAAGCGCGCCGCGTTTGGGCAAATAACAACAGTCATCGAGATTGGTCTGATGTTGTTTTCACAGATGAGGCTTCTTTTTATGCATGGCTACATATAAAAAGAACTTGATCTTCGCAACACCACCGAGTTGTACAATGCACAGTACAGCACCCAGTTAAGGTCCATGTGTGGGGATGCTTCAATGTGGGGGCTTTGGATCATTGCGCGTATTCACAGAGAACCTGAATGCAGAAAGAATGGTGAAACTGTACAAAAAGGGTCTCATTCCATCTGTGAGGAAGTGGTTTGAACAGAATAATAATCAGTGGATTTTGCAAGAGGACAATGATCCAAAGCATCGAAGTAGAAGTTGTACGAAGTGGAAGTTAGAAAATCATATTTCGGCATTGGAATGGTCCTCCCAGAGCCCGGATGCAAATCCAATCGAAAATGTGTGGGCAATAATGAAGCACAAGCTTCAACGTAAACGTGCCTACACACTAAAGCAATTATCGAGGAACCTCCGACAGATATGGCTATCGTTATCAGCTTCTTATGCCGAAAGCTCGGTTGGGGCGTCGTTGCCAGGTGATTATCGACAACGATGGAGACTGGACCCCATATAGAGTGTAGTGCGCATTAGGTATTACAATGTACACAATGTTAATTGTTAAATGCGAATCGATGCGACGTTGGGGGTAGGCAGCTAATTTAACAAGCAGTCTATAGTAGTGTTGCGTAATCATGAATTTCTTTTCATTGTTTTTCAATTTTTATCCCATGATGCAGATTTATGTTTCTGTTTATTTTTTCCTTAAAATGAATTCTATGTAATTATAGCGTTGAACATAATTACAAGGAAAAAATTTACGTATAGGTTTCAGAAAATAATAAATACCGCCTATGGTAGCAGTGCGTGTGACTGAAAGAGACAATCACTTGAAAGGGAGGAGGAATACATCTTCCATACTACTCATAATACGTATTCTCTGCGAAGGGTTCGTTTATAGTAACCGATTGTGTAGTCTTGAGCTCTGTGCAGTAAAGTAATACGTCCGGAATTAGGTAGTTGAGGAAATGGGATCCTTATTGATGAAGAATCGGATTGTCGCGCTCATAACGCACTATTCTTCACTAAACTTCGATAATATTCGGAGTATTTATTCTCTTCAGAGGGTTTAAAAATAACTCCGCTAAAGGGTACCTGATTTTTTTTTTAAATTGTGGAGTCGATGTTACAATTTAACCAAAATCGATGGAACATATATTTCATCTGTATTTAATATACTGATTTTATACCGTAGTTTTGTATATATATAAATACATATGTATATTTATATATTGTACGTATATATATATATATTTATACGTATATCACATTACAAACTATATGCAAAAAACGACTAATATGTATTTTTAATAATTAGCAATATTTCAATATCGACAGAAATAACATTTTTTTAATGAATAGAAATTCATGTATGGCAGCGAATACTTTCTGCATTTCTGTTTGGTATTGACAATAGTGCGTTACGAGCGCGACAATCCGATTCTTCATCAATATGGATCCCGACTACCTAATTCCGGACGTATTACTTTACTGCACAGAGCTCAAGGTTACACAATCGGTTACTATAAACGAACCCTTCGCAAAGAATACATATTATGAGTATGGAAGATGTATTCCTCCTCTCTCTCAAGTGATTGTCTCTTTCAGCCGCACTACTATCATAGGCGGTATTTATTATTTACCTGAAATCTATACGTAAATTTTTCTTGTAATTATGTTCAACGCTATAATTACTTAGAATTCATTTTAAGTAAAAAAAAAAGAAACATAAATCTGCATCATGGGATAAAAATTGAAAAACAGTGAAAAGATATTCATGACTACGCAATACTACTATAGACTGCTTGTTAAATTGGCTGCCTACCCCCAACGTCGCTTCGATTCGCATTTAAAAATTAACATTGTGTACATTCCTACTAAATACACTATTTTAAGTTTTATATTGTTTTGATGTTCTTAAACTCCATCTTCTCTTGTTTTACAGACTGTATATTGATACAGCTTTATAGAATAACATGCTAGACTGTAAATCTGTACTGTGTGTAAAATATGTAATAAATCAATAAAAACATATAATTATGTTTCTTCATTCTTGTATACTAATTGTTTGACCAGTATACGCACTTTCATTAAAATAATTTATTTGCTTTTATTGCCTGACTATTATTGTTAGCCGTATAAGTTTGTTATACAACACCTTCTATGTAAAACTGGAGTTATTTTTAATAAAAATGGGAATTACGACAAAAATATTTCTTTCCCGAAAGGAATTTGTACACTGAGAGACTATACAATATACTTCGAATTATGTTCTAAAAGAAAATTTATAACTGTTATGGTTTCAGAGATATGTATTTACAAAAATTTAAAAACCGTGCAAATTTTTGGTGATGATTATTCCCCGTTATAGAATGATTTAGCTGCTAAAAAAATTGTGTTCCTCTTATACCAAGGAACTCTTTCGGTTCCTGAAATGTCATCGAAATTTGAATTTTCGGGTTACCGATGTTCCCTTGTAATTATAATTTATAAAATTTCAGCAGTAATTCTGCGAAATTTATTACTTACCTCCCTTAATAACCGCAGCTTCTAGTTTCTTCTTCATACTGTTAAAATTTAAAATCCTATCATCAATAGTATTTTTGGTTATCAAAGAATAAACCATGATTGGTTTAGTTTGGCCGATTCGGTGACAACGATCTTGGGCTTGTATATCAACTTGTGGATTCTGCAATATAATCGCGCATTAATAAATAGCAAGTAAAATAAATCCGCAAAAAATATATACCCAATCTCTATCGATTATAATAACAGTATCTGCTGCAGTTAGATTGAGACCCAATCCTCCTGCACGAGTAGAAATTAGAAAGGCGAATACATTAGGGTCTGTATTAAATCTCTTAACGTTTTCCTCTCTATCAGCAAGATTCCTGGTTCCGTCTAAGCGGCAATAAGTATAATTCCGCATTATCATATATTCTTCAATAATATCTAACATTATGACCAGAGTGCTAAATATAAGTACCTAAAAGTATTTAGTACAGATAAAATAATTTTATAACAAAGTATCGTTAGTTTTACTTTATCTAATTATAATATAATGTAATTCCCACGAATAACATTAAGCTTTCACGGCTGGAGTCTGAGTTTGTACTGGCAATACGTATTTATGACATATACCTACCTAGGACCACGGCCTACAAGCCTGGAAATACGTGTTGACGGAACAAACTAATTCCCACGAGTTTGTAAGGGTGAGTTTAAACAACTAATAAGCGATAACAATGAGGTCTAGTTTGTTGAACTTACGTAGCATTTTGGAAATTTGTTATAAATTGGGCTTATTTGCGAAAATAAACTGTACCGAAAATATAAAGTTTTATGGAATTAATTGTGTTCATTCGTTATATTTGATTTGCTCGTAATTAACTATATTGCCAACACCACAAGTAAGGAAAGTGTTTATAGTAGAACAATATTTCGTTTATACTGAAATATATAGGATATTAATGGCTCACGTTTGGAACAAGTCTCTGATAGATACCAACATTAGGCCTTATGGGAGTATAGCTCTCTTTTCTCAGCTTACATAGATTCGCATGTAACTTTCTTTCTCTGGAACTAGCCAAATTATTTGGCGCGCTTTGTTGGCATGTTAACACATTTGTTTTGTTTATTGTTTCTGTCATGTGTCAAATTTGGTTCAGGGCTTGTCCTGTTATTACTTCGTGATTTTCCCTTGATTTGCATTCTTGAATAATTTTTTTAAGTATACAACTTTTAATAGTGTTCTAAGTAAAACAAGAATAATGAATTTTTATTAACGAACACTTGCAAAATTATAGGTTTCCACAATAGAAACTCCTAAAGGAAAGTACCAAGATGAAAACTATATTGTGGGAGAAAAACAGATGATTGTCAACGCCTTTTGAGAAAAATGTGAATGTTTCCAAAGCAGTTGAAGAAACTAGCAAAGCATTAGGGTTCGACTATATTGTAGAACTTGGCATTTGTTCTAAGATTCCACTGAATAATCACTAACACTCATGTATTACTCTAAGTAAGGGAAACATGGTAAAATGTTGATTTGGAAACCATTTTCCTTTAATAAAATTTACAATTTTCGACTTCGTATAGTGACTTTCTTATAAAATAGATGAACTACGATATCTGCGCAACTTTAGGAGTATGGCCACGTTGGCAATTACAATTATTATCTACAAGATATTGCAAGCATATCGAGGTTAAGAATACAAAGTAAAAATTGAAAATTTTATTGAAAAGAAATCGTTTGCAAAGTAAAATTCTTCTATATTCGTTTATTTAGAGTGATTTTTCAGCGGAATCTGAGAATTTGTGTCCATTCGGCAATTTATCCGTATGTTCGAAAAAAAACTATAAGGAGAATTATCCGCCTGCAGCTGCAAAGAAAGGGGAAAAAGTTTTACCAGTACAAATATTTTCTTGCAATTGCACACTGAACATAGGACAAATTCTTATTGAAGTCCAGTTTATTTTTTTTGGAAACATTTCACCCATATTTGATACTGTAAATAACTAAAAGGATGCACCTGATTTCTCGCACGAATTAGAAACTGTATTAAGCATAATAACTCTTCACTCAAAGTAAACGAAGTACCTTTCGCACAGAGATAGGGCTTCAACTTTCTGATTTCCATGTTTTTGCTGAGAACTAGCCAAATTATATTAATCATAATTTATTTTACTACTTTTACTTATAATATATTTTAGTTGAGAAAGGGATACAAAAGCTACAAGATGATCCAAACGAATTTATTATTTACTTGGCATCTGAATTTTCTTTTTCGGCTTGGTCATCAACACCATACAAGTTATATTGTTTCCTATTTAAAATTGTCACCTAAAAATAACATTTACTTCACTGCAAATGCACTTGTTTTGATACTTTTAAACTATGAATAACCTATAAATATATTTGTTCTTGTTGTAATAAACAGAATAAAATTATGAGTTTGTACTGGCAGTACGCATTCCCGGGCCGTGGTCTTAAACAGATGTATGTCAACGTTTCACCAAACACTGCGGTTGACATGTCCAGGACGAAGGTGACGGTTCAGTGGTCGTCTGAGTAATGATGCTTCCTGTGTCGGTGCGTGCAGTATGTCGTAGCGTACTTGCATTTCTTAACGTCGGAATCCAGATGTTGTTAATCCGTAGAGCTGTGTGTACCCGAAAAGTTTATAATGGGTTCTAGCGGCAGTAGGAAATGATCCGCGATCGCAAATTTGTCGGAATAATCTAGTCTGCAACATCTTCTGTTTTCTGTTACCCGAGTCGAAACGCTTCGCTTAGTGGTACCTACGTAAACGCTGCCATAGCTGCATGGGATGCGTTAAACGCCTGCTGATGAAAGCGGACCTCTGCGGTCTTTAGTTGACCGCAATTTGTCTTGGAGTTTTCCTGTGGGTCGGTAGTTTTGACGTCGTTTTTTTTTTTTTCAAATTTTCCTATCCAATCGGTTATTCGAGGAATGAACCGCAAGAATGCGATACCGGTTGCTGGCGCATGTTTTGTATCCGTGCCGTAGTTCAAATGCGCGTTTTATTTCCGCTCTTGAGTTACAATTGTTTATGAAGGCTTGTTCTATGTCCTACTTCTTCGGGTAGCCTGTCAGAATCGCACATCCCGCGAGCAAGTTCCATCAAAGTTTTGATTAAACCCCGGGATGGTGGTTGGAGTTCTTATGCAGGTACCTGCCCGTGTGGGTTGGTTTGTGATCAACGGTGTGGGCAAGAATTCAATCTCCATAGTAAATTGGATGTTCGGGTGGACATTATTCAGATTTCAAAGGAAAATGTCCAAGTTTTCTCTGCAATGGCTCGATATGACGAAGTGTCATACACGTAACGCGACCAACTGTCTCTGGTTTCAGAGGCGATATGTGCAGTGTGTTACTGAAATTTCTCCATGTAGAAATTGGTTATTACAGCATCCAAGGGATATCCAAAGCTACCCTCGTCTGTCTGTTCATAAAATGTGTTATTCCGGCTACAAGCTACGGGAACTCGTGGTGTTATTCCGGCTACACGCTACGGGAACTCGTGTAACCAGCGACACGACATTAAAACTCACCAATATGTCATTGGGATCGAGTTTTGCATTATCTACTATCCTCACAAACCATATCGGATCCTTATTACAATGGGGAGCGGTCCCGACCGAAACACCATTACTCAGACGACCAGCGAATCGTAAACTTCGTCCTGAAGATGCCAGTTGCAATATTTAACGAAACGCCGAAATACACCTGCTCAAGACTACGGCCAACAAACAACAACAATACCTTTTGGCTAAATATCTGTAAAGTATATAAATCATGATATACTGTAGCTGTTTACAGATGTGAAAGTGAGATTATTCGTTATATTGTGTAACATTCTTTTTGTATTATCAAGAGCTAAAATTACATTTCTCTAGGGTTAAAAGCTTTTTGACTCACTACCAATGCTAGAGATAAAAGCTTTTTAATGAATAAAGATTTTAAAATAAAACTGGAGATATATGATGTTTTCTTTTAATTTATTACTAACCAAGTACTTAATCAACCCACCTTATGATTCCTATTCTTTAGTTTTTTCAGCATTACATCTAAAACCATCATTTTTCCACTTTCAGTGACCAAGCCTTCGTCCACTAGTACGGTATTTTGTGGTGTTACAGGCATATGGACCAGGTACGGATGGTTAACAATTCTCTTGAACATCATAATGGGATTTGTCATTTTAATTTGATGGACGTATCGTATAGTCTCAGGTTGTATTTTATCGCCCAAAACTTTCTCAACTTTGGCCATATCTAATTCGTCAAAAAGGGAGTCGATGGTTGGTTCAGTATACGTCTTGTTAATTGCACATTTCCGCTTAGGTCGGCTTTCAGTTAAAGGTTCATTCTGTATACAAAAAGATTATCATTATTAATATTCGGGTTGTGCAAAATGATGATTAATATGGATTACCATGCTAGCAGACTATTTTCAGAGTTTGCTAGAATGTATATAATATACATCTCACGCAAATTAATTATCTAACCCAAACACAATGATTCGAGAGCGCGTAAGCTCCCGCCATCAAGCGAGTTATTCAGAAGCCCACGTGTTCTCTAAGTTACAATCCCGAATAAATAATTAATTTGTATGGCGCGGTACTTGTGCATTATATAACTCCAGTTCTCGCAATCATTGTAACAACTTCTTGTTCATCAAATACTCAGAAAATCAAGGGAGTTTAGAGCTGTGTTGTTTAATGCAACAAGTTCCGATAAGATATGTATAGGAAGCTATGTGTAATTGTCTGTACAAGGATATGGAATATGCATACGCATCTTCATGGTATGATATAAAGTAAGTATCATTGTTTGATATCTGTGAATAGAGATAGAAATGTTGAATAAATTAATTAATAAACATTTCCTCATTAATATACTTTCACGAAAATCACATTTGACAACGTTGCAGAACAATCTGAAAATGAGTAGTGCAGACGATATCTTGTAGATTGGAACTATCCTTAGAAAGGGACAGATTTTAATTTGTGTCATTGATTTACGATTGTGATAAATATCCAAGAATTAATTATTCGTGTTATAAAATACACTCCAATTTAAAAATGTTCATAACTAATTTCAAAGGTAAAGCATATGCCGCGTAATGTATAAAGTATAAAACGTAAAATTCGCCCATTTGCTACTACTGATCGTGAGTGAAATGCTTTCGAAGATTAAATTACACAAAATATTACGATACCCACTATTACAGTTCTATCAAATGTTTCCTTGTGGTACCTGAAAATACGCAAAGCATGATAGAGAACTATTAAAATTGGAAGACACTTGCGTAGAAATCAATTTACGCACTAAAAGGATATTATGAAATCGAGTGAAGCAGTTATACATTTCTCGTGTAAAGCTAAATACAAAAGTATTTAGTATTTTCATTATTTGTTCCATATAAACTATATATGATTTGCTGCACAGAACGTAAAACGTTTTGCATGATTAACATTCTCATATTTTTGTTATTGTAGTAAAAGTTCTTATTTTATTTCTATAAAGACTGTTAGCAAAGGGACTTAGGATGGAATACCATCTACATTTTTTATTTCCAAAATATTTAGTCAATATAAAACGAAACCTTTGGAAGCAATGCCCCTTTCTAATTTTTTTGGATTTTTATGTTATGACAAGTTAAATGCATAATAGTTTTCAAGATGATGTACATAAAATAATTGCACATTACAATTATAAAATAGATAGGAACATAAATTATAAAATAAAACTAGTATGCAAAGTATCACTTTTAGTAAGGTGATGTATATATATTTATTTGACATTAAACATATGTCTCCAATATATGTGTCCAATAGTTTTAGTTTATGTCACGTGATTCGCACAGATTGGTTTCTTAAGATTTCAATCGTACTCTACATTTTAATGTTAAGATTATGGATTCATACGCGAATAAAGTATTTTATGTCTTCATGGTATATTGATGCTACTGTATTAAGAAGTACTAATAATTACAATTTATACAATTAGGTACCTCCTTTTCATCTTCTTTTATTCCTTTTAGCGCAGCAAGATTATTCTTAATTGTGTACATATATAACGTTCTCTGTAAGTTAGTCAGCGGACAGTAAACTATAATTTCCTTCTTGGGTACCATGTCCAGTAAAACGTCTGATTTTAAACGACGCAGCATGAACGGTTGTAAAATTTTATGGAGAGAAGATATCACGTTATTCGTTTGTTCCTCTTTAACAATTTTTGAGTTATCCTGCAAGAACAAAAACAGTGATATGAAGGATATTCTAAAAGATTGGAATACTTACACCAAAATCTTCAAGCAAAAATAAGGACGAAAAGGTATCCATGTTTTTGAATATATTCGGCATAATAAAATTCAATAGTGCCCATAACTCCTTCAGATTGTTTTGTAGCGGTGTGCCAGTTAAAACTAATTTATTTAAACAGTTTAGTTCTCGCATGGTTCTATATATGTGAAGCAATAAATAAATACATCTATTCATACACCATAATTACATTTTGTTCTTTATGTTATTGACAAAGTATACAATATTTCAAAAAAAGAGAGACAAATTTCTGAACAGACCGAAATGACAGTTATTTCTTATTGGTTGAAACCGAGGCGATATCACACCGTACAACATTCCCTTTTGCCATAAATTGTCAAAGATTTTGACATCCTTACTATTGTTTATGTTTAAAACTGCTGTTCATCTAATAGTGCCCGATATATTTCGGCCAACATTAGATTAAAGTCTTGGCGCAAGTAAACAGTAGTAGTGAACTGCCAAATATGAGTCGTTCAACATTATATCGCCTAATGAAACAACTGAAATTTAAATAAAAATATTTTTATTATATCTATTTAATTAAATATAATGCTGCTATATGTTGCAGAAACATTAAACGTGGCAGGAACAGTGTTCTAACGGAGAGAGATATCATAAGATGGAGATGACAATATTTGAAAGATATAGCATTATATAGATCCCAGAATAGACCAATTTTCTATTTAGATGAAACCTGGTTGAATGAAGGCTATACAATGTACAAGGTTTGGACAGATAACTGTTTTAAGTCGTAGACGGGCCTTTATAGAAGGACTTACCACGGGATTAAAATATCCATCCAGTAAGCGACGACGGCTTATAATACTACACATTGGTGGTGTAGATGGTATTGTCGAAAATGATTTGTTGCTGTTTGAGGGGAAGAAAATAGCTGATTACCGCGAGGAAATGAATTCCATAGTTTTCGAGGAGTGGTTTACCAAAATATTGCAATATTTACCAGAGAATGTTAGTGCGGTAGTTATAGATAATGCACAATATCATAGCCGGAAGGTTGAAAAAACACCAACAATGTGGAGAAAAGTGGTCAAAAAATTATTTACAAAATAAGGGGATAGAGTATGAAGAGGATATGGTTAGACCAGAATTGTTGAACTTGGTAAACATGGTCAAAAGTAAATACAATTCATATGTAATTGATGAAATTGCAGAGCCAAAGAATACGACTGTTCTTCGTTTACCTCCATACCACTGTGAGCTTAGTCCAGTTGACCTCATATGGGCATAAATAAAAAATGAGGTTGCTCCACACAACAGCACTTTTAAATTAAATGAAGTGAAGCAATATTTCCACAATGCTATCAATAAAGTAACTGTAACAACTTGGCAGAACTGCATACACCATGTTATCGGAAAAGAAGCGAGTAAGAAAGATCTCGATGGAATTATTGATGAAGTTATAGAACCATTTATAATTTCTATTGGAGATGACAATGATAGTGATGACTCGATTTTCTCAAAAGCATCAGATTAAATTAAAAGATCTTGAAATACTTTAAAAAATTAAATGTTGTTATTAATTTGGTCAGTTCTAATTTGAAATAATTGCCATGCATTGTTATGGTTGTAAAATTTAAGCTATTTTCAACTACCTTGCTTATTGTGTTACTGTATATACATTGTTATCTATATAATGACGTGTATTATTTGAACTTTTTTCAACAAGTAAATGAAATATGTTTTCTAGACAAATTTATTTACTTTAATGTATTGTAATTACTACACTTACAATTCTGTTGTTTTAATTGTAGAATTATCTTGAAGAATTCATATACATGCAATTTTATTTGGTACAAACTTAATATTTCAGATAGATCCTCGAATTTAAGTTTACCGCGTAAAATTAATTCCGCAAATTTATCGCTTGTAATTTGGGCTGCGGGTCTCTCTCTTTTTGAAATGAACTTATAGTGAGAAACTTACCGTGACGTTCGAGTTTCAATGTTCTTAAGGCAGTGACCTTCATCTAGGATTAAATATTTCCATGTAATTTTTGTAAACATCTTTATTTCCATGAAAATCATTTGTAATGTGGTAACAACAACCGGTCTGAAACATTCTTGTCCCACTTTGTAGATTTTCAAAACATCCCTCATCAAATCGTATCTCTCATCTTTCCCACCATGATATATCACCACTGGAATTTCAGGTGCGAATCTTTGAAATTCGGTATTCCAATTTGGTAACGTCGATAGTGGTACAACAATTAGGAAAGGACCTTTAATTTTCTTAATCAAATCGCATATTAGAGCAATCACTTGTACCGTTTTTCCTAAGCCCATTTCATCGGCTAATATACCATTAACACCATGTTCAAACAAGGTCTGGAATAAAATTAGTTGAAGTTAATGGGCTTTATATTAGTGGTTGGTTTTACATAACTTAGTACTGAATTCTAATAATCCAATAGCAAGCAGCAATAAACACAAGATCAATTGTTATTACACCAACACTACCGGGCATAAGTATTTGGCCACCTGTTTTTCTTTTTCTAAATTTCGAAATAAAATCGCATTTGAGTCGTGGATATTATTATTTAATGGTACTTAGACATTTTATCGATTAATTTTGTCAGGAGTTTCTTCTGATATCCTGTTCCATTCTTCGTGGAGAAGAGTCCACAGAGCAACAGCAGATGTTGGGAGTGGCTTGTTTTGCCTTTCAATCCAATTCATCCCATAATAAGCCAATAAGATTGAGATCGCTACATTGAGGAGGTCATTCCATAACTACAAACCTGCCTTTGTGTTATTTCTCTTGCAAGTAATCCCAGCATATCTTAGCTGTATGTTTCGGATCATTGTCACACTGAAATGTGAGGTTTTCACCAACTAGTCGCAACCCCGACGACATCACATTATTTTCCAAAATATTTCTGTACCCTTCTTTTCGTAAAATACCCTTAGTTTTTACTATATCCCCGAAAGAAGTGCCCGCAAAACACCCCTAAACCAGTACCGAAGTTTCTTCTTGTTTGACAGTCGGTATAATGAACTGGTCCGTCACTCGTTTTCACGCCCACCTTCGAATAAATACAGGTCTGCGTGAGCCATAAACTTCGAACTTCGACTCATCACTCCACAACTCCTTTTCTCAGTCTTTGATGGCCCAATTCGTGTGTGCTTGTGCTCACTTATACCGCTTCCGCTTGTAACTTTAATAGGCAAAGTAATCGGTTTCCTGCGTCGCTCGTTCACTTCAGCCGCGATTTGTGGCGCGTCTTTTCGTCGATTTCCTTTGCTCATCCTTATGATTACACGATCTTCTGCTGGTGTCATTTTTTTCATTCTCTTGTTGAAAAAAAATCACCATTACTTGCAAATTGGTAGAAAAAACTTTGAAGGTTTGTCTTTAGCATCAAGGGTTGATGAGAAAATTATTGCAGTAAATCAGTAATGGGCTTATTTATAATTGCACGCTAAAATTAAAACGGACAGTACTGATAACTGGTATTGTGAATACTTATGAGGGTTGTTTGCATCTAGTCTCGTTATTTGTAATAGATAATTCATAATGAAAAATTAAAAGAAAAACGTAGACGGCCAAATACTTATCCTTATGGGTGGTAGTGTACATTGCACACGTTCTCATATTCAAACATATATCATTTCCCCATATCTATGTATCACTTTATAACAGTGACCATACTTAAACAAATTGGTATTATAATATACACTTCAATTTTTAAGAATCAAATACATGGGTATTAAAGAAAAGTGAAACTAATAGAAGGAGATTATTATACGTCATTATTTCAAATTAAAGTATCTCTTACAAGATAAGGTAACAATGAGCTTTAAAAAAACTTTCAAATAATGTGGCCACTTATTACTAAGTGACATACAGATATTTTAACTTACTCGCATCCAGTTTACGCCAATTATTTGGTAGTCCTTTAATACACCTTTGAAATATGGTAAATTGATTGTAGTTTTACCACTAGCAGCCTGTCTTTGACTCATCATGTAATCTACCCTTTCTTGTTCGCTAAAATCATTGACTTACTTTATATTAACATTTTGAAGGTAACAACAATTACCTTTTTTCGAAGACTTTATTTATCTTATTATTGCAATAACTTGAATACCGCTCACTAACATCTAAGAGTTTCTTCATGCTTTTTAAAGCCTTTTGTTTTCTCTCCATGTATTCTACAGGATCAACACTGTTCATGTAGTACAATTTTTCTTTAACATCATCATTCAAATCTAAATCACCCAAGTCTGCTTCCTCGACACCCACTGTATCTAATTTTGCTTTTGTTGCTATAGATTCCGCCATCTAAACGAAGAATATTAAGCATTAATGGATAAATAGCTAACATAAAGTTTAATTTTAAGTACTATACTTACTTCAGGTTTTTGTTAATTTGGATTATTATAATATACTCCTGATAAAATTAGTATAAATGAAATGGCACATTCCAAATTCAATTTGTTGAAAGTGACAAAGACTAAACTTACTGAAAATAAATGTTGTTTAATTGATGATACAGAGTAAAATGAGTTTTAACCACCATAAGTTCTGGTTTTTATTGTATTAAAAAGGCGGGAAAATGTATCTCTATCTCAGTTTATGTGAACCTTTCTTTATCTATTTAAAATAGTGGCAAATTTTAAAATATCTTTTTAATCTTGTTAGAATCAATTAATATAAACCTGCTTTTGAATATTTCTTTTTATTACCTGCAATAGATATTGGACATTCTGTTATTCATAAATAATTTGTATATTTTTTTGTACTTACTTAGAGTTAATACTGAATACTTATGAAAAATTTGGTAAGACAAAAACAAGTGCATACTTTAACAATTTAATTTAATATAATAACAAACAACAAGTGCTAATACAGTCAACTATGTGTTAGCATACAACTCAATTTGAGTGGATCTTTTTTCGTCTAAATACTGTAAAAATTTCTTTACTTTCGTGCTATGTTCAATTTTCTGTGTTGGTTGATACTTTTGTATATCTGCATAACAACGTTGATACTGAAATATAGATGCCAAAAGATGCCATAAACAAAAGTCTGGCCAAAGAACCTCAGCAAAACAAACATTTGTGTTCCAAATTTGCCACAAGAGAAAATCACTAAACCTAACTTCTCCAGATGTTCGAACTAATAAATCAGGATCGGGACTACCATTTGTGTATAAACACTGAGATACTAATTGTTCATTAATATCATCAGGACTTATTAAGTCTAATTCAACACCTTTAAGAATATTTTTAACAGCAGTTGTTAGTTCATCTCTTGAGGTATATGCGAAGGCTATATTTAGAAATAGCTTACTGTTGTCTTTGGTCATAATTATAGCCTCTGCTATTAATTTTCTAATATCTTGTGGAAGAAGTTCTAGATTTCCTATAACTCTTATACAAACACCAAGTTCCATTATTTTATTCTTCTCATCATGCAGTTTTCTAAACTTTTCTCTTGCCAATTCCATTAAAGAATCAACTTCTTCTTGACTACGTTTAAAGTTTTCGATACTAAATGCATATACAGTCACTTCTTGAATGCCCAATTCAAAGCACCACTGCAATGTTTGAGCTAGCTTATCAAAGCCCTTAACATGGCCCTCAACTTTTCTCATATTACTTTTAGTTGCGTATCTTCTATTGCCATCCATAATAAAGGCGACATGACGTGGAACACGACCCGCTTTAATGACATTTATACAAAATTTTTGGAAATAACTTAATGGACTATCTACTATCCACATTTTGCTTATTTTATATTGTGAAATAACTATACTGTGACTACACAGATAGGATCAATATAGTCAACAATAATTTTAAACTACCTGTTGACATTTGTTAACCTATCATTTTGAAGTAAAGCGACTAGAGTACATGTGATCTTATGTGCTACAACCTATAAAAACTAAAAACTAGGAAAATATTGCCCATTTATAGCGCAAACTTTTGTACTTTGTGTATTTGTCGATTTATCATTACGAAATTGCTAAAAAAAATAAGTATTCTATTAAAGTCTGGCTTGTGCTATTAATTTATACAATTGGCAATATTGACATCAATAAGTAAATTTGTTTTTTTGAAGCTTTCAAACAAATGTTACAATTATAAATGCTATTCGATAGTAATTTATGTTATTGTTGAATAAGCTATTTGCAATATATCAAAGCGCTGGAATTCATATATTCTTAATACTAAATATTAAAAAAAATTTTTCTTTCTTTTAGTTTTGTAAAATATTACATTTAATAGTATCATTTTTTTTAATTTTCACTTGTGTATTTTAAATAAAGATGGGATTGAATAATATAAAAAAGGGAAATGATAAATTAGACACAATACTGGTATAAAACCATTTATTCTAAAATATTAACAACAACAAAACATTCAAATCTATATTTTCCCAACACAGAAACACAAAACTAATGAGTAGAAAGCTTTGACTAAAATATTAATTCAATTTCTTTCTATATACAAGCAATCTCATAATATTTAAGGCATTCCTTATTGTTTACAATAATTGATAATAAATAATTATTTACATTGTAAAAATTATATTTCTATATTAGTTACAAATATAGGTAACTAGATTGCATGTTTCAAATAAAGTTATCTAGTGCTTTTTTTTGTAAAATAGAATTGCGAAAGATATGCAAAAAGAGTACTTTTACAACTATCAGAATATCAATAACCAAAGTGCTAAACGAAAATATAATTATTATTAAAGTTTAACGAAAATGAGAAACAACTGCTTTTTTTTTAATCTATTAAAGATAAAATGTACATTATGGCACAATCTAATTCTAATTATGTACATAAAATAAATAAGTGGACGGTGGATACAAAAAAAGAAAAACCAAAATGACAGAATCACAGTTGTAAGTGACGTGAATATAGCTTCTTTTAAGTTAAAATGATAACTGATAGATTAATACTTTAAATTATTAATTTCAAGATTTCGATTCGTGTGGACAAAAGTATATAAGATTAGATAAAAGTCATTTTTTCCGATGGTGGAATATGTTTCGCTTTATATGGTTCATTTTTTATCAATTTTTTCCTTCTTTTTGCCTTTCTTCTTTTCTTTTTTATCTTCCGGTGTTGTAGATGATTCTTGGCTGGGATTTGGAGTAATTGTTTCCGTTGTCGTAGTGTCTATTGCTTCAGCGGGTTTAGCACTTTCTTGATTCACGTCATTATCTTTCTTAACTTCCGCCTTTATTTTTGTATCTTCTTTCTCTTCGTCTTCCTTCTTCTCATTTTTGATTTCTTCTTTTGTGATATTGGCAATATTTTGATCCTCCGATTTCTGTTGTACGTCTGTCGATAATGTCACGTCTTTCTTTTCCGGATTCTGTGTTTCGATCGGTGCTGGGACAGGAAGATCTTTATTTGATTCATCCGTAGTAGTAACTTCCATAGGAGTTACATTTGCTACACTACCAGTTCGAACGACACCTGATACTTCTAAAACAGCTGGAGGGCTTTTTTCAGCAACGGTTTGTTCATTCGTTGCTGAAGAATCACTTGGTTCAATAGGTTTTTCTGCCGATGAAGCTAGAACTTGGGGTTCTTCTTGGAGTTTCTCAGTTTCACCAGCTTGCACGACTTCCATTTTCTCCTCTTCTTTCTGCGATTCAGCTGCTAAATTCGCGTTAGCTTTTGCTTCTAAAATACCGATACATCCTTCGATGCATTTGATAGCTTCTTTCCGAGCTTGTCTTATATTATCTTTACCCTCAGTCTCAATATTATCTAGTTTGATTAGATTCCTAGTTAGCATTTCATCTAAATACAGATACTCTTTATCTTTCGGTTTACCGTTGAATTTTTCAACTTGATTCATTAATTCATTGACATCTTTCTGAATACTTTGAATTTGATCTAATTGAGTAGACTTATGAGACGATGGAGTTGGTTGCGTTTGGGCTTGTTGTTGGGGTTCAGATTCGGATTGTTGTTGGGATTGATCCTGTGGTTCTTGAGATACATTTTGATTTTGTTGTTTGAAGTTTTGTGGTTGTTGCTTTTGAAATTGTTGTTGTTGCTGCCTATAGTATTCTTCGGGGTTCATTCCGTGAGGCTCCCCTCTATTTAAGTATTGAGTGAAGTGCGATGGATTTCGACCAAATACTCTTTCAGGTTGAGGCTGAGGTTGCGGCTGTGGCGGGGGTTGGGTGAACGTAGTGTTTATGTTTTTGGGAACTATAGGTTCGTCTCGCCCTTCTACGTGGATCGGAATAACCCGTTCATTGGGTTTATTACACTGCGGTTGTTGTTGGGGTGGCTCTTGCGCCTGTGTTGACGATTTTGATCCCATGTCACCTCCACCGCTGGGCCGTTGAATGGGGATGTTGATACTGGAGACGAATCGTTGCCCAGTAGAACGATTTTCTGGCGGCGCAGACATTGATCTTTGTCCTCTATTCTCATCCACGGGCTCCTGTTTTTGGCCCAAATCTACAGTATTACTTTGCTGAATATTTTGTTTCCTTGCACCCTCGCGAGTTTGAGGAGCTTGCGGCGGTTTCTCAGCGTTGGCAAACGATGTAGGCTGTGGTGAACCCGGCTGCGATTGCTGTTGCTGATACTGTTGTGGTTGCTGTTGAAATTCAGCCTCTTCAGCAGGCTGCTGACGACTTGTATAGGTATACTGAGGTTGACGCTCTGTCGGGGCTCTGTACCCAGCTTCGTAAAAGTCGGGTACGTCTTCGTCGAAATATTTATGGAAGGGAAAATCAAAATTGTCGAATCTAGCAAACGGTCTGTCGTGCGGATATCGTCGAAATTCGGCGTCTTGAGAACCTGAAGGTTTCTCCGCGTCCGAACCTCGTCTGGGATGTCTGCCCAAAGTGTGCGATCGGAAAGGAAATCCTCCGCTAATGTTTAAATGTTCAGCAAACTCTGGATGTCTTCGAGCGATGTCGTCAAGTTGAGAACGAAACGAGGAATGTGATCTATCTCTGTCGAAATCTCGGTCGTCGAAAGGAAATCCACTACTCTGTAATAAAAATTAAAAAGAAATTACTTTTATATAACAGTGCATTAATATTTAAGATTGTACATAAATAACTACCTATACAAAAATATATTTTCTGCAAATGTGAACAAAATAAAGCTTAGTGAAATTTGAAAGTACTTTACCAAGTGCGGTAGTATTCGAAACTATAAATGAAATGATTATTTAGCCTATAGCGGTAAGCACGTCTAAGTAGTTGAAGTTTACGTCAAAATGTCAAGTTTATCCGAGTTTATATGTGCATTTTTCTTATCGCAAAGAAGAGATAATACATATTAATCTAAAATACAAAATGTATGTATTCTAAGATAGATAACAAATAACAACGTGTATAACAGGACGCGGGCGAAGTATCAATAGGAACAGAGGATATTCCTGCAATAGGACGTCTAAAAAAAGGCACTAACTTAAACTAAAGTATCCATAGTATCCCTGCTATGGATACTTACATTTATATGTTTCTATTGAAGTATTACTTATTTGAATTTCATAAAGGGTTAGCTGAAAGCCTGGAGACGATGTTATAGCGTTTAAGAAACTCAAATTTCATATCGTACAATTAGAATATTTTACGATTATTTTGAGGTAAACCAATAGTCGTTTTAATAAATACCCTTGGAGTCTGGTCACTATCTTGAATTTTTGAAATGGCAGTGTGAGTTTTGCATAATAATTAATGGGTGTCGTTTTTACGGCAAAAGTTTGTTTGGATTTACGTAAAGTTTCCAAAATTAGAGAAAACTATGGAAATAGTTTGCCATGTAAATTCATATTTCAAATAAAAAAAACTGGCGTAAACGTTTAATATTTATTCTGTTCGTTGCGAAAATTTGTGCATTATTTTTAACGTAGGGAACTCAAATGTAAGAACTAAATATGTATCTTCTTAGGATTCGACTTGGCTCGAGTCTAGCTTAAACTACTTTTCAGAAAAAAAATCTTTTGTGTGTGTATATAAAGCATGTAGTGTAACTCTTCTTGCAAAACTTATAGAAATTACCTTAAACAGAAAATTACAGATAGACGTATATCCGCAATAATTAGGATTTAGTCAATGTAATTAGATACTTGTGTGGATTCAATAATAGCGTTGTCATATTGAATTGAAGGGCGAAAATTTAGTACGGTATTAAATTTTATGACATCATATTATATGAAATAAAATACATCAGGGGAAAAAGTAACCTAGGGCTTAAATTCATTGCTGTGGTCTAAAGGATTAAGACTGGAAACAAAGATTAAAATATATAAAGTGGAGTCCATTCTAACATGCGGTACAGAGAGCTGGCAGATGACAAACGGCAATAAAAAAGATTGTAAACACCAACGAAATGGACTTCCTGAGAAGAGCCAGCGGAGTATCGAAATTGGAACATGTAAGAAACGAAGAGATACGACGAAGAAGAGGAAGAATTACTACTAGTGCGGAAACAATCATCATATTTATTGTTTTACCCGCTGTGTGAGTTCTAGCACCATCTCGTTGAAAGTAACCCAAGTTCATCATCATTAAGTTGATTAAAGAAAATCCAGAGTATTTCTTTGTGATATCTTTCTGTGATCAATTCTGAAGATGTAGAGCAGCATTGGACTTTGTATCACTCCACATTCACACGTTTTGTGAGTTAACGTATTTATTAACATGAAAACATGTTTCGTCTGAAAAGGTTTTGCTTGGAAGTTTATCATTAATTTGAAAACCATTCACAAAATACTATTCGTCGCGGATAATCAATATCGAGGACATCTTGCAAACAAGTTGCGCGATATAGAAATTGTAAATCTTCTTTTAAAATTGTATGACAAGAACCAATCGACAACCCACTTCGCGGAGCGGGAATTCGCATTGAAGTTCTTGGGGAATCAGTCATCTAAACAATCTTAAATGGATTAACTTTCATTGTCTACCGATCTTCTCGCCATTTTGAAAATACAATTCAACCACAAATGCTTTACGTAGGTTATTAAATACCATCTTAAAATTTAAAAATACATAGTACTATTTTTAATATCAAAATTTTGACAATAATTGACAGACAACAAATTACAAATACAATTCATAAACTTAAGTTAAGATATACGAATTTGTGTCCAAAATATACTTGATCCCGGATTTTACTGAACACCCGATATAATTTCGTGCCAAAGGTTTAAAGACCGTCTTATGTTCAGGACATCGCCCGGCACGCTTTTCTTTTTCTTTTTCCGCGAGATATCATCAGCAAGTTTGACTATGGCACCGCTGCATGACTTCGTGCTTAAATCGATGTATCGTGTTAGTTCGTAAACGTCGGAGTATTTTGCTTGACTTTATTAACATCGCTTGAAATATTAGAACGTTATGTCTGTGTTGTTATTTGAAGTTCCTCTAGATCGAAGAAAGATTACCTGTTTCTGTTGTATTGTTTTTACAGAGTCTAAACTTGGTGCAATTATCATATCGCGAAGGCAAAATATTTGCAACCTTTGCTTGGGAATCTCGCAGAAATGGATAGGCAGTTACATTTAAAAATAATTTTTAAAGCTTTCCCTGACAAAATCAACTTTTCAACATTTTCGATTTCCATGCCATGTCACTACGGCATTGATACAATTCATTTATATTTGCGAATTTCTGTAAGTACACGATCATTGACCTTTCTCACAGACAACGTAATGCAATGTTGTTTAACTAGTTTCTATATGTCGGTGACTATTTAAAAAAATGTACACTGACGTCCATAAGTTTGGTAGGAAGGTGAAATTCAACTGATGGGCATATCGTGAAATCATGAATCCCATATTGTAAATTATTGTATGTAAATATAAAATTGTTACACATAATCCGTAAAGCACAAACATTTACGTACAAATTTCTCCCGAATGCACTTTATTTTTTGTGAAAATACGACTACTATTTGAGGGGGATGGGAAAGCATACCTGCAATAATTGCTTTCGGTCAAACGGTTTATTACTACTTCGGTAATCGTTTAGTGCATATGGGTAAAGATATTAATCGTTAGTGTCGCTTTTCTGTGAGGAATTATTATTTTGAAATCAGTGCGTAGTTATAACAATTTAGTAAGTGCTGCGCGTAAAAATGCCAAAACGCAGACAGTTGACAGCAGAACAGCGTAATAATATTTGTGCTCCTCGCGCCGAAAGATATACCAACAGAGAAATTACTCTACGGTTAGAGAAAGGTGTGCATCATTCATTGGCCCGAAGAGTGACAGGGCAAAATCTTGGTAGAAGACGAGCTGAGCGACAACGGCTGATTTCTGGAGCTGAAGCTAGATTTATAGTAACGAGTTCGAAACGAGATCAACGTTTAACGGTGCCGGATATCGCAACGTACATTAATACACAACGACGAACGTTTCTGTTACCACCGTCAAGAGGCGATTATTGGGAGCAGGCTTAAAGGGATGCATCGGTTGCAAAAAACGTTTTTAAAACGCGTGCATAGAGGAGAAACGATTACCACGTGCAAGAGAGCATGCGTACTGGTCACTGGATGATTGGGACACAGTCCTATGGACCGACGAGTCCAAATTTTATTTATTTGGTACGCAATGGAGAATTTTTGTTAGTCAACGACCAGGGAAAAGAGCTAGTGAGGCCTGCTTAGTACCGTCTGTCAAACACGGAGGTGGTAGTGTTATGGTTTGGGGTTATTTTGATGACACCACTACGGGTGATTTAGTGAAAATTAGTGGTACAATGGTGAAAGAAGAGTATTTTGATATTTTGCAAAATCATGCTATTCCGTGCAGAAGCTGTCTTGCTGGTGAGTTCCAACAAGACAATGACCCCAAACATATCGCTCGAATCTGTAAAAACTTTTTAGAGGAGAAAGCAGCAAGAAATGAACTAAAATTAATGGTTTCGTCTCCTCAAAGTCCGGATTTATCCCCTATAGAGCTCCTATGAGATGAGCTTGATCGAAGGACTATACAGCGACAACCTCAGAACACCCAACACTTATGGGAATATTTACAGAATGCAAGTTAACGCCGACTGTCTCGAAAAATTGCTTCGAAGAATTTCTAAAATTTGTGCAAGGGTTATTGGAGCCAAATGAGGTCATATCTAAGCTAAATAGTGCATAAATACTATTATGTTTGAATTAATTTACTTTTATTTGACGTTACTTATGTTGTATAAATTCATTAATAATCACAATAAAATTTTACTGTATCTGAGATTTTTTGTAAAATCCGATGCTGCTTCCAAACTTTTGGACGGTAGTGTAAGTATGAACGTATATCTTAAAGATTCGGAAAATATTGACATTTTTGCCATTGAAAAATAGAAACCAGTTTCAACGATGTATGTACGTAACTGATGAGGTAATCTATATTATTAAATACGTAAACAACATGTTTACATTTGTCAAAAACGAATACATTTTAAATAGTGATGGAGTAGTTAAATTTTGCGTTTTTAAATTGTAGAAATCCTTCGAAAAGAGAAAGAATCAAATTCGGCAAGGCGAAAATAAAGCAAAGTAATTCGTTACAGTAGCTCACTAATTAATATGGGCCGTATATGGAAAATTACCTTGATTCAGTCGTTTACATAGACTTAAATGGATATTACCTGAAATTTCAATGCACGTCGTCGACGTAATTTTCCAAATATGGCAATGCAGACACGAAATTACAGGCACCTTGCAAACAAGTATATATTTTTGAAAAACTGACCTGAATATGATATTGAAGTGCATTAAATATCGCGATATCAAATAATTTTCAAGGTCAATAATAATATCAATGAAATAGAAAATGTAAAAACTTCCACTTACTTCATCATCCGCTGGGATTTGTTTATCGCTAGTTAAGGGAATGTCTCTAACAGTCTCGACTAGATGCGACGTCATGTTTTACGATATTTTTCTTATCAATAAATAAATAAAATCACTAGAAGTATTCACAATCAAGACGTCACTCTACTGGTTATTTGTAAATTTAATTATTCGTAAAAATCGCGTGTTCGGGTTCGATACTATCGTAATAGTCTATATTTCGTTTTGTGGCGGTCGCCAGTTCATCCATCCGCTTATAACGCCGCCGATCGGGCAGTGGTGGGGAAACCGGCACATGTTCTAGAGGCTTCCCGAACAGTCGCCGAAAGCTTCGCGAAAATTCAAGCGAAGCCGGCGAGTCCATTAACGGCGTGCGAATTTCGAACGTGTTCTCTATTAGAATGATCCTCGATGCCGTAGGTGGATGCGAATCCGCTTGTAAAGGTAATGTTTTGCGGTAGGCTTTTAAATAATAACTGCGATAGGTACAATAAAAGATACAGTTGTGTAGATTTTTACATGGAAATCACGTAATGTCAATAGTAAAAGTTTCTAGTAGGAAAAAGAAAATGAAAACCAAAGAAATGTGCATTATATATATATATACCGCGGCGTCCATATGATTAGCAGCGAGTATAAAATTTGTACTTTTTTTGGAATTATTTCATCTCTAATAGAAAATGTGTTTCGTAATAAATATAAGTATTTGTATACATTTTGCCTTTTAGCACAATTAATTATGCTTATAATTACTCCAAATTCACACCTTTTTAATCATCTAATCTGTTCTAGATTTAATTAAGGTAACAAATAATTAGCAACGCTTATATTTTAGTAATTAAAGCGCAAAGCTTTTTCGTAAAGCTTATCCAAACTTAACAGTGCTAACCGATTTTCTTTTTCACGGCATATCACAAGTTCTTAATTGGATTAAGATCGGGACTACACGCCGGTCAGCTAATAATCGAAATAGAATTAGCTATTACAGTATCTTGACGTTCCTTGCAGTATGTTTTGGGACATTGTTGTGAACCAGTTTCCAAGTAATGGGCAAATTTTCGTCAGCATAAGGGACAAAGACATTCTCCAATATGTGAATGTACTGATGTTGGTCCATTATGCGGTAAATAGGTCCAACACCTCTTCAAGACATGCATTCCCATACTATCACATGTCCCCCTCCATGTTTGATGGTCATTGTGGTGTACTTAGGGTTCCACTCGCTGTTAGGAGGCAATTTTCCGTCAGAGCCATAATAGTAAATAAAACATTTTCCCATTAATATGTTCTTTGGCGAAAGCAACTTGCGATCTATTTTGCCAAATAGGTTAGCTCCATTCAATCGCCTTCGCATTGCACGGACTGAAAGTTGTTTGAATTTTCATAATTCCTTATGAATGTGGACAGCTGTTTTTTTATCAGCTTTTGCGATACGAACTATACAGCGTACATATGCTGACGATTTCCTTGGTTTCTTTTTTCTTATATCTTCTGTCGTCTTATTTATTTATTTATCTTTTTTTGTTTAATATTGTACTGCATTATACACCACTCTTTTTGAACAATTTATTAAATTTAAGATAATGCGACGCAGTTCGGAAGTGCAACTTCTCTTCTTACCCATGTTAAATTTTACTTCCAAGCAGTATTTCTACTATTTAATTCACTGTGGATGAATGTTTACATCACAGTTTTACCAATAAATTTACTTAACGCGCTAATTTACTACAGCAGGTAACAGTACGTTTTACTAAACCGACTGTTGTTGATTTTATGTCCACGTAAACATGCTTAAAACGGAATTTCCCCCATTTCCGAATTAATAGCCGTGTATAGATTCAAATGCTTATTACAACCATTAGTATAAAATGTTAGTTTTGCTTGTTAAAGCTGGCGGTGTACGAGGGCGACATGAAATGTTTCCAGAATCGGCAAGAAAAACACGGTATTGGTGCGGTTTTCTATTTTTACCCTCCGTTTTTTTACTCCTTGAAGATCAATATACTTTTTCAAACGGTGCTCCAGTCTCTTTAAGCTGTCGGAAAAGTAGGATGTTTCGAGATCTGCAAAATAGCCATCTGTGGCGGCGATGATCTCCTCATTTGAGGGAAATCTCTTTCCTCCCAGTGATTTTTTCATGTTTGGAAATAGGAAAAAGTCGCTGGGGGATAGGTTCGGTGAATATGGAGGATGAGAGACTAATTCGTAGTGCAACTCATTCAATTTGGACACGACGATTTGGGATGAATGAGCCGGTGCATTGTGATGATGGAAAAGCACTTTCTTCAGCTGCAAACGAGGCCGTTTCTCCTTCAATCGAATCGGGTCAATAAATCGCTGTAGTATTGCCCCGTGATCGTCCTTCCCTTCTGCAAATAGTCGATGAAGATCACACCTTGGGAACCCCAAAAAAATGGTCATCATGATCTTTCCGGCCGATGGAACGGTCTCTGCTTTCTTCGGAGCTGATTCGCCCGGAAAAGTCCACTGCTTCGACTGTTCCTTGGTCTCCGGTATGTAGTGGTGGATCCAAGTCTTATCCACGGTTACGAAACGCATGAAGAAATCGCTTGGATTGCATTGGATCCTGGTCAGTCACTCCTCCGAAACGGTCACCCGATTTCGTATTTGCTCCGCTGTGAGCAAACGCGGTACCCATCGCGCCGTTTTTTCATACCCACGCGTTCTTCTGAGATGCCTGTTGTCTCTGCTATTTCTTTCAGCTTCAATCGCCGATCGGCTAACACGACATCATGAATCTTGTCGACCATTTCATCATCGTTGGTCGCGGTTTTTGGGCGGCCACTGCGGGGTTCGTCACTTGTGCTTGTGAGGCCACGTTTGAACTCGCTCACCCAGAAGCTGATGATCGAAAATGATGGAGTACATCAGCCATGAACCTCCAGCAAAATATTTCGAATTGCCGTGGCTGTTTTCCCAGCCATTCAGAAGTGTTTTATCACCGCGCGAAATACGATTTTATCCATTTTTGCGAAACCGCCTTGCTACACAAAACAGACTCTTAAACAACAACTACTGACAGTAGACGTCTGAAATTTTGACAATTGCCATAAAAAAGGTTGTTCTTGCCGACCTATGAATCTATTTCAACCTTCATGCGCCACCTCTTTCCCATTTCAGAAACATTTCAGGTTGTCCTCGCGATATTGAACAGTATTCAAAAAAATGCCGTTTTATATCCGGCAAGCGTAGCGTTGTTAATTATATCGTAGCAACAGTTTATATATAACCATACTGCAATATTTGAAGGTTCAGTAATAGGGAAACTTAGAAAGGCGTTGCAAAAATTGCAAATATAGTTGGAAATAGTAACTAATCGAAATACGTGTAAACTATTAGACTCCATTACTTAACGCTTTAGAAATATTGGAGAAATTGAAACATAATTATATAAAATTGCAGTTAATTAATTAAAAAGAGTGTTAGAGAAATGTTGTTGTATATCATTAATATCAGGTATTACTTAAGGATTCTAAAAGGGACCTACTCCAAAAAATATCAGCATTTGCATCAAGTTCAACAGGTCGAAAATTAATTCAGGTCCTACGGCACATTGTTATAGTCTTACAATTGTGCTACACAGCAACTAGGTTTTGAAGAAAACCACGTTATGGCTGATACCTGTTTTCAATTTAATGCGCAATATAATTAGGTTTAACTGCTTAAAAATGCAGCTAAAGGTATCAATGTCATTTGTATTCTTTATTTTAAGGAATTCGTTTTATAATATAATTTTTTAAAGCATGTACTTTGTTTAACTCGTTGGCATATGTACGAGGTAGGCGCCATAAATTCTCGGCCTGATATAGAAAAAAAACTTGAAACAATATAAGAAATATTATATTTCAATGTGGGATCCCCTAACTTCTATACATATATTACAACGATTAATTAATAATTCGATACCATTGTAACAATAATCTGAAGTTTTTCCCTCAAAATGTTCTATAACAGCTGCTTGCAACTCACTGTCGTCCTTAAAATGACTTTCCCTGAGGTTTTTTTAAAATTAGAAAACAAATAAAAATCCCAAGGATGTTCCAATTCTTGAAAGCCACATTCGTGGATGGCAGCTTGTGAAACGGCGGCGGTATGGACGGCATTCGTTGTTGTGCAATAATCAGCACACCTTTTGTCAATTTTCCACGACGTTTTGCACGAATACTGTGCCTCAATTTATGCAATAATGACGCATAATAGGTGGTCTTGTTTCGGATATGGTTGTTACTACTGCTAATTCCTTTACTTTCAAACGGCGATTTTCTAGCACTAAATGTTAAATAATTGAAATTTGTTGAAAGGTTATCACTTCAATTGGTCGACCCGACCGTTCAGCATCTTCCAGGGATTCTTGCCCCAAACCGAAACATTTTGCCTACTTTTTTACAGTGGAATGCGAAGGAGATGAATCATCGTAAATGCCGTCTAAAAGTTGTTTTATGTGAATAGGCACATGCCCTTGGCTTGTTAAAAATTTGATGACCGCGCTGTACTCAATTTTCTTTACATTAGACATTTTCACGGACTAGTCACATTGTTTGACTGGCTACTAAAAACTACTACTCTTCGAACCGTCATATTTATAGCGTGACAAAAATTGAATACGCTTGAACCTGTATAACCCTGCTAGGCCGAGAATTTATGGCGCCTACCTCGTATGTCTTTTATTTGCCCTTTTCACAATAACATCTATTAATTCAAAGAGTTACTTTTCGTACTTTGTTCTTGAAACAATCAATTACCGAGTGAATTTTCTTTGTATGCTCAGTTGCCTGAATACATGCAGATATTGATTTTATTGAAATAATGCAAACAAAGTAAAATGAGCAAAAAATGATCTAGGCTCATTTGTTTGGAAAAACACGTCAGGTTGAAAACCTATAATTTTTTTCTGTAATACTGAAACCTATTCATTCTTGTTATTCCTGATTGTAAAATGAGAGCAATGAATTTTTGCAGTTTTTCAGTTGTCAGGTTCTTTTATCGAGTAATTCAGGAGTTGCGCATTCGCTGGTTTGTTCGACAATAATTTTTTGGCCACTAGCACAGAAAAAAAAAAACAATTAATACGTTCATTAGTAGGTGTATCCACTAAAAGTTCATTTCGTTTTGAAAATCAAATGTTCTGCATTCCAAGAGTTTAATCTTGACGTGTAGATCCCATTACAGGAACATTGGCACCAGCATAGATAAATCGTAAATATCATTGTTAGGCATGTCTAAAAAATACTTTATCCAATAAAATATAACTTACGCGCAGAAAAAAAAATAATTAGAAACCAGAATCGACCATTTTCGAAAATATCATCATCCGAATCATACGGAAACATTTCCACTGGACCTGATCCGAAGCGAAAAGCAACACGGCAGCCTTACATATTGTAACAGTCTCTATACTTTAATTTCATTGTATTTGTCTATCACTTTTTTATCAAAACAACATTAATAAAAACGTTAAAAACTTACCAAACTTCCGAGTAAATTTTTGCAATTACTAGTCACCATTATAGTACACACCGGTAGAACGACTAAGCAACATTGAATTGTATAATTTTTCGAATAATTATTGTTACATAAACTTGTTTATTTTTCCTGGAAATACTAATTATATAGATATATACAAGGTGAAACAGACAGAATATAATTATCTGTGTTCCCCCTTTGAAAACAAGGTTTTTAGTGTAATTACTTCCTTAAAGCTTACAGCTAGAGTATGTGGATCTACTTTTATAAAATTATATTTTTTCATGTTTTTCTTTTTTTCTCGTCAATCAAATACTTAATAGTTTTTAAATTAACCAATAAATCTAGTTTTTGAAGCGATATTATTGGGTGTTCAATTTCTATTCTTTAAAAATTCATTTTTAGGAAAAACTATTCATATTAGTAGAGATTCATTTAGAGAGAAAAACCTTTAAAGTGATGCCGCACTTGTGAATATTCTTACCTTAATATGCTGTAACGAAAGAGAAAACGACATCCGAAGACGCTGAATAATATTGAACAATTTCTCATCAGTTGTAATTCAGTATACGAATTATATCAGTATTGAAAAGAAAAGAAAAATAACAAAAGGTGTGACGTGATATAAGAAGGCACTGAAACAACAAATTAGAAAGGTGAGCAAGGATATAAGTATTTCTGAAAACGGATCCATAGAGATTGTCGTAATATTGCGCAATATGAAGTTGTAGTAATGCTGCTTTAGTCTCATATAACAGTGTAAAGTACATTACCCGTGATAAGTTTGATCTTACTATATAAAATAACAAAATAGACTAGGCAGATAATGTTTGTGAGAAATTTGCGGTATGTTTGGAGCATTATAGATAAATGAACCCTTTCTAAATTAATTCACATCCGGTATCGTCTTCTAGGATTCTCAAATACACATCTTTTGTCATTCTTTGATCTATTTTAACGAATTTTCTAATTCTTCCGCCTCCAAAGCAACCCCATACCATGACGTTTCCTCCTCAATGTTTCACTGTTTTTGAAATAAACTTCTCAAATATTATTTTTCCATGGCGGCGATGAACAAATGTTTACGTCTGAATAATTTGAATTTCGATTCGTCTATCGATAACACATCTATACTTCAGTTTGCGTAAGGTTGCAGAAACAGGTGCTTTCGGAGATGAGTGCTGTTCAGTTACTATCAACAGTAAAGATGAATGAATAGAATTACTTACTGTTTTAGTTTGATTGTGTTGTATGGATGTAGACTCTTAGTTTGATTATGATGAACGACAATCAAGCTAAAATAGTAAGCAATTACATTCATTATTTTTAATATTGAAAACATCCGTTTCTGCGGCCTTACTAGAGGAATACATTGTTTCCGTGTTAGAGTGGATTTTGTAAATAAGTCTTATGGTTATGAATATATACTATCAATATTAGCTTGTAAATACCATTCTAAGAAGACTAGTATGAATTTTTCCCAAATATTTTTAAAATAGTTTTAGGTGTAACACAATATATTAGGTGTGATCAAACTGATGACAAGTAGGGTATATAATTGACAGTACAGACGAAATATTGATTTATTTTAACCTACGATTGAAGTAAGTAAAATATGGAACTGAAAATATAACGTAATTTATTCTAACAATTATACGTTTACCACACTTATTACGGCAACGCTTCTAATCGTTTAAGAAGAAATGTTTCTTTTTGTTCACCAAATTAGACCAGCAACTTCATCTTTAGTCACATCCTTCTTTTAACCGAGGAAGATCTATGAAATAGAACAGATGTTTCAGTAATTCCCGAGGTTCCGAATTGAGTACATGGCGATGTACGATTTTTCTTTTTTCCTTGGTTTCCTCCTTTACAGCATTAAGAACTAAAGAATCTATAGTTATTAACTTTGCTCTCTTCTAGATGATTAATCAAAATTACTTCGCGGATATCCCAAAGAATTGAAGTAAAAATCTTTCTACCGGACTTTTGAACTCAAAACTACTTAGATTTTGGAGTGCCATGATGCTTCCACTCAATTGAGTCGTTTCGTTTCGTGGCTGTAAAAATGAACCGACATCCGTGGGCATAATGTGCGTTAAGAAATCTGTACGGTTCCATCTAATTCGATGGTCAAACAATATCATGTCATGAACGGTATCTTGTAGATTTACTCAATAAAAACTTTCCTCTTTTGAATAACGCAATTCAATTTACCACAGTCGTACCAAATACATTGAGCATGTCTTCGTAAATCCGCTTACCCCTTAACATCTTCAAATACAGGTCACCTAGCGACTACTTCAAACTTCAATTTATCGGTTGCGGGCAATACGCCTTCTTTAAAATTTTAACGAACCGTAATGTTTCAGATTCTTCAAGTAAAATTGCAAAATGTCATTATCGTTATGATAGCATGATTTTGTTTTTGTTGCAACGGAAATGGTCTAAGCTAATCAGATGTCAATATTCTGTCGTACATTTATCATACTTCAGTCTTTACATATTACCCAATCCTACAATATCGACGGTGTGAGATGTTGTTACCGGTGCAGGTTCTAACGAAGAGGGAATTGATCGGCGATATTTCGTAAAATAAGGTAACCCTCGTATTTTTCAATATTACTGTACAACAGTACCGCTCAACAATATTGGGTCAATCACATTGTTGTATTGCAAGAAGGCCAACCAATGTGTATTTTTCTATTAAGTTATATATTTGAAAACCTGAAAAGACGTGATAGTATTTTCTATTAAAGGGTTACTGTTCCACTAGTTTTAAATCCTCGTCTTACTATTGAAGGAAAATTCACAGGTATAGCAGTAAACTCCACTCACACAAATTAATGAATTATGCGGAACGCAGCGTTTCGAGAGCACCTGGGCTCCCATTGTCAACCGTGTTACCGCCAGTTACCGCCAGTCGGTAACACGGTTGACAATGGGAGCCCACGTGCTCTCGAAACGCTGCGTTCCGCATAATTAATTAATTTGTGTGACTGGAGTTTACTGCTATACCTGTGAATTGTACATCCACACAGTCCTTGCAATCGGCAATTGAAGGAAAAGATACAATGACAAAGGTAGAAATTTCGTTAGCTAGAGGATTAAGCGTCTCTATATAGTTACCAATAATAATGAGTTACCAACAAGCAAAAGAATAATGAAGTTCAAATGTCTAAGATTAGATGCTTCTATTATAAACTAATGTAATATTATATATTCGGGTGAAATTTGTACCTAAACGTTTGAATTTTACGGCTCATGTGTATCAATTTTATATTTGGATACAATAACTTATAATAAAGATTAACGATTTCACAATATCCCTATCAGTTCTATTATTTTAAAAGAATTTCATCTTGGTTCCAAACTTATGGACGGTAGTGTAATATTTACTTGTGATGCGAATCCACTTACGGCATTTTACTTAATAGTACGCTCATGAAACGAAAAAGTGGATAAAATTTAGAATCCATTTTTGTTCTCCGATAGACAAATAACAAATCCTTTTATGAGCAAATGAAAATAAGCAATAACGTTTAATTGTATCATGTTTTTCAGTATTATTCATTTTTTTTTCAGTATCAGCGATGAATATGAATTAACTTCAATCAGTTCTAATAAATTGGGAAGTTCGTGACTACTCGAGGTAAAATTTCATTCTTCTTTGTAGACTACGCAAAACACACGAATAAGTTAACTTTAAATTTAGATACGATACCAAAGCATTTCCTGTGTGCTCTATTATTATATACTTATCGAACTATTTATATTTAAACCATCCTGATGCAGTTAGAAAAAAGCTAGTTAGATTATCTATTCTTGGATACTCATAAATTCAATTAATGACTGTAAATAAAGATAAATGAAAACACTGCGACATATTGTTACGGATGTGCATTCGTGGGTGACCGGATATCGTATGTAGGTGTCTTACCTGATTGTTGCTCCACCATAGCGTATCTCGATTTTTATGGATACATTCTTGATTTCAATGTTTTTTTATTGCTTATCAATAGAAAACATGATCCGTGTTAGGATAAAGATGTAATAATTTGACATGAATACGGTTTCGACTTTTCAAAATAATTATACGAAGCCTGTTCAGATAATAATCGAATATTTTGAATTGCGTGCCAACAGAGACGTGAAGTTGGCACCAATATGTCCGGCACAACATTCCGCATAAGGACATGTTTTCGAATTGTGGAAGTGAATTATGTATGAAACTAGGGAGAACTCTCACGAAAACGTTTTAACTTTCAAGGCAAGCTTACGGAGATGATGTTCTGGATAGTACATAATACGAAAGGTATTCACGATCCATAAGGAAGAGCCTTGCAGTGAATTGGTAAAGGATCTACATGCTTAAAAATGTACATTAGTTTCGATTCTATGTTAAAGTGATTCTCATTGTTTTTTTTTTTCGATTTTGATAGAATTGTGCATTTTGAATTTTTGCTTCAAGGTCAAACCACGGGTATTACAAAGGCGTTTTACAACGATAACGTGAAAACAATTGCGAGAAGGAACCGGCGAAAAACTCGTAGTTCCTTTACAATAATAATTGCCCTGCTCACATTGCTTTGTCGATTCGACAGTTTTGTACCGGAGATTAGACGATTGCCATCCTCTACTCACTACTGAAAGGATACCGCCATTAATGGCATTGAAATAAATTCGTCCAAGACATTGAAGGGTTTTTCAAAGAAAGCTTCCCAGAATTGCTTTGCGAAGTGGAAACACCACTGGGAAATGTGTGTGGATATAGAGGGAGTGGGGATGAAGGGTGGAAGGATAAGGGTCAATAATTTACAAGATGAAATAAATAAATAAAAATAAAAGTGAAAAAAATACAATTCGGCTATCTTTTAAACTAAGCTCTATTATCAAATGGGATAATCTATGCAGTAATGTTCTTGCAGATGATACCGCCCACGTGAAATTAATACTCAAAAAACTATTAAAGAATAAAGCAAGTCTTTGAACTATTTAGTGAATAGTTTTAAGCCCACAGCATTGTATTTGTTTCCAAATCGCTTCTTTAAAGAAAATTAAAGCCCAAACGATTTATTGTTCGTAATAATTTTAAGAAATCGATTGCTGTATTTAATTAGAAACAGATGTAAAATTGACATAACAATCTATTTGCATCATTCACAGATTGTGAAGCTAGAAAGTCATTAAAAGAAAGTTACTGAGTTTCATTTAATGTAAGCAAAAAAAAATGTAGAATGGAAACACTTGTGTACTACGGAATGTGTAGGATGGTAGTTTAGAAATCTAATTGCATCTCTATTGTTCAAATACGAATTGTATTAAAATATTTCTACTGTAAGCTTTCGGCATATACCACTGCACAAGTAGTGTTACTTAAACGTTAAACTCACTCTGGTAAGTTGTAATTATCTGCTAAAAAGTTCCACTTCGTTTTTCGCTATATATTCTACAGTAGAACAACTAATTGGTTACTAGATTTAAACGAACTATAACAAAAGTAATTTTATATACCAGGGGAGGTCTAGAAGTTCGCGGAATGGAGGGGATGGAGTGGGGATAGGGGCGCTCGCTAGGTGTCACTCTGATTGGCGACTCATCATTAATATATAAGTTAAGTTGCAGCGCTATAGCGTCGTTTACGAATAGTTGCTTGCTAAACAAGTCAATCCGGAAGAAAACTGAAACTATGGTGGAAATCGAATACCGTGCTGTGATGAAGTTCCTTACAAAGCAAGGAAAGAACGCCCAAACCATATTGAATGAAATGGAAACAGTTTATGGGGAACAGTGCCCTAGTAAATAAATGATTTATGTGGTATGGTCTTTTTAAACATGGTCGGGAGTCGATTGAAGACGACCCCCGCTCAGGACGGCCAGTTAAGGCCATCACATCAGACATCGTCGAAAAAGTGCAAAAATTTCTACTGCAAGATACCCGTTTGGAGAAAAAACAATTATCTGCATTAGGTGGAGTATCAGATACCACCATTATGCGTATCCTACATGACCACATGGATATGACAAAAGTCAGTGCAAGATGGGTACCGAGAATGCTCACGCCGCTGCAGAAACAGCAGCGCGTCTGTGCGTCTAAATAATTTTTGGAGCTGTGTGGAGACAAACATGCACAGATTTTGGAGCGGATTGTTACCGGAGATGAAACATGGGTTCATTACTTTCAGTCTGAGAACAAACAGGAATCCATGCAATGGAATAAAAAGGGGACACCACCGCCAAAGAAATTCAAAGTGTCAGAATCGGCTGGAAAGTTGATGGCTACTGTTTTTTGGGATTTTGTGTGATGGGATATTATTGATTGATTACAAAGAAAAAGGTAGAAGCATAACTGGAGAATATTACGCAGCGATATTAGAAGAATTAAAGGAGGCCATCAAAAAAAAACGTCGAGGAAAATTGACCAAGGGTGTGTTGCTCTTGCAAGACAATGCGCCGATTCACAAGAGCAAAGTTGCAATGGCTGCTATGCACAAGCATGGCTTTCAATCAATAGTCCATCCACCTTACAGTCCAGACCTGGCACCTAGTGATTTTTATTTGTTCCCCAATTTAAAAAAAGACTTACGTGGAAGAAAGTTTCCCGACGACAATGAGGTAAAGGAGGCAATTTTGGCCCATTTTGAGGCGAAAGATAAAAAATACTTTTATGATGGTTTAACAAAAATTAATTCATAGATCTAACATAATAAATGTATTGTGCTTAAGGGTGATTATATGAAAAGGAAAAATAGATTTATTGTTTTATTTTATTTAAAACCCTTTCATTCCGCGAACTTCTGGATCTCCCCTCGTACAGTATCCAGAAAAAGAATTTGCACATTAGCCCAATTTTAACATTTTCTGTTGCTGTTACTTTCAATAAAAGACACTTATATTGTAATACACAAAAAATTAAACTACATTTAATACAGGAAAAGTATATATAAACCAAAATCATAAATTCGGACAAATGACAAAATAAATTATTGTACAAATATATACAAAATTAACAACGAAAAAGTATTTGTAGACTTCTAGTTTAAGGCAAAAAAATATAAATTATATGTTAATAATTTGTAGGATAAGCATTAGCGTCTATCACGGCTTGTAGGCGTCGTGGTATAGAAGAATTTATAACGTTTGAAACGTTCTTGGTGATATATTTCTTGTAGCAGCACCGCTTCCTGTAGCATCCAAAGTATATTCTACTGAATTACCATCGTGGAAATTAGCCATTTTCTCTCTGCCAACTTTATGAAACCAATGTTTGCTCGATAGAGACGAGCTTTCTCGTCCATAAAAATGAATACCTGCGCAAGGAAGAACAATCGCTCGCAGAATTTCATTCAGATATCTTTGGTCAGCGGGAGCTTCATTTTCTATGAAATAAAGGTCGGTGTGTCCTTTAGTGCTTATCTCGGCCTATACCATTGCACTACCACTGTCATATTAACACCTTCCACGGACAAATTGTGAGTTGCTGCGTGCGCCCAATTCACACCAAATCAGGCTACAACGTAAATCTGGATCCGTCACTGAAAAATACCCGTACCCAATGATTATAATAAATTCATTAGCTCAAACTCTAACAGTGACAGCAGTAATCTCATTTCGAAGCCAGGTTGCATTAGGAGTGCAATACTTATGTGGCTGTTAAGGCAGGTACCGATTGCCTCGTCATACTGTCGGTATTGATTATATTGTCCTTGTCTTCGCTGAACGTTTCTAATTTTCAACGAACGATCTCAAAGTTTAGAAATTATCTTTTACTTAAAGATCTTCAGCAGCATTTTTTTTGTCCTTTCACTTTATAGTTGACATGTGGCGCTCTAAACCATTACCTTCGATAGAACGTGATGTGTTTCAATTTCGAGCAACATTCAAAACCTTCACTATTAATCATACCGGTAAAGTTTAAGATACTGATTGTGGTGCATGTTGCAGCGTGTTTATATATGAACCAATGATGATTGCTTTAAATATGCATTGAAATATTAAAGTACATCTGTGTATTAGTTTTTTTTTTTTTAGAAATATTTGCAGGTAATAGTTTAACTGGCACTTTGAAATTGCAAATGGAAAACCAATTTTTATTTCGGACTCGAGATTCTACTATGAAAATACGTAATTTTTGTTTGAATCATCTTTTCGACTCGTAGATAGTACTGTAATCATTACAAGGTGAACTCTATTTTCTATGCTAAAGATCTTGAAACTGTTGATATTGTTGATATGCCCTTTTCAGGATATATCATTTTACAAACAACTTTTTCTCAAGATATGTTTTAAGATGAAGGAGCGATTTTATATTTTGATATTCAGAATATTACTAACTTGTAGAGCATTTCCGGTGTAATGACAAATGATTAATGGTAATACATATATCTGACCTAATATCCTATTATTCACAGAAATAAAGTTACGACCATTTAATTTTATTTTAATTGCATTCAGCGTAATCACATGAACAATCTGTGTTAGTTAATTTAAAGCACAAGGCCAGAACAATGACTATTTTGTATTCAACAATTTTTCTTTCGGATACGATGACATCTAAAAAGTGTATTTGGTTTTCCAACCAAGAAGACAATGATAAATACTAAAAATTACTTTAGCATTTATTCCGTAATCAAAGAAATTTCCTTCTTTAGTAGTTCACAGGTTTATATCTTTCAAGTTTTCAGTTCTACATAGATTTAAAGTAAATTGTTTCTCTTAATTTATTTAATGCTCACTTTTTTAATATTCCAAACACTGTTTCAGCGGAAGATTTTTCCTAATTTGCGTTAGAACCCCCATTATCGCAACACGATAGCAATTTTTGTGGATATATTCATTTTACATCCTTAATTTTATATCTTTACGATTTGTGGTGCTGACTTTAAGAATTTACTTTTTATGTGTACTACCGGTCATAAGTGTTTAGCCACCTTTAAAATATTACAAAACAAGTCAAAACCTAATTATAAAATATACCTTTATTCTGTGCTTATACAAAGAACTGTAAGTTATAAAAACAATATACGTAGCAATTTGCTAGCAAAGATAATCATGAATTAACTTAAATTTTCAATTCATTAATGTGTCTATTTTTCGCTTTTATTATTGCCCTACACAATCTTGGCATACTATCTAGCAGTTTTGCCGATGCTAGCGACTCTATTTTCCTCCACGTATCTCGTAGTTGCAGCTCCATTTGTCGAATGTCGAGCAGATTTTCGAACCTGTCGGTCAAGTTCCTCCCACAAAAGCTCGATCTGATGGAAATTTGGATTTTGGGGCGGCCTCTTCATAACAATTTTCTCTCTGTGTTCTAGTTGTTCCATATACTTACAGCATATGTTTGCAGTGTGTTTTGGATCATTATCGTGCTGGAACACGAAGCTTCTATCAATTAATCGTGTTCCAAAGAAGATGGCATTCCTATCCAAAATCTCCCTATAACCTCTTTTTCTAAGGATACCATCTATTTTGACCAAATCGTTCACGAGGTACCGCCAAAATAACCCCAAACCATGACTGATCCTTCTCTGTTTTATTTTTTGTGGATTCGAGTGCTCGTTTCCCTTTCGATCTAGGGACAAATGTTTTTCTATTTGAACCAAATTTGAAAACAAAAAAAAAATTGAACCAAAGATGAGACATTTAGATTCGTCGGTCCAGAGCACTTTCCTCCAATCTTCCAACGCCCAGTCTTTGTGTTCTTTCGTCCAAGCTATTGTTTAGCTTTGTTTGCCTTGTGTAATAACAGTTTCCGCATAGCAATTCTTCTATGCACACTAGCTTGGTGCAAGCTAACTGCTTTTGAGCGCGAAATATTCACTTTGGCAGCAATTTCTGGCGCTGTTTTTCGTCTATTTCGTTTGCTCGTGATTACAATTGTGTGATCTTCTGCTGTTGTTATTTTTGTCCGTCCGGGTCCCTGTTTATTGGATTCACCGCCAGTTCTTTGATGCTTTTTGGCATCATAATCTACGGTTCTATGGTTTAATTTCAGTAATTTAGCAATTTCTCGGTTACTTTTACCGATGTTGCGATATGCCACTATTTAAGCACGCGTTAACGTTACTTGCTGTTTGAAAACATTTTGCACAAATTCTTCACTATAATATATATAATATAATATATAGTTCATTTAAATATTCTCCAATTATCCAGGTGGGTAAACACTTATTGCCGGTAGTGTATACAGGTAGAATGATAGTGTATTAAAAATATTCTCTTATTTATGCTTATTGTTTAAAATATTGGGCATTTTAAAATAGCATTCTGCAAATTGCACCTTTGATTATCGACTTCGTACTTTTCACTGGTAGGTTGTCCGAAGTTAGCAATAGGCTCTAGCAATAGAAATTTATATTTTTGTTATCAAGCAGGCTATTGTTTCATTTATTTTGAATAATCATGTATGATAAGAATTGTACTTAATCAATCTGATATTGCCAGCTTCTTCTTTTCTGAAATATACTCGTTTTGATATCTGTGTTGCAGGAATCTGTTGCTAATTTCATATAGGTCAACAATCTGGTTAAAATAAAGCAAATTGCTGGGTAGAAACATGAATTCTACAATGACACATTCCTTTTCAGGAGTATGTTCTGCAGGAAGTATCCTTAATGATTTTTCTTGGAATATATTACGCCAACGGGCAAAGAAAAGTTATAATATCTTTATTACTTTTACACATAATGTTCCATGGGACTGCAAGCTCCTTATTGCATTCATTTTTGCGATGTCGAATGTGCACTTTATGATGTCATAAACTCGCAAACAGGGCGATTGCATTTTTAATGTAATTCCGACAAAATTATGCGAAGCAGATGGCAGTAATGCGATGCATTTGCGAATTATTATGACTTTAACAACCAATTTAGGTTACCGCTTATCTCGTGGGATACATGCCAAAAACATGATCACCTATATTGAAGGTTGTTATTCTTATGCGTCGTAATTAAATTTGCGGATATTTTTATGTCGCGTGCGTGTTAGAAAGCGTTAGTTTGATAGTATCATTTGTTAAACACAAAGATTACGAGATAATTTGTGTGAGTTAAAGAGTTCAAAGAAAATAAAACATATGTAGTAGGTAAAACAATACACATATAAAAAATATGTGTGAACTCAGATGTGACATTGTGAACGTAATAGTAGTAGTGTAAGATTCAAACCAGCAATTCGCTTGTTAAATAACGTTAAATTAGTCGTATATATTTTAAAATTAATGGTAAATTCTGATAGTCGAAGTTCTTTTTCGCACTCTCTTTTGTGTTGTGGAATCGATTAATTCGTAATATATTATTTGTAAGCACTGTGAAATTGTTTGCTTTGTTACAAATGAAGTGTGAAGTGATGAACAGTAACAACCGAAAGTATGTAATTTCCGTATTTTACATGGTGATGAAGTTTTTATTCGATTTAAATAGTTCATTGATGTATACAGGAGCTTTTCATCTCTGAAAGTAATTATACTATCGCTTTTTTACGAATGGAAGCGTGTTTTTAATTTCATGGCATACTCGATTAACGTTAACGATACAGTGTATACTCCAGGGCTAAAGAGCACCAACTTTAAGATTTTTTTTCTGAAAATATTGGCAGATGTACGGTTCGCTTTAAACCATCGTATTTTTCTTGGGTACCAGGCATTTTGAAAATTTTATTGATAACATGAAAGTTATATTCCAAAAACTCCACAAAAATTTCATATATTTTTTAAATAGCAATCTCTGTTATATACAGCGGACAAAATAATAGCAGCAGGAAACTAAGAATACCGTGAATCAATGTTTTTTATCGTTAACTGAAAATAGAAATAATGGCATTACACCTGAAATGTGACGTAAGTCACTCAGTGAGTTATTGTTTTCAACAAAGAAGTTTTGCATTCTACACCAGCAGTATGCGTTATGTCGTGTCGTCCTTTGCAGATTAAAAGATTTTATCTGTTGAAATACTTTACTCTGTAGTCATTAGTATGCAGTTACGATTAAATTTAGTTATTTTTAAGAACTCGAATGGGCCGAAAAAAACATTGCAGTGAAGAAACGCCATAGCGGATAATAAAATTAAGAAATGAAGGGAAACCGTGCCAATTTATTCAAAAATTTTTAAACTGCTTGGTTAAGATGATTTGAAATGCATTACGATATCGAGAAAAAATAGAAATTTGTGGTTAAGTCAGGTGAAATACAAAATTCGAAGAAAAATAAATCGCATTCGATCCCCGTACACGTAGTTTCATTAATAGAAAAAAAATTGGGAAGACAAATATGTCAGACAAAAACTCATCAATCATGTAATGAATCTGGCAACTAACAATCCTCCTCAGGGCTACCCTGTTACGTGGTGATATAAATTCTAAATCTGGAGTAAAGATTGTTGACACATTTCCATCAAGATTTGATTCGCTACGTCCCCCCTCTCCCTCCTTCCAGGTTTTGCAGTCCCCGTAAAGTCGAATATTCAAATCTATTGGTGGTATCCATACCGTACTCAAATTAGACAACGATTACAAGCTGTGAACAAACGTGCAAGAGAAGTTGTTTACTGCGGACGTGTGTTGAGTCTAGTGTACAGACAGATATCGATTTCTTGAGAAATGTAAGGTTTCTAGACGAAAGTCACGTTCACATTAATAGCTATATCAACTAGCTTTCTTGGGTTTGAAAAGCCAGATGTTGTCGAAGAGAAATAACTAGAGTGCTCGAGTTAGAGTTACTATTCGATGTGCCCATAGTATTGTTGGTCAGAATTCAGAATTTTTTACCATATATTTTAATGGCGGCCTTGCAGGCCGAAGCATATTAGTCTTACTTCATAAACATTCTGAAAATAGACTAATTTCTCATACAAAAAACGTCGAATCCCTATTACATTCATTTGATCTGACGCTACTAGAGGCATATATCTGGAGTAGAATGAGAGAATCATTATTTCTCTTAGATGATCCGCCAACAAATATTGGAAGTAGAGTGTTTTTAATCAAACTCCTGTATATGATTTTCTAATTTCCTATATAAGCGCCCCCACACCAAATTTCTTAGACTCTTGTTTTTGCATTACCAAAAATGAATTATAAAATAAAGTGAAAATAGAACAATGGAGGAACGTACTATGGACTTATGAGTCCAAATATGAAGAGATTGGTCAAAACACAGAACATTTGTCAGTCGCTCAAAAGACGAGAAAATCCTTCCTGAGGGCATTACACCAATCAATCTGGTCCAATCATTCCATTCTTGTATGGGGTTGTTTTTCATGAAGTAGAATTGGGAACCTCATGAAAATTGATGGAATAACGGGGAAGGAGAAATATCGCGAGATATTAAAAGAAAATGCTCTACCATTCGGATTGCGATTTATAGGCGACAATTTTGAGTTGATGTACGATAATGATCCGAAGTACACGTCGCTATTATGTAAGAACTACCTCGCTGATGCAGAGAATCAAGGAGTATAAAAAATAATGACCTGGCCTACCCAGAGTTCGAATCTTAATCCGATAGAGCTTTTGTGGGACGAACTGGACAGACAAATTAGAAGAGAATCTCCAAGGTATAAAACCCATCCCCTCAGAGGGAGTGAAACAGTATTCCTCAAGATACTAGGAAAATTGATAAAAAGAATGCCACGAATCGTACCAGCAGATATTCAAGAAGTAGATTTTTCAATGAGAAGAAAGTATAACTTACTTTGTTTTCTAACGTTTATTATTACCTTTTCTTTCTTATAAACATGTGCAATAAGTCGTAGATGAATAAATATTTTTCTTGTACTTGTTTTGTTTAAAATTTTGAAGCAAGCGTCAAATTCTGCATGAAATGGGAAGTAAGGGAATGAGCGGTAGTGTAATATATATACACTACCGCTCAAAAGTGTTTAGGCACACCTGTTTTCATGGATTATTCATATAGTATTATGTTTCCCAAAAAAACATTATAATAAAATGAAATACGTATTTAAAATGTAATTCAGTAAGATAAACACCCATTATATCGCATAAGGTTTACTATCATTTACCTGAACTTGGTCGGATTACCATAAACTGCTTATTGCGGTGCAATTACAATAACAATCCCTCTGAACTTACTGGGTAAATTTAGTCATCTGTTAGACTGACTAGAAGATTATAGTGAAATCTGTAACCTATAGTCAGTTGCAGTGTGGTATTTACTCTATTCACGTCGTGAGCGAAATATCGTGTGACAATTTTTTTAAAATGCCTCCGCGAAGAGAAATTAGTAAGGCAACACGAGCGCTTATAATAGCTTACCATAAAAGTGGCATAAGTAATCGACAAATTGCCAAAAAAATGAAAATACAGCACGCTACGGTTGACTATAACGTAAAAAAATATCGGGAAACTGGCAGTTTTCTTAATAAAGGACGGAGTGGAAGGCCAAAAGCGCATCTGCAGATGATCGCAGAATAATGGTTACCAGCAAGTTAAATAGACGCAAAACAGCCCCGCAGAATTAAATGTTGGTTCCCAAAAGCTAGTCAGTGTTTCTACAGTCAAACGTCGCCCACAGAAAGCCGGGCTCCATGGACGTATTGCAATGAAAAAGCCATTACTACGCAAACAAAACAAGCAAAAGCGACTTAAATGGGCTCATGAACACCAACCAACACTGGACCATAGTGGAACAACGTCCTATGGACGGATGAGTCCAAATTTGAGCTGTTCGGAACCCGAAGACGTATATTCGTAAGAAGATCTGTGGGTGAACGTGCCAGAGAAAAGTGTATTGCTGCTAGCGTGAAGCATGATGGAGGTTCTATCATCATTTGGGGCTGTTTTGCTGGCACTAGTGTAGGGAACATTGTGAAAATTGACGGTATATTAAAAAAAAGAAGGCTGCCTCGAAATTTTGGGGAACCACGCAATACCTTCCGGAATTTGACTTTTGGGTCAAAATCTTATCTTCCAGCAAGATAATGACCCAAAACATTCCTCTAAATTATGTAAGGACTATTTACGACATTTAGAAGAGGAAGGAACTCTCAAAATTATGGAATAGCCTCCCCAGAGCCCCGTAAATCCAGTTACTATGGGAAGAACTAGATCGGGAAGTACGGAAATCGACATCAGCTACTGACGTGTGTAACAAATTGCAATCGAGTTGGACCTCAATAATACAAGAAACTCTGGCAAAACTTATTGCGAGAATGCCTCGATTGTGTGCTGCAAATATTAAATCAAGAGGAGGTCACATAGATGAAAGCAAAATTTAAATTAAACGTTTTAATTTTCACATTTATTTAATATATTTTTATTCATGTACGTGTATCTGTACATAAAAAATAATTATTATTAACATTTTTTCTGACTTTTTATACATTTTTGCTGTCAGTGAGAGTGCCTAAACACTTTTGAGCAAACTAAAAAATAATGTACAGGTGTCTCATAAAAACACCGTGTAGATCACAAGCTCAAAAAAATCCTTATTAGTAAATATTTTGTAGTAATACATATTTTGGCAGTACTAGTAACGGTTATTACCCAGTGCAACTTTCCCTTAATATTGTTACCTTACCATTCACGTACATCATCAAACATTTCTTTTATACCTCCTAGGCAACATTTTCTTATATTTATATGCACAGATTTTCCAGGATATACTTAAAAGCTTTTTCCATCTTCTTCTTATGTATATTGCACTTCAGTTTTTCGTCCCAGTGATTTGTTTTTAAGTTGATTAATTTCAACTCTAGAACATTAAGAAAAATTAAACTACTGTCACATTTATATGTATAATGTAACATGTTAGTTTATGTGCTTTTAAGTTAAATTGAGTCATTTAGTCGTGTAGGAATATGGCATATTTTTATGGTAATTTTTTCCGTTTCCAAAGATTAGTTCACCTTAATGTTATTATTTATATTTAGTATTATGCTCAGTTTACATGAAATACGCATGCCATGTGTTGTGTTCGTTACATATTCAATTAGAAATATGTTTGCTTCCTTTTGTTACAGTTTATAAAAGACGCGCAATAATGATCGCATTGATCTGTTGGAAATCAAACATCTCGCTATCTTTGCTTAAAATAGAAACGAGAATTTTTCCATGGGAGCAATTACTTCTGATAAACATTTCACGCGGTTCACATGCCTCATACAGAAATACGACTTTGCTTCGAGGAAATGCAGTTATCTACGACATTCACGTCCAATGAATTTGCATAATCACACTGAAATATGGATTTATGTATGTTTAATTACGCGTGGTCTTGCATACATATTAACTATAGTGCGTGTTAAACGCGAGTAGAAAGGTATTCTAATAATTCAAATAAGATATTTTGGTGGATACAAAATCTGGAATTTAGATATCCAAAAGGGTAAATTTATCTAACATAAGATATATTTATCGATTAATTTACTTAAATTTGGGTACAGTAGAAGTAGTACGAATAACTTGTTCCGCTGTTAAAACTTTCCTGCTGTTTTCTGTATTTTTCTGAATGCTAAATCTAGATGCTTTGCAGTTAAAAATGTTCATAATTCATTAAACAGTCACAAAGTCTCGGTTGACAAACTGACGATGATTTAATTCAAGAGCATTATATTGACAGACTATGTTAATATAATGTTTACAAGGTAGACTAGGGCAGACTTCAATACTTAAAAACGACAATGTTTTAACGTTCTTAAGTTGTTGTACTTTGTGTGTTAATGGAAACTAAGTTCCTGTTTCACAGCAATATAAGTAAAACGTCTCTAGAGACCTTGTCTTTAATATTATAGAACTTTGTGTAACCTTGGTTTAACATCGGAATGAAAGTTATTAATAAAAGTTGATTATTGATCATAATTTGTTTGAATGCTACGCAGGTAAATAAATTATGATCTGCAAAGAATCTTTTTACTTTTTAAAAAGGTTGTGTAGAAATGTCGATTTTACATGACCATTAATGGAATTCCACCTACCACAAACGATTAGTTTTTATAATCCTACCAAAGACGGTTATGTAGAAGCAGTGGATGAATTTGATGAAATTTTGAAGCATGTCGCAACAACTAGAAGATGGCTTCTCACTATTGAATTATTGCGGAAAATTAATGCTCAAGATACTTATGGGGATATCCTTTATGCCTGACGGTGCAGTGCAAAGAGTAATGTAGCAGTGAAATCAGTATATTTTGTGTATCATAGGTACCATACGTTAATATCTAAACTAAGTATGGAAATTCTGATTTTGTCTGTTGCCTTTTGGTCTCTACGTGCTAAAGATGGCACTAGCTATCATAATTCGATTGTTATTCACTTGTAATAATAAATATGAAGTTCTAGAACATAGTAAGAGGTATAGTCGATTTAGAGAAGTTGTCATTTCTAAAGTATTGAATGGTCTATTTCCCATCGCTCCTTGCCTTTGACAATTTCTACAGATGTGCATGACAGTGACTCCTAATCGGTTTTAATAGGGAATTCGCCAACGAAGATATAATTTTAAATCCTAATCTGATCAATGATTATTGAAAATTGAATAAATTAGTTTTTTTTTGTTTTGAATGTGTACACAGGTGGTGTAAGATCAACAAAAAAAATCTGGTTTTGTGCCGCAGGTAAAGTAAATCAAGTAAAATATTGAACGGACTCATTACTATATTTATAGACAAACATCGATATGCAAGTGTATTTCTATAGAGTAGGATAATGCTTTAACCAACGCTGTAAAAATCGTAAATTTTATAAAGCCGCGTACCACAGACTCTCGTCTATTATACGCATTTTGTGGGGATTTCGGGAAACTTTCACGTTTCTTTAGGATTTTATATGGAAATTAGGTGGCTCTCCAGTAGCAACATTTTTACCCGTTTACTTAAACTCAAGTCTGAAATTCAGACATTTTTTATTTACCATGCATTTCATTTGTCACCTTGTGTATTCGATATTCTTTGGCTGCAAAAACTTGAGTGAAGTGCAGAATCTAATTTTAAGCACATTTTCAGACATTTCACCAAATTTTGAATTCCTTTGTTCTAAAAACAAACATAAATAGCCTATTGAAGTTTTTTTTCTAGTTTAAATTAAGTTTATCTAAGGATCAGTTGGTATTCCATGAAATTAAAGAAAGAGACTTGCGTTTTATTTTCAATTTTACCAAGATGAACTTTAATAAGCATCTAATTTTATTCCGGATTTTAGAAGGAGTTAGTAAGAAGAAAAAGGGTAGGAACTGCTGCTCTATCACATCACAAAGACGACTGTGAGGACAGCATATCATTTTCAGAAAAGGAGGAAGAACGCACAAAAGGTCTGGAATGGGAGTATATCTAGAGAAGCTCGATCTGGTAGAATCACAGTGTGCGCCTTTCTTGGGGTAAAGTTTCAATGCTAATTGGTTAATGGCAAGAATATAAAGTTACTCAGTGACAGCAAGCGAGTAGTATCAGTACTGAATTGACCTGCAATACCATCCAGTAGCCTTGATTAAAGGAAAAGTAGTGTCCATTTTTAATCTACATATATGGTTGGAGAGCCACAATCTCACATCTCAACATATTGCCAATGAAAATGAAAACAGACTAGCTAGGGGATGGCAGTGAAGATTTAGGATAAAACTAATTCCTACCATACCTCTAGACATGTTAACTTACTCGACTAAGCAGATAAGAATAAGATATCTCAGGTTATTTAGGAGGAGCTTGTGCATGACTATTTAAAATCAATAACATTGTATTTGAAAAGCCATTACAATAATCTTGGTAATGAAAAAGGAAATAGAGTTTCTTAAAAATTATGTCTTCTAAATATGTCCCGTTATCTTGTTGGCACTATTTTAAACGTTAGGTAAAATTTTGAAGAACTACTCCGTATATACGAGGGCGACCTGAAATGTTTCCTGAATCGGCAAGAGATGGCACACGAAGGTTGAAGGGGATTCATTGGTCGACAAGGGCTACCCCTTTTTATAGCAATTATCAAAATTTCAGACGTCTATTGTCAATAGTTGTTGTTTAAGAGTCTGTTTTGTGTAGCAAGGCGGTTTCGCAAAAATGGATAAAATCGAATTTCGCGCAGTGATAAAACACTTCTGAATGGCTGGGAAAACAGCCACGGCAATTCGAACTATTTTGCTGGAGGTTCATAGCTGATGTACTCCATCATTTTCGATCATCAGCCGCACAAGCACAAGTGACGAACCACGCAGCGGTCGCTCAAAAACCCCTACCAACAATGAAATGATCGACAACATTCATGATGTTGTGTTAGCCGATCGCCGATTGAAGCTCAAAGAGATAGCAGAGACAACAGGCATCTCAGAAGAACGCGTTGGCCATATCCTACACTGAATTTTGGGCAACGAAAAAGCTTTCGGCCCGGTAGGTACCGCGTTTGCTCACACCGGAGCAAAAACGAAATCGAGTGACCGTTTCGGAGGAGTGTCTGGCCAGGATCCAACGTAATCCAAGCGATTTCTTCATGCGTTTCGTAACAATGGATGAGACTTGGATCCACCACTACATACCGGAGACCAAGGAACAATCGAGGCAGTGGACTTTTGCGGGCGTATCAGCTTCGAAGAAAGCAAAGACCGTTCCATCGGCCGGAAAGGTCATGGCGACCATTTTTTGGGATTCTCAAGGTGTGATCCTCATCGACTATCTGCAGAAGGGAAGGACGATCACGGGGCAATACTACAGTGATCTATTGACCCGATTCGATGCAGTATTGAAGGAGAAACGGCCTCGTTTGTAGCGGAAAAAGGTGCTTTTCCATACGACAATCCACCGGCTCATTCATCTTGCATCGTCATGTCCAAATTGAATGGGTTGCGGTACGAATTAGTCTCTCATCCTCCATATTCACCGGACCTAGCGCCCAGCGACTTTTTCCTATTCCCAAACATGAAAAAATCACTGGAAGGAAAGAGATTTGCTTCAAATGAGGAGGTCATCGCCGCTACAGATGGCTATTTTGCAGATCTCGAAACATCCTACTTTTCCGACGGCTTAGAGAGACTGGAGCACCGTTTGAAAAAGTATATTGATCTTCAAGGAGTAAAAAAAGGGAGGGTAAAAATAAAAAACCGCACCAATACCGTGTTTTTCTTGCCGATTCTGGAAACATTTCATGTCGCCCTCGTACACCGCCAGCTTTAACAAGCAAAACTAACATTTTATACTAATGGTGGTAATAAGCATTTGAATCTGTACACGGCTATTCATTCGGAAACGGGGGAAATTCCGTTTTAAGCATATGTTTACGTGGACATAAAATCAACAACAGTCGGTTTAGTAAAACGTACTGTTACCTGCTGTAGTAAATTAGCGCGTTAAGTAAATTTATTGGTAAAACTGTGGTGTAAACATTCATCCTACAGTGAAATAAATAGTAGAAATACTGCTTGGAAGTAAAATTTAACATGGGTAAGAAGAGAAGTTGCACTTCCGAACTGCGTCGCATTATCTTAAATTTAATAAATTGTTCAAAAAGAGTGGTGTATAATGCAGTACAATATTAAAAAAAAAAAAGATAAATAAATAAATAAGACGACAGAAGATATAAGAAAAAAGAAACCAAGGAAATCGTCAGCATATGTACGCTGTATAGTTCGTATCGCAAAAGCTGATAAGAAAAAACAGCTGTCCACATTCATAAGGAATTATGAAAATTCAAACAACTTTCTCTCTATTTTGCTATTTTGTGTATTGATCTTCGAGGAGATTACATCGAAAAATAAAAATAAAAAACCACACCAATACAGTTACAGTTACTCTTGTCGATTCCGGAAACATTTCAGGTCGCCCAGGTATTCTCCGTGATAGCCGCCATTTCTCTTTGTATATTCTCTTTTAATTAATTCAGAGAATGCTGTATACCTTGCAGCACTGCAGTGAACAAAACAAATTGCAGAAGATATTTATTTGTTGGTGTAATTGTTGTAACAGTTTGAATAGTAATAATAAACTCTGGAATAATTCCAGAAGTTTTGCAGTAAGTGTTATTATATAGTAATTGTTTTCTAGAAAAAGACGGTACCAAATTGAATTAAAACAAATCCAAATGTTTCTTGCAACATTTCTTGGGGCCTTTTAAGGAGAAAAAAATGAAGATTGAAGGTAGCGTACACATGTTAACGTCACATAGAAACACAGGCCTTAATAAGAAGCAATCAGTGATAATTTGCCGTGTAAACGATGATAAAGGCAAAAAGCACTTTTATACAATTCAGAACCATTCAAAAATGCTATCTTTTCAATCACTTGCTTGAAAGAATACGCAGAGAAATCTTCATAACTGGATATATATAGACGTCCTTGTCTGGATTATTGTGTATCATATATTCTACCAATTGCTACATAAAATCTATACGTGCACTTACAACCTGTGTACGTAGTTACATTAGTTTTAATTTTAATGTCCTGATAGTTCGATAAAATTGAGCGACTGCCAAACGGTTCAGTCTAATAGCTGGACATGATCAGCTTGTAGCGGTCTACAAAAGCGGTCTATTGCAAGGATACCGTTTTATATTTGGGTTGCGCAATTGATAGAATTTTTTGGCGGATACATGTATATTTGGGAAATCCCATGATCAAACGAAGCGCGAAGGTAAATAAATAACGAGATGTTAGTTTACTACCCGGAAAAGTATTTTAAACCGAAGGTAAACATGTAAAAATGTTTAGAATTTCCATTGTTATTTTATTTGGTATTTATTGTCAGAATTACCTCCACAACATTGCTGTACTGGAAGGTTTAAATCATCCGTTGTTTTACTTCTTTCTAATTTAGATAAAACTTAAAACGGGAAATTTTTTAAAAATATACGACAGAAATTTGTTTCGACATAAGAGGTTTAGTGACTAAACACGTCACATTAATTTTCAATTTAATGCCTTGAATTTAAACCAAACACTAAGTAGTAGTAGATTAAACTGACTAATGATAAAAAAATAATAGCATGTCGGAATATGTTCCAAAATACTTTTCATATTACAGATCATTTTGATATTTAAAATAGTGTACTAGGTTTCTCGTCCTGGGTACGCATTAAACATATCCCTTTTGCATTTTGAATGATTTTTGACTTTATTTCATATCTCTTTTTAAAGTATATTAGTAAAAGTAGAACAGAGCGCATATATATATATATCGACGGTGTACGGTCCTTTTCTTCCTCACGGATTAGGATTAGGGAAACACTTGTAGTTTTGTGAAAAGTGTCTTGAAGTTGTTAATGGATTGTTTCCCTGCATTTCTAATCTCTTGTGTTATCCTGTAATGATTCGTCTGTATAAACTTATAAAGACTTAGTCTTATAAGTATAGGTTCTACTTCCTGTCGTAATTTTTGTCTTTACAGCGTAGTGGGTCGAAAGGTCCGCTGGGATTATCTTTACTTTTACCTTTGTTTTTAAATTTGTCGCCATTTACGCTAGAATTAAGTAGTTTGGTCTAATTTTTAAATTTATTTGAATAGAAATAAATTGAATGATTCACATGTTTTTTATGGAGATGTGAGAGGAATCGAAATTTGTCTCATTCTAATTGCAGCTCCTTATACGCATTACTTGACGAGTAATGTGCTCTTGCGGAAAATCATGTCATAGCTACATTTATAGAAACGCCTACAGGCTCTTTAGTGAAGTTAGCAGTATTCCACTTTCAGAACATTTAAGATTTATTGCGCGTTGGTAATTTGTCGCTATTTCGTTTGTGTCAGTTTTGATATATGTAATTCTCAACACATAATTGTCGTTATCGAAAAGTAATTATTTCGTAATTGTTGACTGCTAAAATGATGTGTAATAATTTTGACCTTACTGCTTCTTAGTCCTCTGAACGCGTTGAATACTTTACTTATAGTTTTTATTTGTAATAAGGAAACTACTTCCGGAATTGGACCGTGTTATGACGAGATATAAAAATGAAATAAAAGTCAGAGAAAACAGAATTAAAAAGAAAAAGGAAAGGAAAAAATTAAAAAAGGGGCTGAAAAAGGAAAGGTGAAATAAAGAGTAACAGAAGAAACGAGAGAGGGAGACAGAAAAAAGAAAGAAAGAAAAAGAAAAAGAGAAAGGTAGGATCTGAGATACCTTGTTTCTTTTTCATTTTTCTGTCTTCCTTCTCTTTTTCCTTCTCTTACTCTTATTTCACTTTTTTAATTTTTTTCCTTTTTCTTTTTATTTCTTTTTCCTCTTACACTATTTTTATATCTCATCATGACACGGTCCAATTCCGGAAGTAGTTCGTTTATTACTAACTCTAGCTGTGGAAGCCTACGTATTCATTTTAGAGTTTTCATTTCTTTCGAGCTTACATTCTGCGAAATTTCTATAGTTCAACATGAACTGTTGTATAGAACATTGAATTTTTGTTTAATTCTCGACGAATCTATAAAAAAAGGAAATGAAAAAGAAATAATATAGGAAAAAATAATTGCACTTATTACAGAAAATATTTACGCGTAAAGTACAGTAATGAAATTTTCGTAGATCCATTAACAAAAAACAGATTCATAAACAAAAAATTCTACCTAAAATTAATAATGGGTGTTAGATCCCTTACCAAAAATAACTGCAAAAGTTGTTTTGTTCATACTGCCACATCGATGGTATCAGATATAAAATACAGATTGGGGGATTTTAAATATAGAGAGAAGCCAAATTCTAATTTAAATTTTGTAGAAGATGATTTCAATTTACCTAAGTGAAAATATTACTCAATAGTATTATGCACATGTTATTCCACCTTACGTAAGTTTAAATACGGTTCTGGACATAATGGTTTGAGCTGTATTGTTAGTTCGCGTAGTTACAGAGTATACATATTCAGATTTAATTACCCATAACAGCACAATTTGATTTGGCTTAAAAAGGCCCAACCCTTAATCAATGCACTGTGAAATAGAAAAGGTCAAGAGAGGTTAATGTCCATTAGTTCTAGAAGTAGTCATTTTATATTCAAAAAGAAAAACTTACTGTATATTACAAGAAAAAATACTACGTGGTAGTTATTTGTGTCCGTCTAATTATATAACCAGCTTATACCTGTAATTAATTGATCTAATAGAACAAGTGACGCATACATTCTAAATGTTATTAACAACCACCTAAGTTTAGCTTTGCATACCTTTACATCATTTACATATGCACTATTTTTGTGCTCCAATGCTTTTTAATATAGCCATCGTGGAAAATGTATTCATTTCTCAGCGTACCCGAATTAAAAATATTTGTTTGTATTGACTTATGTATCTGATAAACTACTGATTTGATTAAGAATATTTTCCGAAAATTTCTGATCATACTAAAAATAAAACATGAAACGAATTAATGTGAAACTACTAGTATTTTTCCTTTCTTTAAAAATACTATAAAACAGTTACATGCTTAGAATTTATTCAAGTACCACTGTGCTATTAACCTCGGTCTAGTAGCAGACGATTCTATGCTAAAATAACGAAATGAAGAGAGGCCAAGGCAAAATATAGCAAAGTGGAGGCGTCATCCAAAATTAAATATGTAATTAAAGTTCAAGGCGAAATTAAATATGGCACACACGAAGTCTAAAGTTAGCAGCAGAGGTCTGTAGGAAATGCTTCGAATGAGACTACGAGGCGTGTTGTTTGGTTTTCCAATGTACCAATTGATGATGCAATTGATCCAATTTACTAAGGAGCATGGAGAAAAGTTTTCAACAAAATCCCAATGCTGAATTCACCGTGTTTGTAGAAAAATCACTTTCTATTATAGAACTCAAGTACATGTTTACTAAACTATCCTTATACTTGTTTCTGAATACCGCAGTAACTGCTTTTGTGAGACTGCTGGTATGCTTTCCCAATCCATTCGGATTAAGTTTATAAAGCCAAACGTTGCAATTTGTTCCCAAATGTCATCTATTGTATTAAATAATCCAAATTGATAGAAACAGTGGAAATATGGGTTATATTTCCCATTTGATTTCAAAAGGAAACCGATAATTAATGTTAAAGATCGACCATGACAATAATTTTATACATTTTTAATAATTGTGTATTTTTGAAAAATGTTTATATTTATTAGCAAATTAAAATTTATGAAACTTAAACGATTAACAAAAAAATCTGAAGTATACGAAATTCTTTTAAGGTGATACTACTTAAAAAAATGCAAAAATAAACTATGAAAATAAAATTATTTTGAGAAAAATAATTTTCTTTTGTAGAACCCGGAATGCATGTATGGCCAATAAAAATTGATTCAAAGAAATACGACAATTTGTGTGAAAGTATTTTTAGAAAGTAAAATTATTTATTTCGTATAATTATTTAGATAGTACAGTACTAAACACTATACTCTCGAAAAAGCATATACCACGATATTATACAGTTTCTACGACGAAGTTGTCATTGAAATAGAAAATATACATATGTCTGAACTTAAACTAGGTATTATAATTTAACGGTTTTCAAAATTATTTTGACAATAACATTGACTGTCATCCATTGATGTGTTAGAAATGCTGAAAGCGAGTTTGGACATCGAGTTTGAATAAATTCAAATATGGTTTACAATACACATCCACAGGTATAGCGGTGGACTCCACTCGCACAGATTGATTAGTTGTGCGGAACGCAGCGTTTCGAGAGCACGTGGGCTCCCATTGTCAACCGTGTTACCGACTGTCGGTAACACGAAACGCTGCGTTCCGCATAATTAATTAATTTGTGTGAGTGGAGTTTACTGCTATACCTGTGAATTGTACATCCACACAGTCCTTGCAATCGTCACATGGTTTACAATACTGTGCAAAAGAACGTACATGATTCAAACCTATTTTCGAATTGAAGTGCGAATTGATACTTCCCAGAGGTAGTTACAATTCTCAAAAAATTGTTATAATTGCCTTTCCAATTGTATTTTGTGAGACTGGTTCTATGAACCATAAATCACGTACTGGTAGACAAACTCTTCGTTCGGAAGAAGTTCTAACTGATGTTCGTTAACGGATGGAAAATAAACCCACAAAACTTTTGGAATGTCTTTCTTAAAAGGTTAGACTTTCTTATAGAATGTGCTAGAAAATTGTAAAGAAAAACTTACAGATGCATCCGTACAAGATACAATCACATCAGGTTATTTTGTCGGTAGACTAGCCTAGACGTCTTCCCCGTATTGCCCAGTGGTTCGCAAATAATTTAATACAAAAATTAATTAATGCTAAATTTGACATTTTTCTCTGATGAAGCGTGGTTCATCTCTCGGGGTACGTCAATTCCCAAAATACTGGGATGTGAGGTAGTGAAAATCCTGATATTTCTGTTGAATCGCATACTGTGAAACTTGGTGCTGGGCTAGCAGTTTTTCGCCGCAGAATTGTTGAACCATTTTTTTTTAATTTTATAATTAATGGAGAGAGATATAGGAAAACGAATTCATTGAGCAACTGCACGAATATGAATTACAATATCGTGCAACGCCACACAGAATACAAGAAAATATTGCCTTTCTTCGTGAGTTTTTTCACGATCGGGTTATAAGCCTACATACGGGAGTTGAATTCCTAATTGCTAATTTGCAAGATCTGCGACAAAGAATTATTGAAAACTGTGCATTAGTAACGCCCGCAATGCTACAAAATGCCTTTAACAGCACGAGAAGGCGTATAAATTTGGGAATTGAAAATAATGGACAACAATTTCAACGTTTGTTTTAGTTTTGCTTTTTTTATTAATGAAATGAATACTAGCTAAACTTGTTTTATTGTATCTTTAAATCAAATGACGTATTTATTGATATCACGATGACACTGTCAAAATAATTTTCAAAAGTTAAATTACATTACGAGTGTGATAGTATGAATCAAGTGCAGACATATGTATGATCTTTATGATATCACCGTACAAGATGCACCAGTCAAAATGATCCCGTCAAATTACAAGATATCTGCGTAAAAATTGATTAGTTTCGGCCCAATTAGACACAATATTTATCAAAAGGGATTATATTTTCGTAAGAATTTTGTTCTCATATAATTTGCCATCATATCACACTAAAGAATTTCTTTTTGTTTTTAAATGGAATTTATACTTTTTTTAGTTTATTTTAAACTACCGATTTTTCTGCAAATAATATTGTGAAGCAATGATGCTTTGCAAGTCGTGTTGGAGACCATGCATCGAGAACGTCGGACAATTTTTTTTCTCTTACTAAAAATTACAGTTTTCACTTCTCCTTCCCAAAAACATGAAAGCTCTAGCGAAAATTTGCAGAGAAGTGTATTGCCGTTAGGAAGAAAAGTAGTATGTATTTCAGTACAACCACACTGTATTTAACACTGTAAATATGATCCATAAATTAATGGCTTTAAGAACATGAAGTTTCGGAATGGTCTAGATTTTGTCATGATCTGAACGTAGTAAAAAAAAAACACTCATGCATTTTTTGATAACATTGTTTTAAAAGAAATCATATGTAACACATCTTTTTATCTGTTTTATTTTTTTGTTGTGAGCGGCCCAAAGAGGATTGCAAGCTATAACTGTACGTGCCTTAAGGTGTAGAGTAGTATGTGTAAAGTGTCCCATGACCTTGTTATGTCATCTTCTCGTGGGCTCGCATTTTCCCAAATTAAGTTGAGAGCATAGCGGACCACCTCGAAAGCGCCCTGCCATTTCCACTGTAGATGCAGGACTCGAACACATATCTGAGTTGCCATGACCAGATGCAGGTCCTCTTACCACCGGTGAGTTTTAACAATTTTGCATTTACATAGAAGTAATTTTCATATTGTTCAAAAACAATGTTGGCCAAAAATATATAAAATTACAATTCCTATTAACGCATGTTCACTTGTTAAAACAAACATTATTTATTTATTGTGGATACTTGTAAGAAAATATATTAATAATTAATATTCTAACATGTTTGACAACTGCAGTAAATTTCTATTATCAGAGAGATCCAAAATAAATGCAATAAATAGAGAGCGTTATCGTATAATATACCTAAACACTACAGTGAAGCAGTCAAATACTAAAACAAAGTTAGTGAGGCCACAATAGCTAAAAACAAATACAAAAACACAGACTAAAAATTTGTTTTAAGGGGGAAAAATAGAATATAACAACATGAGAATGTGTCGGATGATTGGAATGTACTTGCTAGTATTATTTCGCTAATGAAAATATACAATTACGTGAACAGATAGCAAAACAGAACAACAAAAATGAATGGCGAATTATAAGTGCAGCACCGTATGAGGATACTCACACCTTAACCAGCAATGGTTGAGTTTCTGGGCAGGTTAGACAGGCTCCTGTGAAAAAAGCCACTCATCACGCATCTAATATAATAAAAGAAAAGACATACACAAATAATCAGGAGAAAATTCAACCAGCCTCCTCGGTTAAAAATATTATTAGAAATATTGCTTATTAGTTGCTTTTGATCTCAAGTTCACAATCTATGTAATATACGTATTACTTATTTATAACTTAACTAAGTATTAAACAATGCAAGATTGGGGAAAAATATGTCGAAGTAATAAAATCGATTTTAGCAAGTTACATTGTATTTACTTCAACAACGTGTCGTTTCCGTAACTATTTTACTTTAGCAAAAAATCTGTTCATAAAATGCATTTAACTGTTAATGGTGCTAAAGCAACTTTTCTTTAGTTTGATTTTCAGAGCGTTTTTTTAGTGATAGATGTGTTACCAATATGTCGTCGTCTCCAATACTAATAGAATAAAACCGAAGAACCCCAAATATACGAGGATGGTTCCCTCTGCTCCACCCCTGACCCACTGACAATAAAAAAATGCAAATATTTTACTTTTATTTTTTAACATAGTCTCTATTAAGGTTAGCACACCTTTTCCATTCATCTTCTAGCATTTCGAATGCTTCCCGAAAAATAGATTGTTCAACCTTTTCAAACCACTGATTTACCGCACATATCACATCATTATTTGATGGAAATCGTTTACCATGTGTTTTTTAAGTTTTAGAAACAGTTGGTAATCGATGGGGCCCAAATCTGGCGAATATGGCGGATGCTCAAGTAATTCTAAACCTTCTTTTTATAAGAGATCTACTAAAATTACGCCTTTAGCATCCTAAAATACGGATAGCATGACGTTCCCTGCTAAAGGTTGCATCCTGAATTTCCTCGGCGATGGTGAACCCCGATGTGTCCACTCCTTATTTTGTATTTTGGTCGCTACATCATAATTATGGATCCAGGACTCACCCATTGTCACAAATCTTTATCTTTTTCTTTGTCTTGTCTATACCATGTTAAAAGACGATTGCAAATGTGTTTCGAGTTTGCTTATGTGCATTTCTCAACATTCATGGTATCCATATTGCATTAATTCGGCAGTACTTATGTTATATACCACATGGTGTGAAAGATCAGTATCTTCAACTAGTTAACTAATAGCCACACGTCGATCTTGCACCACGAGATCATGGACCTTTTTAGTAGTTTCTTGGGTAGTGACAGTTGTGGACACTCGATCCGCATGTTCGTCTATATACGACTGCCTACCACATTTAAACTCAAAACACCACCTTCTAACTATATCATAACCAAATGTTAATGAATTTGAGTTGGGATCATCTTTTTTAAACGCAAATATTTAATCATCACATGTTGCTCGACACGATCCATTTTGATAGTGATATGTGATCAATGAGTCAGAAACTTGTGAAATGAGTATAATGATAGCAAAACAAAAGCAGAGAATATTGAATATTGAAACTCATGATTGGTGTCAAATTTGTTTGGAGTTTGTTTTAAAATGTTTCAAGTCAGTAAATTGTTGATAAGTACCGTAGATATACTGGGATGATGCATATATAGAGCCGTTAGCTATTTCTAAAGATTACTTTAATGATACGTGTATTACATTCGTAGATGTCGAGCGGTTATTTTCTAAATGTAAGAACATCTGTTCAGCATAATGTTGTTGTTCTTCGAGATAAATATGGAAACATACGTCATGCTGCTGACTTTTTGTAAGTCTTATCTACTTTGCGGTATGTAACAACAGCTGCGAATAGAGTATGTTATTTGTAAGACAATATATGTACATACGTAAGATAAATAACGTATGCAGCGCAAAGTCACCCGTTTGTTCGTACAGTCGCGTTGATCCTGGCACGCGGGAACAGTATCCCAACTCTAGATAAAAGTCTATTGTTCTATTAGTGATTTTGAATTATACACAGCTTTTTAAATTCTCAACTAAAGCATCTGATAGCCATGTTTGTCTTCACATTGCTTTTTGAATAGAAAATCTAAAAGCAAAACTTGTCTACGATGCTTGTTTTCTTATGCAGACCTGTTAAACATCTTCAATATTGTATGTTTAGGTAATAACCGTAAATATTCCATCGGAAATAATAGTATTTTTAATTTTATTCAATAAATCTATTAGGGTAGGGTAAGAAATATGAAAGAAATTAAATCTGACAACCGTAAGTACGGGGAAACATGTTTATTTTTACATTTCCAATTTTTATATCTGTAATTGTCAGTGAAACGAGTTATTGATTTTGCTAGCGTTTTACTTCGAATGCTTTTAATTTTAGTTTAGCTGTTTTACGTTCAGATTGTTTAATTTTCTTTACGTTATTTTTTGCTTATGCTCACTGTTTTTCTTTCTAATCGGAAACAACAAATGCTAGTCGTACTTTAACGAATTTGGAAAATAACGTCACGGAGTTTGCAGACAGGCATCCGAGCAACAGTTTGTTTCACTTGCCCTTCTGTATATGAAATTTGGGAGGTGATGGGCTTCATGTGTTTCATAAAACAGCGCATTATTTATTGACTACTGATTAAAAAGTTGAGAAGAAATTTTTGTAAACGACTTTTAGAGACCAATAGAGCAAATCTAAGATTCTTGAATAAGCTGTTGTGATTGGATAAATTGACCAGACAAAATCGTTAAATTTACTTCGTATTGAGCCCCTGTTGAAAAATATTAGTTCCTTCTAATTTTAAGAGGATATAACAAGCACTAATTGTTGATGAACGTATGCTAAATTATCCCAACTACCTAACTATGTTATGGTTAGTAATGAATAAGATATCAATTTTGCTAAACCTTTAATATCAAGATATATTCTTGCTTTAAAATAGGTTAAAATATGCATCTTAAAGAAGGTTATAGTTCCAAAAATAATTTATTTGCACTAATAAGCTACTTACATCTATACAAAATAATAGTAAAGTGTTGTTAAGTTTGCTTTTCTCTTTTTTTTTTTTTGTTCTTGAGTGAGTACAAAGACTTACATTGCTTTTAGGTTTCCTGTTCAGAAAAAGAAAACACAGCTAACTGAAGCTTTACTAAAAATTGTAAAACGCTTTGTATAAATAAAGAAACCCAATACAATGATCTATAGGTAAAGTGAAACCATTCCACTCCAATTCTACATAGTTTTATTCAGTGTTGATATGCAAAGCAAAGTATAGTAATATTTAGTTTTTGTTAATGCTTTAGAATGTTATGTAAATTTCGGAAATGAGCCTTGTTGCAACTTCAAAAGTAAATAGTTTAAGTTTTAATGCCATCAATATATAAATTATGGAACGTAGATAGTAATAGATAGCAATATCTGACAATCAATATCAACGACAAATATTTTATTTGTTAGTATATATTGTGCATAACATGCCATTTCAATAAGAAGGAATCTATATATAGTTGAAAATTAATTATCGGTCGTTAAGTTTACAACGGCATGCAAACGATTACTCTAGCGAAAATTCATACTTTCTACAATATATAGTACACCTATGACACAATTCCTTTCACTTACGTTTTAGATATGCAATTATCAGCAATAGCGAAACGAAAGTCTTCAAAAAAGGATATACTAAAAAATGATTTATTTAGTATTTAAGGTTGTTATAATCAAAGAGATCTTAAATGTGTACAAGGTGTTTCATATTCTTGTTACCTCATCTCCTAGCCGTAAATCGAAAAGCGCCGCGATATTATAATTATTCCCAAAAAAATGTTAAACTTTAATATATTTAAGCACACATTTCCGACAAGTCGAACGTTTCTCAACCTATTTTCTCTACCAATTAAAGCATTCTGCACTATATAGGCATATAAGAAGTTACCTAGGAGTCTCAAATTTATGATACTCGGGCGCATGTTTGTATTATATTATAATAATGACACCCTCAAAATAGTACAAAAACAAGTCAAAAACTGTAACAGTTATAAAAACAACGTGCTTATCAATTTTCTAACAAAGATAGTCATAAATTAACTTAAATTTGCGATTCGTCAATGTGTCCATCTTTCGCTTTTATTGCCGCACACAATCTTGGCATTCTCTCTAGCAGCTTTGGCAGTGTTAGCGGCTCTATTTTCTTCCACATATCCTGTAACTGCGCCCAAAATACTGTTCTCGAATTTGGAGTCGATTTTCGAACCTGTCGGTCGAATTCCTCCCACAAAAGCTCGATCGGATTAAAATTTGAACTTTTGGGGAGGCCACCTTACAATTTTCTCTGTGTGCTCCAGTTGTTCCAAACAACGGCATATCTTGCAATATGTTTCGTATCATAATCTTTTCTTTCTATTTTGACCAAATCGCCCACAGAGCTGCCGCCAAAACACCTATGACTGATCCTCCTTCATGTTCTATTGTTGGTGTAATACAACATTCAAGTGTTTATTCCCCTTTCGATCTACGGACTTCTCGTTCTTCTGTTTGAACCAAACGTGCGACATTTAGATTTGTTGGTCCAGACCACTTTCTCCCAATCTTCCGTCTTTGTGTTCTCTCACCCATGCTAACCGTTTAGTTTTGGACGCTTTGTATAATAACGGTTGCCACATAGCAATTCTTCCATACAAACCAGCTTGACGCAACGCCTTTTTAGCATGGTGACGCTAACTAGTTCTGGGCACGAAATATTCACTTACGAGCAATTTTTTGCGTTGTTTTTCGTCTATATCGTTTGATCGTGATTACAACTGCCCGACCTGCTGCTGGTGTTGTTATATTTGGACGTCTAAGTCGTTTATTGGATACACCGTCACTTCTTTGATACTTTTTAACATTATAATAGACGGCTCTATGGTATAATTTTAGCAATTTCTCTGTTACTTTTACTAATGTTGTGATATGCCACTATTTGAGCACGCGTTTCCGTAGATAATTCTTTTCTTGCCGACATGACTTTAATGTTACACGCTGTTTTAAAACACTTGTAATAAGAAAGCTGGATGCAAACTAAATTTCTCATTATATTAAAATGTCAGTGTCGTCCATCTTCGTATTTTATGACGGTCGTGATAATCATTTCCGAAAAACTGGTCTGCACCTAATCCATTTACGTGAACGTGGCTGATCCGCAAAAAGGACCGTTCTCGATACCTTAATGTCAGTCACCACATTATGCAAACACAGAACGTTACAGAGGAATTATAATCTCTATTTACAATTTAATAAACCAAACATTTTGATAGCAATAAATGATAGTTTCTTTGAATAATCTCCAATTATGCAGGTGGGTAAATACTTATCACCAGCATAAAGGAAATATTACAACTTTAGTATATTTTACCGTATTACAGCTATTTTGGTTAAAAAATTGAAAAGATCGGGTTAGATATGCGGTTGCAGCGCATGGTATATTAATAATTGTGAGTAATAAATAAACGGTACATCAATTTCACAGCGTTTTATTGTAGATACTAAAATAAATAATTTGTTGGATAAGTGAAATAAAGAAACTTTTCATAAACTAGTAAAAATAAAATTACATACATCCCATTACCCGTAAAAATATAAATTACTATCTTTTTTTATAAATGAATCATAATTTCCTCACTTCTCGATTTCCAAAGATAATACTTACTTATCTAATTTAGTGGTAATCAAGGCGTTTTATTTAATTTTAGGATAACAGCAAAGAATTTCGATAGAGTAAACAGAACATTTACGATATTTGCTTTCGGCATATATTCCAATTGGTGATAATGATAATTAGTTCGTAGCTGTATTTGCTAAGATTTCGTTCTAAATTATTTCAAGGAACTGCATCATTTGAAATGCTACACACACATTAATTATATTCAAAAAGCTTTCGCTATATTTTCTACAGTAAAATTAGAACTTCAAAATTTCATTTTTCTTTGAAGTATTCGACAAGATTATTTGTTTCCTTATAATCAAAAGCCATCTCTTCCCCGTAAAAATCGAGAAGAAAACAAACTTTATTTACAAACACTTAAACTCAAGTAAATATGTGTCACTCAAAAGTATTCATACCTCACATATTTGAAAAGCTAATGAGACAAATAATGCACATTTTGCATAGTTAATGCTTAATGAGTACTTCTTTGGATTTTACGATAGCACGAATATGAGTCGACATGCTTTGCACCAACTTTTGGGATAAATTGGCATCAACTTTTTCTCCAAATTTTCGCTCTTTCGTCTTGACAGATTCTTTAAATCGTATATCAAATTGTCGTTTAATTTCAAGCCACAGATGTTCGATAAGGGTCGTGTCTGGACTCTGAGGCGGTATTACTAAATAGTGAGGGGTAGTAAAATGATCCATTGCTTACAATATGTGCTGCATACTACGTCCTGAAGATCCAATTTCCTCGCATTTTGATGCAATTTTCTTTTAAAATGTTTAGATACTTATATTTATCCATTAAATCGTCGATAAATACAAGATTACCCACCGAATTAGCTGCTATACACTCTCAGACCATTACGGAACCGCCTCCATGTTTAATGGTAGCTTTAACCTTTTTTTAAATGAAGTTCTGTATTTACCCCACACTGTACTTTTACCATCTGCCTGAAAAACATTTACATAAATTTACTCTCACGAGAATATAGCACGTTTCCAAAAGTTTTCATCCTTTGTTATATTTTCTTTCGCAAATTTCAGACGCTTCTGCTTATTCTTTTTGTTTATGAATTGCTTATTTCTAGCTACCAACGATCTCTTAATATTCTTCTACATGCTTCTGCAATAACATGCTTATTAAAACTATTACTTTTTTGGGGCACTAAGAAGGCGAATCTTTTTTAATTTCAAGGACCAAAATACCTTCCTCGGACGGAGTTACGAGGTAGGCGTCATAAATTCTCGACTTGACAGGCTTATACAGCTTCAAGCGTGTTCAAACTGTCACCGCATGCATCCAACTACGCGAGGTCTTTGCTATAAATATGACTGTTGGAAGAGTACTAGTTTTTAATAGCCAGTTAACCAACGTGACTAGCGCATGCAAATGTCTGAAGTAATGCAAATTGAGTACCGCGCGGTTAGCAAATTTTTAACAAAAGGAGGGCATACACCTAATCACATAAAACAACGTTTAGATGGCGTTGACGGTGATTCATCTCCTTCGTATTCCACTGTAAAAAAGTGGGCAAAATATTTTCATTTGGGGCAAGAATTGAAATGATAACGCCTTAATAAATTTCAATTAATGAAGATTTAGTGCTAGAAAATCGCCGTTTGAAAGCGAAGGAATTAGCATTAGCAAACATATCCGAAACAAGTGTTCGCCGAATTTTCCATGATTTCAGATTATTTTTACAAGGGTATCGAATTACTAATTAATCGTTGCAGTAAATGTATAGAAGTTAGGGGAGATTACATTGACAAATAAAATTTCTTATATTATTCAAGTTCCTTTTTTTCTGTATCAGGCCGAGAATCTATGGCGGAGGTTATTAGTCGGCCACTTAGTGGTTTGTTAGCAACATTTTTTTTTAATTTGATAGTTTTAATAATAGATTACTCAGTCGCTTTTGATCGGTTCATCAACTTATTTATTTCCAACTAAGATTTGTTTTCATTATGCCATTTAATAACTAGCCCACGTTTACAAATACTTTGCGATTCGTAGTGTAATCGTGTATGAAGTAAGCTTCATACACGATATTGAAGATAAGTCAACTAAATAAACACAGCCTAAATTGGATGTAACAACACGTGCACCGTACTTTGAAGTTAGTTTCTTCCCTGAATGACTGAATGACATTAAAATAAGTAAGTAATGTGTTTAGTATGAATACTTTTGCGCGGCGCATACTTTGTAATTGTTTGAAAATATATTTAATATATAATACCTTGGTATTTTTTTGTTTTGTTTGCACAAATATTGCTATTTACATGAAACATAACAGTGAAATTCGAGTGCATTATAGCGGTGGTAAAAACGAATTTGACTCGACTAGCGTGTAGTGACTGTAGGATATGAATACTTGCAAGAGTAACTGTATGAGGAACAGGATTTTGCAAATAATTGATAGATTTATAGTGCGTACTGCTGTATAATAGAAGTACATATGTACATAAATTAGAAACTAATCCGCAAACATCTCATTACCAATACACTCTCCACATAAACATAATTTTATCATCACCGATACTACTATATACAAACAAAGATGATAAAAGGATTAGTGCAGTGACATCATAGTATATATGACGAAATATCTAGTATGAATGACGGCATAATAGTGGCGAAAACTATCTAGTGATAATCCCTAACAACACGAAACGTGCCTCTGGATTGCTAATTAACGAATACATAAACAATTTCGAAGCAATTTTCAGTACTGAATACGATACGCTATGGTATTTAATGTTTTGGGTAAGCTACGCGTTGTTCCTCAGTGCTCTTTGGTGGGTTTATTTTGCTATACGCGACAAGACTATTTATAGCATTTTACGATTTATCGACGCATTTACGAATGTGCGTACATATCCTGAAATTGTAATAATAAATTCTCGAACGTACCTATTGCCATTCAGTCTTGAAGATTGTTGACGGTTGAAAATTAATGTTCTTATCTAATATTACAAGATATTTTGATTTCATTCGAATAGGACTGCCAACTTTCAAAGAGTAATTTGTTTGTTTGGTTCAGTGATAATTATCATCAGCGAAATATTTTTCAGATATAAAAAAAGAATTAACTGCCTGCAAGTCTAGAAAAGTTTATCGTTGTAAATATTGGAATCTGGAAATGCATTCAAAATTAATGTTGAATAATTTGAATTGAATTTGTGGTTATTTTTTAAATTTGTAATAAAACAGACAAATCACTTAGAATGTAACCATGTTCCATTCTCAATGCTAATAAAAAATCTGTTCCCCTCTGCTGTATAGTAGGCCCTCATTCTCTTACCGGAAGTTTTAATTACATTTTGACGTATACTACCGTTCATAAGACAGTTAGAACTACTTTTAAAATATTTAGGGAAATTTAGACCGGTCTTCTTAGAATGGCATTTACAATCTAATGTTGATAATATGTATTCATAACAATAACACGTACAAAATCAATTGAAACACGAAAATAACGTATTCCTGTATTAAATTTTATGTTGGCAATAACGCAAGAAACCGTTAATAGTAGGAAAATTGGGGATGAATGCGTTATGAAATAGAATGTGGGAGGCGTACTGAATCATCTACCCCCTCATAATAAATTATACATTCAGTATGCAACCAGTATATTGCCGAGATACTGGAGACGCGTGTGATTACATTAGGAGGACCCTTTTTCATATTGTTGATCGAATATGTGCCGAAAAGAAGGGAATTGGATACTGAAGGGTGCTCCAGAATATACGTCTTACATATGGTTCAAATAGAGAAATTGCTTCACAATTAAATATTTCTGAGTGTTGTGTGCGTAGGACAATTAAAAGAAAGTAAAAGATCGGTTGGCTTCAGAGCAGAAAGCGAGGTGGGTAGCCCAGACCAACGAGGGAACGGGATTTCCCTAAGAAATCGCCGCCTTACTGCACCGCAAATTACAGCTGAGTTCAATTTACAACGTCGTCAGCCAGTAAGTGTATCGACAGTAGACCGGAGACTAATAAAAGCCGGTCCGAGGGGTCGTATACTGATAAGAACATCACGGTTAAGTTCTATGCAAAGACGGAAAAGGCTATATTGGGCAAAAGCTCACGCAAACTGCAGTGTAAATGAAGATTGGCAAAATATGTTATGGACAGATGAATCGATATTCGAATTATTGTCAGCGTAAACTTTTTGCTTCAGATAACCCAAAAAAAAGGAATTACGGACATTATATAGTCAGCCAAGTGATATTTCTTCTTCGAAAAATATTAAATATTACTTCAAAGCTATTTTTCTACGTTACTTGTTAAACAACTTGTTCAACTTAAGCAGCCATCTCTCAAAAATTTCGCTCGTCATCCAGGCTTTTTCATTAAAGTCGTCTGATACTCATACTTTTTAAAACATTTTGGATTTTTGCTTTTTCTAATAATATGTAGGTCTACTTTGTCTGTTTCAGTCATATTAGCGTCTAACAAAGCAATTTTCCGTTGTTGTCCTCGAAACACTTATCATCTCTAAACGTTGGTAAACACTTAAAACAGAGTCTGGTTTCGTCAACATTAAAAACGTCTCTAGGTTGACAATTTGAGAAAATTCTTTTTAAAACTGTATCTTTCCATTGATGGCACCAATTTCGCTAACATTTGCACTTTTTTCCGAAATAATCTTTTGCATCTTAGTGTAATCTTTTTTTGACTCTCCAAAATCTGACTAATCTAAAGTTATAGCGTATTTCCTAGATTTTCATTAATGATTGAGCCCGATATCGGCAACTTTTATCAGGAAGTACTTTCACGCACTTCATAGGTTCTTGATCTAAGTCTTCGAAAGAAGAAAATTCCGTCTGTTTTTTCAAGTTACACAGTTTAACACTTTCTTCTATATTCATATTAAATCGTTTCTCTTTACTCTAAATAACTAACTGATAGTACATATGAAATACTTGCCGATTTAATACCTCATAATAAAAATAATTTGAATTTGTAAAATCTATTTCTGATTGGAAATCCCCAATCTTACTTAATCTCTTAATACACAGCAAGTATCCAACATTAAAAGTTATATACAAACTCAAAGTACTGATGTTGTAGTTAACCACAGATGGGATTACAATGAAGCCCAATTTGTTTTAGTATATTGGTACTTTATCTTAACTTAAATCAATATAAAATTTTTATTACATGTAATGCATTTAAAAAAAATCCTAAAATCAAGAACTTAAATCGACATTCGTTGTATAAAGGTACTATTGAAGAAAGAAACAAGAGCAATATCAACACAGCAGTGGAAATTGAGTTCTTTTAAGTACCAAAAATGAATCACAAACGCAAATGCAAAACCTCTATAAAATATTTTCAATTTTAAAGGGTTATGGAAGGTAACAATTTTTCCTTAGGAACGATTCAAATATTCGTTAATTCTTTTTCTGTAGATTTTCTAAAGCTTTCTAAAGCGACATGATTTAAAATAAAAAAATATTTCCTAAAAATTCGTATTATTACTAAGGCTGCGGAAACGAGTGCTTCCGCAGTCGCGTGTGGCTCGATTACTATCAATATTAAAAATTATTAATGAATTACTTACTACTTTAATTTGATTGTGTTGGTGATGTAAACTGGCGCAAAAATTTTGCTGTAGTATTGTATCGTTAGCATGCCTTCCAGTACTGACTCAATCATATTTCTAGGGCCAAATGAAAATATTTTGATATATTTGGAAAAGCAGCGTTCTGCATTTAATGATGTAGTGTTCGCGAATTTAAAAAGGTCGCTCGCATTATGTTCGCACTTTTTTATATCTCAGAAAGGCTTTTACAAAGGACAGAACACGAATCTTTATAGTCAGCGTTCTATCCCCCGAAATCTGCACGCTCCTATGGATATAGTCAATTCACCTTGAGTATATTAAAGGGCTTAACTAGATCCCTATATACACAAAGAAAACGGTCAATATCATAGGAAGTACTCCCTAACCCCTACATCCGCATTCTGGTTGCAAGAATGTACAATGCGTCATCTTTCCCCAGGTAGATTTATAAGAATTGCACCATTAGGCACCCTAAACATATTTCCTGCGTGAATTGCCCGACAATGCAGTCACAAGAACTTCATAAAAATGTGAACGCTTGCAAAAGGATAACAACAGTTACACATGATGAAACTGTACGTTAGCTGTTGCTAACGGGAAGAACATTTTAAATATGTAAAAGAAGAGGTTTTGTGTTTGTATATTGCTCTGAAAATTAATGGTACTAACTTGTTGTGGGCTACAAAAATTACGTAATGATTTCAAATGAGCTACAATAACGCACGTAACTTGAAGCTTTATTCAAATAATAAGAATAATAACGGAGTAATTTTCTATAATCTGTAATTTTATATTAACCCCATATCTCGAAATCAAATAATTAGTGTAGTCCGATACGTAGGGTGAATTACATAATTACAATGAATATCAGAAGTAAATAGCTCTGTTAATACATTTGAAATAAAACACACGCAAAGAGTATTTACTTATAATTTTTATAGAAGAGGAAAGATGTATTTGCGGACTGCTAATGATACAAATGTGTAGAAAGATTGAAATTCCTTTTATTAAAAATTACAAGCGCCTATGTAACTCATATATTCGATAAATTTGAGTTGCTGACAGAAAGGATGCAATCATCTTTTACATAATTTTAGCACAAATATTTTATCTGGTAATTTGCATCCTACAAGTTTGGATTTCCTTAAAAGCAGATGAAATAGATTGCATAAGAGAAAAAGTTTTTGTGTGAAATTATTTATTACCCCGTCTTCTTGTTTTTGTATTTGATTGATGAAAGCGAATGTTTCTGTATTTTTGATCTATGTATCGAATTTTTCATTAACCCATGTAGAAAATTAAAAAAAAATACGTTTTTCTTTTTTTTTAACGATTCAATTGAACTTTTACACTCTATACATCACGCACGATATTGTATCTCTGATTTTGTTATATTTACAAATAATAATCGCTTGGGTTATGCAATAATTTTATAAGTAATTTAAATTACCATGTGGAAAAATATTCAACAATTCATAATAATTCAACAATGATCAATTTTAATTTTTCTAACACTACTAGGTTCTTACGGTCTCTGTAGCGTAAAAGAAAATGTATTTGTCTAGGGAACAGAAGCTGTGGGTTCGAATCCCATCGGAAACCATGCAAAACCTTTTATGAAATTTTAACGTTGGAAATTACAACGAAAAGTAAAATTTATCAGGTCATTATAAGTAAAAAATTCCGTTATATCCTACAAGCAAAAATGCAATGTGCCGTTGTAAAGTGAGGTTGTACAAGTACTACTCGTGGAGGATAATCAATAAGAAGGATTTTTCGCAAACAAGTTATTCGGTATGGTAATAATTGTAAACCTTCTTTCAAAGTCGTATGAAAAGAGCCAATTGACAATCCACAATAGTTTGGTGAGCGTTAATTCATATTGAAATTTTCGGAGCTCGTCATCATTTGTCTAATATTACAGAGCGTTGATTGCTAGATCTTGGTAGTCGTTGAATATTCCAATAAGACAATGACCCTAAGTATAATGCCTATAACGTGAAGCAGTGAACACTTTATAACGTCCCCAAAACCCTTGATTATTGGACACATGAGAAGAATTGGACCGGATGAGTTCCAGAAATGCGATCCACAATAACACTAATGTGTAGAATAGCTTTTGAAAGAGTATAGCCCATGATTCCAACGGACGATAAAGAAAATTTAGTTTGGTTTATCCCTAGACGATTACAAGCCGTTATAAATGTTAATGGAGGTCCTATAAGATATTAAATTAATTTTTAGAGTTATTTTTTATAATGTTGTTAATTACTGTATGAAGACTTTCGTAAACCCGGTATTTCTTTCAGTAGTTATTTTTTCTGTTTAAATAAGATTGCATTTATTAATAAATTATTATGAAAGATAATCATTGTCTATAGATTTATATCTATTATTTCATGAATATATGCTATTTATTATATAATAGTTATAAAATATGGACTGTGTGAACACTTTTGTATAGGTATCATTCCAGCTGATTTGTTAATTAACACTTTTTACGCGAAATATAGAAACGCTCTGGTTATCAAATGAGATAATTGATAACTATTATCTTTTAGTATACGGTAAGTGCTTTACATTTTGTAAATCCCCGTTGAAGAGCTATATACATCCTTTACACTATAGTAATTGGTTGATTTAAGCAGTGATATTTAATTTTGTCCTGAAGAATAAATTATTGGCAAGCACTAAGTAGAACATCTAACTTATCTTATTTGGTTGTAAATACGGTTAGCGTTTTATAGGTATTCACGATAATAATAAGAAATATTTTCTTATGGTTGCTCATAATTTACTCTTTTAATTTCTAATGTGTAAAACTGTTGAATTAAGAAGAAATGCACAATGAAAAGGTTAAGGACTCCCAATTCTGGTTTGTAATAGGAGTTTTTCAACTGTATATTTACATCCGTTATAAAAGAAGTTTTTTTTGTAACTTACAATCACGACACGTGGTCATTTACGGTTTATACTAGTTTACTATTCATTGAACTCTAACATATAAATTTTCTTTGGTCATTATGCGTACCATCCGCCAGTTGAATATTTTACAGAACATTTTTGAAATACTTTAAATTCGTATACTTGTCCTCGAAAAAAAAAATAGAAAAGTTTTATGTATGTTATGCACCTGTAACCAAATAATTTAAACACAAAGGGAACATTCTTCAAACATATTCACGCGAAACTTCATAAAGCTAGTACGAAGAAACGATAGTGAAAGAAAGAAAATCTGCAATGCGTAATTCTGGTTTATTGAAATTTAAATTTAAATGCTCGTGCAATTTAAATTTATAGCTTCCACCACTTTGTAACATTTTGCAGTCAGGGACAATGCTTCAATTACAAAATATTGCAACCGTATCGACTAATGGGATGTCCATATTTAAAAATTTTGTTTTATTTTCAACATAGGTTTGTTTTTGAATGTTTGGCACAGTGCCAACAATATAATTTTAAGAAGTCTGCACGAAATTCTAAAACAAACACACATATATAAAAGATTATTTTTTTCCTGTAAGGCAATAAACCGAATAAATACAAAAGGAACAACTACAGCAAATATATAATCACTGGATAAAAAACGTTTTGAAATTCTTAAGTTGTTTAAAACTTATATTCTAATTTCAAAGATTTGGAGGTTTGATCCTCTTATGTTTTAGAACCAGGTCAGTTTTTACGGCAAGACCAAAATCGCGAAAATTACACTCCTACGTTGTGAATCACGTTAAATTTGCGCATGCCAAGCAGCAAAAATTAAAATACCCACTCCGCAAGCGAAATTATGGACACAAACTAACTGCCAATTAGTTTTACTTTACCATAGTAAATTATTAAAAAAAAAACCGTCTGTTATTTTCAATAGATGTATAGGTAGGTTAGTTGAATTTTCATTGTGTCTATCGGTTGATTTTACTTACAAATGGTGAATTTGGAAATGACATACTTCTCGTCTTGGATCACAGTCGCAAAAAAGCACTAAAGCATCAATAAATTATTTATAAAAAAGCACTATTGCACTTACAAATTATAGAGATTTACAATAGAGGTAACTACACTCTCGAATAATTCTCGAACAATTCACTTTGTGGAGCGAGAATCATCTGGAACCGAGTTCCAATGTATCGAGGAAAGACATACGTTGCATTACAGTACCACGCATAGAACAGAGACACCAACTTCTGTTTAGATCGTTTATAAATCCATTGCGATGTATCACTGCGCAAACCTTGTTAGGGAATTTTAAGTTTGCGGTAACGAATTTGACAGATATTAAACTATTCTAAACCAATTCTAACCTCCAGATTTGTTTTCTAAAACTCAAGGCAACTTCTGATTTAAGTAAAATGTATAATTTCAAGCAAATCTGCTTAATAGAATCTCGAATAGCTTCCGCTTTAACTGAGCAATGTAGAATTAGGTTTAAAATTCAACTATTTTATGAATATTGTAAATATATTTCACAAATGGTATTACGCAGGTCTTCTTGATTTGTTAGCAAATAATGTTGCAGCTGTTTTGCTAGTATTTGTTTAAACTATAGCTAGCACGCAAATATGTAGTAAATATAACCCAGCACATTCCAAGTTGCTGTCTATTATTTTTGGAATAATTCCTTCATCATTGTAACAAGTAGATGTTACATTTAATAGACAACTAGATATTAAAGCTGAGAATGTGGTAATAAGTCATACTACTTTCGTTTTTGGAATCAATGCTATTTTAAATATTAACATATTTCTGACTGCAAATAAAAACGAAAATATATTAGAGAAAAAAATTGGAAATTTATTTTGAATAGATAGGCAACTCACTTTGCAAATAATATGCCTCATAGAGTCAATAACATTTGTTTGGAAAATCCCTGCAGTTTATTGATACATTATTGTCAATACTATATTATTTACATCTTCGTAATTTATTTAACTTTCAAGAAACCATTTTGACATAACGTGTGTGATCATTAATGGTCTATTAAATATCTGTCTACCTAATGACTATTATATGACATTCTCACAGGGTCCTACAGATTTCTTCATGTATGTTGAATACAATTTAAAACTATCGTTACAAGATGTTGCTGATGTATTAGTTCTTTAATTTACCAAGGATAGGTATACAGCGGCGTAGATATGTAAATGTACGTTTGGTCCGTTTCCAAACTAATAGGACGTACTATAAACATATTAGTAAGCTGTATGTACGCAATGGCTCTCCCACACATTTACATGACAGAATTAGAATAGAATGTGAGTAACAATTTCGTAAACTCAAATGAATCACTACCTGTGAACATTTTCCATAATTATAATTATATTTAATCGCGTGGGTTGATTATCGTTCTTTATTAACGATATTATTTATCAACGAAAGACTATTTTACGTTTTGTATTAAATATTACCTGAATTATTGAGAGTATACTAATGTTAAAAATCAATTTATTGAGATTATTTCAAAGTAACTTATTGCTATCAGAAGATTAACCCAGACGCATTGTAAATGTAGATTTATTGATTTGTGAGTGTTATCATAAAATGTAGGAGTAGAAAAAAACGATGTTATGTTCTCTTATGTAAAATTTGGCCAGTTGAGTCGTTAGCAATAATCATCGTGCAAGGGGATTGTCTTAATAAGCAGCTACATACTTTTTAATTGCACGTTTCAATACGTTAGAAGTTTCAGCAAATTCAAACGTTCAACTATACTATATATATAGAATGTTTCAATAAGAGCGCAAAATTTTAAGGTTCAATAAAACATGATAATGTAAATAAATATCTTGTAAATGACCGCTATGGTTTGCAATAATACTATTGTATACAAGTTTCATTGATAGAGCACCTAATTTCGGTCTTCAATGCTTCGGTCGTCGTGGGCTTGTTGGCATAAATCTGTGACTTCAGATAATTTCACAGCCAGAAGTGTAAAGCTGTTAAATCGCAAGAATGTAGCGGCCAATTCTGGTCACCAAACCGAGAAATGACACGACCAGGAGTAAATTTTTGCAAGACAGACAATGTTTCACGGGCGGTATGACATCAAGAGCAATACTTTCCAATTGTTGCGTTATCATAGCACGATAACGTGCGCCATTCGCGATTACTGCATTACCTTCCTCATCTTCAAAGAAATACGGTCCAATTACTCCTTCAGACCACAATGCACACCAGACAGTGACACGTTTTGGATACACTGCTTTCTGATGCATCATTCGCGGATTTTCCGAACTCCAAATGCGGCAATTTTGCTAATTAACAAAGCCATCGCGGTGAAAATGAGCCTCAACACTGAAAAATGATCTTGTCCGCAAAATAAGCATTCAAATATCAAACAAGTTGGCTACTGAGATCGGAACGATGACAAAGTTGACTTTTATTTTTGAATAGAACACTAGTCCTTTTGACATTGCTTTGCCTTTTCATATGAATGCAATATAGTGCAAATAAAAGAGTTCTTAACGCAAAAAAGTGTTATGGCTTTTCAATAAAATTACAACCAAATAATATAAATTATATTAGATGCTCAAAATATTGCTGCTCATTATTCACCCATACCAGGGGGAAATGTATGATAAAAAATAAACATTTGTTTAGGCAACCTCAGGATCCATAAGTAATCTTGGTTGCATACCGAAGCGTTACAATATCACGGGAGCCGTTACTTGATATGGGTATGCGTTACGTGTTAGTTACTCAGTGTTGTTTATGTAATATTACATAATAAACTAAATTTGAATAACCGGGAATGCATTGGAGAAGCAAAGTACTTATAATTGATAATTTTTATTTTCTTTTAGGTAATGGTTTTTCTTATTCATTAATAGGAACTTTACTGAAAACAGTTTTCAACTACTACTATTAGTAGCTGATTTAAAAAGATCTTATGTTGTGTTATAAGTATACTACAGTCCAAATATTTGGAAACAGCAACGCAAATCCACTAAGTTTATTTGCCTTTATAACAACTATATAGCTTATGCCTATTGGAGGCATAGGCATTGACACAAGACATGAAGATAGAACTGATCTTATTCGCTTTGCGACCTGGTGCCATTTGTTGCTTCGGTGTCCTCAGCATTGCAGACCTGGTGGGCCATTAAATCCATTTCATTAAAAATATTTGCTAGAATATCCTTACGTTTCTTTGAACATGTTCAGCCATCTGGAACTTCAAAATCGTGTTTTCCAGCTATTGTTTTGATGAAACCACTTAGCTTTTACGTATATCATACTTCCTTTATCAGGATATTCTGTCTTTTGTTGCAAACACTTCCTTTTCTCCTACCCCTCTAGCTTTGTTGATGATTCTTTTAATGTCACTTATTGTAAATTTTACACCAACATACGATTTAGTAATTCCTGACACGTTTTGCCCTCATTAAAGTTTGCTTATAATCTCACTTCTACCCAAGAGCGACAATGTTGGATGTTTTCACTTTGCCACGACTGCATTGAAGAATATGCACTATGCACGCTACGTTTGTCGAAAAATTCGAAGATAAAGTTAATAATGATGTACGATAAGAAGTAAACAAAATTAGGTTTAAATATTCCTCTAAGATTGTTAATTGCTCTGGTATAACAAAAAAATATATACCGGGTCTTTTTAGGCAACTAGTTGTACACTGTGAAGGATTTACCTGTAGCTTAATGATTAAATTAGGTTGCCTTGGAAAAAAAAAACATTTTTTTGTCAATTATTTTTGTTTTTTTATTCATACATGAATCTTAAATTAAATATATTTCATTGAAAAGTAGATAACTAATTTAAATAATGACTAAGTACAACACAGATGAAAAGGTAGCAGTGGTAATGTGGTACCAGAAAAATAATAAGTCTAAAGGACAGTTAGGGACATGCTTTCAATTAATTATCCTGACAGGCCTATACCTTCTGCGAAAACAATTCTAAACATTTTTAACAAATTCAAAGAAGATGGTTGTCTCCTAAACTCCTACAAAAAAAAAAGAAATAAAACCAGTCACGCTTTAACAGAAGACATGAACTAAATATTCAGTGTTATGTAGAGGAACGGCATGTGGGATCGCTTTTATATGTAGGCAGGAATTTTGGAGTATCATACAGTTCAGTGTACAAAACCCTGAAAGAATTTAAATATAAGCCATACAAGATACAAGTTATCAACAGCTTTTCGAAGATAAAGTAAATCGAACTGATTTTTGCGAAATAATATTTAATATGTTAAATGCAAATGGAGAAATTTTAATTGAAATAATTTTTACTGATGAAGGTACATTTACTGTAAATGGTGGAGTCAACTCCCAGAACTTCCGGTTAGTATTTATCCATTGCAAAATACAAAATGTCCTTTCCATTAATCAGTTAGATATTGGTCCAATACAAATCCTCATGCTCAAAACCTGACCCTAACACATTACCTCCATTTTTATTGATGGTAGTCTCATTGCAATAAAATAGTTGAATCTATTGCGAAATCCACATCATTCCATTAGTTGAAAGTAGTCCTGAATATTGATGGATCATGGTTCCAAATGACCACATTCTACTAACGCCGTCAGGAATTTTTTAGAAGACGGATTTCAAAGATGGCGGATTGGTAGGTTTGGTCCTATATCATGGCTTCCAAGATCGGCCGATTTATATCCAAATAATTTCTTTCCTTGGGGTGACATGAAACGTAAGATTTATAACGTCCACGTACGTAACTTGGACGAACTGAAAGACCGTATACGTAGTGGATGTTATGGAATAAACCCAGAATATATTCGTTGTACTTACCGTAAAATTAGATTCAATTTTTGTCATATTGTTTTGTTTGTCTTAATTAATCGTTAAAATAAAGTAATGCCTTCATCAAATTTGCCGAATAGTTATTCTATTTGCATTAAGAGAGATCTGTGGTAGCACTGGTAACTGGTTTTAGTAGGAACTCGGCGTTCTCGCTCGTTTAGTATAAATGTATGACTGGTTGCCTACTATCATCCTAACTCATTGACAATTATCTTTTTAAACTTACACATAGGAAAATGTATATGTAATAATAAAAAAGAACCAGGTATAATACAGTAACATTTTAAGTACTGAGCGTGTGCAAATCGAAACCGTAAAAATTGTTTTGAAATAAGAAGTAGTTTGTTTCTTTATTGATCATTCATGCACCGTATATCCGTTGATAAGTAGTAAGTTGGCGCAGGTATTCGTCTTAATCCCGAGAAAATAATTTAAATAATAATTTTTATAAATACTGTTCAGATTATCGGAAATTTTGGTCGGATTAATAACATGAGACTAGAAGTTGCACTGTATTCACATCTCGAAGCTATTTTCTCATTTCAGTTGTATTGCATTCTTGGATCTGCATAAATTTTCAAAGCGCGCCATCTACAAATTAATGTGTTAATAAATATCTACTTTCGTATTTCTCAATAAATGATTCATAATCTTGTTATTAAACTTCAACAGATGCCAATGTTTGCATATTTATTTTATTTAAGTACGGGCTGGTTTTCGGTACATTTTTTTACAAATAAAAGTATATAAATACGTAGTATGTCGGAAAATTAGCGAAACCTTTCAAATAAAAAGCAACTAGTTATTTTCGCCAAAATTATTTACTTTTATTCAAAATACATATCTTCTTCGTCAATATAGCTCTGGGCACGTTTAGCCAATGATAGCATAGATTTTTCTTAAGTAATTTTCGGAATCGCCCTAAATGTTGCTTTCATAGCGAATTTCAGTTTTGGGAAGAAGAAATAATCACATGGCGATAACTCTGACGAATACGTAAGGTATTGTAACACAGATCTGTTCTTTTTTTCCTAAAAATTGGCAAACAACGATAGTTTTGTGTGGTGGTGCATTATCGTGTAATAAAAACCAACTTCTCGGCGTTCGCTATTAGGGCCTTACTCGAAAGATTCTCTTCCAGAAATGCTCCGTAAGCCTCATATAATATTCGCCAGTAACATTCTGGCGCTGTGGAACGAATTCCCGATGTGGTATACCTTTAGAGTGGTAAAAACAAATCAACACCGTCTTCTCACGTGACTTCTGGAAACGCAGTTTTGTTGATTTTGGAGAGCCTGGGGTCTTCCACGTAGCACTTTAGCGTTTTGTTTGAGGATCGTACTTGAAGTACCAAGTTTCATCATCAATTACAATTGATTCTAGAAATGTGCGATTTCATCTACCTGTTTTGATATCATCCTTGCAATGTTCAACGTGAGCAATTTTTTGCTCCTCAGTTAAGAAACAAATTGAACAAACACTTTCTGTTTTTTCAAATCTTTCGTCAACATTTTGTAAATTATTTCTTTGATCGTATTTAATTCTTCCGCTAACCATCTCACAGTCGAATTCGCATAGAATACAGTGCATATATTTTATTTTTTGGATATCTTTAATTATAGTCTATATGTAGACGTATTACACTAATTGAAGTTAATTAGCGCTAATTAGTGATTGCATATATTGGATATTTAGGTATTTCTATCCATATTTTCACAAAAGTTTGCAGTACTGCATACTTAGGCTTTTTCTTATCCTTTCTATTAGTAAAAAATCCTAGTAATTCCTAATGTAGATCGACAACGGACAATTCTCAGAACGATAAATCTTCTCATTGGTTTCTCTTATACTTTTTTCCACGAACTGCACGTCTTTAATTTCGCCTAGCAGAAGGGATGTGGTAAATACGTTTTATTATTAATTGCCAAATAAACTATTCATTCATTGAATATCTTTGAGCGAAACAGCATGTAATTGTGTTACGTTTTTAAATACTGTGCGTACATACAATGAGTATAGCGAAGAAAATTTCTTTATGGATTAAGTCGTATCCTGAACTAGTAAAGGACAAAATATTTTGTCGAGCCTGCAATAAACTGGTAACTTTAATTTTACTAAAAGCTTTACAATTGGTTTTAAATTCTTTAACTTTTGATATAAAATGATAATTGTTGTTGTGTGTCTTGTGAGAGAAAATACCTGATTGATCAACACGCTAAAACTCCATCAGATAGTGGAAAATGTGAAAAACTAAAGCGATCCGCATGTGTGCAGCAATCTATATATCAATGTGTAGCATCAACTTCACGAAACGCAGAACAAGAAGAATGTAATACGGCTCTGTGTAACGCATTAACTTCGTATAACATACCATTAGCAAGGTTAAACAATGATAATTTGGAATCATTTCTGCAAAAATATTGCAAACATAATATACCTGACGAAAGTAAGTTACGAAAAAATTATGTCACATCCTATTACCAGCAAACAATGGCAGAACTTCAACAATTGGTAAGGAATAACTTTATTTATATCATGGTAGATGAAAGTACGGATAAGTGTGGCCATTACATTGCCCATTTGTTAATAGGAATTCTTCATGAAGATATTGTAGGTAAATCGTATTTAATTTATTCTAAAGAACTTCAAAAAACAAATAATGTAACAATTGTCCAATTCGTTCAAGAAGGTTTTCAAATTTCTTTTTATCTGGAAGTATACCTTGTGAACCATACATGACAAAAGCCGGGTAAAAGCTCAAAATTTAAAATTTTTTTATAGTAACATTATTCATACCACTTGTTTAACTCATGGGTTCAATCATGTAGCGGAATCAGGAAGCAATTTCCTTTGATTAATGATTTAATTAGCAATCTCAAAAAAGTATTTTTTATGAATCCAATTTTATAAGGAGAGATTTCCCGGTATTAAGTTGCCTCCTGAACCGATTATTACAAGATGGGATACATGGTTAGATGCTGCAATTTTTCATGCCGATAATTTTGAAGGAATAAAAAATGTAATTCTTGAAATCGCTGTTGACTGCATTGCTCTAGAAAGCTGTAAAAAGATAGTAACATCAACAGAATTGCCACAAAACCTTTTGTGTATTAAGTCAAATTATAGCTTTGTTTCAGGTTTCATTCGTAAACTAGAAACGTAAGCGATATCGCTCTCGGAATCAGTCGAAATAGTAGACGAATTTGATATGCTATGTAAGAAGGTTAAAGGTACAATAGGTAATTCTATATAGGATAAATTTAAAAAAGTGATAAATAAAAAAGCGATTTCGACTTTAATTTTAGTTTAGAATGAATTGCAAAGTTAAAAAATGCACCAATTACATCTGTGGATGTTGAAAGAAGCTTTTCTATTTCGAAACATGTATTCTGATACGGGACAAAACCTTCTTTTACACAATTTTGAAAAACATTTAATTATAAATTGGTTTAGAAATATGTTGTAAAAAAAATGTGTGCAATAAAATGAATGTTTAAATTTCTGCTCTTATTTATTTTATGTAAAAATTTTGCATATTGTCGCAACTTTTTTGCATTTATGCACCAGGTTTATGCATATTTTCTCAAAAATCGATGCATATATTCCAGTTTTTCTTTGCATATAATCCGGTCTCTAGTCATCACCATAACCTTTTTTTTATGAATTCAAATGTTTCTGTAAAACTTTCCCCGAGCTTCAAACAAAATTTAATATTAGCTTGTTGTTCCATCATATGTTTGTAACGAATCGATAGAAAATACTCTCACTTTGAACACTATAACTTAACCACCACTTCGATTGTAATGCTTGCGGTCTCGCTTTGTTGAGGGCTTTATAGAACTTTCAGTATATTGTTTCAACGGATGGCGTTAGTAACTTTCTGGAAATTTAGAAAGTTCCGTTATTTTTCCGACATACTGTGCAGTCTTAAAACTTGATTTTTTTTTGTTCCGCGTAGATTTGCTGTATCTTACCTAATGTAAATTTCCTTTAATATCATTTGTGTACATAATACAAATACCTCAAATACGACCGAATGAACAGAAAGAAAACAAGTATGTGCAGAAGTAATTTATTATGTTATATTATTATAATGTTAAGGCTTGGTCTTAGTGAAACACCTGATGTAATAATATTAACAGAGAAATCATACAATTGTTCAAATACCATACTGCTACACTTCTTCGAGCGGATAATATACATTCAGTCTTATTTCCACCCGTCACCATTTTATTAATTTTTATTTCTAGAAAACAATAATTTTAACAGATTCACGTAAAAAATGTAATATGTTGTGTCTCGTGTACATGTTGGAAACACTTCAATTTTATTACCGTTTTCATTGTAACACAGTTCTTTACCACATTGTTGTCATCATATGGGAAAAAACAATTATATGATAACTGTGTATAATCTGATATTCAAGTAACTCCTATCAGTCCAAAAAGGTATATTCCTCTTATAATAAAAAGTATAAATTAATTATAATCTAATATATGTATAATATTACATACAAAATTGTTTTAATTTTTTTTTTGTACAAGTGTGGGTCATATTGATTTGATTCCGGAAGATATTGCAATTAGTACTAATACAACTGCATTTCTTCTTTAAAAAGCAGTAATTGGATACCTGAATATGTGTTCTTGTAGATAAAACATTAATACTAACTGCATATAACGCAAAATTGTCATCAAATTTGAGCCACTCTGTACTCTGTACAATATCTAAGTTCATTCTTTCGATTCGTTTTGTTATTTATTTCTTTTTTTTTTGGACTTATACGAGGAGAAAATAATTGTCAAAGTAATCTACAGACGATACGGTTGTTACATTATAATATACTTTATGGAAAGGATTTGTTCTTGTTGGATAAATACACATCCGAAATAAACCTCTTACATGAAAATGAGATTTTTAGTGCTATGTTTTCCATTTTTTCAAGATTAAGATATTGATCAAGACATCACTGAAAATTTTTATGGAAAATTTAGTCGGAGCAGTAGCTTCAGAATTGAGATGGTAAAATTCGAAACATGTCTAAAAGACCTATCTTTTTTAGAATAACATAAAATTTTGGGCATCTATAAAAATGTATATTTATTTTACACAGCAAAATTTATTGACTGTTTTGATTTCTTTAAGATTTTTCCTATACATATTGAGTGGCCATGATGAACGAAGCAGAAGTATTTTATGTTTGCTTCCAAAACTTGATCGTTTGGGAATAAGATTTAGGTAATAGGTTTAATAGAATCTACCAGGTACTATATTTTATTAAATATCTGTTGTTTTATTAAAACTAAAAGTCAACACAACTGTTGTTATCAACATGAAAAGCCATCGAGTATGAAAGTCCTAAAAATACTATTAAAAACATTTCAACGCTTCGTGGTTCACAGGAAGAGTCTAAAGAAGTTGCCAATTTGAATCTGGGAATGATGTACCTACTGAGACTGAACGTGGAAGCCATTAATTAGTGAACGCACGTAAAGTACCTAGTTTTAAAATCTTTTAAAGAACATCAAACTTGGAGAGGTTAAAAGCTATAAGAAAAACTTGTCATCAAATTTTAGTGCTGGTAGGTGTTTCATTTTGCTATGTAATCACTCTCTGCAGTGCTTAAACCAATATCTTAAAGACGTGTTAAATGAAAACTAAAGCAACTGTAAGGAAACATTAAAAGATTCATCTCGGATGTGTTACAAATCTAGAAATTACAACAGTATGAAGTCCTTTCTGTACGTAAATAAATATAAAGTCATTTTATACTGTTTTACCAGAGTGATGAATTAATATATTATTCATTATTTAATATTATTACAAAAAAATCAACGTCACGTTTTTTACTTCCTTCTTTTTTAATAATTATACTTGATTTCACACCTTATAACATAAATCATTATATAATCATAATCGTCATCTTCATTCTCATTTTCTCATACCGTTATATAATAAATTTATATATACATATTAATTTGTTTTTTCATTTTTTTTAATCTTAAATTATGTCATTCATACTCAGAAATCTTTATTTTATACAGAACTGTCATTTATATCTATAGTGATCAAAATATCTTTTATGCATATTCTTTATATGGGTTTATTTTGTTTTCATAGCTTTTCTTCCTTTTTTTTCGTTCATTCATTAGTTTTTCTATGCTCTCGGTAATTGATAAATTGTCTTGATGCCTTTTTTTATTTAATCATTGTTTCGCCTTCATATATAAGTGATAAGTGAAACATATTGAAATAATGTATGTTATAGCAACTGTTATTTCGTACATATTGGTAAAATATAAAGGTTTTTGGAAAGGGTTGCTTGATGTTCATATGAATATTTTTGATTTCGTCGATTAAATTAGTATATCATGTAATTATTGCAATCACAGGAATATCAGGAATTAATATATGTCTTACTTGCATCCGTTTTAAGTTGATGTAAAATAAAATTTCCGATTCATTGAAAATAAAATCGGAGTATTTACATTCATTTTCAACCTCTAAATATTATTTTTTTTTCAAAAAAATCTATTTTTCAAAAGGTCTTTTGAAAAAATACACCATGTGTATTTGGTCTCAAAATTTACGTGATTATTTATTTAGGGATTTTGAACTTTTCACGGTGTTCCAAACTACCAATTCAATCTACTTTCCATAATAATATGAAATAAAGTTTAACGAGTAGCGCAAGCGCTTATTATTTTTATATACACTATCGCCATAACTGTTCGGTCACCTGTTTTTTCTTAATTTTTCGATATGAATTATCAACTACAAAGTTTCATTAGTATACCCTCCGTTACTGAGTTCTTAGAAATAAAATTTTTTTTAGCTATATTTGAGCTATAAGAATGCCAACTACCGACCCTGTTAATGAGTTTTCTTTTTTGAATGTTGATGTAATATAGTTAATTGCACTACCGTATTTTATCTGAGGTCTTCTTATAGCATATCCTGTGAGTTTTGATATTTTTTAGTTATATGTGTTATAATGGCGAAAACTAAAGAGTTATCGGCATGGATGTGTGCTTTAATTGTTAATTGCTATAGAGCGGGTAAAACATGAACACATTGCAAGTAATAGTACTTTTTCGAACAAAAATAGAAGTAGGTGACCAAAAAAAAGGAACGACGCCAGAAGAAGATTGTATAATCATGCAAAGCAAATGGACGAAAAACCGCGCCACAAATCGCAGTGAAACGGCGTCTAAGTATTTAGTTAAAATTAACAAAAATATTTTAGAAAATAATGGGGTCGCGACTAGTCGGTGAAAACATACACCTAAGATATCCCGCGATTACTTGAAGAAAAACGAGAAGTGGGCGGCCTCCTTGATCTACCGATTTCAATGCCACTGAATTATTACGGGATGAATTGGATTGAAAGGTAAAACAAGCGTCTCCAACATCTGCTACCGTCCTGTGGACCCTTTCTGAGAAAGAATGGGACACGATATTAGAAGAAATTCGGACAAATTAATTGGTGAAATCTCTCAATTATGCGGGACAATTATAAGAAATACAGAAAGGTATATCAACGAAAGTAAGCTCTCATTTAATTTTGAATATATATTTGTATGGCTTTATGTAGATGTAAATATTAACTAAGTATCATTAAATAATAATATCCACGATTTAAATGCGATTTTATATCGGAATTAGAAAAAAAAAACATAGGTAGCCTAATACTTATGGATGGTAGTGTATATAGAGTGTTCGAACGTATATCTTATCCAGCTAAAGTTACTTTTATCATCATCACCATAGAAATTATTTTATATGCGCTTTTAAATATTTTAATTTTTGCATATTTTTTGGCATATACGACAAATTAAGTAGGGATAACAAGTTAGCGGTTGTAATAGACCGATACTACAATTGACTTCCCCTTTTGTGATCACGTGGATTTTAGGTTTCAATGAATTCTCTCTAGATGCACTGAAATATACATATCCGATGGTAACTTCATGAAAGCTCGTATGAATATCTATACAATTTTTATGTCCTCAGTATTTTTCCGACTAGGACAATTGTAGGTACCTCGTATTATTAATAGAAAACGAACTCAATTTTTGCCTTGAATTATCTCTTAAGCATGTTATTTTCGACGAAATTAAAAATAATTCATTTTCGTACATTGCATAATCCTTACATATACAAGCTAATATTTCGCTGCTGAGCAAAATGAAGCAATTTTTCACAAGCAAAACAATCAACAGTTTCTTCTTTGTTATCAGCTAAGAATTATGTTCGTTGCGAGAAATTAAACATATAGAAAACGGATAAATGAACTATTATTATTATTATTATATATATGAGATTTCATTGCACATATTTTACAATTTATATTATATATAAATAAACATTTTTTATAGATATCGTCTTTATCACATGATTTATAAAGGTCATCTCCAGTCCACATATTTATTGAGAGGTCCGCTTTCTTTCATTTGTTTTAAATATAATTTTAATATACTTCCCTTCGCATTTTTCATTAATGTAGCTCTTCTTTAAAAGCATTTTCCGTATGTTGCTGTCCACTTTTCAAAAACGAGATATATTATCACAAACATTTTCTTATGAATTTTCCGCAATTCTTCCAAGCCTTTCATCGTTATCTTCTATCGTTTAGCACACATCATTTTAAATGTAAAATATGATATTTCGACACTTGTCTTTAAAGCATCATCCACAACGATTTTTTTTCTGCTCGATTAAAAGGGATTTGATTTATTAGTTGAAATTTCATTGGGTAGGTAGGAGGATGGGAGATATATATTAGGTAGCCGATAATGTAATTAAAATATATATGTGTTTATATATTACATATTTTTTATACAACAAATAAATAAATTACAAAATAAAATCACTATAAATGGCACCACATCTATAAAAAAGGACCCCGCCGTGTTAATACTTAAAAGTAATACTAAGGAATGAAAGGTGTTTATGGTAATTGTAATGAAAAATGTTACTTTATTATGGTATTAACCTTTAGTTTAATTCGATAAAAAAATATGTTTTTAATGAAACAAAGTATAATAAAGAGTGCTCGTTCCTGTAAGTACCATAATGGAATTGTTTTAAGAGAGATTTACCCGGTTAAAGTAATAGTGATCTGAGTTATGCCAGCAAAACTTCAAGTGCGAGGAATTAGGGAAACGAAAGAAATGAAAAATATTGCGAAATTAGTTTTAGTTGTAAGGATCTTTAGTATATTGTCGCAGTAGGATACATCCAACTGAAACTCGCTATACTTGCATTCCAGATGTGGATCAATGTATGCAATATACGAGGAATGCTTCTGATGTTCTAGGAAAGAGGTTCTAGTTCAATTATGCAAAATTTAGAGGTTTGGTAACGGTCAGAAACAAGTTTACGAAGTTATCTTGTGCAATATATATATATATATATGTATATTTGTAGCACTATCTAAGATGCGACTAAACTACAAAGCTCAATGATTTTCAGGAAACAAAGAGTGGAAAGAGGGCGTGAAAATACTAGCAACGCTTGCAGAGAGTATTTAGGAAGTCCGCAACATCAAAAACCACTGTTCGTTTTAAATATGGGAGAGAACATTATTAGGGGCAGAGACCGCCCAAGACTCTTGTAAACGAAAGAAACATTATTGCCGCTACAGAGCATCAATATCACAGGTTCACGACATCATATATTTGGATGTGAGCAAAATTCATCCCGTTGAGTACCCAGCCTGTTGGGACCTGAACAGAAACACAATAGGAGCGATATTTGCCATCAATATCAGGAACTTCTAACTCATTACGGTGATTAATTTTGGAAACAAATAATAACTCTGGTGGATACTTTACTTCGCTTCTGAAATCAAAACTCAGTCCAAAGAATGGTATAAACGCGAAGAAGAGCATCTCCCCAGTTCCGTCGGTTAGAAAGGTAATGCTTATTCTGAGATTACGAGGTGATTACTTTTATGGATTACCTATCAAGACGTACTACAATGAATACAGAATAAAATTCTAATCTTTCATCTAGGGTACCGTTACAGGTACTTTGCAAAAGCAGTGTGAAAAGTTGTCGTTACTGCAACAGGACAACACGTGATGACAATGTTTTCAGCGCCTTGCACTGGGAACAGCTTCCGGTTAACCCAGCTTCCACCTCCAGCTCATTTGGCAGATTTGCTTCCAGTGATTTGAAGAAAACACTTGATGGTGTTCAATTTTAGTATTTAAATGAAGTGAAATGCGTTGTAAATAGGTGGATTGAAGAGACTGAACAAGTTCTTTGATGATGAACGTTGGAATTATTGCGTTTATTTATACAGGAATTATATTGAAAAACTAAATTGCTGTAAATTAACTAAATACGACAATTTTAGCCAAATTCCTAGAACTTTTCAGAAGCATTCCTCGTAACATTAAAATTTAAATATTAATTCCTAGCATTCATTAATGTTAATGCATACAATTTATTTCATTCTGATAATATTATTTTGAATAATGAGTATCTAAAAGAAAACAAACAGCGACGCTTTAACGATAGTAATCGTTAGAGCGTCTCCGAGCTGGGCATACTCAAAAAAAATAATAGATCTTTACAGTAATATCATTATCGTATTATTTATTCAACTTAAGCAAAGACAGCTCGATATTTAAAGATATATTAGTTTTATTATACTTTAAATTAGCAAAAATTTGCTGCAGTGCAGTATTTCTCAAACTTGTAGCGCCATGATCGCTTCAGGTGCAAGAAAATATACTTTGCGAGCTCCTTGCAATACATTAATGATAACAGCAATAGCAGCTACATGTAGATGATTTTTCTATTAAGGTATTGGCAAATTTTCAGTTTAAGAGAAATAAAGAGAACATTTTAAAATTTCGCGACCCACTCTCTCAATTTGAGCAATGCTACTACAAGGTTTGTTCGAACTTGCTAGCTTAGGGTAGTTCTGGGACTGTTTCAAAATGATAAATTATTAGTATTTGTGCTACTCTCCCCCTATTCTAGTATTAATATTGAATATAGGTTCAATTGCATATATGACACAGGATTGTGTAACTATCTTGACATAAAAATAACCGTGTTTTAACAATTATGTTGACAACAGTCAAACATCATTTTTGAAATTTGTATATCAAAGTTTTTTCATAGTATTTTATATTTTTAGCAAACATGACTAGTGCAGTATACTTCCGTATTTAAAGTACTCTGCAAACACTAAGTGCAAATACTAATTATAGTCAGATATTTGAAAAAAAAAATCAGATTGTGACTGTATTGGCTATCAATTTTTCTTAATGCAAATGTTTTTGCAAAATGGATAATATGCAGGTTACAGAACGGTGCTATGCGGATGATATGGTAGTATTGGGAAATACCGCGATTATAAGAAAGATAGAAAGAAATAAACATGGAATGCGACATGGAAAATGCAAAGGTAATGATAACAGGAGAGGAGAGCATGAAACATAATAAATTAATTGAAGAGAAGTGTGTAGAACAGGTAAGCATGTTAAAATATAATATTTTGGAAGGAATAATAAATAGTAGAAATAATACACAATAAAAAAATATTATTTTTAAGCGAAAAAGGAATCCAACGGATATTAAAGCAGATGTAAAATTGGCGCATACGTGTGAATCGTGGATCACGAATGAGAGACAAGGAAATGGGTTGACCAGCATCGAAATGATGTTACTAGGAAGAATAGAAAAGAAAAGCAGGTTGGACAGAATCAAAAACGAGATGTGCAGGTAGGATCTCGAAATGGAGTCTATAGAAGTGGCTTTGAAGCAGGATCAACTGCTGGGAATGAGATCAAGGAAAGTGTAGACCGAGAAAGCATGGAAAATATTCGAAGGTGGGGGATTAAAAAATGGGAGTATACAAGGAAGACGGTCAAACTTAAAAGATAGTGAAGAGAAACATAGAAGAAGAGTCCACGAAACTTAACTCCATACACTCCATACCCTACACTTTCCAGTAGAATGCGTTCAGGATTATGTAATTAAGCAAGTAAATATAAAATAATGACTGCACATGCTTACTTTGAACATTTTAAATGCTTGCTTCTTCAGAAGAACTGTTAGAATCGTTTGGAACGGAATTTCAGTCCGCAGATTTCGCTGTGCCAAAGAATGTATTCGTAATAGTTATGTATGCTAGTTTTGAACATAAGATTTTAACAAAAAGTATTACGTTTTGGCTAAATTTCGACAAATTTTTATTAAGATCACATGCACATTAGTACTAGAATTAGTTAAAATTGGGGGTTCGAACAAGCTTATAGTGCCCGTATAACATACAATAGCTGATGGACGTGGATTTAGAATCTACGATGCATCTACTATGGCCCCATAAAATATTCCAAATAATACATACAGTGAATATTTTGTTATGTATATCTACCGCACATTCCGGTGTTAAATTCGGAAGAACATCCATATTTATTGCAATAAAGATATTCTATGGAGATCCGTTTCTTGTTCGTAATATCGAAAATACATGTTCCTTGTTATTATTACTTTGTGAATGTACTTAATAATATAAATGAATAGAGTAGCATCGTATCTTTTAAAAATAATATGTCATGGAAAATTAAAACAGAAACAAATATTTTTTTATCAATTGCTGCGCGTCTGTTTTACAGTTTGGAGCATCCTGATGGCTCGATTCATTCTACAGGATAGTATTGCCATTACTTTCCATTGTGAAGAAACTTAATGGATTTCATTCAGATATTCCTAACGTATATCCAGGGGATATCCTCTACGTATATCTGAAGGACATTTTCTATGTATATTTACAGGACATACATGATGTATTTGTCACGTCCAACGTTATGTCAAAACGAATTACATATGATGATCAATGGATATCGATGGTCAAAATGAGGATGTTCGATGGATATCGGAATATCCAGCGGATATACCATGCAAATATTGGTGTGTTATATGGTACGAGGGTAAGCTGAAAAATTTGGTAACCAACTATGAGATGGCGCTGTGTGAAAGCACTCTTTGACGTTTCAATGACGTACATGTTAAACTTAATGTTGATCTGTCAAGTAGTTTGTTGCTCGTTCAAAGCAGAACACTTTTTAAAAATGGACAGTATTGAAATTCCCGAAGTGATTAAATACCAGTGGAAAAAGTATTTTTCGCCCCAAGAAATTTATGCTGATATGGTTAATGTGTTAGGCGAGGATGCTCCTTCTTTTAAAACTGTTTGCAAATAGGTGAATGAATTTAAAAAAGCTTGTACGAGCGTAAATGCCGATCTCCGTTCTAGACGCCCAAAAACAGCCTCTTCTGCAGAGAGTGTGCAAAAGGTTTCGAAATTTGTGGAAGCTGATCGCCGATTAACATTGAAAGATATTACTAAGGCTACAGGCATCTCCAGAGAACGGGTGACGTGCATTTTAAAAGTTAAATTAAACATGTCTAAGCGGTGTGCAAGATGGGCGTCGCAACAGATATTTTGCGCCAATTTGTGATTTGCGATGAAACGTAGATCCACCACAACACACCGGAAACAGCCATCAAAACGGTCGACTAAACGTGGTGAACCCACTCCAAAGAAGGCCAAGAGCAATCTATCGGCCGGAAAAGTGATGGCTTCTGTTTCTTGTCTCCATCTTGCTTATCGATTACCTTCCAAAGGCACGAAGGACTGCTGGACAATACTATTCTAAACTTTTCGATCGATTGAAGGGAGCTATCGTCGAAAAAAGACACGGAAGAAAGCAGAAAAAGTCCTTTTCCATCAAGACAATGCGTCACTTTACAAGAGCGGAATTGTCGAAGCAAAATTCACGGATTTAGTTTCGTCAGACTATCATCTCTTCCCCAAATTTACAGCAACACCTCGGCGGTATGGGATTTGCTTCGAATGAGGAGGTGATAGCTATCGTGGACCACTATTTTGCGGAGCTCGAGAAAAATGAGTACTGTGAATGCATAAAGAAACTTGAGCATCGATGAAATAAATGTATTGATCTTGACGGGAATTATGTCGAAAAATAAAACACATATAATTTAAATACTGCTATTTACTATGCTTTAGTTACCGAATGGTTCAGCTTACCTACGTATTATTGTACATTTCTCATCATAAGAACTATCTTTTTAAACAAATTTACGCACTGGAAGTAATAATGCTAATGAGGATACATTTTGTCACTTTTTGGCTCTGTCTGCAGCTGAATCAATAGAAATATCTTGATTATAAATTGAATCAGAGGGTATAGGAAATGCTTCTTTTTACGGACTACTATAGAGCCCAGCAAGGTTATAAGGCAAATAACTGACAACCGTATACCTGTATTGAGGCTAATGTTATTTTTTACAATTTACCAGGCTCTGGTATCTACTGCTTTATTTACAAAACGTTATTAAGTGGTAGTATTAATTTTATCTGTCATTTTTGGTGTTATTCTATCGATGTTTTATTTTTCAATGTATCTATATATGTACATATATACGTACTAATAACAATGGTTAGAATGTTGTTTTTGTAACATCTCAGGTATTATATCTTCCGCAGTACTTAATTTACTAGCAGTCGGAGCACTTTGTATAATATACCAATTAAATTATTATTATTATTGTACAAAATAACATTTTTCATCTTACCGAGCAAAAATTCATTTTAGTACATAAAAGTAAATAAAAGATCTCAAAAACATAAACAAACCAAAACCTCAACGAACGTACCCGATCGAAAGAGTTCGCGACTACACCGAAATTTTGAAAAAGAAATCGATAACAAAAATAGGTTAGGAATTACGGTTAGAAACCGTAAAACCATTCGTCATACTATGGGTTCCTCTCGCTTGAAATTGATATTCTGCGAAGCGCAGAACTCCTGCGTCAACGGTAAACAGTTGAAATAAGAGCAAACTTTACAGTCGTACACCGGAATAATGTAAAACAATAACACTAAACAGATGAACAAGAACGCGGCAGAGAGTAAGCAGACCCAAATGAGGATGATCTTCTTTTGCCTATCATACGGACCGAACGATACAAATGGTAATAGAGCGTATGATAGTAAAAAACCAAAGACGAAACCAAAAAGGTGGGCATAATTGTCGACCCAAGGAAGAAGTCCTACGAGGAACAGGAGAAATGTTATAGCTAATAGTTTGCACAAGGCTTGGTTGGGATGTTTTAACATTGGCCACGCGTTTAGCACTTCCACGATTAAACAGGCTAATAATCCGAACTGCGATCCTGCTGGTCCAACCTGAAACGAAAAGAAAAACGACTATTAACAAAATATTATTTTAAATAAAGAGAGATCACTAGCGTATTTACTTTTTTTCTTTCATAAGGTTTGTTCGAGCCAATAGTTGTAGGATAGTAATTGAATTTGAAATTCGGAACCTTCATTTTTTGGTTAGCCACAAACGTCATTATGGAAACATTCGGTCATATTGACGTTATTGTATGTACAAAGCGTCTCAAAATTCCTTTCCAAAATAAAAAGCATATAACAAAATAATTATTATTAATTTATTTTTTATTAAAATACAGCCTTTGGGGATTTATTCCTTAAAAATTATGTCTTCTAAATGTGTTCCATTATTTTGCTGGCGCTTCTCTAAACGTGAGGCAAAATTTTACTATAACTCCTTGCGTCGACATTGGAACTCAGTCAGTAACTGTTGACGAGTGAAGTGTAATAATGGCAGTTTTGCCTGTTTATATGGCCACTAAGGCGAAAATGCATCTCACTTAAGAACAAAATGTCCTTGAAGAACCAAAACCATTAAATTATTTCATTAGCAAAGTTGAACCTCTCAGCAGCATCTTCTTGGCTTTAGTTGCACTAACAATGACAATAAATGATAATAATAAGTATTTATTTATGTAACGCATATTGTGCATATAAACGTCATAATAAACCCTATAAAGGATAAATATGCAACAAAAACATGCTATTAAGTAAGGGAACGAGAAATCAAACTAAATCCCAACATAATGTACACATATACGATAACAAATAGCTTAATTATTAGAAAATAAGAAAGAGAAACAAATGTAAGAACAAGTAGTACTAAACACAAAGCGCGAAGAAGAGAGATTCACAATGTAACTGAGATATTTGGGCAGCGGTATTATTCTAAATTAAAGAATTCTCTAGCAGACTAAAAATAATTTCACTCCATATGATCGAAACGTTTCACAGCTTTTGATTGGACCTGGAATTTTGTTGAAAATTCTGGTACTAAAAGCAGCGACACCCATGCTGATGGTGTGCAAGGTGGGCACTGGTAATCGAAGATGTTCTTTTGCACGAGTATTGCACGTCTGCGTTAGTTGTATAGTTGAAAATACTACGATACGCGTATAAACCTGCCTCCAAGACATATAAGCAAGATAAAGCCCAAATTCCGAGGTCGCGAAGTATCGGCTTACATGACTAGAGAAAGTAGGACGCCACAATTGCTCGCTCAACACCTTTTTGAGATAAAAAAGCTCGCTCTGTACCTGCAGAACCTCCTCACAGTAGGATGCCATATTGCAATCTTGACTGGATTTCGGAGTAATATAACGAGAGTTTGTTGTTAAAGGTTGTTGACATCATGCAGGAGTTTGATAGAAATTGCACTATGTCGTTGATGTAATGACCAAAAAGGACTGACCCCAGTACCGAGCCTTGTATAACCCTTGGATTTTCGTGGTACTGCTTCCCTAGATTATCGTAATTCCATGCTTGCCCATTTAGACTGCGGGGTGTAATGATGCACGCGCGCCTCGTCACAGGTGACAATGTGCCTCAACAAATAATCCTCCTCTGTGCAAACTGTATAGTTAGTCGACGTAAAAATTCGACAGGTTTTACGACCTCCTGCGTAAAAAAATTAATAATGATGTTCAGCAGACGTGTGCATCTCTTGTTCAGTCATGATGCTACTAACAGCCTATCTGCTTTGATGAACCTTACATTCCCTTCCTCCTCCACCACATATCAAACGTCATGCCACTCGCTTCACCTAGAGTGCGTTAAAAAGAAAAATCCGGTTCATATTTGATTCGCCCTCGTACTATTTAATAATAATATCTTTACCTTTATTGCCCAACAGACAAATCTAATTATAGGACAATTAATTCAATTGGTTATTAGACATAAGTATATAACTAAAGAAAAAAAAAATCAAAATTAACAAATATCAGAAAAAGGAGAGAGCCGAGGTTATTTTCTTGTGCGACTCTAGAGAAGGGAGTAAATCTATCAGTCGTATGACCAAGGTTTGTGACGTACTGTGTTCTTTCTAGCAAACATGTTCAAAATAGTGACACAAGTCTAGATGAAAAATCGCTCCGTCCAAGTTTCTATCCTTGTGATCAACTGGGTTAAAGGTTTTTGTGAAGTCTGCATAGATTACATCGACTTGTATATTGTGATCCAGTGATTCGATTATGAATTCTGTAATCGCAGTAAGGTTAGTGACAGTGGATGGTCCACGCACAAAACCATGTTGGTGCTGACGTAAAATTGCACGAAATTTTGTATACTTTAGCAAAGTTATTAATTAAAGGAATAGGTATATAGTTAGTGATTAAAGTGGTATCGTTTTTTTTTGCGACCTGGGCATAAGTTTGTCGTTTTCCAACAGTTCAGGAAAATAGATGTTACTAGGAACAAGTTGAATAAATAACACAGAGGCGTGGTAAACATACTTGCGAAATTTCTTAGAAGAAAACTAGGTATATTGTCGTCGCCCATGGTATGTTTCCTTTTGATTTTTTGAGAGCCTTGATCTCACACACAACAAACGAGGCGGCGTAAATCAATAAATCGCCCCTTGAGGAATTGAGTATACCGATTGGAAGAATTGTTGGAAGCTGTTCAGTATAGATGAAGGCTTGCACAGTCATCATCGTCTTCATTGCTCATGTTATTGGGAATTCCGAGGTTACGTCTCTTTGAGAACTCAAATGACCAGTGAGTTATTTCTAATTTGATTTTGAGCATGACACGTGTATTTGTTAAACAAAGCTGTCCCATTGGTTTTCACAAGTTTTCTTGGTTCATTGTAACAATACGTTAAAGCCTTTGTCTATTCTTTAGTTTAATATTAATTGTATGATCACGTCGGAACCACACAAGATACTTGGACAAGCGACGTATGAGAACAAATGCCATAGTTTGAGATTAAAAAAATCAAACCTGACTTCACTCTGATATTTATTTTATTTTAAATGGTACATCAATAAAGAGAAGTTAAATTTCGTTTCTATACAATTTTTTGTTTTTATAGACGATTTAGAAATAATTTGCGAATTTATTTTTGACATTTTATAGAAATCAGTTTCTTGATACTTACATCTGCTCTATATGGTACGAATATAGCACTAGCCAAGTTTCCTGCCACACCTGATCCCATATAGATGATTCCTATTCTTAGGCTGCCTGTCAATTTTTCTAAGTCTTTCATCAGGAAATACTGTATAAAGACTGTCATCGCCAATTGCAGTATGCCCACATGAAGAAACAGGGATGTCCAAAGGCGGTAAAATTGATCTGGTGTATCCGGAAAATAGAAAGGAATCATACCACATACATCGTTTAAGCAGGATACCTGAAAATTACATAAAAGAATACAAGTTAAAGAAATGGGAAAAATGTTTATTTCTTTGTAAGTAGAAAGATACCTGCGAACACAGTGACGCTTCTTCGTGAAATGTGCCTCTTACGAAATCACAGTATTCTCTTGTCGTAATCCTGCATTGACCATGAATTCCGATACAGCAAGGATGGCCAATTACTTCGCAAACCATATGCTCCGCTATCTTGTCTTTAGCTCCTCCTGGTTTTTTCGTAGGTAGCATTGGATTGTTAGCTTTCTTACGACATATCGGCCATTTTGTTATGTCATCCGGCCATTCATATGGATGAACACTGGCAGGGGCATCACAAAATCTATAGAATTTAAAAGTTCAGAATTAGAATTCCGCAGTGCTAAAAACTGTAATGAACGACGCTTACTTTGGATCCAAACCACAAACGGAACCGGATATTCTGCCTCCAGGACCAGAATCACCAGTTGACCATTTTTTCCACGTTGAAATGGTTTTCTATAGTAGAAGGAGTCGAATTAACTTTACATTAAAATAGATTTTAACAGATGTTTGAACTTTAGAATATACATTGTTAATTCGCATAAACAGCAAACTGAAAGTGCAACGTGTCCATCATTCAATGCAACGTGGTAAAGTTTTTCGAAAAACTATCATATTAGTAATTCCACGAAAATCTTGCATAAATTTAATAAATTCGCGATAATTTCAAAAGTTCTATTCCAATATTGCAAGTACAAAAAATGGAAATAAAAAGTTAAAACGTATTTAAATATATGCCATACTACACTGAGAGAAATGTGTTGTAAAAATTGTATTGTAAGGCCATGTATCGTTATTTAAACAATAAACTTCTATGCATAGTAAACTACGTTGTTGTATGTATAATTTTGTGGTGCTAGATTAGTAAATTAGTTTTTGGTAATGTAGAGGTTGGTAATAGATAGAACCTACATACGCTACCGTTCATAAGTTTGATCGCACCTAATATGTTTGTGTTATACTTAGAACTATTTTAAAAATATTCAGGGAAATTCATACTAGTCTTCTTAGAATGGTATTTACAACCAATTGATAGTATACATTCGTAACAATAAGACTTATTTACAAAATTCATTCAAACACGAAAACAATGTATTCCTGCGTTAAATTTTATGACAGCAGTAAACCAATAACGTATAGGGAGGAGACGAGTGCATTATGAAATAGAATTTGGGAGAGCTACTTACCTAACAATAGACTAAACATTCAGTATGCATCCCGTATATTGCCGAGATAGTGGAGACGTGTGCGAATGCGTTAGGATGACTCTATTTTATATTGTTCCTTTATTTGATCGAAGATATGCCAAAAAGAAAGGAATTGGATAATGAAACGCGCGCCAAAATATGCGTTTTACACGAAACAAATGTTTCAAATAGAGAAATTGTTCGACAATTACATATTTCAGATTGTTGTGTGCGTAGAACAATTAAAAGGAAAGGAAGAGACAGTAGAACGGAGACTAATAAAAGACAGTCTAAGGGGTCGTATAGTAGTAAAAAGGCCATGGTTAAACACTATACATAAACGGAAAAGACTAAATTGGGCAAAACCTCACGCAAACTGGAGTGTAAGTGATTGGAAAAATGTGTTATGGACGGACGAGTCGAAATTCGAATTATTCGGAAGTCAACGTCGCACGTTTGTTCGATGCCGCCCTGGAGAAGGAATGAAATAATGAAACATGTAGTGGGAAACATCAATATATCGCTTTGCTTCAGAGGCGGAAGGATTGGAAAATTACTTCAAATAAATATAAGAATGACAAAATATGTGTATTTGAGGATCCTAGAAAACGATTTGGTACCAATTGGATGTGAATTAACTGAGGAGGGGTTCATTCATCAGGGACATAACGATCCCAAGTACACCGTAAAGGTGATTAAAGCTTATTTTCAAGCTAAATCTTATGAGGTCATATTCTTAATGTGGTCGCTACAGAGCCCTAATTATAACCCTTAAATCCTATTAAGCTCTTGTGGGATCACTTGGATCGTGAGGAAAAAATTTTCGACTGGGAAAGCAGCATTCCGGAATGCTTTGCAGGAAGTCTAAAATGTAATAGACTAACTGTTAAGGATTTAACATTGTTTTTTGTATTTTATAAATTTTTTACTACTATGTATTTTATCTTCTTCGCATTATTATTTTCATTTAGAATATTATTTTATTTTCATTTTTATATTTATTTATTTTGCTGTCTTATATCCAATTTTATTTTAATATGTATGTACATTACGCATTGTATATGTATGCAAGCCAGCCATTCGCATTACGCTAGCTAAAACTGCCTAATTAGAAATCATTCACTGCAACGTCGTCGGATATGTAATGGGAGTTTTCTTAAAATTTAAGGTACACAAGCATGGGCAGTCGTCTCCCGCGCGACGGTCGAGGTATTAGCGATCGTGCACTCTCGGTCACCTTTCGTGCCTCGTCGTAACGTGTACAGTAACGTCGTCGTAAGATTATTAGAGATTTCTAAGATTGTCTAGTTTTGGCGGGAATCGTCGAGGACGTTGTCTATACATTTATTTCTGGCGGGAGTCATTTGGTAACGTCGTCGGACCACATGTATAGATTTTTTTAATAAGTATAAATTCTCGATTTTCTATCATCGTACGTCGAGGCTACTGTGTCCATTGTCGTCTATACATATTTTTAGTCTTCAGTTAAGTTTGTGTCGGAAATTATTTTGGTGAGATTGTCGGCGCGCATGTATAGATCTCCTCTACAAGTACGATCACTCCGCTTCTTGCTGACGGTCGTTGCGGCCGCAGCGCCCGTTGTCTTTTGTACGTTTGTTCGGTCCTTGTCGTATCGGGACTTAGAAATTTTTCATTTAGTTGCTCGTCGTAGCGGACGAGTGTCACGGACCAGTTTTCTTATGTAATGTCGGCATCATCGCTCCTTTTTACTTGTCGGTGCGCAGTTCGCACATTTGCTGGTTACTAGATTTTTCCCTTCTTTGGGGCGCAGTAGTAGAGAGCTAAAGATTGCACATAGCGTAATATTTCAAACGAGAACGCCTGGGTAGCTGTGACATTACTTTTGTATTGAGATCGGCTATTATCGCTACTGTCGCCCTCGACCAGGCGTTCAAGCTCTAAGAGATAGGGTGGGTTCCCCTATAAATGGGAATATAACAAACGTATTTGGTCAAGTACAAATACATGCCAATAATACAGGGCCAAGTCCCTTAGGCAAATTTAAAACAAGGAAAGTATATTAGGCTCCCGGAAAGGGACATATAAATAAGCATAGCACCGAGGTGCGCTTATAAATTTAAGAAATAAATAGGGTTGGCTCCTATAAATAGGTAGTTGTTCATGCAACCAGATAGATGAATTATTTCATGCCTCTAACAAATCTTCATCGGATGCATATAAGAGTTTAACATTTTAAACATAATTAAGACATAGCTTTGCAATGTACATGCTGAGGCATTACTTTATGTTGCTACCAATGAAAATACATATACAAATGCTAATGTACATTACATGTATAAGAGAGCTCGAATAACTGCAATTATTGCAAATATATATATCTTACGTACATCGTACATGTACATAGGCAAGAGTGGAAACCGTGTAACCATTTCATTTTTAAATATATTTTTTTGCGCATGCGCATTGAGTTTCACTGTACAATCTCTCCTCTAGTAAATAAGCGAACATACTCTACAAGTAAGTATTGGTCAAGTAATTTAGGAAATTACGAGCAGGCTACAGCGGCGTTGTTCTTCAAACCAGGAGAACGTAACACTAACCGTATTTGGAAAGATTAGTTCTAAGGATGCCGCATATCTGCCAGTTAATTATTAAAGTAAAACGGGTTACTTTAATAATTAAATTATAACAGTATGTATTTTATTAGAAGGAACTATTTTGTCAGAAAAACATTTTAAGTTAACGAGTAAAGTTTGTCTCTTTAAAAAATTTCTCACAAACATTATCTGTCTAGTTTATTTTGTTATTTTATATAGCGCGATTAACTTTATCAACTGTAGCGTATGCTGTTAAAGGTACTATAACATATGTATGCTAAGGAGTATAAAATATATACCAAACATGGCAAGTAGTTATCGTATAAGAACGATTTTGATTGTGCATACATTAAACAATACTGTTTCCTGAAAATGTGTTCCTAAATATGTATGCTTAGCCATTCATACTACGTAATCAATAATTTCATTAGTGAAGTCCCTGTTACTTTACTGAGCTTAGCGGTGATTTGAAGACAGACGGTAAGTTTAATTCTTAAGTTATTCTGAAAACAAAATAGTGTATTTTTTTAGGATTTTATTACGTCAAGTTAGTAATACATCTAATTCGTATATTTTTTCACCACTTTTCTTTATTTTCTGTTCAAAACGATAATAAAATAGTTTTGTTCAGTATATAAATGCATATTAAGGTGACAGCATTTGCATTTAGATTATAGAATGTTCTCTAATTCCTAGCCTAAATCGAGGACGAACAGAATTAAAAGTAAAATCTAACCTGACGCTAAATCGCAAAGTTCGACGGTCAAGATCAACTATGAAAGATGACGTTCGAGTCGGAGACAGTACTACTAACAACCAAATTGAGTCCGGTCATTTACTCGTTTCTTCTCAAAAGAAAATTCGGGCGTATGAAAGATTTATTAGGATCAAAAGTTGCATTCCAAATTGAAAACCCACATTACTTAAAGTGGATTTTGAGGAGGTTGTAATATTTTTACTTCGAGCAATCTCTGTGAAGAAAAGTGCAAAATCTAGGACTTGCGAATGAATGCGTTATCGTATTGGTTTGATGATGCAACTTAGCAACTAGTCAATTATGTAAAAAACGGCTGATTAACCATTCCAGAATTCCTTCAGAATTCACCCAAAAATTCAAAACTTCAATCAGTCAATGATTGTTTTGTGGAATCCTGTATGGTTAACAATATTATTCCCACAGAACTTTTGAATTTTTATTAACATCGAACAACAAACGGCGTGAGGGGATGGAGCAATCGATTAAACAAACTAACCGAAGCAAAGCTTCAAACTTATTACAATTTTTAAAAATGAAGCATTTTATTGAGACGACACCGCTTAAATCTGTGTTGAAAATGGTACAAAATAACATATATAAAACGAAACGGTACTATAGATACAACTCTTGAAAGATGTAATAAAAATAATGATGTTTAAATTTTCTTAGCTAAATGCTACATTCACAAATTGCAGCAGTTGTCATACAATAATATTGTTATTCTGTAGAGCCATGTAGGAATTATTATATTAATATAATAAAATAAAAATAAATAAATAAGTATGACCCTGTCGGGGTTTATTGTATAAATACATTTTGTATGAATTTAGGTATGCTTGCAAGTAGATAATTTAGATTAGAGTATCACTAGTAAGCCTGAGTGTGCAGTCATTGGCGGCGATCATACACTTCGAAAGTGGTCGGACATACCCGAAGTCGGGATTCATACGCGTATGGTTAGTATGTATATTGTGTATGAATTCTGGATTAGTTTTACCGTACAGTATTTTTGTGCGTAAAAGACATGTTCAAAACAAACAACGCCGGTTAAATGCGCAACGTGCTGTACCATATTATAAATTTCTACGACTCTATTTATATGTTAAGCGTGTCCAATATTCCCCAAAATATTGTAGACAATGAAGAATTTCGGAAGTTGTGGGGGAAATACATTTCGCAATGGAGATTGCCAACAACAGGTCAATTACAGTACAATTTTTCATCTGGTGAAAAACACGATTATGGATCAAATAATGACAGAGTTAAAAGGTCACAAATATGGCTGACGGCAGATGATACAACGGATGCAAGAAAGAATTGTATTTTAAATGTGTTAGTGCACACTTTAAAAAGCGCTGAGGTATCATTGCCTCTTCTTTTACGTAGTAAAATATTACAGAAGACAAACACGGAAAGGATAGTAGAAATTATAGAAAATATCAATTGCTTTCATGTAACCTATTTGCTCCATGCATATCATCTTGTAGTTGAATCTATTAGAAACCGAACCGTACGCTACTGCGAAAGCTCTCGTTTCTGCAGTCTTTATCATTAGCACGCATCGCAAGTGGTTCGATTATCAACAGGTAACAGGTAACTTCAAGGCAAGTCAATCAATTTTTGATCGGACTGCAAGGAATTTTAGTTATAATACATTTCTCTCAGTGTAGACTAGACTTACTTTGAATTGATGAATATAGTGCATACTACTCTGATTTATAAAAAAAATAAAGGCCCTACATGCATTGCTTAATCGAACATGTAATATTAGAATATACGATACTTCATACAACTGGATGCTTCACGAAAATACGCTCTATATCTTAGTGTTTTTCCACGTCGTGCACAATGCATAGCAACTTTACGAACTTGAACGAATATAATTCTAATGCCTAAAAAACAAAATGCAGCAATAAGAGACATAGTTAAACGTACCGATGGCCTCAATCCGCGGACCAGTTGATTTGGAGAAAATGATAGCTAAGATTATTATAAGAGTTAGTTCAAAGACATCTATTTTTGCTAAGGGAGCAAGATATAATGAAAAGAAGAACTTACTGAACAATCGGCTTGCGAAGACTGAACGCATCCAGAATCATCGTTCCTAATACAACAAGCTGTCTCTCTTTCTTTAGCTCTAGTTTTTTCGATTTGTTGCAAAATTTTGTTGTCCACTCTCATACACGGCGCAAATTTTGCGCCTAGATGTATTAGGTCCGCCGCTCTAGGTCCAAACCTGAATAATAAATAAATCATTACAGAATTTATAGGAATAATTTTCTAATTTATGAAACTAGAAAAAAAATTGTTGTCTTCAACTACAGAAGACACTTTTGCGTTGATACATTGCCTTCAAGTATTAGAACTCACCCAACATAATAATGCTGCTAAATGCAGCTACTCATGGTATAGGTGAGATTACTCACGGGAAAGGCAATGTGAGGAGAGAAAAAAACGCTAACGCTAAATATTTCTGCCTAACCGGCTTCATTAGTACGATTTCGAGTGTATTTCTCTACCTTAAATTGAAATTTCCTCTCGGCTAATATCACATATTCATACGTGCAGATACCCAATGCACTGTCGGTACATGACATCTTTAGTTTTGCAGTCCATGATTTGCTCGGGAGGTTGGGAAACTGTATGCGCTTGTGTCGTCCTGTATTGAGCGGCAGGCTGGTGTGTACTTTTGTGGCACTTGATAGAGCCTCACTTAAACTGTTCGTTTTTTTGTGGTGCCGGACTACCATTCTCTTATTTTTGTCTTTCACAGTTTCCTGTTTTGAGTCAGTTGTCTAGCTTCAATCCATCCTATACTTGTCCTTTCCAGGTGTTCCGGGGTCTACCTGTTCTGTTTTTGCCATCTGTTTTGGCTTCAAAAATGGTGTTTGCTATTCGATCTTTTTCCATTCTGTGTGTATGTCCAAGCCATCCCAGTTGTCTCTTCTCTATGATTACTTCTATTAGCTTGATATTTAAGCTATTAGTGATTGTCGTGTTTCTGATTTTGTCTTTCCGTGTTACTCCTTCTATTCTTCTTAGGAATCTCATTTCTATGGCCGTGACTTTGTTGCCATATGTTAGTGTTGGTCTGATCACTCTTTTATACACTTCTGTCTTTATTTGTTTTGGTATTTATTTTTTATCTAAAAATATATTTCTTAATGTATTATATATTTTTTATCATTGTGTTTGTTTTCGTCGTGTTGATCTGCATGTTTATCTGTGTTAGTTCTTCTTGGTATATCTGCAAGTTTTGCTGTAATGTCTTTTCTGAGTCTGCTATCAATACCATATCATCTGCAAACATTAGTACCTGTATGTTAATTGGATTCATTTTCAAGTTTCCTACTTTCCGACTTTCATATTTTTTCCTTTTTGTTAGGCTCTTTTAATAGCATCATCTATTAATACAGACAATAACTATGCGCTTAGTACGCATCCCTGCTTTAATCCAATTTGTTTTTCGAATTAAGTTGATTCTGCGTTGGAAGTTCTGACTTTATTCCTGTTATTTTTATACAATGTCTTAATCATCTCTATCATTCCTCTCTCTAACCCTCTTCTTTCAAGGCTCTGCCATACATTTACCCTTCTTACTCTATCAAAAACTTTTTTAAGATCTATAAGACATACATATGTATATGTGTTTCCTTTCCTCTTTTTGATAGTTTTTCTCCTAATTGTCTGATTACAAATATTTAGTCTTGGGTGCTTCTTCCTTTTCTGAATCCATGTTGAGTATCTTCTAATGTTGTTTCCAGTTTCTCTCGGAGTCTTTTTTCTAGTATTCTTGTCAATACTTTTCCTGGGATGCTTGTTAACGTTATTCCTCTGTAACTTCTTCTTTTGTGTCTCCTTTTTTGTATATGGGCATAATTATTCCCATATTTTATTCCTCCCCGGTCGCTTTTCCTAGTTTTAGTTTGCTAACTGCTTTTCTGACTTCTTCATCGCTTATCGGTGTGATACGATCTTCGTCGTTTCTTGCTATTTGGTATTTTTCTCTTATATATCTATCTTGTTTTATTTTTTTGTCAGTTTTTCGAAGTACTGTTTCCATCTTTCCATTATCTCTTTTTCCTCAGTTAGCATATTTCCTTTATCGTTTTTTATATTTTTCAATCTTGGTGTCTGCTGCTGTCTGAATTGTTTTATTGTTCCGTAGAATAATTTTTGGTTTTCTCTATAGTTGTCTTTCAGTTTTAGTCCAAACTCTATCCAAGAATTTTGTTTGGCTCTCTTGATACTCTCTTTAGCTTCTTTTCTTGCCATTTTGTACATTTTATAATCCTTCTCTTTTCTGCTATGCATATATCTGTTCCATTTATTTTTCTTATCTTTAACCTTGAGTTGTACTTCTGCTGTCTACTATCTGCTTCTTTTTGTGTATGTACCTGCTATTTTTATTATTCCACAGCTTTCTTGTGCAGCTTTTAGAGTGTTGCTTTTGAATCTTTTCCATTTGTGCTCTATTCCTATTTCATTTTTAATCTCTTATTCAAACAGTTTATTGGTCTTGTATTGGTATTTCTTTCGAATTTCTTCATCTTTTAGTTTATAGCATTTTATTTTTTCTTTGACTACTTTCTTCCTTTTCTCTTCTTTCGCCTTGTTTGTACTTTTGAGTATCTCCCTCAATAACAGGTAGTGGTCACTTTCTATTTCTGCATTTGTTTAAACTTTAACATCTTTTAGTTTTCAGAATTTATTAAAAAATAATCAATGATTTGTTTGCTGCTAGATACTTTTCTTGTGTATTTGTGGATGTCTTTATGTCTAGATTATGTATTTGTTATAATCATGTAGTTTTCAGTACACATATTTATTGTTTTTCTCCAGCTGTCATTTATGGCCTCTTCACCTTCCCTTCCCATATGTCTCTCCACTTCTTCATCATTGTCTCTTTCGACTCTTCCGTTCATATCTCCCATTACTATAATGTTTCTTTCGGCAACATCTATTTCGGCTTGACGCCGGCTAGGCAGAAATATGTCCATGTTAGCGTTTCCTTTTCTCCTCGCATTGTCTTCCGCGTGAATAGTTCTACCAATACCATGAGTAACTGTATTTACCAGCATTAATATCTTGGGTATTGTTTTCTAGGCATTTTCGACGTGTTTCTAGAATTTAATTTGGATAGATATTTAATTATTTATAACTTTCTATTATCGGAGTAGAGTCATAGCTAGTCGATAATATTGATAATAATCTAAAGGTATTGTAAATACACATTACTTGTAGAAGTAGATTGATTAATTTTCTAGTATGTTACAATTTCTTAAGGGACTGTTAATACTGGCTCACCAAAAATTAGCAGGTTCCATATAGTCAACTTGTTGCAACGACAGGCTTGTAACCAATACTTGTCCTGATCTCGCATGTAAGTCCAAACCAAACGGTCCAAAGCCATAACATATCAAGGAAATAACCAAAACTAATATCTGAACTGTTGTAACCCAGTACGTAAACATTGGTCTGTAATCTTCCATATCGTCCAACTGCTCCTGAATCTTAGCATCTTGAATAACGGATTTTCGCGTCGATCTTCTGCAAATTCATAAATATACTCCCATGTACTTTTATTCATCCTTGAAAAATGTAATTTTCTTACCCAAACATTCTTCCTACCCAACCCATTCCGTATTGCCTTCTATCGGAATTATCTAGTACCCTATCTAGCAGCGAAGCGAAAATTCGATTACCCCCTACTGTTGGTTGTGTTTGATCTGCGCCTACTAAGTTGTGGGGCGATCGCCTCCAACCAGGAGCCGCCGACCTGGGATACCTCGTGGTAGGAGATCGCAGCGGTTGATTTGCTTCCACTTCCGCGAGTCTTCTATCCATGGTATCGACTGATTGTAGGCCCGTAGGTGAAATGGGGGGTGTTGGCCTTTCGAAGAATACCCGATCTTCCAGGTCTGAAGCTTCTGAGGGTACATCGGATGGATAGCTTCTGGACCATTGTTCCGTCCGCGATCTTGGTCGGGGTTGATGGCGTGTTAGGGTCTAAAATTTGTAACAAAATTCTAGAGTTAGTATAAGGGTAGATTATACAATGCGCTCTAAAATTATGGAATCCTCGTTTCTCAAAGAAACACTTGGATATGATATTTTTTTTAGATAAACATTTTTGTATAAATATTAAGTTTCCTCTACTTCTAGTTTCCAAGCAGTGATATCATCGATAGTTTTCAAATTACCTTTTTTTATTTTCACACATCATTTAATTATCTAGATGGTATCTTTAAGAGTTTAACACCTTAGATGACAAATTTTCGAATAAAAGTCGTTTAAAGAGTGGAAAACACAAAATTTTATCAATATCGCCGTTATTCAAGAAATGAAATGATTGTTTTCTTCAAATTAAATGTTCAGAACGCCATCTACTGGCTTGTTGGTAATATGCAAATCCTATGGACGCATTCATTTTGTATATTGCGAATGGTATCAGTACTAATTCGATCCATTTCATACCTAATTCTAATAGATTTTTGATATTAAATACCCCTCTAAGAGGCCTCACCATTAGTCATCACCTCCCACGAAAGCAGGAACACTCTAACAGGATCTGCAAAGTGCACTATCTTGCTGAAGCCAAATATGGTCATTTGGCAAGTGAGGATCACCCTCATTTGGAAATATTTTTATATAAGTGCAGGTGCAAGTGCATCTTTCAAAAAATTGATATATCGTTGTCCCGTGAGAGTTTTCTCAAAGAAGAAAGGAGCACTGATTCTATTGTCAATTATCCTTGCCTACACATTAACTAGAATTTTGCGTATGTGCTCCAGCAATCTAGTAAGCCTACTCTAGTGCCTGTAATCTTGTCGATTTACTGTTTCAGTTAGGCAAAATGAAGCTTTATCTGAGAAGAGAATTTGGCGAATGTATCGTGGATTACGATAGCAAAAATCCTGTATTATATCACAAAGCCCCATTCGGCGATCAGAATAATTGAGTTCTTCCAGTAGTTGTATATTGTAAGAATGGTATTTTTCTGTTTTTACTTTTCTGGAATATCGAGGAATTTTCTTTAAATTTTGGATACTGGGATACAGAGGGCGCTGCTAATCAAACTTTAGTACTAAAAATTAACCTCCATCTTTAGTTAACCTAAATCCAAAGTCTTAATGCGATACGTGTAGTGTGGTAGCTACAAAGAACCGTCAAAGGTGACAAGAAAAATGGAATTAAATCGAGAACATTTTCGTTCAATATTTTTTCGAAGACAACTATTTCAACAAGAATGCTTCGCCGAGTTGGCTTCCGTGTCCTGCAATGAAGCTTCTCGTTGGTATGGAGAATTCAAACGTGAAACGGATTAGTCCCAGCGACTTTCCAACAGCAGATGCACCAAAAACAACAGTCACTCTAAAAAACGTCGATGCTGCGCGCAGCATCATCAACGAACATCGACACGTCACAGATCGCAAGATTGGAGCATCATTGGAGATTTCAAGGACCTCAATTTAAACAATTTTGCAGGGCGAATTGTGAGTAAAAGCATTAGTTGGATACCGCATCTGCTGAGCGAAGAATAGAAAGCAGCTAAGGTAAATTGATGGCAAAAAGGTCTAGACCGCTTCAACGCCGGAAACTCTAGAAACCTGTACAATATTGTCAGTGGTGATGAATCTTGGATTTACTCATAGCGAAATAAACGCCAGTCATCTGTGTGGGTATTCCAAGGTGAAGCCGACAAAAGTCATCCGTTCTCAAAGTGTCTCCAAAAAGGAAAGCTGGTCATGTAGCAAGTAGTGTTCCTCTATAAGATCAAAGAACTGTTACTGGCGATTGGTATACATCTATTTGTTCGCCGCAAGTCATCGCTAAGCTGCCAAAAAAAACAACCTCGGACGACGAATCATGCTTCACCAAGACAAAGCAATTTCGTACACATCAGCACGCAAGACAATTGAATTTTTAATGCAACAAAACGTCAAATTGCTGGACCATCCTCCGTACAGTTCGAGCCTATGTCCCAATGATTTCTTTACCTTTCCGAAAGTCAAGAACGGAATGCGTGGTCAAAGGTTCAAGTCGCCAGAAAGAGCAGTCGTGCCTTCAAAAACGCAATTTTGACTGTACCAGTAGAGGAGTGGAGTAACTGCTTCCGAAGTTGGTTTGAGCGCATACAAAAGTACATTAATCTTGGTGGAGAATACTTAGAAAAACAGTAAAGTCTTTAAAAACTATCTACTGTTTTATTCCAGTTTTATACGTCAAATTTAAAAGACAACCCTCGTACATGCAAACATATAATATATGGTAGATTACTAATATTACATTTATTTTAAAAAAGTTAATTTTATTAATAAAATTCCCACTGCACCCGTATAAGAGAAGTTTAGAATCTAACGAACAAATATGCTTCTTCAATTATTTCATATTAAACTCTATGAAATAACGTGAGAGCTTTCTTGTGTAAAATTTAATAGAGTATGGGCGTAATATTATAAAACGTAATTTGTAAATTGTAGGTATATTCGTATATTTACTATAGTCCGTCCCAACCTCCGTATTCAGTATACGTCTTATGGGAATTTGTTTCATGGTTGCCAAATCATCCGATCGGCTGTACATTACTATTTCCGGTTAATTATTTGCAATTTCACCCGATCAATTCATAACCTTTATTAACGTTTATTGACGTTGAAGGTGCAAAATTATTGACATTCATATGACATTTTGCTTATTATTTTATTAAAGTAACTAACTTTTAACAGAGTGCATAGCGACTTCGCTGCACGTAAAATTATAGGAAAAAATACTACAGATAAAATAGTTATATCTCAATATTTATTAACAATACTATACACACATCTATAAACAAATATACATATGAACGATATCTATGCAATGTACAGTGAATATTTGCTTCGATATTGGGGTGCTATGCAATTTATTAAATTAAAAAAGAAGATGATCCTTATATATATACAAATAATAGTTTCCACTTTTGTAACAAAAAGAACTGGAGTCATAGAAATACGTATATGTATAATACAATAATATTTAAGAAAGGAATAGCAATTACACACATATATCTATGTCTTACGTTAATTTTCTAGTCAGTCGAAGAATCACTTTGATCTTCAGATGATGACGAATATCTTACGTGAATAATAAATTCTTCGATGTCGTCTTGCAAATTATCCACTATCCACATTTCCTTAATAATAATAAACCATTTTGTTGCTCCTGTTTTACATGATATATTGCACGGTCTGAGATGCCCAAAGCTTTACTTGCTTCTCGAACGGCAGCACTCACATTCATTGATTTATTGAAATAATTGAAAACATTTGCAATCATACACTTCTCCTTACGGTTAAATTTGTCTCCTCTGCGCCGTTTTCTTCCTATAGGCTCCATTAATGTAGTGGAAACTGTAATTACATTTATATTCTGTTATAACATTTATAAAAATAAATAAAAATACCCATATTACCCTGTGCACGCTTGAAAAAGATAGAAGTGTTCTGAAAAGAACAATTTGTACAACTATATAAGCAAATTAACAATTTAACGAAATATTTCAAAACAAGGACGATGACGATTGACAGTTGATGCTAATAGACAGATAGTATACAACTGTTGTCGACGCCGACAGCATATGTAAATAAGTTGCAACATAGCAACCGGTTGTAGAGATAGCGCTAATGACAGCAACCAAGGATAGTAAGAGATAAAAGTTGCTATTCTATCCCATACTGAATACGGAGGTTGGGACGATCTATAGTACTGGAGAGGATACGCTCAGCAAGTGTAGTGGCTTTTACCTCTACAATTTTATCGATTGCGTCTGCTGTTGTGTGCAAATTGTATTTGCGTGTATTTATGTAACATTTTTATTACCGCCTACAACAGCATTCACAGTTTTAAAATTTTTTGATTACAAGCTTTTTGTTATTGTACAGCAGCCGGAATTTGTAGTATTTGGGGTTATTCACATTATTTTGAATACAAATAAATAAAGAGCTCAAATATTCATGAAAACCACTACGTTATTCAATGCTTGTATTGTAAACGTTTAGTTATCTGAAAAAGATAAGCTGGCTGCTTAGTTATAAGTTCTTTGCAAGAACCGTTAATCAAGGTGTTTGTATGTACAAGCGATATAAGGCATTTTCCGCACAACCGAGATTAATTTATTTATTATGAACATACAATGCACCAATTCTTGAGCAACTTCATCGTGTTTGAAAGACGTTTAGAAAGTTTTTCGGTATTATTGTTGACCAAGACTAAATGCATAGTAAAGATCATATGTACAGAAATTAAACAGTGAAGGACTTAAATTGGAACTTTGTAATAAGCCATGTGACAACAATCTAGAGTCAGCTTTTGCATTTATACTAGATTTAACAAAGACCTACGATAACGAATCTAAAATTACCAATTTATCTTGTAATACATTCAAGTTGACAGTGTTATCAGCGTTTTGGATATCCAAAGAAATACTTCCAATTGTTGCATTCTACGTAAGGCCAATTTGTACATCTGTTTTTAGTTGTGTTAAGGCATCAATCGTACGTCTGGATTTTCCAAAGCCGTACTGGTAAGTGAGCAATATATCTTTAATGTCTAACCACCAGTCCTATCTGCATGTGATCATGCGTTCATAGATTTTCGCTATGCAAGACATAAGTGCTATATGTTGATATGAATTAATAGACGTCGCATCTTTATGTGGATTAAAAATAGGTATTGCAAAAACTTGTTTAAGAATATTAATTTTATCCTTTTTTAACCACATGTCATTAAAAGCTTTGAGTAAAATTTCCTCATGAATACTAGACAAGTACGAGGGAAAGTCATTAAATAAGTCGCAAACTGCTGTGGGAAAGCTGAAAATAACAGTGAGTTATTTCCGTACGTGTTATTATGGCACAATCCAGTTTTATGATACTCAAGTGACAGTTGCCGTGCGAGTAAGCAGGCACGGTTAAAATGGCGGCCATGCTCGAAGAGTGTACTATGAAATAGTGGCGTGCCGTTGTACGTTTTTTTTTTTGGGCAAAAGGACTTCCTAGAAATGTCTCCTGTTTACGGTAAAAAGTGTAAAGCGTAAAGCCGTGTATAACTGGATCGAGAAATTCTCGCACTCGAAAATTGTTGATGACCAGCAAAATGGCGTTTGACGGCTTGAAGAAATGATTCGAACTGATAGGCGCGTAACGATAGAATAGCGTACCAGCTGTAATAGGGCGTTTTCATGGTTTAGCTTGCGAACTGATCCACGATCATTTGAATTTTCGAAAAGTTTGCTCACGGTTAGTACCTAGACAACTCACCGCGGAATACAGAAGGAAACGAATAGGTGAAAACTTCTTGAACATCTGGCTTACAGTCCCGACCTAGCCCCAAGCGACTTCAAGATATATAAGTATGAAATGCAGTTTTCAGACCAATGCAGTTTGTGCTATAAAGATTTGATACTACGCCATTTTGTTGTGTCATCAACAAGTGTCAGATGCATTGGAAAAGTGGGCGCGTAGTATTGTGTTGTTGTATTCAATATGTCGAAATTTATACCGAACAAAGAGCATTCGCGGACAGCATTCATTTTTTGTTTTCATTTGAAGAGAACTGGCGCTGAATCATATCGATTACTTCTGGAAGCTTAGGGTGAACATGTTCCATCGCAAGATATGCGTGGACGATCGTTTCGGCGTTTGAAAAATGGTAACTTCGATGCTGACTATGCTCTGTGTTTGGTGGGACCAGAGGGGTGTGGTTTATGATTAGTTGTAAAACGGTTAACAGTAAACGTTAGTAACAACATTTTACCGATTTGAACCATTCGCTGCTTGAAAAGAGGCCAGAATAACGAAAGAAGTAACCCAAAGCCATTTGTCTTCATGAAAATGCTCTACCACATACGGCAAAATCGATTCGCGATACATTGGAAGCACTCAGCTGGGCTTCTACTCCATGTGGCTTACTCACCAGACTAGACTCCTTCTGATTACCACTTGTTTGCATCGATGGGTTATGAACTTGCTGAGCTTTGGTTCGTACGGAGACGTGAAGAAATGGCTCGCTGAATGGTTCACGGCAAAAGGGGAAGATTTTTTACTGGCATGGTATTTAGAAATTGCCCGAAAGATGGAAAAATGTATAACAAGCGATGGAATATACTTTGAATAAGGCTCTTTTTATCATTCTTCCCAATTTAACATGTTTTTCTAGAAGAAAAATCAGCATTTTATGCTTGTAGACCGGGTGTCATCTATTTGCTCCAATCAAAAAGCATCTTGGCGGCAAACATTTTGAGGGTGATAACGATGTTCAACGAAAGGTATGCACATGGCTCAGACGGCAACCCAAACATTTTTATGCAGCAGGCATTTGGGCATTGATAAAGCGATGGGATAAGTATAGCGCTTGGTGACCTACTTACCGATTTTCCTTCGTATATTTAAAGATTTTGCGTGTCATCCTTAATCTTCCCTATATCGTTCCAATTTTTGTATATAACTTATTTATTCATGTAATTTCGATTTCTTTATTAATTGGTATATTTATTTAGTGCTGTAGAATATCCTTTGTATTTTGATCTCTAATTACATTCATTCCTTAGATAATAACAGTATATCTACGTTGCTGAATATGTATTCAATGATGTGATTAATCGTTAAATATTTTAATGTCCGCAAATCTCATCCATCTCAAAAGAGGTCGCGGACATTTTACAATGTAGAGAATATCACATTAAAATTTCAGTGTAAAAATCTGTCGCACACGTAACAAATTTCTCGTCGAAATAGCCTACATTCGCAAATATCATCTAGAGTGGTCTTCCGAGGTATTTTCGAGAGTCTTTGAAAAGATTTCCGGATGAATTAGGCTTTTCATTATGAAATATGTGAGGTTGGCAAGTTGCCCTCTGTTGCCGCGTCCTCCTGTGTCGTTCCGATGTATATAATTCGCAGGGTACCGACACACTTGACGTACGTGGGTGACAGGAACGAGAATGGCAGAGCAGTTGACACGTTGAGGTTGAAATTTGTGATGGACTTCGCAACTGAAACAACAATGAGGACGTGGTGTTCTATTTCGGAGACAAAAGGGTACGGAAGTTATGAATCTTTTATGCTGGAGCGTAGTGGAATTTCATGTATTGAACTGGTTGTGGACGGAACAACACGCCTGTTTCATAAATACTTTGCGAAAATTGAAAAGGAAGGTAATTCCAATTGAAATTTCGGAGTATGAAACGATGTTCGACTTTATATTACTATAATTAACATAGCAAACGGATATCTATCTGCATATATAGGACAGACCGATTAGATGAAGTATTAGTAGTAAATAATAAATCAGATAAAAAATGAAAACTATCCAGATTGTAATATTTCAAACAGACTACAATCTAATATTCATTGAGTAAATTCAGGAGAGACGGCCAAGCCAGATAGGGGACCAATAAGTAAAAGTTACCGCTGTGTGTTTTGCAGCTTTTTATTTGTGCACGAGTTATTGTAATGTGAAAAAAGCTTATTTTACATTGAATAAAAAAATGTTATTGTTTCGTAACAAAATTTCAGTATTGGTGTTTTAAACGCAGCGCTTCAAATTTTTTGTTGGTGGTTTCGTGAAGGTAGGTGAGTACGAGGTCTGTTCATATATTATCGCTAATAATAACTAAACTACTTAACATGTTCAGCCATGGGTTCGGTATAGTTGGTCATGAGCATTTGCATCAATGCCTCTTAGTACAGCTGCGAATTTAAGTACGACGACGAGCAAGGAACAGGGAAGACATCTGTTTTGGTTCCTGCTACCCCTCGCTAGAGATCTAATTCAAGCGGGTATCGGGGGAGGTGAATACGTCTTTTTACATTTTTACTTGCATCGTCGAGGTACTACATCCTCCAATTGTACAAGTATGTTTATGTGAATAAAGGCGGTCTACCTAAACACAGAAATATTTTTGGAGTGGTTTAAGTATCACGTCCATCCTCGTAAAAGGAAAGCGAAGTCGTTCTCAACATTAGATAGACATGTTTCTCAACATTTTGCTCTTTTGGAAACTGTTGAGGCAAATTATGTAATTTTATTCTGTTTGTCGTCTTACATCATTCACTACTTACAACCGTTAAACAGAGTTCACCTCTTCATCTTACTATCTACATTGTTTCTGTGTATGTAACTGTTTACGGCACCAATATTCATAAGAGCGAAACACATAGCTAAAAGCTATCTGTTAGAGATTCTTGATATGGAATATGTTTCTTGAAGCTCATCGTTTACATTTGCAGCAGATTTTATACGGTTAGGTGATTTATTATGCCGTTATTGTACCTGCTTTACACGCTACTCCAGTTAATAGATCGTCATCCTGTTGAGTGGACAATAACAACACATATTTATTTTTCTATTCGAGAACACAAAAGTAGAAGAATACACCGGTCTCTCTCTTAAATTAGCAGCAATAATTGTAGGAATTTATTTTTTACTTTTCTTGATTGTCCCAATAATTAATAGGCCCATACCTAGCAGATCTGAATTAATTATCAAATGGTTTACCGATCTCTTTATAATCTTGATTGGTAGATTGTTCAAGTGATATCAGTCTTTTTGTTGTTCTCCAACAAACACTTGATCAATATAATGTTTAGCATCCATACAGGTCCATATTATAATCCCATACCTGCCGGGCTTATTAGATATAAAGATTCTAAAATTACAGTGGCCTCTGAAGGGAAATAGCATTTCGTCTACTGTAACATTATCACCACAAACAGGCTATATACAAAAACGCCAGTACCACCATTTTATGGAGTTGCAGGAATTCCACGATATTCTTTATTTATTAAAACAGTTGATATAGTTATGATGTTAAGTGTATTTAACGCAAAAAAAGACACCATTCTGAATATGTAGCAATTATGTGTAAGTGTTCAACAATTCAAACGAAGGCAACGATGTACTTACATTGAAGAGCAAGACAGCAAAACATTTATATATAGCAAAAATATGCTCCTATTTTTATCAAACAAAAACAATGGTAATTAAGGTATAATTCTAAGACTATAGAACAAAATAGGTTTCGGTAGAATACATCAAAATGATAACAATGGACATTCAGGAAAAATCTGGAAACAAGTAACTTTTATTTTCATACGTAATTTAAATATATTGATAAAGATAAACTAACAATATTTATTAACGAGAATGAAAAAAAATGAGATTTTCTAATATCTTAACGACCACGACGGTAATCTGCCGATCATTTTCTCATATAAAATGTATTGCCAGTAATAATGAATTCGATTTTTAAATAAATTCGATATCCCGCCTTATTCGTAAGATACAGCAAAAAATGTGAAAAAAGCAGTTAAAAAATACATGAACAATATTTTTGGTGTATTACATCCTTGGAAAACGTTATCAAAATCGGAGGGGAGCAGTTGCCTGCGTTTGTTTATCAGTTATTACTATGCACTAACTTCTAAATATGTTTCTACAAGTTTCTTTGTCCCATAAGTATTTCGTGGTCCCTCCACGTGAAAAATAAATCCCAGTAAATAGCTTCAAAAATTGTAGCATTTAGAATGTTCATTTGCTGCGGTATAAAGGTTTTTGGGCATAGCGCATTAATATTCCGCATTTTTTTAGGATTCTCTGCAATTGTGCAAAAAATCATTGTTTTAAGTATTGCAAATAGAATAAGACAGATTTATAATAAACATCGAATTGTAGATATGTGACTTTAATTAAAAAAATTCGATTTCCATCAATATAGGAGATCCTTAAATTGAGCTGCCATCTGTAAAACGAAACAAAACTTAAATGGTTATGTAAACAGCATCTAGATAGCACTTTGTATATTAATGGCATAATCAAAACGAAAACCGCTGATTATAAAATAATCATACCTGAATGCAGTTATTTCAACATTTTTAAAATTGAAGTTTGAAGTGGAATAGGTTCTCTAACACTACACGCATCGTTACTGTTGCGTAGCTACATTATTCCTGCATCAATATAGTTCTTATCTCCAAAAGCGAGCTTCTTCTGTTTTGGCTATTTACAAATCTAGTTGTTATTTGGTTAGGTTTTGTCTTTCAGAAGCTAGAATAACATCCAAAAGAAACAATCTTCGCTAAGTTTCGACATTTTTTTGTGTATCATGTGTAGTTAGGCGAAGGGGAAAAATGCCATACACTGTTAAATTTATGCTTGTAGGGCTTTTAAAAGAACAACGAATGTTCCTACAACGGCATCTAGTAAGGTGTTCCCAAATATAAGCGACTCTATCCGCGTATTTCTAAAATTACTAAAAACTTTATATCTTGAAATTATTTTTGTCTCTTCCATATTCTATTTAAATTATCTCTTTAAAGAGAGAAAAAAAAACAGCAACGGGGTATTATTTATGGGATAACTACGTTTTATATGTGTACGTTGTGAAAGGAAAAGGGTTTTTTCGGTCAAGCGAACTGTAATTCAAGCTACTATACAGTAGCTAGCGCAATAAAATACCTTTTAAATCGATTACGTTCTGCGACAAGCTCATTTCATTTAGAGAGTAAATAGAGTGTAATATCGGTCTTCTTCGTCCTATCGGCAATCCTGAAGCGTATACGGACAAAGGATACGTCATTTATTTGTAAAACTTCGGCCACCGGAACATAATGGTATTTATTTTTTTCTCAGTTCTCTTTTATAATTTGGGAAAATTGAATATGCGGTAAAATGTTATTTCATTTTACGTTAATATGTTCTGTCTCCGGTTAATAAATCTCGTTTATTTGGAAACATTGTTGTTTAATGTTATTTCCAGCGGTTTTTCAGTAAATTAGTAGCTATAATCGCTTTCATAACGTTCCATTTCTGATTCATTCTGTTCGCTGATATTTATAAATGACGTATAAGGCCTGTAAAGATGCTATAATTTATTTTGGATGAATCTTACAGTGCAATTATAAATATTTTTGTACAGTGAAAAAAAATCATAATAAAATAAGTGATAAATATGATCATTTAATGACTTTTAATATTCTAACATCCCTTAATTCATTTTTGTAGCACAAACACGATTTTACGACTAAAGGAACTTTTAAATATATCCTATTATACTCATACAAATTTCTATGGGAACAATATTATTATCCATCCAGGCTTCCACAAAACAATCATTGACTGATTAAATTTTTGAATTGTTGAGTAGATCCTACGAGGGCGAATCCTCATGCTCCACCGTTCACCTACTTCTAATTGGTTGCTTGATTAATGTTTTTGACATTTAATTAACTTATATTTGTAGATTACATCTATATAATATCAAGTTTAGATCTCAAAGCGTGTGGCTAATTCTTGAATTGTACGTCGTGATTGTTCATAAAAATGGATCCTGTCAAACAACTATGGGTCACCTTTGACATGTTGTGGGTCAAACTTTAGTGTGCAAATATGTCCGCGAGCCGCGTTTATAAGCAGTGCATTTTAAAGTAGTGTTCATAGTTTTTGGCGATAGATATCAGACATGAAATAATACGATAATGTTATTATAATGCAATTCATTGAAATAAGAAAATGAAAAGAAAAATATAGGTACAACATTATAATTAAATCATGAAATTTGGAATTATTACAAACTACGAAAGTTAAATAGCGATAACGAAATCAATGAGACACTTAAGTTTGAATTTAGGAAACTAATCCAATTAATAATTGGGTTTTTCAAAATGTCTCGCGGGTCGGATCAAATCTTACAGCGGGACGGTTGTTGCCCACATATGCTGTAGAACAAAGAGCTGTAATAAAATACATCCAGAAAAAGGGCATAACGCCAACTCAAATTCATAAAGACATTATGGCAATTATTGGTGAGTCTGCAGTTTCTTATGATATAGTCAAACGCTGATGTTGAGATTTTAAAAGAAGAAGAATACTCCGTGAAAACCAACATGCCGCTTGTCCTCCTATAACGCTAAGAACAGACAGAAACATTAAAAAGACATACGACGTGGTACTGTAAAAGTATGCAACACGAATACTGTGGAAGATACTGGCTTATTATATCATGTGGAGCACAACATACCGACTAAAGAAATAGATATGAAAAAGATGAGTGCCCCGAATGTTCATCATTGATCAAAATTGGAAATTGGGTGTTGATTTGTAAGCGTCTTTTGAAAAGGTACTGAGCAAACAAAGAGAACTTTCTTAGTTTGCATGTGACCATGGATGAGTCATGGGTGCACCAGTAAAATCCCGAAACCAAAGTGCAAAGTAGAGAGTGGAAACATCACGGTTCTCCTTATCTACGCAAATTTAAGGTCGTGTGGTCTGCTGGAAAGGTTTTGCTATGTGTGTTCTGGGATGCTCAAGGTATCATCCTGACTGACTATTTGTAAGAGGGACAGAGCATTACAAACACTACATACAATTGATTTCTAAATTGCAAAACGGTATTAAGAGAGATTTCCAAGGTGTGATCCTCATCGACTATCTGCAGAAGGGAAGAATGATGACGTGGCAATACTATAGCGATTTATTGGCCTGATTCGAAGCAGTATTGAAGGAGGAACGGTCTTGTTTGCAGCGGAAAAAGGTGCTTTTCAACCACGACTCATTCATCTCGCATCGTCGTATCCAAATTGGATGAGTTGCGCTATGAATTAGTGTCTCATCCTCTATATTCACCGAACCTAGCCCCCAGCGACTTTTTTCTATTCCCAAACCTCAAGAAAGCCCTGGGAGGAAAGAGATTTACTTCAAATGTGGAGGTCATCGCCGCTACAGATGGCTATTTTGCAGACCTCGAAACATCCTACTTTTCCGACGGCTTGAAGAGACTGGAGCACCGTTTGAAAAAGGATATTGAACTGCGAGGAGAAAAATAAAAATAAAAAACCACACCAATACCGTATTTTTCTTCTCGATTCCGAAAGTATTTTATGTCGTCCTCGTATAGTCGGCGCACGTATGGCAAACATATTGTGGACGCATAAAATATATCTCAGTCTATAAACGGCTCTTGACAGTCTATGCAATACCTTTCTAGCGGAGTGTATTTAGATACCGTTGCGGATAAACTCAAAAATCTTTCTTTAACTGGTCAAAAAACAGTTGTAATTCTGTCTCTGGAATAAACGTATAGTCGAACTATTTCCACTTTGTCACGAAATCTAATCCAAACAAAATTAAAATTCTTTGAAAAATGCCTCCGTTAAATTGACCGAATAAAACTTTCTCAAGTCGAGCAAATTAGGTAAATCCGACTCTCAGCAGATATCCGAACAAGTTTGAACTAGTTACTACTTCGTAAATTGCTTCACTGCAATCGATTTTTGAAAGAATGAAAGGAAAGCTCACTAACGGCTAGAGGCGATAAATATATGAGTATATCCGGTGAAATGTGAAGTAAACACGACTGCATATAAAGAATACCCGCACATAAAAAACCCCTATACGAATTTCCTACATATACGACGCTTGTTGGATAAATTTATGGGGCACGGTAAGACGGGTCCTGGCACAATCCTGGAGAAGGCTTTATGACAGCGGGTTAGGATGTAACGTGTCGTGTTTGGTGGGCAGTACTGATCCCTGAATTTTACTCACATTAGTCTTAATATATGCGGCCGTTAAATTAATTGGACGGCGGGGTAAATTTTAATTTTAAGGGCCTGCGAAAAGGGTTCCGTAGAACCACCACCATCACCGAATAACCTAATAGAGGTAGGGTTTATAGGGATCTGAATACGTTTCGGCTTTTATTGTCAACTGACTGGGGTAGGCAAGCTTGCTTCGTTAGCAAGGAAGTTTATGAATTAACGATTCGTACGTCGGTGTGATTCCAGCTGTTAGAGGTTATTCATTCGGCAAATATTTAATGTCGCGAGGTTAGAACGCTAAATAGTAAATAATTGTGCGTGGTAGCGCTAATAGGTTCACTTTTGTAAGGAAGTGAAAATTAGTAATTCCTTTAAGATCTATTAATATCTAATGTTCGGGACACGGAATTACATTCAACTACAGTCCCTGTCTAATTTATTAGCGCCACTTGCTAAAATAGCGATTTTGTTAAAATATATAATAAAAAACGTATTGTATAAGCAGAAGTTTATTCAAAACTGTTTATAGACATTGTCACAACTATATAACTAATATTTTGTAATGCCTCCTTTGAATTTTATAATTGCTCTATTCTTTTTGGCATACTGTGTACGCAAGGCGTATTTCATTCGGATGTAAATCAATGATATATAGCATCAAGACATCCTTTAATACACGCTTATGTTGATGTGATTCATGGTGCCTTGAGAAAAATAGGACCTTGGATTGATATCCAGGACAATATCATAAGTGGCAGAGAGTGTTTCACCGTTTTTAGTACAACAGCTTCACCAAATGGTTTAGATGGATGTTGTCTAACAAATGGAGCACTTTCGGTCATGGCTTCTAGTTTTGACTCATCGCTGAATACGATCTTTAACGAAAAGACATTGTTCAAACAAAAAAAAATTGCTTGATTTACATATTATATATATATTATTTTGGCTTACCTTGCGCTTCAATTGCGTAATGTTGATGACGTTTCGCCCATTCACAACGTGCTCGCTTCTTCATCGGTGTTAATCTTGGCATTTTCAGGGGCCCTCTGCATTATAATCCAATTTCGTACAATCGTCAACGTACTGTAGGCGTGGATATTTGCATTCCTTGTTGAGACATTAAATTTCCTATTTTTTTTGGCCGATAAACCTCGGTTTTCAGTTGCTAGTTGCAGCATATGTCGATCATCTCGATAAGTAGTGATCCTTTTCTTGTCGCGAAACGCTCTCCCGGCACTTGTAGTGGGTATCTTTCCTTTCATTAAAACGGCGATTCGCTACACTGTTCGTCGAGATACTTCTTCTTTTGTGCAGTTGTGCGTTGAGACTACACTCCAGCATCTAACAATGCCTCAATACGCAATTTTTGTTCTCATTTGGTATGTTCTTTTTTGCCCGTAACGAAAAAATATAAAGTGTATACAAACAATAACTTAAAGTGTAACACTAACACGTAAACACAGAAAAAAGGCTGTTACATAAACAGATAAATATTCTCTCTATAATAGTAACCGATCCAAATAATATTGTGTCTTTCAATCTTGTTTCTGCCCATCTAATAAAATGGGCAGGGACTGTAAGTAATCTTCAGTAAACGTGTTTGCAGAATGTGAAGAATTCATCTCACCTTAAACCAATGCAAATTAAATTTGAGAATTCTTTGTAAAGCACTCCCAGGAGGTAGGCAATTTCTAAAACAATTAATGTTTTTAATGAGAATGTCATACGTAGTATCCATTATCCTTTCTCTAATCTTCTTTTTGCGCGCTTTTATTTTATAATTAAACATCCTGACAAACAAAAGCGTATTTTTTTGTTAATGGAGCTCTGATCTCCGTGGTAAACTAATTAGCATTTTGATTAAAAATTATGCTAAAAATCACTCAAAACCATTCTAGCGTTATCGCTGGGGGAAGAAAAGAAAATACGGTCGATGATTATTTATCCATTTATTTTAAACGTTTGCTGGATATTGCTTTAAAGAGTATACAATTTTCTGGTACTTGTTAAACTGTATACATTTTGTCAGGTTAATTTGATTCGTATATGGAGTAATACCTTTTTTTAACTTTCCCTATATTGGAACTCATAAAAAACTTCAGTTGCTAAACAGAAACGAAGTCCTATATATACAATATCATAAGCGAATAGAGTTTCAACCTGCTCAGAGCAAGTTAACTTGTGTTCACTTATTAACAACAAATAGTGAGTTTCAATTCGTCATTGAATGTGTTAACTCGTCATTCAGTGTATTTTTGTAACTATAACACATGGGCTGAAAAGTCCCGGGCCTAACATAAATGACGCTAGTTTTATTGTAGTCACCTTTCTCTCAGTTAGTACTAACGTTCAAAAGACAGCTGTTAAAATTTCATGATATTCTATTCATTAGTTTGTGAGTTATTGTGCTAAGAGTCACGCTACTTTTGTTATTTTCAAAACAATGGATCAAAAACAATTTCGTGTTTTAATTTTACACTGCTTCCTGATGGGAAAAAAATACCGTTCAAGCGAAGCAATGGCTTGAAAAGTGTTATGGGGACTCCGCTCCATCAGAAACAACAATAAAACGTTGGTTTGCTGTCTTCAAACGTGGTCGTAGAGACACCGATGATGCAGAACGCAGTGGACGTCCAAATGAGGCGGTAACACCAGAAAACATCAAAAAAAATCGACAAAATTGTTTTGAATGATCGAAAAGTGAAGTTGCGTGAATTAGCTGACATCGTAAAGATATCAAAAGAACGTATTGGCTTTATATTGCATGAGCATTTGACTATGAGAAAGCTCTGTTCAAAGTGGGTGCCGCGTTTGCTCACTGTTGACCAAAAACAAGAACGTGTCGATGATTCTGAGCAGTGTTTGGCCATGTTTAAACGTAACAAACCGCAATTTTTGCGTCGATATGTGACAATGGATGAAACATGGATCCATCACTTCATTCCGGAAGCAAAACGATCGTCATCTGAGTGGACAGCAACTGCTGAACTTCGCCCAAAGCGCTCGGAAGCACAACAATCGGCTGGAAAGGTTATGGCAAAAGCACATGAATTGAACTTCGAATTGCTCCCACATCCACCGTATTCGCCAGATTTGGCTCCCAGCGACTACTGGCTGTTCGCAGACCTCAAAAAAATGCTCGCCGGTAAGAAATTTCGCACGAATGAAGAGGTTATCGCTGAAACTGAGGCCTATTTTGAGGCAAAAGATAAATCGTTCTACAAAAGTGGTATTGAAATGTTAGCGCGGCGCTGGAATGATTGCGTTGCTCTTGATGGAGATTACGTTGATGAATGAAGCTAATTTTGAACCAAAAAAACCGCGTTCTTTGTTAGGCCCGGGACTTTTCAGCCCATGTGTTATATATATAAGTGTAAATATAGTATACATATTATATTTACGAGTTTTATTAAGAACGTGTTACACAAAAAAACATAACTTCTTCAAATCAGGAGGAGTTCAAACAAAACTAGAATAGTAAGTAATATTGATAGTAACCGAGCCGTACGCTACTTCGAAAGTATTCGTTTCTGCAGCCTTAGTTAGTTTCATCTTCGAATTAGTCCTTACTATTATTCACAATAATAGTGTTATCATCGGCCATATAACAATATGCATAAAACCGGCCACAAAACAGCTCCGTGCGCTAGACCAGTCGTAATCGGCGATATTCCGGAGCAGAAATTTATGTTTTGAAGTTCTTAAGTAAGGTAAGCCGCACAAGTTGTACCCTCTCGGAGGGACATGAGCCGCACCAGTCGAGTGTCACATTTCCAAATCCATTTTTTTCTATTAAGAAATTGTGGTGAGTACAGTCGAAAGCTTTACTTAGGTTTACTTACGCGCTTATTTAAAGATGAATAAACCCTGTAGGGTTTATTCATCTTTAAATACTTTACTGTAGTAAAGAAAGATTTCTTTAATGCCTTGGTTAATTTTTTTTTATGTACTGGCATAGGAATGTGCCCTCTTGACGTACTTTCCTGTACTAAGAGAAATTATCGGAACCATCCATTGTATATGCAAGTTTGCCAAACACTTAACAGAATCCTAAATCAACTGTACTCGAGATATCTAGTAATTTATTTCCGGAAACAACGGAGATACTGGAGGCCAATAAATCGGACTTTATTGGGACAAGATGCTGTATTACTTATAATTTACACTAATCACGAAGAAACTACATTAAGCTAGACAAAGATTTGTTTAATACTAGTTGTTCGGAACTGTCTATAGTCTACGACGCGTACTAGATAGTTTGGATGCTTTCGCTTTGGCAATTTGCTTAAATAATTCATCACAAAGTCCATTAATGTGCTGTTGGAGCCACTAACATTAAACTCTACAATAACACGCTACTGCATACACCATATTGACCGAAGAAATTGTTTTGCGCCGAGAAGGAGGTCTAAGCTACGCTGATGAAGATAGGCACTAAATCGCCGTAAAATATGACCTCGCTGAATTATTTACCACACAGAGTTGTTCCGCAGATAGCGCGATCAAAGTCTGACAGTTCGCCGTGTAAACAGAAATTGCCGAATTTCGTTAACGTTTTAGATTGAATAAATGGCAATGAAAGCCGTAAATGGAATATTTGACGGTGGTAGATGTAAATTTTCGTCAGTTTTACGTACATTTATTCTTTAACATCTTGATAATATTTTAATGGATACCAAACGGAATTAGCTTGCAGCATTTTCCGCCTATTTTCGTTCCCGAAGTAAATTGTCTCTTTTTGAAAAGACATCTCATTATTTAAGCATGGGCATCTTTTAAGAGATTTTATTAAAGCTAATGAATATTTTTCCTTAAAATTAGCCTTCAATTAGGAGATTCGTATCTCACAGTAGGAATCTATCTTCATTTTTTTTTTGAATGGTGGCTGTATTGATATTAGCCTAATATATTTTGTTTATTTTGGTAAAAAAAGATTTATGTAGTTAACAAATCCACATTCGGGATATCCGCACCGTATTTAACAGCAAAATTTACTAAAATTATAATTTTTCATAGTGTTATTGGGAATACATTATATTATTACACACATACTGGATTTTTGTTGTTATACATATATTTTTTCCTAAACAAAAATTGTCAGTGCATTAGCGTCATAGTAGACAACCAATTAGACGTGTAATTTGACAAGCATGAAATGATAAGCTTCTAGCAAGATCCAGCGAGTGCCACTACTAACTATTCTGCAAATACAACACTTTTACTTCAAGGGATCTGCAACAACTCTTTCGTACAGGAAAAAATTAAACGCCAATCTATAAATCTTTTACGAAAGTATAGTAAAATCTGGAACGGAGATAATATTTGCACTAGTAACAGAGAACAAAAGAAAACTAATGAAATTTGATAACGTTTTAATTAAAAGAATGCACAATGTCAGCTTTGAATGAAGAAGTTATGTTATTTTAAGGATTAACAGACAAAACAAAATAACTAAGGTGAAGTTCACGTAAAGTTTTGAAATTGTCCTCCTTGTCCTTAAAAATACTAAACAAGGCGTTGTTAAAATCAACACAGAGTATTCCTAATAAATTCTGGGTTTTTCCATCACATGCAGCACGCACACTTCCTTTGAGTTCACCCAAGCCACGTTGTTGGTGACTGTACAAATACCCCTAATATTTAGGCAGACCTGATATTTAATACCAACGTCATTTCAAATTCAATTATTTTAAGTAACTTCAATTGGTTTTTTATATATATATAGTTGTAACTAAGGCTGCAGAAACGGGTGCTTTCGCAGTAGCGTACGGCTCGGCTACAACCAATATTAAAAAGAATGAAGAGAGTTATTTATTATTTCAGTTTGGTTATGTTGTTGATGTAGAATAAAGTATTGTGTCATTAGCACGCCTTCCAGTGCTGACCTTCCTACGGTGAGGTGAAAATATGTTGGTGTATTTGGAAAAGGAGCGTTCAGCATCTGATGATGTGGTGTTCGCGAATTTAAAAAGGAAAGAATAATAGAAAGTATGGAAAATATTTCAATATATCGGCAGCCCAACTTGTAATGTTGGTTACAGATGGGGATTCAAAACATGGTTAAAGCGGAAAAGTTACTATAACAATCTCAACCTCAATTGCTTCATGTAACCTGTTTGCTCCACGCAAATCATCTTCTAGCTGAATTTATTAGAAACAGTTATCCAAAAGTAGACCAATTTATAGTTTCTACCAAAAAAGTTTTATTAAATTTCCAAACGCATTGTGAACCATTACCTGAACCACACCGAAAATCTTGGTGTAAGGCAATAATAAACGATACGATGGCGTCAAAGAACTAAAATCTACAATAATGTAATAGAATAATATTCTTATTTCAACATTGACAAAGCTGATAGATAGTATGGAAACCCGGATGTTTGAAATTATTTTGAATAGAGGATCTAATACTCTCTGCGTTTAGAAAGAATTATAATTGTTTTATGTATTTATTTTATTTATTAATTTTGTGTTAATGGACCTATAGAAATTTCGCTGTTTCGAGTTACCATTATTACAAATATTCTCTGTAAAAAATATAATACTTTTTTAGTGTTATTTCCTCCTGCATTTGTGCTTCTTTGTAGTTCAGCATTAACTTTGATGTTTAATTTGCGGAAGATATTAAGAAAACTGAATATTCTGTTCAAAAGTTTATATGGAACTATAGAAATTTCGCTTAGCATACAAGGACGATCTGAAATGTTTCCGGAATCGGCAAGAGATGGCGCACGAAGGTTCAAGTGGATTCATTGGTTGGCAAGGACAACATTTTTTTATAGCAACTATCAAAATTTCAGACGTCTACTGTTCATAGTTGTTGTTTAAGAGTGTGTTTTGTGTAGCAAGTCAGTCCGTTTTGCAAAAATGGATAAAATCGAATTTCATGCAATGACAAAGCACTTCTGGATGGCTGGGAAAACGACCACGGAAATTCTAAATATTTTGCTAAGGGTTCATGGCGGATGTACTCCATTATTTTCGACCATCAGCTTCTGGGTGAGCGAGTTCAAATGTGGCCGCACAAGCACAAGTGACGAACCACGCAGTGTAAGTCCAAAAACCACTATCAACGATGAAATGGTCGACAAGATTCAGGAACTGTTAGGCGATCGCCTATTGAAGCTGAAAGAGATAGAGGAGACAACAGGCATCGCACAAGAACGCGTTGGCCATAAATTACACGAAATTTTGGGTATGAAAAAACTTTCGGTTCGATGGGTTCCATCTTCCGCGTTTGTTCACATCGGAGCAAAAACGAAATCGGGTGAACGTTTTGGAGCAGTGCCTGGCCAGGATTCAACGCAATCCAAGGGATTGTTTCATGCGTTTCGTAACCGTGGATGAGGCTTGCATCCACCACTACATACTGGAGACCAAGGAGCAGTCGAAGCAGTGGACTTTTCCGGGCGAGTCGGCTCCGAAGAAAGCAAGGGCCGTTCCATCGGCCGGAAAGATCATGGCGACCATTTTTTGGGATTTCCAAGGTGTGATTCTCATCGACTATCCGCAAAAGGGAAGGACGATCACGGGGCAATACTACAGCGATCTATTGACCCGATTCGATGTAATATTGAAAAAGAAACGACCTCGTTTACAGCGGAAGAAGTGCTTTTCCAACATGACAATGCACCGGCTCATTCAACCCGCATGGTCATATCCAAATTGAATGAGTTGCTGTACGAATTGGTCTTTTATTCTCATATTCAACGGAGCTAGCCCCCAGCGACTTTTTCCTATTCCCAAACATGGAAAAATCACAGGGAGGAAAGAGATTTGCTTCAAATGAGGAGGTCATCGCCGCTACAGATGGCTATTTTGCAGACCTCGAAACATCCTGCTTTTCCGACGGCTTGAAGACATAGACTGGAGCACCGTTTGAAAATGTGTATTGATCTTCGAGAAGATTACATCGAAAAATAAAAATAAAAAACCACACCAGTACCGAGTTTTACTTGTCGATTCTGGAAACATTTCAGGTCGCCCTCGTATAAAGCCATCAATAAGCTTTGTGTGAATACGTTAAAGAGAATAATAATAGAATACGAGGTAAGTTAAACATATATGAAAACCTCTTTGCACTTCATTTCAGTTATCAAACGATTTCAAAATATATCACTAAAAAACGCACCCTCGAAACTAGGCCTGAGCGAAAGAAGCTGAAATAAAACGTTGAAAAATTTATCCCTCGATCTTCTTTTCTTACGTGATTCCCTGATTTACAACCGCTCATAATGAATGCTTTTGCATCAATAAGGAAACGCATCTGACCGAGTAACGCCGCAACGTGGCCTTAAACAGAATAACGTAGTAACAGCAACCGTTGCGGCAAATGAGGGTACGAAGTAAATGAATTTAAAGGTCTCCCGGGCGTTTTTCGTTTCTTGTTCGCAAGGAAAAGTTCGCATTGTTCAATGGTCGTACGACGCGTACAACTTTTCCACCGCACATGTAAAAACACCCTCCTCTTTCCCTCTACCTCCCTTTCCCATACGTATCCTAGCCCCAAGGTAGATACGTAAACGCGTGCGGAAATCGAATAAATTATTGACTTCCTTTTGAAAGATTCAAAAATGCTCGTCGCGCGCGCAGTAGGGAAGGTATGAAATATTCCGTGTGGACTACCGGAGTTCTGCTATACCCAAACTACGAAATGTATTCATCATTTATGCATAAGTACATATATACGTATGTATATATGCACGTATATGTATACCGGTACATGGATGGGCACGTGTACACCTTAGAAATCTGACTGATGTTCCTGCATAGGATGTATCCGAATTTACAATTTTTAAGGAAAATGTTGCCGTATATTACGAATTCTATGACGCCATTGGACCTTTTTTTATCAATACGTAAGACTTTATGACTAAATATCTGCTGTTTCTAATATCGCTCACTAAAATTTACTAAATGAGTGTCTGGCTATAGAATAGCTACAATTGGAGGTGTTACATTTACTACTGTCCGTATTAGTTCGGACACCCAGTGATGACCCAATAGAGTAATTATCAGAATAATCCTCTTCCCCACAAATAGGATTATTTTTGGGACAATATTGCAGGTAATAAATTTACAATACTCTTTGGAGTGGAAGTGGGCACCCGAAAGTGTTTTGTGTATTGGTAAATGCTTTAGTTTCTAAATAAACCTGCTTGTGCGTGCGTCAGTGTTAAGACCGTATCTTTTTGTGCGACCCTGATTAAAGTTATTAAAATGCCAAGAGGAAAACTGATAAGTTTAGAAAAGCGCCCTGTAATAGTTGCTTTTCATCAAGAAGTTTATTCAGTGCGCCAAATTTTCGAAAAAATACATGTTAATACATCAACTGTTAGTGATATCATTCAGAGACAACAACGCACGGGCAGTTTAAGAGATCGGGTGCGTTCAGATCGTAAGAGAATAATGACTCACGCCGACGATGTGCGTATAAAATTGCCTGAGCAAGTGAAATAAAAGCTTAACAGCACTAGAAATCGTCGCCGAAGTGAATCGCGACCGTGCAAGAAAACTTTCTGTTATTATCGTGAAAAGGAGATTAAAAGCTGCAAATCGTCACAACCACATTGCAACAAAAAAATCTACTTCAACGGAGAAGCAGGCAAAAACGGCCAGCTTGGGCAGAAACACATAGAAATTGTACAATGGGTGATTGGAAAAGTGTGCTATGGACTGATGAATCAATGTTTGAGATGTTCAAACAATCAACGCGCGTTTTTGTAAGAAGAGCGAAAGGCTAAAGAGTGTTCCAGGATTGTGTACTGCCAACTGTCAAGCAAGGAAGAAATTCTGAGCTTGTTTGGGATTGCTTTTCTTACGTCGGTACAGGAGACTTGAAGTGAATCAGAGGTATTTTGTAAAAAAGGGTTATTTGGAAGTACTGCAAGAAAATGTAATACTATTACAACGTCTAATCGGCGAAAATTTTGTATTTATGCAAGGCAACGACCCCAAACACTCAGCAGTAATATGTAAACCTTTCTTAAATGAAGAACAAGATAACGGTACTTTACAAATAATAACATACCCGCCGCAAAGCCACGATCTAAACCCCATCGAGCTGTTACGGAATGAATTGGACAGGAGCGTCCGAAAAGTGTGCCCTACCTCCGTAGGTCACCTGTAGAACATTTTACAAGGGGCATGGTCTAATGTCTTAAATAGAGTGCCTGAAAAACTAGTGGAGCGGATGTCTCGGATTGAAAAAGCTGTTCTTCGCGAAAAAGGGAGTTTCTTTGATGAACAGAATGTTTAGGTTTTTGTTTATTTTTCATTAGAATTTCTTGTTTGCTTTTATATTTTAATGTTTATTAATAAAATGCAATAAAAATTTTAAGTTTTGAAAAAATGAATGAATATTTTCCGTTTTTTTTTAATTTATTTGCGTGTTCGAACTAATATGGACGGTAGTGTACATGTGCTTTCCGTTTTCCGTCTTTTTGTTTTAATGGAACACCTAAAGCTTGGAAGCAAATGTGAATTCGAAATGAATTTCCCTAGCCAGAGTATTCGTAATAAACGGAACTGAACGATGTCATCTACACTATTATCGTTCCTTATGCAACTAATAGTTATTCAACCGAAAGTTGTTCTAGGAAATGAGCACCAGAGGGCGTGTAATTTACTTGTCGTTGTAAACTAATAGCAATTATAGGAAAAAGGAACGCATATAAGCTGGACATACCGAATTGCATAGTGTAGCCGTATTTAAACCTAGCCTAAACTGGAGCGTGGCTATCAGATTATGCGCCATTATTTTGTAACGAACTAGTGAATTTATTCGCATTGTTTTACTTTGCTCTGGTGCGTCTTATTCCATTGCTATTTTTTTCTATCAATTATTAAGGAACACATACAGCTATGTTATTTCCTATGCGATAATTGTACTCCGATTTTATCTACTCCTCTACTTTTACTATACCGGGTGAAAAGTTGCAAGCTGTGGATTGCATTTTGGGAATGGGAAGGACTCCATCTGTAGGCGTACATAAGCACGAGGCCGCAGCACAAAATTGTTAACATTCGGCGACTCGTCATAGCTCAGCCGAAATAAAATCAGCGAGATATTGGTTCACTCACTAAAGCTCACTCTTATATCGCTATTGATGATATGAGTAGCACATTAACGACCAATTGTCTAAGCGAGTTATTGTAAATACGATTTACGAAGTTTGTAAAACTAATATTAAATCCACAGTTACATTTTTGTTAGTGAAAATGGAAATAATAAGACAATATTAATTTGATAACTTAAAAGCGCAATAAACTGTCGTGTGTAGCATTAATTTGTTTTCTAGATATGTATATCGAAGTATCAGATAATGTAACTGATAGCGGATTTCAGTGACAAAATTTATCATAGCCCGATGGAAAATAAAATAATATTAAACGTTCTAAACTGAACAAAAATATCTTACCAAATAAAAGTGATAAACATAAATAAAATTCTGAAATTTAACAAATTCTTATTAGAATAAATGAAGAATTATTAAATATAAAAACTTAAACTTACAAGCAATAATGGTAATTCTTCACCAAAGTCTATCAGAACCATTTCTAGAAGTTGTATATAAGAATTAGAATTCATTCGCGTAGAAATAAAATATGTAGGGGTTTTATTCTTAACATTCTTTAGTACACAGGCGAGGACTACATCAGTTCTCATTCTAATCATCACAGATCAATATCATCACATCGGAACACTGTTGTTGCTTAATTTTGACATTTATTGCAGATGCCGTTAATATATATTATATCGATCGTGTAGGTCACGACCACTGTCTTGTTGTTGCTCTCGAGTTTTACCTGTTAAAGGTTTTAGCGCTATAGTGCTTTGTCCTTGTTTGTTCTTATTTTTTAATATTCTAGGATTTTATATCTTTCGTTGTGTTTTTTTTAAATTGTTGCTTATTTTGTGTCTTATTATCTGTTTCAAATGCTAATTAGTTTAATTTGCGGCGACTTATAAATGCTTAGTTTATTATTGGCCAGAAATAAATAGTATGCAATATTGACACCAATTTATTAAAATAATAATATATATGTTTGTTAGCACTCCTATATATAGCAGTAACAACTGCCTGCAGTAGCAGATTTGTGCGGACTGTAGGAATTACAAAATTTGAAGCATATTTAGATGCAAAACGTGGTACATTATCTGACACTATGTTCATTAAGTCGTTGAGATGGAGACTCTAATCCACGCTGTTGTAATAATGCGTTATGGTAGGTAATTCTTCAAGGGATACATTCCATTCAGTTTGAATGATATAAATTAAATAAAGTCTTCGGTGTACACGATCAAGGTATAAAGAGTCATATAAATGGGATTCAATATAACATAGCCATATTCCGATTTACTAAAAATAATGGCGTTACATAATGTTTTGTTGCATCGATGTTGGAGAAAGGGCTGGTGGCTCTACAAATGACGCCAAGGGTCGAGGGCGAGCTGCCAAACACAATTGTTCGATGTGGCTGATAAAATTCACATATGTCAAATGTGAGGATTGCGCACCGAAAAGACTTGTGAAAGTTGATAACGATTGCCAGGACTGTGTGGTTGTGATGATTTATAGTTATAGCAGTAAACTCCACTCACACCAATCTATTAATTATTCGGAACGCAGCGTTTCAGGAGCACATGGACTCCCATTGTCAACCGTGTTACCGACTGAATGTAAAAACTATCACACAAGCAAATTAATTTTCTACGCAGGCTCTAAAATTTCTATGACATATGACTATTTACAATCTATGAGTGGTCTCAAATATCTGTGTATTTTCAGGAAAGGATGGAACGAAAACGAACCGTATCTTTAAGAGGGCCTTATGGCAATAAATCCATCAGACTCGAGTGTGCAATTTGGGGTGGTTCTCTGTTCAATAAGTTTCTGTTCTTTTTCATAAATATTGTTTCGTACGCGTCTAATTCTCTACACGAGTTTACGTTTTTAAGAAGTTTAAGATTTTTTAAATCAATTTTATGTCCGGATTTTACCATATGCCCTGTTACACTCGAAATGGTAGTGTCTAATATGTTCTTTGAACCTCGTTTCGATACTTCTTTTCGTTTGTCCAATATAAACTTTATCACAGTCATTCCATGCGATTTGGTAAATTCCAGACCTTTTCATCATCTCCGGTTTATCTTTGGGATTGCCTAAGAGATTCTTTAAGTTGTCTTTTGATACAAAAGACACGTTCATATTTTGCTGGTGGAAAATTTTACTTAACCCTTTTACTGTTGAGTGGAAAGGGAATGTTATAAATTTATTATTACCGGTGTTTGTTGATGTCAAGTTCGTGGAATTTCTGATGTGCTGTTTGTATTGGACCTTCCTTAAGATACGGTCAACATCCGTAGAAGAGAAACCATTGTACCTCGCTACATCTTTGATATATTTTTTCTATATATCTATATAGTATCTAGAAACGGAAGCCGTGTCAAAGTTGATAATTACCAACATGATAGGCCGTCTGAGTAAGCGGTGATCATCTAGAAAATGTCATAGTGCAGCATTTACTCAGACTGAGATTATTTGCGTCTCACTGGTCCGCCAGCAAGTGCAAATTCCGTTACAGAAGTAGAATGCTTTCAGTGCCAATTATCGCTCTATACATCTATTTTAACGTCATCAGCATAGATCAATACTGGACAGGTAGCAATTTCAAATAAATTTATAGAGATATTGAATAATACCGAGCTTAATTTTGAACCTTGTGCTACACCCAAAGTCAAGAGGAACTCGTTGGGACAACACCCATTATAAAATACATAATTGGATGTTCCATATAAATAGGAATACACAAGTTTCAACAGGTTAAAAATATGGTAAATAATGAAAACAATTGTGAGAAACATCTTATCGTATCCATTTTAATAGCTGTTGGATACAATTAATCGAAGACACAAAAGCTAAGAATTATTACATTGTTAATCTATAAACAAGTTAACTTGTTACGATACATTCTTCACTTGAAATGTACATTTCTCACACTGTAATACTTTATATTCCAATACACATTTATGCCCATATTTTTGCAACTGTACTAGAATATTCGCTCCTATCTTCTATTCGATAATAACAAGCATGTCTATTTTCGTTGCATGTATTCATTGATTCGGAGTAGCTTGCCACATATGTGGGAAATGTATCGACTTGTACGACTTCATTGGCAATCATGCAGAAGCATTGGCGCACGGCAAAAATTCTTTGTTACATTTCATATTTTTCGTCTTATAGCAAGGAAAGTAATGTACTGCTACATTTTTAACTTCACTTCTAGATACATGCCTTTTGTTAGCCAACAATAAGTTGGTTCTTTTTCTTATTTGCTGCACATAAAGGTGTAATACTTTGGAATGCAACTTCTATTAAAGTTAATAGATGAATTATCAGTTGCAATAAGTGTTTCAGTAGACTATTTAAGGCTTGAAACTTGTAACGATAGTAATTTTGTGATGCTATGTATTTTTTAATATGCAGCATGTGATCTAAACGCAACACATGCTGCGAATTAATAGTCAAATAAATTACCTCTGCATGTTACGTAATAATTATATTATTACACACAAAGTAAATTATCTACTAAGTATTTAATTTATTGCTGTTACTATAGAATAACATTAATATTATGTCATCATAGTATGCCCGTTTTTCTCTTTGTGACGCGTTTAGATGATGTATGAACGACTATATATGTGCATGCACACATTAATTAAATTTTCGTTTAGAGTAACCTGTGATTTCCATTTATATTTGAGAACACTCTGGAACAGTAATGTTTTTCGAAAGTCAATTTTTGACAACTATCATAGTAAAGTCAATTTAATGAAAATTTGTCTTACTAGTTAGATTATTTATTATCATGTTAGAGAAACAACACAAAGCTTTTCCTATTGAAAGCTATTTTAAAACTGTTAGATTAGTAAATGGATCTCATAACTACATTATAATTAGTCAAATGACAGACGTCAAGATTGATTTTCGAAAAGCATTAATGTTGCACAGTGTTCTCAAATTCAAATAAAAATCATAGTCTACTCTAAATGAAAATTTAATTAAAGGCATGGTACGTGTAGTATTGATATACACAAAATTACACAAAAGTACACAAAAATGTACGTAATAAAAATAATAAAGTAGTATTTGATTAGGACTATTTTCAAACGACCAATGTACTGTATTTTAAATGACGATTGCAAGGACTGTGTGGATGTACAATTCACAGGTATAGCAGTAAACTCCACTCACACAAATTAATTAATTATGCGGAACGCAGCGTTTCGGGAGCACGTGGGCTCCCATTGTCAACCGTGTTACCGACTGAAAGTAAAAACCACAGTTAGGGGAGAAATTAAATGTAAGGTATGCTTTGTCCCAGATCAAGAAGGAGCGATTCAAATATTGAGCAAAATGCTCTTAGTTCTTATTTCCTCCAAGCGAGCTTACACTAAAAGAGACCCAAACAATCGCATGTTTATTCATAACCTGCGTTTTGTGTTGTCGACGTTCCATTATAATTCACTTTATTTTTATAGCTTATAATTTGTTGTTTTAAGAACAAATATGAGCAGATTTAAGTAAGCCATTAGACTGACCGCTCAGGATTAAGGCATCTGTCCTATGACAACAAACAAGGTTTTAAACATGATAAAATCAGTACGTTACAGATATTGAAAATGGGGACTGTAGCTCAGATATTAATTTTATGAATAATTTATTTTAAGGAATGAAACAGTACAGAAGCAAGTGAAAATGGGCCAATGTATTATTGGAAGAAAAAGGTTTGAGTTGATGTGAATGTAGTGAGCTAGCTATTATCAACGGACTATCTATAGAATTAAAAGGTCCTAGTGGAAAGGCTGGATGGTTAATAATACTACATATATAGAGTCTGAGCTAGGATTTTCTGGAGGTGGAATAGTATGGTTTTTGAAGAATATTTCAAGATGTTACCTAAGCTGCTAGAAAATGCTATTATTGTAATGTATGGTGTACCGACCCGTTTTTAAACGGTAAAGAAAGTGCCGACTACTTTAAGGAAGCTGTAAATCAAGACTGGTTGTAATTGGAAAATATTGAATGTAATGCAGAAATAGCGCGGTCTAAATAACTGCATTTAGTTCGTCTTAACAAAGACCAATTTCATAAGCATGTTGATGAAATGGTAATTGTCAATAAAGTTGTAATTAAACATTTTCCGTAATAGTTTGAAGGAAAGGGTTCTTTATTGACTTAATTAAAATTGCGATATGTGTTTTTTCTTGAATTAAAGCTGCACTAGTAACACATTCTTAGAAAAAAAAACGCTTCTCGAAATATTTATAGTCAAGTATGCGAAACTTGTCTCTTTCGCGTATTAATTTAAAATGTTTGAATATTGTATGGTTTCTGAACTGAGCTTGTCATAGTCTGATCAACAAAAAACCTACATAACAAAAAAGATACTTTGCATTAGGTTGCACTACAAAAAATGTATTAAAATTACAAGGGTGATTTTTTTAAAATCTTAATGCAAAAACAGATGAATATAAATATTACTTACATAAACTTAACATAAAATTTTATATTAACTTGTTCTACTACCAAAATTCAATATTCTGCTTCTGGTACATGGAACATCTCAATATTTTAGTTGAGTAAACTTCACTGATATGAATAAATCCTCAAAATTAAAAATTTATGAAACTCATACATTTCTAGTTATTGCTTAATAATTGCAATTTTCAATATAACATCTTGTGTAATCGTGTGCATTTCATCTTCAACGAAGTTCTGTATAATCTATATCTTTCTACAGTAGAGAAGATGTGTAGTTTTGCTTTACTTTTTCTTTTATTTTTTTCTTGATATTTTTTAATTTTCCTCAATACTACATATATATTTTTGCTAGCTTTTTTCTGGCAATCTTAAATCAATTAAAAGTCTAATTAAATCTACAGTATGTCGGAAAAAGTAACGAAACTTTTGAAATAAAAAAAAAACAAGTAAGTTATTTCGCCAAAATTATTTATTTTTATTCAAACTACATGCCTTCTGTGTCAATACAGCTCTGGGTACGTTCAACCAATGATAGCATAAATCATTTCTCGGAATTGATTCACAAATTCTCGTCACGGCTTCTGGGGCTTGTCCAACATTGTCGTAAGACGTTCCTTTCACAGCCAGTTTCAGTTTTGGGAATACGAAATAGTCACATGGTCATAAGTCTGGCGAATACGGAGGGTGTTGTAACACACAGACTAGTTTTTTCGTCAAAAATTTGTGAAGACCTACATTCCTGTGTGGTGGTGCATTATCATGTAACAAATACCCACTTTCCAATGCTCGAACGATTGTCTGCCGCATACGCTCCGTAACCCCCACATAATATACGCCGGCGATATTCTGACCCTGTGGAACGAATTCCCGATGTAGAATACCTTTAGAGCCGTAAGAACAAATCGACATCGTCTTTTTTAGTGATTTCTGGAAACACAATTTTGTTGATTTTGGAGAGCCTGGTATCTTCCACGTAGCACTTGAAGCATCAAGTCTCATCACCAGTTGCAATCGATTCTAGAAACGTGCGATTTCGTCTTGATGTTTTGATATGTTAAGATCCTTGCAATGTTCAATGCGAGCAATTTTTTGGTCCTCAGTTAAGGCATGAGGAACAAATTGAGCACAGACTTTCCGTATGCTCAAATCTTTAGTCAAAATTTCGTGAATCATGTCTTTGGTCGCATTTAATTCCTCCGCTATCCATCTCATAGTCGAAATCGCATAGTATGCGATAATTTCTTACTTTTTCAACTAGTTCCTCGTGATTTTTGTTGTTTGGACGGCTTGGCCTTGGGTCGTTTTCCAAAGCATCATGACCATCCTGAAATCGCTTATACCACTCGACCACACGCGTGCGAGATAAATAGTCATCACCATAATCTCATTAATTCAAGTGTTTCTATAAAATTTTTACCAAGCTTGAAACAAAATATAATATTAGTTCGTTGTTTCATCATATGTTTGTAACGAACCGATAAAAAGTACTGTCATTTTATGCAGTATAACTTAACTACAACTTGATCGATTTTAATGCTCGTGGTCTCGTTTTGTAGAGGGGATATACAGCTTTCAGATTATATATTGTTTCAACGGATGGCGTTAGTAACTTTTTGTAAATTTAAAAAGTTCCGTTATATTTCCGACAAACTGTGTAGAGTAAACAATTTGCAAGTTATCATACAATTATAATGGTGAATTCAGTATTGACTGTTTAGAATATACATCTCGTACTGTTTGGATTCGATATTGCTTTACTCGGAATGCCATCTCTAATTACTCAATTAATGCCGCACGTAAACTTCAATTAATGAATTCAGATTAATTACTGGGGTCTTCTGCGTATGCATAAAATTGTGCGATGACTAGCATAATATTCCAGATACACACGTATGTAGCTACTACGCTGATTAATTTCGAATTCTATTCATCGTACGTTGTGGTGGGTAAATTCCTTTGGAAATTATTAAAAGTAGGATGGTAAGCCGATTAACTACATTCGCTTTCAAACTTTATCCATTAGAAATTTATAGTCATTCGCGATGAAATTGCTCGTCTCGGTTTAAGTATTAAATGAAACAATCAAGTTGTGTTCTCTCTATCTGTTTTGAGGGCTGTATTTAGGTTGTGAATTAAATTTTCCATTAAAGCGCTTGTCATTCCCGTATCGTGTTTGTTCTTCGAGTACGTATGCTAATTATACTTTTAAAATTGATACAAATTCCTCTAAATTTTGATTCGTTATTTAATGAAACTGTTGTATAAACTTTCTACATTCACTGCAACAGTAATCCTATTTTAGCATCAAACTACAAGCGTTTGTATTTCGATGTGTGAATTGGTGTAGTTAGACGATTACATTTTATTTTTTTATTATAATAGAATGGTTTTTATTCTCCCTTCAAATATAACAGGTATTTAAAACACATCTAAAGAATGCCTAGAAAGTAATATCAATATAAGGAAAACGCTGTAAATACAGCTTTCTCATGGTATTAGTGAAAATCAATTCACGAGTAAGACATGTAGTCATAAAACGTTAATACACGGACATGTTTCTGCCTATCCGGCGTCATCAGCATGGTTTCGGGCACTTTTATGCTAAAAACATGTAATTTTCTCGCTGCTTGTATCGCCATATTTAACCCTACGACCCAAGTGAATATTCCTGGCGCCAACTAGTGCCAAAAGAAAGAAATACTTGTCCGCAAAGTCAGACAGCGAAAAGAAGCGAGTACAGTTTACTACCCTTCTCTCGAGAAACACTTAAGTAAATTGATTTCACTAATACCATGAGCAAAAAATACAGTTTTTACAGCGTTTTCTTATATTGGTGTTATTTTCTAGGCATTCTTTTAGATGTTTTAAATACGTTGTGGTAAGCCTGAGAAATCTTTCACATGTGCAGTTTCCCTATGCACTGCCCTTTGGTGCGAAAACGTCCTCTCGGGACTAGCAATCTTAAGTGTTCCTCGAGAGAAGGGTGGGAAACTACACCCGCTTCTTTTCGCTGTCTGACTTTGCGGACCACTGTTTCTTTCTTTTGGCACTAGTTAGCGCCAGGAATATTCACTTGAATCGTAGGGTTAAGTATGGCGGTAGAACCAGCGAGAGAATTACATGTATTTAGCATAAAACTGCTCGAAACCACGCTGATGACGCCGGGTAGGCAGAAACATGAACGTGTGTTAGCGTTTTATGGCTCTTCACATGTCTTTCTCGTGAACTGACTTCACTAATACCACGAGAAAGCTGTATTTACAGCGTTTTCTTATATTGGTGATAGCGGGTGTTGGGATAAATTCGGAATTAAAGTGATTCATGGAAATTTGAAGTGATGCCCAATATCAAGGACGGTAAAGTGATACTTGCTGAATATAATTTTAAAAGTTATAGCACAGATAAATGTTAGTTTATGTTAAAAGATATTCCCATTTGTAATCGTATCATCGCTTAAAATTTCATTAAAATGCTGTACTAAGTAACAGAAATTAGTTTAGTAATGATTTTAGAAGGTAAAGGTAAAAAGTAAATTTTGTAAATTTAAGGTCAAGCATTTTGACATTTTAGATAATTTTTGTTAAACAATAACATCTCTTCACGAGATAAGTTGGTGCAGAAGATTGTGGCGGAGAAGAAATTATACATTTTGTTTCAAACCGTGCCTTTCTCGAAGGTGGTTCTATTACGGTCAATATTCTTATTTTTCTAAGCACTTTCAATTCTACTTCGATTGCTTCTTTCCATTTTTTTGCTTTTATTTAATATGTCACGGTAGTTTTGTAGCTTGTCATTTCGTTTTTCAAGTTTATGAGCTCCTATTTGTGGAAGCGTATTCCCTATGTATTTTATAATGGCTACCGGTCGCAAGAATTTGCAACTATATCTGGTGTGCTGCAGAGTTCCAACCTAGGACCACGATTGTTTTTACTATTTATTAATGATCTATAACACATAACAAACATCGATGTTATGAGAAGGATCGGAAAAAAGGCAGTGGTTAATACCCTGAAAATTCGGAAACTACAATACTTAGGAGACATCATGAGAAATGAGAACAGATTTCATCTATTGCAGAATATTCTACAGGGAAAACTAATGGGAAGCTATTGGAAGAAAACGAATGGGAAGCGGACAGGAACTATTAGAAGAAGAAGAAGAATGATTTGTTGTCTAGCCTTTCATGTCAGGCTTTGGCTTATGCTGGTGACGTTAAGATCTACTCCTCTGTTTCCAACCAAGGAGATGTTGCACTCTTTCAGAAGAATGTTAACTTGATAACCGCTTGGTGCAGATTCAAGCTTCGTTTTGTTAAATTTCGTTCTTACAAACTCCATGGTCAATACCCTCCTACAGGAATTGTCTACAATTCTTTGCTGGAGCGTCATGGTATGCCTTACTTTAAGTAGAGACTTATTGTTCTCAATTTATATGGAAATTAGCAAATAGATTTGTTGATTGCGGCGATTTATTATTTAAGTTGCACTTCCATGTACCTCGTCTTTCGTCTAGATTCTGTCTTACGTTTTGCACTACCTATTCTGAAAACTAATACTTTGCACAATGTCCCCATATACAATATGCGTAATTTAGTAAATATATATTATATTGATATTTTTTTAGAATCTAAATAAATTCATTTTGTTTGTGGCCTAATTTGCACACCCCTTATTTATAGTTACTCTTTACGCTACTTATTATTAGGTCTTTAGTTTCTATGTTTATTTTCACAATGTATGTATGTCTTTCTATTATCTTTCTGTCCTGTGATGAGTATTCTCTCTTGGATAATAAATTCTATTATTATATTTTCTAAAACGTTTAGGTTTCTCAGCTATTCCTTGTATATTCGTTTTTTTTTATTCCGTTCATTGTGCTTCTTCATCTTTATTTATTACCTTTTCATATTGTTATTTGGGACAATTCTTTCCATTCCTCAATGTTTCACCAAACTTTATCCTTGTTGATCTAAGTTCGTTCTTTTCTATATTTCATAATCTGTAATCGCTGTTACAGTAGCCAACCACAATTTCCAACTGAGCATGAATGCTTATTTGTTCTTGGTAATTTTATGATTCATTCTTTACTTCAAAAGACTTTTAGGTTTGATAAATTACTTTCTTTGCTATACAATTTCATTGCTGGATATATCTAAAAGTTTGGTTTTGTTGGTAAGGTTTACTTCGTAAACTAAGGATCTTGGAGATTCCTTCCATAATTCATTACGCATATTTGTTTCAGCAATCTTAGTTCTTACATTATCCAGTAATATTCTGTTCATTCGCCCCGTTGTGCCGTTTTATTGAGGTATATACAGAAATGTGTATGTATTTCAATTCCTATTAACTTGGAATAATTTTTAAAATTGTTTTAGGTAAATTCACCACGATTGTCGCATCAAACTTCTATCTTTTTAAGTCGTGTGGCGTCTTAATTATTTCTATGAAATCTAGTATGTTTCTTCTACTTCATTCTTACTTTTTAACAATTTTACAAGTAAAAAGATAAGAAATTTTCTCAATTATAACAATTATAATCTGAAAATATTTTTATCCCAAGTATTTTTACCGCTAAGTAGTGCCAGAAGTATTAAAAACCCGTTTGTCGGTTCAAACACAGCGACTTTTGGCAGTAGTTAGCGCGAAGAAGTATCATTTCAGCTGTAGGTATAGATATGGCAATATTAAAAAATCGCTTGAAACCACGCTGAGGAGGCCGGGTAGGTAGAAACATGTCCGCATGTTAGCGTTTTTCTTCTCCTCACATTGTCTTTTTCGCGAATGATTTCATCAATACCATGAGTAAGCTGTATTTAGCAGCATTATCATGTTACGTATTGTTTTCTATGCATGTTAGATGTGTTTTTAATACGTCATGGTAAGCCTGAGAAATCATTCACATATGCAGTTATGCTATGCGCTGTTTGTGCGCCTCCTCTCTGGTTTAGCAAACCATGTGCTGCTCGGGAGAAGGGTTGGAAAACTGTACCCGTTTGTTTTCGCTGTGTTTAAATTGGTAGACGAGTGTATTATTCGTTTGGCACTAGTTAGCGCCAAGAATACTCCTCACCCGTGTTGCAAGTTTAGATTTGGTAATAGTAGCAGAGAGGGAATTGCAATGGATTGACCAAAAAATCGCTCAAAACCACGCTGATGACGCCGTGTAGGCAGAAACATGTTGCTGTGTTTTTTGTCTCCTTAGCATTATTATGTTACATTACGGTAAGCCTCAGAAATCATTCACATGCGCAGTTACTCTGTGTGCTGTTTGTGGACGCTCTCTCTGGTTTAGTAGTCCATGTGCTGCTTGGGAGAAGGATTGGGAAACTGTACCCGCTTGTTTTCGCTGTGCTTGAACCGGCAGACGAGTGTTTTATTCTGTGGGCAATAGTTAGAGCGAAGAATACTCACTTGAACTGTAGGGTTAGATTAGGTAATAGTAGCAGAGAAGGAATTGCAATATATTGAGCAAAATTTCAATTTCATTTCGATTTCAGCAATACCATGAGTAGCTGTATTTAGCACTATTATTATGTTAGGTACTGGGCATACTGTTTAAAAAAATAAGTAGAAAATATTTTTCTCAAACAAAAACCGAAGAAAATGTTATAATGCACTCGTCATTTTTAACTATATATCCATATCAAATTTAAAAACTACTTCTCAAGCAACAATTGTCCATACAAAAATATCAACCGTACATGCATTCGTTGAACAACGTACACTTAGCAATTAACAGCATGTTTCTGAACTTATCGTGAATCCCAACCTGGTCTTTCTAATTTTATCTAATGTTTCAGATCGATAGTTGTATACAGACCCAATTAATGGCGGCATACTTCTGCACTTTCCTTTTTGCAAAATGAAAGCACTGCTTTTAGAGTAAGTTTCCATACGCTACTTTTTTCTTGTATTATTTGAATCCGTATATCACCGTTAATCTCCGTTAAATATCCAATCGAAAACGTCCGTGACGTATCGTTGTCATCGTTTCTACAGCCAGTTCGTTCTCACACAGTACCCTGATTACGCCGTTAGCACGGAATACGAGTATAGTATACATACGTACGTATGAACATCGTATAAAAGACCGTCCTTTGATCTTTCCTCTATCGCGCCGGAAAAATATCCTCATTTTCTTGCCTTAATCTCATGGCGTACTCTTATAACACAATCTCCTAGCTACCGAGACATACCCTCGTTCAGTCGGTAAAAGCTGTAGACGACTGCGCGCAGGAAATTTATATGTCACCGATATACGCTTTCTTTTTGTGATGAAAGGTCGAACGATGCACGTCTACATCGTGCAGAAATATATATCGTTTATTATATCCGGGGGATCTATTTAGGAGCATTAAGTGGGCGATGTTCTTATTTTGTATTGTTTACTTGTTAGTAACAATGGAAGGTTTCCATGTAAAAATTTATACAAGTTTATAGAGTGATTGTTAGTCTCGGCAAAGAGGGTCAAGTTTCAGTGCCGTCCGGAGAACAGCGTGGAGGAATGAAGCGCGCGACACGGAGAATCGAGTACTCGTATCAAAGCACCCTTATTCAATATTATTCGACTGATCGTTGTGAGTGCTTGTCAGCACACATATACTTAGAAAATGTCGTATTTATTACGAAAACGTAATAGTGAGTATGCCGGATTTAGAATACGAAGGCGATAGAATTAAATATGTAATGTGCGACAACTGTTTGACGCTTACCAGCAGGTAGAAGGGTGAACGCCACCTAAAAAGTATAAAACACTGTTCTGTAATCCGTGGCAAACGATACAGCGAACAATTAATATTTGATATAGGTATTTGTTTTATACTATGTAATGCAGCGTTCACTTTACTAGAACAGCAAACATTTGTCTCCTTTTGGAGCAAGTATTCGGATTATACATTACCAGGTTGGATATCGTTAAGAAACTTTATGCCATCTGTTCGTGACTATGTTGAAAGAAGAATTAAAGCAGAATTGAAAGATAAAAAATTGTTATTAGGTGGGTTATGTGTAGACGAAACAACCATTCGGTAAAAACATTGTGTGGTGAATGTGATGATATGTACAATGGAAGAGTTTGAACCATCATCCCCTATCTTACTTGCTTCCAAAAGTGTTGCCAAACGTACTAGCGATGAAATTTTAAAAGTGGTGTTGAGGACATTGAACAAATTTCAAGTTTCAACAACCCAACTTTTAATGTTTGTGAGTGACGGTGCCGCTAATATCCTTTCCTTAGGCTGATCTCTTAAAGAAGAGAATGACATGTAACATGTAAAATCCATGCTTTAAACCTTGTGGCGCAATTGATTACTAAATGTTATCCACGAGTAAATGCTTTAATAGCTCATACGAAGGCAGTGCTTCGGTACTCTCCAAAACATACAAAAAGATTTCACGAACTGTGTCCCAAGGTACCTGAACCACCAGAGCCGATTACTACGCGTTGGGGAATATGGTTAAAGTCTGCGTTTTACTACTGCGAACATTTTGATCATGTAAAGAAGACACACATCAAAGCTCCCAAGAAAAACCAGGAAATGTTTTAATATAGTCAGGTAAAAATGTGGTTTAGAAACTATTCGCAAGAGTTACTATGGATTAGCGGAGGGAATTGAAAAATTACAAAATGATTCGGTGTTGTTTGTGGATTCTGTTCAAATTGTGGATGATATTCACTCACACTTATATACGGCGTAAAGCGAAAAAAAAAATGAAAAAGTAATACGAAAATTTGGAAGTGTTATTGGCAAGGGTTAAGATTGTCTCATACTAAGATAAATTTGTGAAGGTGTGTCGAAAGATCCATCACTCGACGTGGAACGGTCGGTTTCATCATTAAAATACTATTTATTCCGCACGCCGTACTCATTTGACTGAAACAAGCGTGGCAACATATTTAATGATTCTAATATCTAATAGATACCATTTATTATTATACCAAATTTCATATGCCATTATCATTATGCCAAATTTCATATGCCATTATCATTATAATCATTATGCCAGATATTTAATAGAGTTTGTGACTTCGTGAAAACTTCTTAAAACGGTCCTCAGCACGTTATATAATATATTTTTTATCATTATTTTATGTGTAAACACCCCTGCGTCCGCATGGCCTATTCTCACTTATGAAGGTCACAATCATAAATGATGCGAGTACGTAAACGTTATTGAACACTCGTCTTGATACGGCCGCTCGGCACCTCCACGTTGTTCTCCGCACTGCACTGTAATTTACCCCACTCTGCTGAGACTGGTGATTGAGTTATATTCGGCATTAAATGGAAAACATCTTATACGAAAGTCGTAAGAAGAATTCTTCTTTTAAAAATATATAAAAGGGACAGAATTTATTCCGTAACTTCGTTTCATCCTCAAGTTAGACCTTTTCTAAAAGGAGAATAATGAGATAAATAAACATTTTAGCCTAAATAGGGACGAATGTTGTTAAAAAAGGTTGTTCAGTACTTACAAAAATAAAATTAAGAAAATCAAAATATTCGAATATGGCTAAAAAATCAGGTGATTATTCAAGAATCTTCTAAAAACTTTTTCATTCATTTATCAGCGAACAAGCGAACAACGAAGTCAAGAGAGTTGTGTACCTGAACCATTTGTGCGCGTTATGAAAATTCTTTACTTATTTCAACAGCAATTAAGGCAGTATTGCCATAAACCTTTTCAAAACGCAATAGGTACTGGCAGTAGTAACAGTAAATATCATTGTTGCTAAATTAATCTTTCTATCTTTTTGTGAGTAGACCACGGCTACGGTGTTACTGTTATTTTCGGTTCTTACTATTGTTTTAATATTTCAATATTTTGTTTATACGCGCTTTCTAGATTATTTATGAATGTCATTTGTTATGCAGATTATTCTTAGAAATGGCAGAAGTGGGCGGCGATTCATTGAACGTGCGTCAAGCACATGTCCAACAATGTTCGATAGCATCTTCCGTCGATAGCGTTAGTCTATATTTCATAACACACCTCACTCCTACGGTTTTGTTGACTATACTGAATTTTACGCTATATATAGCTATACCACAATTACATATGTTAAAAGAACAAGCATTGTCTGGCAAAGCACGAGGGCTGTTCTGTTTCTACCTCCGATAGCTCATAAAAACAAGATAAGTATAAACAACAAAATGAATTTATTATTAAAAGTTACGTAAAAGCTACTCTTCTACATAATGACCGTGAAGATTGATGAATTTGTCAGATTTACGGACGAGTTTTTCAATCCCCTAGAATGTAGCCGCCAGTGAGTTGAGATGGTTCATGACGTTGTTTATAAATTCTTCTGCACTCTACAAGTTCTACCCTCATAGCCACTTTTTCAGTTCATGAAAGGGATGGTAAATCCTTGTTTTTCTCGAACCATTTTGTCAACTCGTTGAACAATCACTTCTGATGTTACAGACTTGCGTCCTGGTCTGCCTTCATCGTGAACATCGTCCTGGCTTTCTTTAAACTTCCTACACCATTCCGCCGTATACTCGGCTCATTTCTCGATCAATTTTAGCTGCACTATTCCTTTCACCATGTTTACGTGCCTGCAACTCAGCTGAAAATGGCGTTATGACGTTCCAAGTGACAGATATTATAGTGGGGGATATGTGCAATCATCCTCTGAGTATCTCCGTCTCCCACCGCTCGCGTGACTGTTTACAGGCACGAATGGAGGTTAAAAAAACCCTCGTAAATAAGTTTATTAGTGAAGTCCCGGATTTAAGTTACGATGGCTCAAAAATTAAATTTTTAGCTTGTGATGGACCTCTATTGTCCTAGAATAATTATGGCAATATGAATGTAGATTCGTGAATAGTGCACACAACAGATGTAAAAAGTAATTGATATTCGATTTGAGATTTGAATGCATGTCTCGTACAAGAGTTTATGAGTGGTTTACACGATTTAGAAACGGTCACGAAGATTTGAATGATGATAGAAGACCTGGGTGTTCGCAAGGTGGAAATCGATGGGAGCAGCTGTGCGGCAAATCGATTGATTTGGGTAAAAGATGCAAGTTTTGTTCCAGTTGTATGAAGACCAAAAAATCGCTCGTGTAGCACATTGAGGAGACATCATTCAAACTGCTCAAAACGACAAAAATTACGCTTTCAGAAGTCAAGAATCAAGACAATGCTGATTACTTTTTATGATTTAAAAGGTTTTGTTCACAAAGAATTTGTTCCAGAAGATGTAACTGTTAATGGAGCATAGTAGCTAGGAGTTTTACATTGTTTGTGGTCGAGAATTGTTCGAGTTACACTAGAATATCTAGTAGGAAGACAGCTATTTTTATTGCACAATAGTGAACCACTTTACAAAAGGTTTAAAGTTGCCGAATTTTTGACTGAAAAACAAATTTGTCTCATCGCTCACCCACCGCATTCGTCTGATCTATCACCATACGATTATTTTCTGTTCCCAAAACTAAAAACTGCAAGGAAAGGACACATTTATGATAATGTTCCAGCCATTCAACTAGCCGTGACACAGGTGCTGAACATCTCACAACCCGACTTCAAAAAATCGATGCATATATTTGTCACCCGTGTCATACGCTGTATTGAGTCTACAGGAATGTATTTGGAATAAAAAAAAATGTACAGCAATAACATAACGTGTATTTCATGCTATATCTAAAGTTTCGTTATTTAATTGCCATACTGTGTATGCTATATGTTTGTTGGTACTTACTTACTGCATTGATCAGTCGATTTAAATACAATTAGTTTTCATTTATTGGGATACCGGACATATTTTCATTTCGACGGGAATGAAATTAACAAGATGCTAGAACTGCAGCATTAATAAAATAGCAGCCAATCAATGCGAGAGGACTGATATGCGAGTATCATGTTTGTGAGGGGCACGATGAATTTCTGTTTCTCGAGGATGTAAGCATACGATCTTGCGTTATTTCATCCGCTTTCTGGTTTTAATATAATGGTATTAGTATCTCTAAAACTTTGTAACAACTCAGGCACTTCTTTCTTTAGTATGGGGCTTGTATTTGGGAGTGCGCAGTTCGTTAGAATAAACAAGCTTTGATGATACTCTTATTGTCCATGTTGGATTTAAATTTATTTGTGGTCTAATGATAGAGGTTGAAGATTACATTAATTCAAATAGTATCACATATTTTCACGGCTATTGTCATGGTCGTAACGGTTGTCGCATTCCGTCGTGTCACTAGGTTTTTTGTCCCCGACGTTTCGCGAACAACTGCATTCAATCTACCCGCAGGCGACTCGACAAAAATGCCAGTAGTTTATATAAACTGCACTTACGACTAGCAGCTACAGTTTCCTATCATGATTGGCAAAAAATGGACACGATAACGGATAACACCGCAGAAAGCTTAAGGAAGCCCCTCGTCGAGAACCTACAAAATTCCAGCGAAACAATATAAATTGGATCCAACTAAAACGGTACTGAATCTTACTGATAAAACTCTACCGCCGGATGCAATCAGTATCCTTGAAAGAGGATGTAACTTTGCCGTTACACCGAAATCCATTCCGAAAGAAGAAATCATAGCAAACGTGGAAACTACAATCAGACGCCTGCCTCCGACGGAGAGAGACGCAGTTCGTACAGACGTTGTAGGTATATTACGAACATACAAACTACAAAAAAGTAATATCTCTCCTTGTAGAATGGAAAGCCTTAAAACAACTGAAACAGGATGAATCACTAACGATCACACAAGCGGATAAGGGCAACGCCACGGTGATAGTAGATATTGAGGAGTACAAACAGAAGATCAAGATGTTACTCGAATTGCCAACGTGCATAACACGTCAACGTCGTTAGCGGTAAGGCAAACAAACCGATTAGTTAAAGTATCATCACTTCCGGATAACGTGAAGAAACAAGTCACAGTAATACACCGACGTACCTGTTAGAAAAACACCTAACTACGCTACTGCAAACCTACATAGGCAAAAAACCTAGTCGCGATTCAGTGAATTTCGCGGAAAAACTCCGAAAGATACAATTCAACTCAAAGTATCGCTAAAAGATATAGTGCGGTACGTTGACGATTTATTCCCACCGGATATGACGCAGCTTTTTAAACACTGCCTCACGACCAGCTACTTTGTATGGAACGGCAGTTTTTACGAACAAACGGATGTGGACGGTGGAGGTACGTGGATGATACGTTTGTCTTTTGGCCACATGGAAGAGATAGATTGGATCGGTTTCTTAAACTCCTGAATGGAGTACACCGTAACATGCAATTCACAATGGAGCTAGAACATAACAGAGTATTACCTTTTCTAGACGTTCTTGTCATCTCTTCTTCTTGTCTCAGGGACTAAGCATCGGCAACACCTAATGTGGTCAGGAAACCTACACACCGACCGTTATCTACTCAATAATTCTAACCACCACCCTCGTCAGAAGAATACGGTGGTCGGCACGGTAGTCGAACTAGCACGCAGAGTATGCACTGAGAAACAGCTACAGAAATTGGATCACCTGAGACAAGCGCTGCGGTGTAATGATTATCCAGAAAATATAATCAATTGCGCCATCACGAGTAAACCTCGACCCAGAGATAAGAATGGGGAAACTGAAACGTTGGGTGCACTATACTTACCCTACATAAACAACACTACAAACAGGATAGGACGAGTGCTAAAGTGTTTCAACATCCGGACGGGTTTCAAACCAACAGGAAAAGTGCTTAGCTTACTACGACAGGTCAAAGAAAAAAGGGACCCCTTGACAACAGCCGGGGTGTATGGCATACCATGCTCACCCGACAAAGTGTACATCGGCACAACAGGACCTTCGACCAACATTAGAAATAAGGAATATGCGGTTGAAACAAGTAGACAATTGCAGAACATATCCACTCGACCCCGAATCATAGGATTAGATTCAAAGATACGAAAGTTCTAACATCAACTAAGAACTACTATCTAAAAGAATGCCTAGAAGGTAACACCAAGATAAGAAAACGCTGTAAATACAGCTTTCTCATGGTATTAGTGAAATCAATTCACGAGTAAAACATGTGAGACATAAAACGCTAACACACAGACATGTTTCTGCCTTCTCGGTTTCATCAGCGTGGTTTTGAGCATTTTTATGCTGACACATGTAATTCTCTTGTTGCTTCTATCACCATACTTAACTCTACGATACAAATGAATATTCCTGGCGCTAACTAGTGCCAAAAGAAAGAAACATTTGTCCGCAAAGTCAGACAGCGAAAAGAAGTTTCCCACCCTTCCCTCGTGCAATTCGTAGATTGACGTCCTGAGAGAACGTTTTTGCACCAAAAGCAGTGTATAGGGAAACTGCACATGTGAGTGATTTCTGAAGGCTTACCATGACGTATATAAAACACATCTAAAAGAATGCCTAGAAAATAACACCAATATAAGAAAACGCTGTAAATACAGCTTCCTCATGGTATTAGTAAAATCAATTCACGAGAAAAACATGTGAGACATGTCTCAGATGAACTACTATAGCCGATTAAAGAGGAAAGCGACTGAAATATACAAAAACCTTAACAACATCAACAGAGACGACGGGCTCAAACTGAACCGAATATGGACAACAGCACTGTGCGCATCCGGTCAGGCTATTGGAGCTCGCCGTAAAAGCTCAACGGAGCGGAGCGAAGGACCATACTTAAGGCAGTAACAACGTAGAAAATGTGAACAGCAGTTGTACGCGAAACATCAGGGACAAAAACGTAGTGACACGACGGAACCCGACAACTGTTACGACTATTACAAACATTTACTAATGTATATAATACGAAACATAATCTACGAAAAGTTATAAATAACCCTATAAATTTTTGTAGTCCTTTTTAAGTTTGATATATAGGCGCATATTTCAGAGAAGCAAAAACGAGGTAAGTAGAGGAACAAGCAACATGAACGCGTAGTATGTTTCGAGTTAGTGCAAATAATCCTCCTTATACGCCTATTTGTGTTTGTGTCTAGATGAGTGTATGAGTGTGTAAGTTACCGTAACGACGTAGGCGAGGCCGTCCCATGTCATCCTCGCTACAGAATCCTTCCTTCTGATGGTTGTTGGGCCCGTGGTGGTCGTCGCGGTGCTCGGTAATCTCTCTCCAGATGAGTCGGGCACGTCTCCGAGTCCGGGCAGGACGTCCGGCCTACCTCTATAGAGCTGACCGGCGATTTGAGGTGGCACGCCGCCTACGTCCGACATTGTACGGCGCAACGATTCTTCCGTTTGGATTTGGTAATCCTCTTTGAGCGGACCGTATTTTCTGCAACAATAATTATGCGGAGGTCCGTAAATACCATGTTACAATTTAACATATGTGCATAATACAATGCTGTTAAAGATTTTAGTACAATGTTTAGATAACGTTTAAAATTAATGATTGATTCCGTTTGTTAATCTATTATAATAGTTGTATGTATGATATAGTGTACATAATACAAAGATGACGTTTTAAATAAGATGCTTGCTTGGATAGCTGGTTTATTATAAAAAAGGCGAGAAAAATTAAAAAGAAAGGTGCAAAGGTGTTTAGAGCGATACATAACTTAAAAAATCTGCATGTTCAACTTGACCCGTTTATACAGAGTAGTCTGGGCAAAAAAGGGCAAGTTTTAGTGTGGTGCGGGGAACAACGTGGAGGGGTGAAGCGTGCGGCACGGAGAATTTAGTATCCGTATCAAAGCACGCTTGTGCAATATTATTTGACTGCTCATTGTGAGTGCTTGTCAATCCACATATACATATTTAGAAAATGTCGCATTTAGGTACGTTTCGGAAGCGGCGTATTTCGAATAAACTAGAAAACGTAATAGGAAGTATGCCGGATTTAGAATACGAAGGCGATAGAATTAAATGTGTCAAGTCAAACATTGTTCTGTAATTCGTGGCAAACAGTACAGCGAACAATTAATATTTAGTATAGGTATTTGTTTTATTCTATGTACCGTTCACTTTACTAGATCAACAAACATTTGTCTCCTTCTTGAGCAAGTATTCGAATTATACATTACCAAGTCGGACATCGTTAAGAATCTTGATGCCTTCTGTTCGTGACTATGTTGAAAGAAGAATTAAAGCAGAATTGAGAGATAAAGAATTGTGGTTATGCGTGGACGAAACAATCGATCGGTGGTACGTACAATGGAAGAGTTTGAACCGTCATCCCTTAACTTACTTGCTTCCAAAGAGTTGCAAAATATACTACATAGTGATAACATTTTAAAAGCGGTATTGAGGGCATTTAACAAATTTCAAGTTTCGGGAGCCCAACTTTTATGTTAGTGAGTGAAGGTGCCGCTAACATGCCTTCCTTAGGCCGACCTCTTAAAGAAGAGAGTGACAATCTGTTACATGTAACATTAAAATCCACGCTTTAAACCTTCTGACGCAATTGATCCCTAAATGTTATCCACGACTGAATGCTTTAATAGCGCATACGAAGGTAGTATTTCTAAAGACCCCAAAACGTACAAAAGGATTTCACGAACTGTGTCTCAAAGCGCCTAAACCACCACAGCCAATTACTAAGCGTTGAAGAAGATGGTTAAAGGCTGCGTTTTATTACTGCGAACATTTTGATGACGTAAAGAGTAATATGTATGTACATTACGCATTGTATATGTATGCAAGCCGGCCACTCACAATACTCTTGTTAAAAGCGCTTAATTTAAAAGTCATTAAGTGCAACGTCGTCGGATAAATAATGGGAGTTTAGTTAATATTTAATATATATACAAGTAGTATAGTAGAGGCAGTCGTCTCCCGTGTGACGGTCGAGGTATTACAGTTCGGTCACTCTCGGTCTGCTTTTGTACCTCCTCGTAACGTGTACAGTAACGTCGTCGGACGAATATTGGAAGTTTCTAATAGTTTCAAGTTTTGGCGGGAATCGTCGAAGCCGTTGTCGTCTATACATATTTTTAGTCTTCTCTTACGATTCTGGCGGGAATCATTCTGGTAAGGTTGTCGGACCGTGGAGTATAAATTTGTTTATTAAATACAAATTCTCGACTCTCTATCATCATTCGTCGAGGCTACTGTGTCCGTTGTCGTCTATACAGACTTCTAGTCTTCTGTTAAGTGTGTCGGGCATCATTTTGGTAAGGTCGTCGGCACGCATGCATAGACATCTTCTACAAGTACGATCACTTCGCTTCTTGTTGACGGTCGTTGCGGCCGCAGCGCCCGTTGTCATCTGTACGTTTGTTCGGTCCTCTGTTCTATAGGGACTTAGACATTTTTCATTTAGTTGTTCGTCGTAGCGGACGAGTTTCACGGACCAATTTTCTATATGTTATGTCGGCTTTATCGCTCCGTTTTCCTTCTCGGTGCGCATTTCGCACATTTGTTGGCTACTGGCTTTTTCCCTTCTTTGGGGCGCAGTAGTAAAGAGCCAAAGATTGCACATAGCGTATTATTTCAAACGCGAACGCCTGGGTAGCTGTCACACTACTTTTATTTTGAGATCGGCTATTATCGCTACTGTCGCCCTCAACCAGGCGTTCAAGCTTTTCGAGATAGGGTGGGTTCCTCTATAAATGTGTAAAAACGAAAGTGTTTGGTTCAAGTACAAGCACAAGCCATTGAAACAGGGCCAAGTCCCTTAGGCAAATTTAAAACAAGGAAAATGTATTAGGCTCCCGGAAAGGGACATACAAGCATCGTACCGAGGTGCGCTTATAAATTTAAGAAGTAAATAGGGTTGGCTCCCCTATAAAGAGGTAGTGGTGCATGCATATGTATAGAGGAATTAGTACATGCCTTTAACAAAGCTTCTGCGGAAGCATATAAGAATTTAACAATTTAAACATAGCTTTGCAACATACATGCTGAGGCAGTACCTTACATTGCTACCAAGGGAAAACATACATATACACATGCTAATGTACATTACATGCATAAGAGAGCTCGAATGACTGCAATTACTACTTTAAATTTGTAAATATAACATCACTCGATGTGAAACGGTCGGTTTTATCATTAAAATATACTTATTTCGTACGCCGTATTCATTTGGCTGAAACACGCGTGGAAACATATTTAATAGATAGGCAGTAAGTGTTTCAGCACGTTATATACATAATATATTTTTTATCATTATTTTATGTGTAAACATTCCTACGTCTGCATCGCTTATGTTCTCATGAAAGTTACGATCATAAATGATCCGAGTACGTTAATATTACTGAACACTCGCCTTGATGCGGCCGCTCGGTCCATCCACGTTGTAACGTAAAAGTTTTGATAACCTTAACAAGCGTATTATCGATAATATGAATTTAAAATGACGGTTGAATCTGGTAATGCATTGGTAAGGCCGATAAAGATTGATAAGTCTTTGATGGAATTACGTTTTCAAAATGTAATTTAAAACATCTCTAAAACTCCCCATTCTGTCGTATTACAATCCTGATGATGTACTTATTTTTTCTGTTGTATCTGCATTATCGAGTTAAAAAGAAAAAGCTTACGCTTTGCCTTATAAATTCGATCAAAATAATCCGTAACCCGCTTCGGTTTGATGTTTGACTTTAAATTCCGCTATTTACCTTTCAATTTGCTTTTTTTTAATTCTTTTGTGCAAAGACGTTTACCGGATATAGTCCTTAAATACGCCATTCGCGGATGGCTTTACTATCGACAATAGAGTGCTTTTAAAAATCAATTAACGAGCGTTTTGTTTAAATTTCGGATTTGACCGAACAAAATGGTTCGAAGTATCTTTCCTGTTTTTCTTTTTTGCTACTTTTTTTAGATCACCTATTAACACTAGTTATTCGGTGACTGTTCGTTTTTTTTTTTTCTAGAAGAAAATAAAATCCTTCGAGGAATGAGATGAAATATTTTCGTTTCTGAGCGGCAGCGAGTTTTCCGACGGTCGTGTTGCAAGGTATTTATCTTTGCCCGTTACTTCTTCTCATCTTCGTCTTTCTTTCCATGCAAAGGGGTTTTGTCGCTCAAAAATTGACGGGTTTTAAATTGGGTGAACTATATTTCACTATGAAAGATATATTAATATAAGCAGATCTGCCAAAATTATTAATAAAGAAAATATGTATCATGCATAACGCATAAAATTTTTGAACAAAGATGTGTTATATATTATTGATAGCAGGAATTAGGTTACGTTTGTCCTAATTATTTATCATATGCTTTGATAACATTGGCCAAAAATGTTTGATTTCTGGCTTTGTCGTGAAATAATGTATAGTAAATTTAATTCAGGGTGAGTACCTTTACCATTTTAAACCAAGTGTGTGTAACCACTGAGCACTTCTAAAATGCAATTATAAGTCATCAATTGTTATTAGTTTCAAGGTTCCCAGGGCCCTTTTTTAGGGTTGAGGTTTTCTGTGGTTTTCTGTAGTTTTCTTTACTCTATAGCGAATCCTGAGAACGCATATCTTAAGACGTACCACAGGCGCAGTCGTAATAATAACTTATGGCCGGTCGATACCTCCTGTAATTGGCGAAAGCTGTTGGAGATGCAAAGGCATGAATCTTGAAACCTCTTACATGCTAAGAGTTTCACAACACATAATATATATAATACTTTATCGAATACATAATAATTTTACAATGATTTTCCACGTGTAACATTATTTTAAACTTATAAATCAGTTTCCATAAATAATAACATTAACCAGAGAAAAACCAAACAAACATAATCATCGAAACTATTGTCGTTGGTTCCAGAATCTTACACATTATTTCCTTTATATCACCCAAATCCCACATCTTTTTGTACTTTTTTAATAGTGCGTCGGATTTATCCAATTATACTTTAAAATACTTAAAGCTACGTCTCCCAAAAGCTTGGCCCAAACTAATTTTACTGGGTCAAGTTCCAACGGTATTCTCAAAACCGTCTTACTATGCGTAGTGCTTAGCGTAAATTGTTTTAAAGTAACTTCCGTTGGTGTTTAAATGATAATTTAATTTATTTGGTATTACCAACTTTAAATTAAATTATTATTTTAAAGTAACTTCCGTTGGTGTTTAAATGATAATTTAATTTATTTGGTATTACCAACTTTAAATTAAATTATTATTTTAAAGTAACTTCCGTTGGTGTTTAAATGATAATTTAATTTATTTGGTATTACCAACTTTAAATTAAATTATTATTTTAAAGTAACTTCCGTTGGTGTTTAAATGATAATTTAATTTATTTGGTATTACCAACTTTAAATTAAATTATTATTTTAAAGTAACTTCCGTTGGTGTTTAAATGATAATTTAATTTATTTGGTATTACCAACTTTAAATTAAATTATTATTTTAAAGTAACTTCCGTTGGTGTTTAAATGATAATTTAATTTATTTGGTATTACCAACTTTAAATTAAATTGAAAAAATTAGTAAAAATTTGACGGATTCCAGTAGCGGTTGGTCCTGTTCGCTAGATGTATTTTAAATATTTCTCTCTCCCTTTTTTTAATCTGTAAATTGATTTCTATGTTAGTCATCTTGACTTGACTCCATTTAATTAGTTTACCGATAGTTAATTTCTTCTAACGATCTGTATAATGTTTACCGAAAGAATACTTGAACGTTGTTGCTGGCATTTGCTGTGGCTACAATTTTATCGATGCCCGATACACTGATTTTCAAAGAAAAATAAATTTACGGTGTTTAGTATTATGTTTTTTTTAGCAATATCGTTAATATTTTCCAAAATAGTCCCCGCCGATGATTAAAATTCTTCCCTTTTATGTTGGGCTAGAATATTAAAAACGCTGACTCTACATATCCCTGCAAAACAATATATTGTGATTTATGTAGTGATAAAATACTTCCCTTTTGTGGTAAATGTAATAGCCTCTGTTCTACAGGAATTAGGATGCTGAGCATTTTAAATGGTTTGGGAATTAGTGAAATCCGGTGGCCAGGTTCAAATTTCTTTGACATCAATGATAACCGGGTATATTACCCAGGAATAGTAGGCAGAAAATATGAGCACGGATGTTAGAGAAAAGAAATAGGTTGCTAAATGTGTCATATGTACTAAATGTAACATAAACACTTAGTTCTTAAAACTTTTGGGTGATGACAGCGTAAAATGGGTGACATCCGTGCTCAATAGAGTATACAAATCGGGAAAGGTTCTGCACGATTCGCTTAGATCAGAATTTGTCATTTTGCGGAAAAAAGAGGAGCTAAAAATGTGAAGAATATAGAACAAGAAGTTTGATGAGTCACCTCCTAAACCTTTTCCTCAATGTCATACATAGGAGACTTTACAAAACCTGTGAAGAACAAATAGTATCTACGTAATTCGGATTCAGAAATACAGTGGTATATATGCAGCATACAGGTATTATTTCAGCGGTGCAAGGACATGAATTGTGGGGCGTATTCATGTTTTTTTGACTATAAGAAGGCATTTAATAGAGTAAAATACTAAAAAATAGTAGACATTTTGAAAAATCTGGGCCTAGATGGGAAAGACATTAGGATAATAGCTGACCTATACTGGAGTCAATCTGCTCTTGCCAGTCAGGAATGACACAACAGAAGAGACAAACATATTACGAGGTGTAAGGCAACGTTTGTTCTCTCTCCATTACTGGTTCATATATTCTCAGAGTACATATTCAGAGAAGCATTTTAACACACATAATCTGGAATTCTTCTGAATGGAGAAAGATTGAATCGCTATGCAGATGATACGGTTATTTTCGCTAACAGCTTGGAAAGATTGACAATTGTATGGTTTGAACATAAACAACAAAGGACAAAATTAATGGTCATTAGCAAACAAAAAATTGACAACTGCTATCTAACAATAAATCAAAAACGGATAGAATGAGTGAGCAGTTTTACTTACCTCGGAACTACTGTAAATGAACAATGGGGCCACTCACAAGAAATACGTAGCAGAATCGAAAGGACCAGGTCTACTTATAATAAAGTGAAAAATGTGGTCATAAACCATGACATAACATTAAACACCAAGATAAGACTCTTACGCTGTTATGTGTTCTCCGTCTTACGGGGTAGAAGCATGTACATTTACTGAAGCAACAACAAGGAAATCGGAAGCATTTGAGATGTGGTTATATCGCAGGACACTAAAAATACCGTGGACGCAACGTATAACAAATATCGAAGTTATGAGAAGGATCGGAAAAGAAAAGAAAGTGGTTAATACTGTGAAAATTTGGAAAGTACAATACTTAGGACGCAGCGGGGTATTGGTAGAAGACAAATTTCTTGGTTGATAAATCTCAGAACCTGGTTCGGTGTGAATACCACTGAATTATTTCGAGCTGCAGTTAACAGAATTAAAATAGGTAGCCAACACCCGAAACAGATAGGAACTATTAGAAGAAGAACTTGCTATTGCGCAATTGTACATCCATTGTTTTAAATAAAACAGATAAAAGAACAAACAAACACAAAAGAAAGTAAAGGAGGCCATAAAATCTCTCGGACGTAACAAAAAAATGTGGGCATCTGTACAGGTGCGGCAGCCATGTGCGAATATGACCGACCAAACAAAATGCAATCACGTACTAAGCACACATTTTCTAGTCGGACGTGTATTATCAGGAGTCGTAATTTCAAACCTTAAAGTTTAATAATTGTGATCTGCACGGATACAAAATCTTAGCTACCATTTCTAGCATTAAATGCTTATCTAGCAAAATTTTCATTGTCTAGAGTAATCTGTGAAATTTATGAAGTTGGTATTAGCTATTTAACATTGAGGACATCTAAGTTTTCCGATTACGACGTTAATTTGAAATTTGCTTTCTTGGCTTCCATATTTGTCACTTTAGATGAGTCTAATCCTGAAATAAAGTATGTATAATTTTGATTTCAATTAAAGTTTCTCGGCTACATTCATTGTAGATATATATAAGTCTGTACCGTTACGTCCGTCTAGCAACAAGAACCAATTAACATTATTTTGCAATCTCATCTCACTTCTCCTTCACCAGCAGTAATAACACTTAACAAGATGATCCACGGAACTCTCCACGATTCCGGCGAAGCCCGACTACAAAATAACACGGACGTCCCCCATCCTTTATGACCGTTTCCTTTAGCGCCGCGGAATCCATAAACGAGAAATTACCTCATCTACCAGGCTCTGTCTACCTGACCCTTTATCTTGCGTTCTGGCGACGTACGGCGTTTAAATTTAATTCGAAGGGCTACTCCTCTACTAAACGAACGCAAGAAAAGTTGTTAGTTAAAATTTAAGTACACCGAAGGGTATGCGAACATAGCGGATATACGAGATAGTGTCGTGCAGGTTTAACGGCAAAAAATATGTAATTCTGTCATCTGATTATACCGGTATAATTTACTTGGGCAGTGGAACTTAGGCCTGCTGCAATGCAACTCTTATTCGTCGTTTAACGCATTACTAAAATTTTAACGACAGGGTAATAAATGAGATGGAATCCAAAATCTCCCGCAATTTGAATCATGCGCGCGAGAGGACGCAGTCGCAGCAATCAATTCTCATCAGGTGAAGTTCTGTGGCTCACTATTACTAGCGACATCGTTGTAAGCGAAGATCTTTTTTGCGAAAATAGTTTTTATTGTTGTATCTGCTTGTAGTTGTCCGATTGGTGATACAGCATATTCGTATCAAATTCTACTTTGAATGAATTTAAAACATCAGTTAATGAGGGTGAATGTTCCAAACGACCGTAAGAGCATTACGGCAAAACATATTGATATTCTAAATGCAAATCGCGGGCAGGCCATCCAAACCATGGAATTATTGCATCTTCACCTTGACCGAAAAAAGTCAAGTGAAAGCTACGTCAAATTGTTGGTACTATTCACAAAGAGGTCACGCGATATGTCGCACAAGAGGTTAGATGACTAATAAAATTCTGTTGTGACGTTCTAAAGTGGCTAAAGGAAGATGTGAGAAGGAAACTTCTAGAGAGGTGGTGCAAAAACCATTTCGTTCTCCATAGTACTGTTTTCATCACACAGTTTTTTTTGGCAAAAATAACTTGACAGTTGTTCCCCATTTAGCGTATTGGTCCTACTCGGATCCTTTGTTTTTTCAATGATGAACTTCACGTTGAAGATGCGAAGATTTGACGCGATGGGAATAAAACTATAAGTACTATCGTTACTTATAAATATACCTACGATGGTAAGCAGAAACATTCGGTAAGTAAAACATAGCAAATAGACGATACTCAAGCGCTGAGAACTTTAACTTGGCCTTTTTTTTTGCTTTTTTCTGGGATCTTTTTTCGACGATAACTGCCTTCAATCAATCTAAAAGTTTAGAATAGTATTGTCCAGTAATAGTTGGTACCTTTCGAAGGATAAGCAGGGTTCCCTTCGTATCCCAGAAAACGGTAGCCATTACCTTTCCTGCTGTTAGAATGACTTTGGACTTCTTTGGAGTCAGTTCACAACGTTTAGTCTAGTGCCTTCATTACTGTTTATTTTCCAGCGTGTAGTGGTGGATCCGCGTTTCATCGCAAGTCACAAATTGGCACAAGAATGTGTTGGATTTTGCCGAAAACCCTCCAAAATGGGTGTAGAACATTCCAGGCGTTTGAGTTTTTGCAGTGGTGTGAGCAAATGCGCCGTCCATCTTGCACACCGCTCAGACATGTCTAATTTAACAGTTAAAATGTACGTCACCTGTTCTCTGGAGATGCATGTAGCTTTAGCAATATCTTTTAATGTAGATCCGCGATCAGCTTCCATAAATTTCAAAACATTTTGCACACTTTCACCAGAAGTGGGTGTTTTTGGGCGTCCAGAACGGGGATCGCCATTTACGCTCGTACGACCTTTTTTAAATTCATTCACCCATTTGCAAACAGTACTAAAAGAAGGAGCATTCTCGCCTAACATATTTACTATATCAACATCAATTTCTTTGGGCGAAAAATACTTTTTCTAGAGGAGTTTAATCACCGCGCGAATTTTAATATTGTCGATTTTTAAAAAGCGCCAAAAGTGCTCTGCTTTGAACAAGTGTACACAACAAACTACATCAAGCAATACAATAGCATCAAAGATTGCTTAGTTACCGAATTTTTCAACTTACCCTCGTATTGTACATCAAATACGTGGGTAGATATACACAAATTTCTAGTTACGTTGTTTTTCCTTTCTGTAAATTGAGTTACTTTGTGGCATGCTTAATATGAATAAATGAATTGTACATAACCCCTTGCATTTCTTGAGTAAATAGAAATTTTCAAATTTGAAATAAATATAATCAGATGCTAGTAAAACTGTTAAATATTTATCTTAACTTTAATGTCTCACATACTTTTTGAGATATTAAAGCAAATAATGAATGGTAGTGTTGCAGATAGAGCACTCCAGATTCCAGAAATGGGCGAATTGGTAGTTAAGAAAGTTACCGTTGTTCTTATACTACATTAGTCTATAAACCTACCAAGTTTCAGTTAAATCAGTGAGATACACTTGCCTGTGTTCCCTTGTTACTTTTATTAATTGTCTTTGGAACGTAGAAAAGATAATTTTTTAAAATTCCTTATATGTTTAACGAATTATCGCATTTTTGCAAGTTTTTCATCACAATTAAACGTCTTAACTGTCGGCAACACTGATTAATGGTCTACAGATGATCGACCTAATTGTTGTTCGGAGCTTAATATGGTTTTAGGATCTCGATGATTTCATAATTATATTAATTATCCACAGTGTTTATGGAATTTGATAATAAATGACTTCTGATTAACTCTGTCACCCTGTAATTAACCTTCATTGTCAAAAATTGCTTTCGTAAGCCATCTACAGGATACATCTTTAATTATACAACTTCGTATCCTCGCCATATTTTCTCGGAACGACCCATCACTCAGCCGGAACATTCGCGTTCGACATCGACGAGAAGGATCGACGAGATTGTAAATAAAGGAAAGGAAACTTATAGAATCCACTCCTCTCGGTTTCCTCTCCTTATACATTAACTACTACCTACGTCGCACGTACGGATATCGAAACTTCCTTCAGAGTTTCGGAATAAATGGCGGCGGCGTAAATCTAGTTAAAATGAATGTCCAAAACGTCCGGCATTCATTGGCAGGATCTTGTTTGCCCGGAGACCGCCGTCGTTGCCGCCGAACTCCATCCACGAATACTGATAAATTATCAGACCGTATATTTGATTCCTTCAGTCTATATATTTAGATTTAAAGGATAGATTCGCTCGCCGAACAAACACTATAAAACTTCCGAGTGGCGTGCGTCGTTCGGGCAAACTTTACAAAGTTTGCTTGCTGGCTGTGTTCCGGTGATCTAAAACGAAGCCAGGAAAGTTATCGAACGCTTTTTTGACACTTTTAGTTTGCGAATTTTTTAGCGAGTCTCTTCGCGGAATTGAGAAATATGTCGCACGAAGTTGCCTTTTTTCTTCATGTATTATTTCACAACTCGTTCTACTTACTAACTTTTAATGACCATTAAGGGTCGCAGGGATTGAGACTCAGCACTGGATAATATACAATATGCAGTACGCCTTGCGTCACACAAACAAGCCAATATCGAAAATACTATAATAGGCTACGGATACAGAATAATCTTCGCGATATATGAAAAGATTTGTAACATGCTATGAGTTCGTTTGCTCTTCAAATCAACTGACTTCCTAATTCTCTGGACATAGTAGTAGTAGTAATCGTTACAACGTGCATTTGAATGTTCTGACTTGAGTAGACGCGTCAAAGTTTGCGATGCTTGTTATTGATGTCTGAAGTGTTCAGGTGTGATCGGAAGTATCACGCGAAGTGTTGTATGATATTCCTTAGAGTATGCTACTGGTGCACGTGGTCGTTACAGTTGGGCTATTAATCGACGGACGTATTTCGATGATTAGTTTATGAACTCATTTTTGATCAGTTTAAGCAATACGTTATATTCTAGCAACATGGTTTTTGTATGGGCAGATCCGTGGAACCCAACATGGGTACAGGGATAACGGAGCTGCTAATAATCACTCATGGCCGGCTGATACGCTCTGTAATTTGCGAAAAGCCGTTAGGGGATAGCAAAGCATTGGTTATTACTACGAGGGCGACCTGAAATGTTTCCGGAATCGGCAAGAAATGGCGCACGAGGTGGATTCATTGGTCGGAAAGGGCAACCTTTTTTATGGCAACTCAAAATTTCAGACGTGTACTGTCAGTAGTTGTTGCTTAAGAGTTTGTTTTGTGTAGCAAGTGAGGTGGTTTTGCAGAAATGGGTAAAATCGAATTTCGTGCAGTGATAAAACATTTCGGGATGGGTGGGAAAACGGCCACGGAAATTCGAAATATTTTGCTAAAGGCTCATGGCGGATGCACTCCTTCATTTTCGATAATAATAACGCAATCCAAGGGATTTATTCATGCGTTTCGCAACCGTGGATGAGATTTGGATCCACCACTACATACCAGAGACCAAGGAACAGTCGAAGCAGTGGGCCTTTCCGGGCGACTCGGCTCCGAAGAAAGCAAAGGCTGTTCCTTCGGTCGGAAAGGTCATGGCGACCATTTTTTGGGATTTCCAAGGTCTAATCCTCATCGAATATCTGTAGAAGGGAAGGACGGTCACGGGGCAATACTACAGCGATTTATTGACCCGGTTCGATGCAGTATTGAAGGAAAGACAACCTAGTTGGCAGCGGTAAAAGTGCTTTTCCACCACGACAATGCACAGGCTCATTCATCCCGCATTGTCGTGTCCAAATTGAATAAGTTGTAGTACGAATAGTCTCTCATCCTCCATATTCACCGGACCTAGTTTTCAGCGACTTTTTTCTACTCCCAGATCTGAAAAGGTCACCGGGAGGAAAGAGATTTGCCTCAAGTGAAGAAGTCGTCGCCGCTAGAGAAGATAAATTTGCAGACCCAGAAACATCCTACTTTTCCGACGACTTGAAGAGACTGGAGCACCGTTTGAAGAAGTTGATCTTCGAGGAGACTACATCGAAGAATAAAAATAAAAGACCACACGAGTACCGTGCTTTTCTTGTTGATTCTGGAGACATTTCAAGTCGCCCACGTATATATTCACCATTCTATACGCTATCGGCACACATTCAGGTTGTCTATGCTGCACATGTGTCACAACAGTGTTAGGTAATGCATATGTCCGACGTTGGTTTTCAGTATATTTCTTCTGTTATTGTCGTGTGCATTTTTATGTGTAATTTTTGCTTGCATGCTTGTACTTTGCAATTGTATGTTGTAATACATAAATATTTAAAATGATATTGAAATATTGTCCTTAATTTAGCACTTGTACTGTTGGATAATGAACTACAGTGTCATAAGCCTTTTTCAAGTCTACAAATATAAGATGGAGTCCACGTCAGTGTACCATACTTTTTTCAGTTAGTTGTTTTACAAGATCTCCCAGGTCTGAAACCATACTGTTAGTCTGAGTCTTTTATTTGTTTCTCTACTCCCGATTTTACAATTCATCCATACAGTCTGAACAGAGAAGATGCAACACTAATTCCGCTATAGGTTTCGTATTTCATTTTGCTGCCTTTCTTGGGAATAGAACTTACATATGCGATTTTCCATTCTTCCAATACTTCACTGCCCTATAAATAAGATGTATACAACCTGGGAATTGCTTCTAATGTTACGATTGGGGACTTCTTAATAAGTTCCATGGACATACCTGTTGGATTCACCGCTTTATTTTTCATAGTTTTCATTGCCTCTATAACTTCTTTCACTGTTACTTTTCTTACGACTTAATTGACCGGTTCATTTGTGTAATCTACTTCCTTAAAATTATTTCTATCTTCAATTAATAAAGATTCATAGTACCTCTTCTAGCTATCCATTCTGATGGGATTTAAAGATTTCACTTTCCTTGCATTTTTTTTCAGTGTTCTCAAGGTTTTCCATGCTTGCCTAGATTTTGATCCTCCTATAAGTCTGTCCACTTCATCACATTTCCTTTCCATTTGATGGCTATATTTTTCCTTTTTTACTTCATAATTGTATCTCGCATAGGTTTTTCCATCCTCCGGATCTTGTGTTGTCAGCCGCTTTTGATATGCTATTTTCTTTTCATTTACCAAAAAGTTTAGAGTGTCATTACACCAAACGTCATTTGTTCTCCTGATTTTCTTGCTTGTTTGCACCAACACTTCGTTTGCGGCCTCATAAATACACTTTTTGATGAAATTATACTGTTCTGTGACTGTAACATCTGTTCAATTTTCCATCTTAGCTGCCAACCTCAACTTATACCAAAATACAGTCGATTTATCGGAAAGACTCTCTAGATTGTATGTGGACCATACTTGACTAGTAGTCGGTAACACGGTTGACAATGGGAGCCCACGTGCTCTCGAAACGCTGCGTTCCGCATAATTAATTAATTTGTGTGAGTGAAGTTTACTGCTATACCTGTGAATTGACTAGTTTGATTCATACCTTTTTCTTTATTTGTTTGTTATTTAAATGAAAAAAATAGCTTTCCTTTTACGAGGTAATGGTCAGATCCACAAGAGACTCCTTGCTGTACTCTCATATCCCGAACTTTAAGAGTGGGGCTTGGTCTAACGATTAGGGAATCTATGACATACTGTTGCTTTTTAGTGAGTTGAACCCACGTATACTTATGTATTTCTTTGTGATCAAAGAAACCATTCATCACCTTCAAATCGTATTGAAAATATACGTCTATTAGCCGCATCTTCACCATGTTGGCCTACTATTTTGTCTCCTATTTCCTTCTCTATTCGTCTATTCCAGTCTCTCATTAATACTACGTCTTTCCTATTTCCCACAATATCTAGAATACCTGTTAGGTCTTCAAAGAAGTTATCCTTCATATCTGCAGTTGCATCATCTGATGGAGCGTAAACCTCTATCAGTATTAATTGGTGACGAAATACTAATCTAGTTCCATTGTGATTAAATGTTCGTTTATAGCTGACCAGTTTCTAACCATATTTTGGAATTCTTTATCCAATGGAATGGATCCCTGTTCTTGAAATGAATGCGTATGCTTCTACGGTAAGAGTCAGTAATAAACGAATTACTTCCTGAATTGGACCGTGTCATGATGAGATATATGGAAACGAAATAAGAGTAAGGGGAGAAAGGAATAAAAAGAAAAAGAGATAAAAGAAGAAAAATGAAAAGAGGGGGGTGAAATAGAAAGAAAAGGGGAAAAGAGAAAGAGAAAGAGAAAGAAAGAGAGAGACAGAAAAAAGGGGGAGGGAGGAGAAAGAAAGAAAAAAGAAAGAGAAAGGTGGGATCTCACCTTTCTCTTTCTTTTCTTTTCCTTCTTTTTTCAGCACTGCTATATCGATATTATAGTGTTTTAATGCTTCAAAAATGTTTTGGTTTTTGCTGCCAACACTTTGCGCATACCAGCATCTGAAAACCACTGTCTTACTGTGGAAAATTGTGTTATATTTTCTACGCTTTTTTGTTTTAGATGCCCGAAATCATGCTGTTCTATGCCATTTCATACAAAACGGCAAGAGTCTCTATAGATGTTCTCGGATCTTATGAAGCTAGCAATTAATAAATAAAAATAAAGCCACTGTTCTGTAAAACCCAATACGGAATATGATCGCCTGCTACTAACTAGGAAAGCTTCAATATAATCTATTTTATTTGTCATATACTGTATGTTTTGGTGTAATAACCACAATTTGTTTGCAGTGATATTTTTTCACAATTTGTTTGCAGTGATATTTTTTGTAGATCTTTTAGAGGGACTTGAGCCAAATCCTTTCTAAAAACGTTTATTTATTATTAAGGTCGTCTAGATGTCTTATGTACAGGAAGTACTGCGTAGTAAATGCAGACGAAGAAATTTTATTATAACCTACTCTTATAAATTCACCGTTGACATTAAATTATTAATCTAAACATCCCTATATATGTAAGTGCATTTACATTTCAGTTGAGATGCGGTATGGAAAAATTATATCCATTTCCCATTGTACGAGCGTAAGTGTGTACAGAAAGGGTAATAGAAAACCAACGCAAACCTCTTAAATGGGGGAATAAATTTTCGTAGAATTTATCACCGCGTTATAGAGAGTTCATAATCTTAAACTGCTTCTCGGAGGCGATATATAGAGTAATCCAGACCAAGATGTAAAACACCGTAATAAATATTGCACCACAACGGACGTTGTAGCGATACTTGAGAGCGTTTATAGTAAATACTTCCGTGATGCATAGCGTGCAGTAAACGCTTCCTTCATGATTTCCGTTTCATTTCCATAGAAGCACCACTGACTGCTTCCATTCTGGCTAATATTGAAGTATGAAATATATACGCTTCCTCGTCACAGTAGGCAATTTTAAGCAGGTTTTTTTCTATGTGAAGGAAGAATATCAGCACTTTGTGCAGTAGACGACTTACTTTTAATTATTTCCAAAGAAAAAGTGGATCTTCTACTTGAAAATTTTAATATCGTACATTGTCTGTGTGTAACCTGATGTAATTCTTGCAGATTTTGATACCTTTTAAACGTACTAGATATTCTAATAAGAGCTCATAACGATAGGGTATTTATCATTAGCGACTTTAATGTACCTCAATTTAATAACCCTACTATATACAACTACGGCAAAAGTGTAGTTTTGAATAATTTCATTGACTTTTTAAATTTACAGCAAATTAACACAGTAACGAATTGTCTAGGGCGCTTGCTTGAGCTAGTGGTAACAAACCTTGATAACATTCAGGTTAGGTTTGGTGCTCTATTTCTTATGGACGTTGAAATGTACCATCTTGCTATAAATTTACATTTCGCTCATACTAACACACGTACGTATTCTCTCCTTCCAAGAAGTAAGAAAATTTATAACCATAGGCAAGCCGATTACATAGGATTGTGTAATGCTTTATACCATATTAACTGTAACATTTGTATCTTCAAAGAGACGCAACGTTGAAATTTCTAGGAATGTATAGTAAACGGTTTCCAGGATTTTTTCCAATCTGTATTCCATCCATTCCATCGACTACATCAACTATGTCAATTATGACTAACAAGGGATTTCGATGAAACTTAACAGATCGAAAGAGTACCTTAAGATAAGAGACACGTATTTTTTTTTATCGGCGTGTCCGCACGATTTTGGGGTACAGCCCCCTTCATAGTTTGGACGATTTTTCAATTGGATTCAATGAACGAAGTACTCCGTATTCTTTCCACATTTCTTCTTTGTCTTATTCATCAAAAGAAGGCCGACTTTACATAGAATACGATGATGTATAACAAGATACTATGCATTCGGGGATTTATTTTTATCTGTATGATAATATGATCAATCACCAAGATCGCTTATCGCGTTAAATTTATAATGCGAATTACCAATTATATCTGAAGTGACTGAATAATCAATAAAACTCACGTATGCGTAGATAAGTTCATATCAAATTCATGACAATAGACACGTACATATATTTATTTTGAGTTATTATTACTATTTCAAAATTTATTATACATCACCGTTTTCTATGTAAAAGAGATCTTTTTTTGATGAATAATGAACAAACTTATTATAAAAAAAATGCGGGGGTATGGGGTACCCCGTCCCCCGTTATTAGCTTTTTGTGAAGATATCTACCTTGTGACCACGTATTATGCTGGAAATTATGTTAAGGGTAAAAACTTATTTCTGTTATAGTTCATTTGATTTATATCCATACATAAGTTTATTAATTTTGAAGCTTTATTATTATTATTTTTCTATTTTTACAATTATTAATTTTCTAAACTTGTTATACATCATCGTATTCTATGTAAAGTCGGCCTTCTTTTGATGAATAAGAAAAAGAAAAAATGTAAAAAAAATGAGGGATACAGGGTACCCCGTCACCCGTTATTAACTTTTTGCGAATACGGACGACGCCACCCTTAGAGCGATGCAATATGCTGCAAATTATGTTAAGAAGAAATTTTTATTATCTGTTATAATTTAGGAAATATTTGCAAAAATTGAAAAATCGTCCAAACTTTGGAGGGCGCTGTACCCCAAAATCGTGCGGATAAGCCGATAAAAAAATACATGTCTCTTATTTTAAGATACTTTTTCGATATGTTAAGTTTCATCGAAATCGGAGGGGACACCCGCCGGTGTTCCCTTGTAAGAGCGGTTTGCTGATCGACATCACCTCGTTTGATGAGTGTGTATTCGAAGATATCAGAAAATTAAAAAATAAACATACCAAGTGGGACGACAATATACTTAGTTTACTTGAAAGAGATTGCGCTAGTGTGGTTGCCACGCTTTTGTGTTATTATTCAATTTGTCCCTATCATCATCTACCTTCCCAAACTGTTGGAAAACGGCAAATTAGTTAGTTAATTTCAGTTCACAAAAAAAGCGATGCCACATTAATTAGCAACTACAGACCTATTACTTTAGTAAATAACTTTTCCAAAGTATACGAAATGGTTATATATGGGCGGATATATCAACAGTTTCGTCCAGTTTTATCTGAAGACCAGCATGGTTTTGTGCGTGGGCGATCCACTGTCACTAACCTTACTACTATTACACAATTTATAACCGAATCACTAGATGACAATATACAAGTTGCTGTAATGTATACAGACTTCGCGGAAGCCTTTGACCGAGTTGATCACGAGCTACTTCTACTGAAACTTACACAGAGCGGTTTTTCACCAAGACATGTAACACTATTTCGAACTTATTTATTGGAAAGAACGTATATCTTGGTCATACATCTGATACATTTTCTCCTTACTCTGGAGTCGCACAGGGAAGTAACCTTGGCCCCCTTCTTTTTCTGGTATTTGTTAACGAACTATGTAATCAGTTGGATTGCGACAAGCTGTTTGCCGATGACAAATACCAGAATAAGAACCATTTAGGATTGTCATCTGATGCAGCAGATTCTGAGAAAATTAGAATCCTAGTGTGTCAATAATAATCTTAGCATGAACATCGATAAATGCAATGCTGTAACTTACTCACGAAAGTTCTGTCCCCTTATTTAGCATTATCAATATAGCGGTGTTCTTTTGCATTATGGTTCCTCCTTAAAGGACCTAGGTGTTTTATTTGACACCAAATTAACTTTTAACGACCACATCAGTAGTATCTTATTCACTGCACTGACGACTCTTGGATTTATATTAAGGGTATCCAGGCAGTTTAGTTCTCTTGATGCAATAATGGCACCTTATTTCGCGTTTGTGCGCGCTAAACTTGAGTATGCATCCATAGCCTGGTTGCCATCTGCATTTATACTTAAAAATGTGCAGAGAAGGTTCCTCAATGCACATTTTAAACAATATTGGGTAAATGCAATACAGGACTATAATCATAATATTCTACTAAACAACTTTCAGATACAGTCCTTACAATCACGACATCGTCCAGCTGATGTGAGATTTATTTACAATCTGGTGAACAATACGATTGACACTCCGTCACTACTTGAACGAGTTCGCTATGTTGTGTCATCTATGTCCTTGAAAAGGTCTTGTTAATAGCAGCCTTTGGCATTTTATGTTTTAAAGTAGGATCATTCTTTTTTCAAGTTATACCTTTTTAAACTTTAAAACTTAAAAGTCGACATTTTAGTGCAAATTATTTTATTAGCGTCAGAATGAAGTTGTACTTAATTTAACAGGTGTTCCAAATGGTCGCCATTATTGATAAGACAATGGTAAAGTCGCTGCTCGAACTTCTACCGCATTTTTTGACATGTCTCTTGGGTAATCCACTTACACTCCTCCACTATTCTACGCCTGATCTTACGAATACTTTGGGGTTGAGTTTTATACACTTTTGTGTGTGTTCTTCACGAAAGACGTGTGAATTGGCATTGTTTCAATATTTACGATTATGTTTATTAACAAATCCATTTCAAAAAAAGCTTCTCTCGTCACTGAAGCAAATGTTTTTTTTTTATAAAGTTAAGTTGTGCGTTTGCTCTTTCAGTGAATACCTCACAGAATTGCATCTTCTGCTGCATATCATAAGGGAAGAATTTATTCAGTCTTAAGATTTTATACGTAGAGCCGACCGAAATATGTGCTAACCTCGAGATGTTTGGTATCGATGTTTGCGGACTCATGGTAAAATGAGCAAGTAATTCAACTTGTGTGGCTTCAACTAAATCTTTAAGATTCTTGACACTTTTATTGCACACACTTCCAGCGTTTTGAAATTTATGAAGTAAAAAACGTTAGCCACTAGTATGTATTAGATATACTAGTGGCTAACGTTTTTGTTTGGATGTGTCTGATTAGACACAGGGACTGTTCTATGTGCACAATGGCATTCTTCCACATAAATAAAAATGACTGCAATTCCTTCTTGTGATAAGTAAACTGTTGTCCAAATTAATTCGGTAATCACCATATCTACAACGAAGCCAGGTTGAAAACTAAATCTTTTTAAAAAAGGTAATGTAGAAAGCAAAAACAACAAGTTTTTACCTCATTGTTTATATTTGTACCCTTTTTTCAATTACAGACATTTAAATGGGCATAACTCGGAAAAAATAATCCGATTTAAAAAAAAAAGCGCCAAGAGATTGCCAATACCAAGGCCTTTCCAAAGACGTATCACTAAACACCCTTTCCTATTTTAACTTTTAGATATGGTTTTCACCCCCGATTAGGGGTTGACATTACGGAATCGCAGGTACGTGTAAACTTTGTACCGCTGTAAATCTAAGTTGACCTGTTTTCTTGTTAAATTCAATTCAAAGTATTTTAAAAGTTGTTCCGGGTGGTTAGTTTTAAACGAAATTCCGGTATAATCAAAAAGCAAAAATGCAGAATAGTTACATTAGCAAATAAAGAATTTCAACTGTTTAAAAGCGTACTTGCACATAAATAACCGATGTACACACAGCAAATTTTCTATAGTTCTCCATAAACTGTTAATTTTGAATATTTCTACGATTAAACGATAAATCTACATTCTACCTAAATTTAATAATGTTTCAGTGTACATCGCTAATGTTTATATATCGCCAGACATTAGTCTTGATTACTATGACATATTTCGGGAAACCTTGGACGACACCCAGCTGCACCCGCACATCACAATCGTTCTCTGCTTTAACACGTGTTCGGGGCTTACTATTCCATAGATGTGGGCAGTAAATTCAATTTCATCAGATCGATTCTTTTATACGTTGAAAGTAGTTTACAAAAAAAGTTTTAAACGAAATTATATATATATATATATATATATATATATATATATATATATATTAAATGCACCAAAAACCATAGCTTCAGTGAAAATGAAACATAAGTGTAATTGTCATTTTCAAAAAATCACATACACAAGATTGGTAACTTCCATAACGTAATTTTACTATCTAATAACCCTGGTATTTATTTCTAGGAAAAATAGTTAGCTTCTCCAATTGTATAATGCACAGAGGAAGAAGTTCTTAGATCAAACAAACATATTCTAACGATATCTCGGGGCTCGAGATGTAGTATAGCATAGTAGTTTTTTTGATTAGGGATTTTACTTTGTAAACAAACAATTTGGATGACTCAAATTGATCGTTGTTCCTAGTTCTATAAATTCAACAACCAATGCTTTTAGTCCCAAAATACTACAGATATAACTTTCCTGTTGTTAAATGTTTGGTTATACTTTTTCGGTTTGTGTGGCGAGTTTGAGTGAATCCATTGTATGAGTAACCATATTAGTGACCCGTATTCCAGCTTAGACCGTACAAATGCAAAATAGAGCATAATTATTGGTTCCAAAGAGTTGAATGACAGGCTATTTCTTATAATGTGTCCTAAAGCCTTCAGAGAGAATTTGACGATATTTAAAATATGACCTAGGAAAAGTAATTTAGTATCTAATGTGATACCCTAGTCCCTAACAGTCGTGCGACGATTTATAGGGATGTTTTTAAAACGATAATCCGTTATAATCAGGTGAGTTTTACGAATATACGTGAGGATATTACACTTGAACACATTCATATCTAATTTGTTTGAAGAGGACCACAAGGAGAGGGCAGTGATTTGTTGCAGAAGTGTGCAGTCTTCGTTTGTTTGACTTCGATAATACAGTTTCAGATAATTTGTAAATAACAACTTTTCAAATTCCAAGATATCTCACACATCATTAATGTACAATTGGAAGAGCAAACGGCCTAGATTGAGGAACTCCTCAGGTAGGTATAAAGAAGTTTGATTGATACCCATTACAACGCACATACTGCTTTCTATTTAACAGGTACGTCTGGAACAGTGATGTTATACTTGGACCAAACCCAACGGCTGCTAGTTTATCCAGCAATAGCCCATGGTCAATACGATTAGAAGCTTGAGAGAAGTCCGTATATGTGACATCAATTTGTGCGTTAGTGTCCAAACATTCCGAAAGATACTGGCTCAGTATGGATAAGTCGGTAACTGCTGATCGGTTTTCTATAAAACCATGCTGATATTCTGATAGGGATGATCGAACCTGCGGGTATATACAACTAACACTTCGTTTTTTATTAATAGGAATGATTTTAGTTGTGTTCCAGTAATTTGGAGAAACACAAGTTGTTAAAGAAAGGTTTATTTAACCTTTCTTTAACAACTAGTAGCATAGTGATTTAGCAAAAACACTTGCGCAATCTCTGACTAAGAAGCTGGGTAAGTTGTCATGTCCCACTGTGTGCTTATTTTTTAATTGTTTCAATGCACGATGGACATCTGATTTTTGAACTGATACCACACTAATCAATGGATTACAGTTTAATGCTGCAGAATTTTGCTGGTCATAGTTGGAAGAATGTGTATACCATTGAAGATGGTGTTATAAACGAGTCTCCATTTTAAGTCTTGAGAACGTTAGGAAAACCAGAAGACCTCTTCTTGGAATTAATAAATCTCCAAAATTGCTTAGGATCGTTTCTAATATTATTTTGTACAATGAATATGTAATTTTTATATAATACAGACGACACAGACTTTATTGTTACATGCAGCTCCTTATGCCAATTGAAATCCACAATGTTATTCGATTTTTTGTATTCTTGGTGATAGTGGTTCTCTAATTTAATGTTATTGATATGTTCTTGAGTAAACTTTATTAGATAGTTTCTTATTTTCAGCAGTGTACACATCTAGATTAAAATCTCTGCACTCAATGGATATAAGCTAGTTACCTTCATTTAATTAAGCGACTTTTCAAAAAAAATGCCAAAAAATTATGGAATACACGTATATAAATATAAGTCTTGTGAACATCTTTATAATTCATATTTTTACAGAAAGAACTACACGAAGTAGATTCATTACTCTAACAATGCAGCCATTTCCTTTTGTTCTTACAATCTTGCCCATTAAGTCTTGAAACTTCTTTCTAACATTTCAATGAATACATTAAAAATGTATGACGTTAGTATAGGACTATGCGATTTTCGTCGCGTTCCTTATTAGCGAAGGGTAAGGAAGTGTGAGGAATAGTTGCGAAAATTTTTGTTTTTTTTTACACCAATTAGGATTAAAGTAGTAAAGAGTTTTAGCAATGGATTAAACAAAAGAATAGTTATGTGAAATTTCGTCACAAAATTATACTGGGTCTGATAGTGTTCTCCAACAGTGATTAAAATTTAATGCTTGTAAGCTTTCTTTAAACAAACAAAAAGTTCTCACAGATGGTTGGGACATCCCTGAATTTGGGACGAAATTTACGATCACAAACTTCCTTCAATAAATAAATAAAAAGTTCAGATGTTACTTGTGTGGTGTATTCAATACAATACCCAGTACTAATTTTTGCTTCACTCCAATTAAAGACCATTTCTTTGATCTTACTATTTTCGCTATATAATCTGTTCTCCATGTTCTATTGTGCCAATAAAGGAGACACGTTCTTCTACTTTAGAATTTTGCTCATTAACTTTCTTCTGCTTTATTAAAACCGTAATCCTCCATTACAAGATTATTTAATTTTTCTGGTTGTTCATTACGCGCAACGAGAACGTTCGAGAGAAAAAAGAAAATGGCAAAAGGCACCGAGCGAGTATTTTCCTCCAAACTTCAAGTTCAGTTAGATTACGAATGAAATACAACGGAAGTCTAAACAATAAGTACTAAGGTTGCGTAATTTCTGGCGATATTAAAAACCGACCCCTCCTGATGAGATGGGGAATTATTTCTGACGGAAAAAAAAAGGAAACAGCTCGACATATAAAATATGAGAAACAGTAATTTTAGATTTGAATATTCCTGTCTTGGAAAAAATAATGCCGGAATTAGAATATGCATCTTTATTAAATTCTCCCGACGTTCTAGATTTAAAAATTGCAATTTATATTTTTCATATTAATTTAGGATTATGTAAAATAAATACACTCAGCGAAACTTCTATAGTTACATATGAACTTTTGAACAGAATATATGGTTTTCTTAATATCTTCGGCAAATTATGCATGGAAGTTAATGCTGAATCACAAAGAAACATAAATGTAAGAGAAAATAACAACAAAATTAATTACATTTTATGCAGAGAATATTTGCAATAATGATATCTCGAAACAGTGAAGTTTTTAGGTCCATTAACACAAAATTAATAAATACATAATAATTCTTTCTGAACTTAGTAGTGAGTGTTAGATCTTCTATTCAAAATAACTTTAAACATCCGAGTCCTCGTACTGTCTACCAATTTAGTCAATGTTGAAATAGAAATACCATTCCAGCATCTCATTATTGCAGATTTTAGTTGTTTGATGCTATCGTATTATTTATTATTATCATACACCTTCCTTGTCAGTATTCCCCAAAGATTTTCGATGGATTTCATGTCGGAGCGAGCAGGCTATTGTAATAAATTAATGTTCTTTCAATGAAACCACTAGAATTACAGATAGCTGCATTGTCTTGCTGAAATGCTCAGTCTGGCGTTGGCAATTGTTCACCAAAATCTATCAGAAACGTTTCCAGAAATCTTATATAAAAATTAGAATTCATTCGCGTAGAAATAAAATATATAGGGGTTTTATCGATTATATGCAAAGCAAAACTGGAACATATGCGCATATATATGCATCGATTTTTGAGAAAATATGCAAAAAAATTGCGACAATATGCAAAACTTTTACATAAAATAAATAAATGCAGAAATTTAAACTTTAACTTTATTGCACAACATATTTCTAAACCAATTTATAATTAAATGTTTTTCAAAATTTTGTAAAAGAAAGTTTTGTCTTCTATCAGAATACATGTTTCGAAATAGAAAAGCTTCTTTCAACATCCACAGATGTATTGGTGCATTTTTTAACTTTGGAATACAACTCAAACTGAAATTACTGTTTCACCTTCCAAAATTTTCTTAACTTTCTTCAATTTCAAATACCCCGCATTTTATTTATCACTTTTTTAAATTTCTCGTATATAGAATTACTCATTGTACCCTTAACCTTCTTACATAGTATATCAAATTCGTCTACTATTTCGACTGATTTCGAGAGCGACATCCTTTGCGTTTCTAGTTTACGAATGAAGCTTGAAACAAAGCTGCGCGGCTTTTATCATGTATGGTGCAGCGTCGGACAACAGTAAAATTTTTCACAAGGTATACTTCCAGGTAAAAAAGAAATTAGATAAACCTTCTTGAACGAATTGGACAATTGTCACATTATTTGTTTTGTGAAGTTCTTTGCAATAAATTAAATATGATTTACCTACAATATCTTCATGAAGAATTCCTATTAACAAATGGGCAATATAATGGCCACCCTTATTCCTATTTTCGTCTACCATGATATAAATAAAATTATTCCCTACCAATTGTTGTAGTAAGCTCTGACATTGTATGCTGCTAACAAGATGTGACATAATTTTTTCGTAAGGTACTTTAGTCAAGCATATATATTATTAACATAAATTAACATTATTTAATCTTGCTAGTGGTATGTTAGACGAAATTAATGCGTTACACAGATCCGTATTATATTCTTCTTGTTTTGAGTTTCGTGAAGTTGATGCTACACATTGATATATAGATTGCTGCACACATGTGGATCGCTTTACTTTTTCACATTTTCCAATATGTAATGGAGTTTTAGCGTGTTGATAAATCAGGTATTTCCCCTCACAAGACACCTACAACAACAATTGTCATTTTATATCAAAAGTTAAAGAATTTAAAAACAATTGTATAGCTTTTAGTAAAATTAAAGGTACCAGTTTACTGCAGGCTCGACAAAATATTTTATCGCCATTATTTACCAGTTCAGGATACGGCTTAATCCATAAAGAGATTTTGTTCGCTATACTCATTGTATATACGCACAGTATTTAAAAACGTAACACAATTACATGCTCTATCGCTGAAAGATATTCAATGAATGAATCGTTTATTTGGGAATTAATAATATTAAAACGTATTTACCACATCCCCTCTACTAGGCGAAATTAAACACGTGCAGTTCTTGGAAAAAAGTATAAGAGAAACCAATGTAAAAGATTTATCGTTCTGAGAATTCTCCGTTGTCGATCTACATCAGGAATTATTAGGAATTTTTGGTAATAGAAAGGGTAAAAAAAAACCTAAATATGCAATATATGCAACTTTTGTAAAAATATGCATAGAAATGCCTAAATATGCAATATATGCAAACACTAATTAGCGCAAATTAACTTCAACATATAGACTATAATTAAAGAAATGCAAAAAATAAAATATATGCACATTGCATATAATACGGTCTCTAATTATGAGTAAAAACCACTCAAACTATTACATTACCGCCACCAAAATTTCAGCTTATCGTTACTTCAGGGTCTCTGTGCAAATTGTGCCGATAGTATTTGAAAGCATCAGGCCAAGTTAGATTTCTTCTCACCAGAAAACATTATGCTGTTCCACTCATGTATCTCTTTTAAGGGTGAGTTTGAAATCTTTTTTAGTCACCGAAAACACTTGCTGCCGAATAAAATTTATTGTACCCGTGTGTTTGTTACTGATAAGTTTATTATTTTTATTATTATTATGGCGAGGATCCTACGCCCTTTGTCGCATTTCGCTCTATTTTTCCGAAGTTTTTCTTTTATTGCTGTGTCTCTCATAGCTCTCATAGCTGTCTCTTACGTGTTCCAATTTTGATACTCCGCAGGCTCTTCTCAAGAAATCCATTTCGATCGTTGCTACATTCTTTTTGTTGGGGTTTGTTATCTACCAGCTCTCTGCATCATATGTTAGAATGGGATCCAAGACTGCTTTATGCTTTAGACCACAACAAGAAATTTAAGGTCCGGGTTGCTTGTTTTTCCTGTTGTATTTTATTTCGTATGTCTTCTATTTGTACTGGTTTGTTCTTCTTATTTCTTGATTTTGCAAATCACGGTGGTCATCTTCGTCTTAAGACCCCACTTTTATATACTCAGTCTTTGTCATGTTTATGGTTAGTTCCCAATGTTCGTATTTTGTCTCAATTTTCTAAACATACAGTCTATATCCCCTTCATCACAAGCTATAATTACTTGAAGAGGCTAGAAGAGGCTAACCGAAATATCGATGAACGCTACCTTCGAGTTAATTGTTGATTACTCCCCTCAACGCGACTTTTGCCCAACTTTCTAAAATTGTTGATGAGGTGATGGAATCGTCTTATCTTCTTAGCCACGGCTCGGTTTGAAAACCCTACCTCTTTTTAAATAAACTTTTGAAGATGTTTAGAGGCTTTTTATACTGAAAGATGATACCTGATTTCGTAGTATGTCTGTCTGCCTTCGTGGACCTATAGAAATTTTCCTGCTTTGAGCTACCATTATTGTAAATATTCTTCGTATAAATGTACTAAATTCTTTTAATATTATTTTTCTCGCATTTGAGTTTCTTTGTAGTTTAACAATAACTTCGATGCATAATTTGCTGAGGATATTAAGAAAACCAAATACGCTGTTCAAAAGTCCATATGGAGCTATAGAAATTTCGCAGAGTGTATATGTTTTAATTAGTATTAATTCCCAAACACAATTTTTGCATTTTTTTCACGGAGTATTAAATATCTTTTAAATTGTTACCGATTTATATGTTTTAGTAGCATTAATGAAATGTTGTGGCAAGCATAATAAGGGTGAGTACACTGGGCAATGAAACTTAAAAGTATAATTGCTAGATTGTGTGATAGTGTAAGTGGAAAATTGCTCTTGTACTGTTGTCAGCCTTTTGAAATGTTTTTCAGTGATTTTCCCTGATTGAAATGCGCAATGTGTAGCTTCCTCTACATCATTATTAAAACATATTTTATTAACAGTACGGCGCATACTACCTTCCAATTATGAAATCAAACTTGTAATGTAACTTCCTGCAATAGCGGAAGTTACAACTTTCATTAGGGGGTTTCCATTGCTAATGGGTTATCGATTTTAACGAGGCCAACGTGGCGGCGCACCCGTTGCTTGCTTATTGGTTTTTCAGCGAACCAGAAACAACGTCTGAAAATGTGGGTGTAGTAGTGAAGAGAGGAAATACGAGGATAATTGAAGGAAAACAACTGAGGTCTATACATTTTTAATACGCACTAAAAGCTATTGTGCTCGGTTGTGTGAACGGGAACGTTCCTACGTTGGTTAGAGTTGGAAAAAGGACGAAAAAAGGGCTGGTGACGAGTCGTTCGGGCGAAATTGCGAATGCATCCCGTTTTGGTTGTTCGTAGTAAATTAAATTCTGTTTCTATTTCAGCGAGGTGTATAGGGTCTGTTAGAGATATTTTAAAATTACTCTTCAATTTTATGAGAGGTAAAATAATGAACGATTTATGCAGCTGTTTCGGTCGAGAGCTTTGTAGCTTTTAATTAAAATTACCAATCGTGACATATTAGTTAGAATTGACATTTACAATTTGAATTAAATATTGCATTAGTATATTCTTTCGTAAAATTAACAAAAATGAGTGACTTCAAGTGTTATTAATATCATATAAATTGTTTATTATTTCTATATAATGTTTATAGTTCCGTTGGGTTAATTTTTTTGCTACGTTAAGAAAAAGAATCTTCTCATTTCTCTATTGTTGGTCTGCTAATATAATAATAATAAATAAATAAACAAATGCACGTTTATTTCATTGTACCAAGAGTATGAAACACATAAAAAAAAACACAAAATCAAAAAATACAATTTGTATGAAACATTTGGGTAATTTAAGTGTCCGTTATACAAACGTTTTCTCATGATTTTTCTAAAGGTTTCCAAGTGATTGTCCTTAATCTTATTTGGGATGTTGCAGATTTTTAGAACCTGGCTGATAATTCTTTTATATACATATGTGTACGTCGTTTGAGGCACTCACGAATTTCATATTTCACCAATAACTCATAATAGTGTTTTCTCGCAACATATGCATGCTCAGGAAGGTGCAGTACTGGCAAGGTAAGTATACAGTACTGAACAAAAACATTTCTGCATGACTTCTTTTCAGGTTAAAAATACTAGTGTCAAGATTTGGTCTTCGATGGAATTGACCTAGAAGATGATTACATAAGCCAACTTCAATGCTATGCAGTCGTGATACGCTGAGGGTACAGCCTCTATTTGGACTTCAGTTGATATTGTCTTTAACGCGAATATTATTCCAAAAATCTTCTTCACGAGTATACTTATTTGTTCTCTTCATTTTAGAGCATTATCGAGTTGTTGATCTTTGCAGTATATGCTGTGAGAATAATGTTTTCGTAAGAGAATATTGATTGTATTCGTTTTATTTATATTCAGTAGGAAATTATTTTCAGAAAGCCATTTATCTTTATTTAGCTTTTAGTTTCTTGACGTTTCCTTTTAAAATAGCCACAGATGTATCCTTTACATACATATTGATGAAACGGTTGGTTATTTCTGGCATATCAAAACGAGAAACTTTCCTAATATTGCGACTTGACGTATGTCTAGCTCAATCTGCTATCATCCTGATTGCAGCACTTCACCACTGGTATTTATTTGTTATTATTTTATTTTGTTAAGTACGACTTAATTAAATCATGAACAATTTCTTTAAAACCTATTAAACCAAGTTTTGTAGTAAAACGCTATGATTAACACTGCCGAAAGATATTATTTGAGAAGAAGATATTATTTGGGAAGTATCGCAATGGCTAGAAGTCTGTAAGTCACTGGTCAGTGAAAGTTTTATCAATAGCACCGGATTCGCCATGTATTTTGTCGAATAGTATTGCATGGTGTTTTTGTATTGTCTCACTCACTGGAATATTACTGGAATCTACCACCTTCAGCTGTTTCAATTATTTTCAGTTTTCATTTAATGGAAATTGACTGCTTCTCCATCTCATCTGGATGTAGTGGGAAGGATGTTATTTGTTCAAAAGCACAAACATGACTCAAAGCAACTAATTCTATTGCATATTAAGGGTATTACCAAACACCAGAACACTTCATATGATGTCAATTTTTTATTACACGTATTTGAGGGAATAACGAGAGTACTCTGTTTGTACTGGATTTGTTATGATTCTTTATAACTAAAAATCCGCTACAAACCAATCGATTAGATGGGCATTAAAACACATTAGTTTAAATAGGATCTAAACAGGGATCTACAAACTTTACCCATTATATCCAGATTTCTATTATATACCAGTCTAACTACATCTACCAAATCATATCGGTAAATTAGTATCACCAAGACGCCTGTGTGTAGAGCACTAAACGTAATTTATTTTATAGAGAGCGGTCCCAGTACATTGTGACATCTGTGAAAAAATTGTGAAGCATGATATTCGTTATATTGTAGCAACTTTTATCTATAGCGCAGGCATGTCAGAAGCAGGTTGTGTTAGTGCTAGAGTTAATAAGAAGCATCGGTTTTCTGAGACTGTATACATATTTATAAACGAATCTCCCTTAACTTAATATTGTGATAATATTGGCGCGAAAATAATCTGTTATTGTATTTGTGGTGGTAAGCCTATGTTGTTTCTTTTCTTATATAAACTTGAATTAAATACAGGGCTGCTCAGCGAATGCAGAATTCCTGGTCTTCTATTTTCAGTATGAAATCTCATATCCGTATTACGTTTAAAACGTGTTAAAGAATTTAAAAAAATATACTTTTATAGATAGGGGTGGTCAACTGGATGTTATTTATACTGATTTTTCTCATGCGTTCGACCTGATTAGATCATCATAAATTATTGGAGAAACTTAAGTTGTTTCGGTGTCGGCAGAAACTTTTTAGACTTAATTCGATAGTGTCTTCTAAACAAAATTAACTGTGTTTACTTTAATGGCTCTAAATCTCGAGTTCTTTACTCAATTTTTGGAATTCCCTAGCGGTCGAACCTTGGTCCACTACTCTTTAATATATACATCGATGATTTGCTAAAATCCATTAGCTGTCCTTTACTAATTTATGTTGACGATATTAAGATCTAGCATGCCGTTAAGTCCTTCATTGAGGTTGACTTCCCACAAGGTAATCTGGGCAATATTCATACCTGGTGCCTGCATAATAATCTAAAATTAAACATAGATAAATGTTTCTTTATGTCTTTTTCAACAAGGGTGGATAGAATTGATTCTCAGTATAGCAATATTGGCAATATTAATATTGCCTGTCAGTCTTAAATATTCTCTGGAAGAATTGATTTACCTAGTTTGTTGTGCGGGGTTGATATCGTTGTACCACGCCTGGAATCAAGATCGCACCACTTACTCCACATTCGGTTATAGTTCGGATGAACGTACTCTGGCGAGTGTCTTTGGTGCACTCAGCAAGAAATATTAATAATTTCAACTTTACTTTACTTTAGATTTGCCTTAATTTTTAATTTTTTATATGTTTCGTGCTATTGATATTTATTTATCTTTTTTGACATTTAATTGTTGTATGGAGTTTTTTACAATCCATTACATTACATTCCTTATTATTTTGTCCATTTCTGGATATTTATCTGCTGGGCACTTAATAAATTGTTATTATTAATATTGTTCGCATAAATTTCAAAACGATAGTTTTACTAAAACTTTAAATCATATGTGGGCAACAACCGGGCCACGGGCCGGATCCGGCCTGCTGTAAGATATGATCCGGCCTGCTGTAAGATATGATCCGGCCCGCGAGACATTTTGAAAAACCCAATTAAAAAAAAACACACGATTTAATTATTATTTTATTACCTACTTTTTCGCTTCAATTTCTTATTTTAATAAATTGCATTATAATAACATTGTCGTATTATTTCATGTCTGATATCTATCGCTAAAAATTATGAACACTACTTTAAAATACACTAAATCACTTAAATGCGACACGTGAACGTATTTGCACAATAAAGTTTGGCCCACAACATGTCAAAGGTTGCCCGTACTTGCTTTAAATATACGTATAATAGACGCTCGACATGAATATACATATATAATGAACTATATATTAGTCATTTACATACTTGTCAAAAGACAGTAGGTAATTAGAAATAAAATGGAGATACTGTACTGTGGTATTTCTTTTATCATTACCAAATGAAGTGTACTGCTATAAATTGGACACTATATTAAAGAATGCGAGATATACATAAATAAACAACGAGCGCTTTTTTAAGCGGTAAAATCTGTTTAACTGTATTACATGCGAAGTTGTTAGAAGGGTTACCCAAAGAAAGACATTTGATTTAAAACATAGTTAAGAGGCAGTATTACGAAAGCGGGTTCCATGATATTCTGTAACACATGCACATATAATTCGCGATGTACTATAGAGATAAGCTATGAATACAACGGGTGAAACATTGTTCCTCTGAGGTAATTGGCACTTAAGTTCGTTAATCGCGATAATCCGAAGAGATGCTATTGTGCAGTTAATTAATATATTATCAATAAAGGTTCGGCCATTATGTAGCGCATCGACAATATTCTCTGTGTGTGCATGTTCGTTTTCCATGCCCAGAATACTGTTAATTATTGCTGGTAATCGGGCGAGGAAAGTGCAGTTATTGCGAACACAGTGATGCTTCTATTATGATTTAGTAGCTAACAATGTAACAAATGGGATCTGTTGTACCGCCCCAAGGCTTCAGTTTTGTTGTTAGAACGTGAAGGTTTGGTGAACACATATATAAAGTATACGCGAGGAAGAAGTTTTTGATAACCTAAAGATAAAAGTTAACTACAATTATGTCAATTATACATTTTATAGGAGACGCGAGTTCTTTGATTTTCAAATAGCAAAGAATTGGGAGTACTAATATGAACAAAAAATAGTAACTTCTAAAGCAATCTAAAACAAATGATATATTGAATAAGAGGCCTAGAAAACAATGCCCAACATAATGCCGCTAACATGCTCAATATCATGAATAGTAAACAACTTCTTTAATGATAAAATTACAATTTCCTTGCAATTAACTAAAGTAATTAAATTCCTGAAAAAATATGAGTATCGGAGGGATTTGAGCCCACGACTTCTGCGTTACCGGCACATTGTGCTACCATTATACCACGAGAGCCCTTATGAGTTCAAATCGCTTTTAATACCTAGATGTCACGATGTCTGTAGAAACTCGTATATCGTAATATCTCAGACACTATATTATTATTAAAGGCAAGTTCTCAACAATTAAACTAATATTAATATTAAACCACCGTTGGTATTAAAAATTATAAAATTACAATTTTCTTGCAATTAACCAACGTAATTAAATTCCTGAAAAAATATCAATATCAGAGGGATTTAAACCTATGACCTCTGCGTTACCGGCGCATTGTGCTACACCAAGAAACCATTTGTGAATTCAAATCATTTTTAATACCTATATGTCAACTTTTTTTATTATTGAACTATTGTACTCTACTTTTTAATTTGGAGGAGTAAAATGAAAAGACGCATTTACATTATGGATTGTTTCAAAGCTACTTTTTTAAAACTAGCTAGGATATTATAAGTAATAGTTACGTAATTATTATTACAACGCAAATTTAGGGAGAAAGATTAAATACAAACGCACTCAGAAAAATACACGACCTATACGTCGTAAAAATTCAGCAGCAGCTAGCCTGCTTTTTGGCACTTCAAGTTAAAAACATTCTTCCGAATTAAAAGACAGAGTATGATAAATTACAAACAAATATATTCTTCTTCTAATAATAGAAAAGACGGCTGCAAGCTAAGTGGTGTCTTATCGTTGAGGTTATAGATACTATAATTTGCGGAAGAGACATTTCCTTCTAATCCTTCTCTTTTCAAGATTGTTTTAGGTAGCATTTGTTATTGCGATGCCATTAAAATAAATAAACAATTGATATTAATGATATAACAATGTAGGTATCCAATAGGAAAATTGATTTGGGCATTTCAGCACAATAATGCCTATATAGCAATTATCCATAATTACCAATATCGAAGCATACTAGTTATCCCAGGAGGCTTCAGTATTTACGAAGTGTGTGATTTTAAATAGTCTGATATTGCGGATAGAGATGATGTTGGTAGCTAATAGATACTTTTGTTCGTCGTTGAAAATAAAACTGTTTATTTAATGTATTTTGATCAATGCTGTAATTCTGAGTAGACTGCGGTGGTAGATAAAGATATTTTGAAAATATCACGTGTTGTTTATCATGAGATTTGTGTGAAGCAAGTATTTAATATAACCAAATTGGAAGAAAAACACGGTATATTTCAGTTAATTATTTTTAATATATCTCTATAGCCCGGCATGTAACATTGTAATTATTTTTTACCTTGGCGACATGGCATACATATAAATGTACGTGGGATGTCTTTTAAACTTTGTATACTGGCATAGAAGGCGCTACTAATAAAATGTCAGTACTAAAAAATTAACCTTCATTTTTAGTTAGCCTAAATTCAAAGTTTCAGCAAGATATGTGTCGTGTTATAGCTACAACGAATTGTCAAAGTTAACACGTTAGTCGAAAAATGGAAGTAAATCGAGAACATTTTTGCTTAATAATTTTTTATAATTTTCACAGATAACTATGTCAACAACAGCAGTTCGCTGAGTTGATTTCTGTTTTTGGCAATGAAGCACCACATCAGTCAACAATTTCTCGTTGGTATGGAGAATTTAAACGTGGACGGATTAGTCTTAGCGACGATCCAAGAAGCATGTGCATAAAAAACGGCAGTCACCCAGGAAACATCAATGCTCTGCGCAAGATCATCTACGTCGTCTAACAAGTCCCGGGGTTGAAGCATTATTGGGGATTTCAAAGAATTTTGTATGAAGAATTGTGTGTAAAAGCATTCCTTTCGTGTTGGGTACTGCACCTGTTGATCGAAGAATAGAAAGAAGCTAGGGTGAATTGGTATCAAAAAACTAGACCGCTTCAACGCCGGAAACTCTGAAAATGTACACAATATCGTCAGTGGTGATAAATCTTGGATTTACTCACACGAGTCAGAAAATAAACGCCAGTTGCCTGTGTGAATGTTCCAAGGTGAAGAAAAGCCGTCAAAGGTCATCCGTTCTCAAAATGTCTCCAAAAAGATGGTCGCGATATTTGTCTTGGAAGCGGGTCATATAGTAACAGTTCCTTTACAAGATCAAAGAACTGTTACTGCAGATTGGCATACAACCAGTTTTTGCCGCAAGTCATCGCTGAGCTTCGGAAACCAACCCCGAACGGCGAGACATCAAGACAACGCACGTTCGTACGCAGTGCAGAGCAAGACAATTAAATTTTTAGCACAACAAAACGTTGGTTAATTAAGTCATCCTCCGTATAGTCCGGACCTACGTCCTAACGATTTTTTTTATCTTTTCGAAAATCAAGAACGGACTGCGCGTTCAAAGGTTTCGGGCATCAGAATGAGCAGTCAATGCCTTCAAAAATGCAATTTTGACTGTACCAACAAACAAGTGGAATAACTGCTTCCACAGTTAGTTCGAGGGTATACAAAAATGTATTAATTTTCGTGGAGAATATTTCGGAAAACAATAAAGTCTTTAAAAGCTATCTACTGTTTTATTCCAACTCTATATGCAAAACTTAAAAGACAACCATCATATATAACAAGAAAATAAAACTACGTAAGATGAAGCGGGGTAAATGTCATGTAAACATTAGGAAAAGTTCTTTTGTCCTTAACAAAATGATGCTTATAACCAAAGTTAATTAATTTTTAAGGTGCCCGTTTTCATTATTTTTTTTGAAGCGTCATTATATCATATATGCCCCATGAGTCAGGGTTATATGTGATAATGGAATCTTTTCTGTTGTGGGATTTCCAATTAGACAAACGCAAGAACTAACGTAATTATGATTTTTCAGCCAGAAAATCAAAAATGTTAATATTTTAACTAACACAACATGCTTATTGTTGTCTGAATAAATTTAAAAAAATATATCAAGGTAACTAGATGAACATATGTACATGAGGCAATGAGAGCCTTGCTTAATTGTATGTAGATATAAAAGTTTCCAGTAAATATCGAATACCATTTATCTTCACACGAAATTTCACTCTAATCAGGTCAACCAATTCAGACTTGTAATGAAATTAGTCTGCAGGAAATCCGATGAATGCCGTAATTAGCGCAGCATTTAATTTTTAGGTGGTGGAGACCGATGGGCCTTAGTTATTTCATTCACGTTTACACTAATAATTGGGATTAAATGAGGATATCAAAACTCCAAATCGTGAATGTTTGTAGAGCTTGTGGTGTAAGTAATACTATCTGCATTTATATGCACAGTAGGCATAATAGACGTGGTTTACCTTCTTATCTTCTTGTCTGATAGAGATAAAGGTAAAAAAGACTATTTTTTTTAAACTTAAAGAGAATACATGTTTAGCATAAAACTGCTCGAAACCACGCTGATGACGCCGGGTAGGCAGAAACATGTCTGTGTGTTAGCGTTTCTTGTCTCACATGTCTTTCTCGTGAATCGATTTCACTAATACCATGAGAAAGCTGTATTTACAGCGTTTTCTTAAAGTGCATATATTTTATCTTTTGCATATCTTTAATTATAGTCTATATGTAGACATATTACACTAATTGAAGTTAATTAATGACAATTAGTGATTGCATATATTGAATATTTAGGCATTTCTATGCATATTTTTATAAAAGTTGCATATATTGCATGTTTATGCTTTTTCTTATCCTTTCTATTAGTAAAAGTTCCTAGTAATTCCTAATGTAGATCGACAACGGACAATTCTCAGAACGATAAATCTTTTACATTGGTTTCTCTTATACTTTTTTCCAAGAACTGCACGTGTTTAATTTCGCCTAGGAGAAGGGATGTGGCAAATACGTTTTATTATTATTAATTCCCAAATAAACTGTTCATTCGTTGAATATCTTTGAGCGAAACAGAGTGAAATTGTGTTACGTTTTTAAATACTGTGCGTACATACAATGAGTATAGCGAACAAAATCTCTTTATGGATTAAGCCGTATCCTGAACTGGTAAATAATGGCGATAAAATATTTTGTCGAGCCTGCAGTAAACTGGTAAGTTTAAGTTTATTAGAAGTTTTACAATTGTTTTTAGTTCATGAACTTTTGATATAAAATGACAATTGCTGTTATAGGTATCTTGTGAGAGAAAATATCTGATTGATTAACACGCTAAAACTCCATTACAAATTGGAAAATGTGAAAAACTAAAGCGATCCGCATGTGAGCAGCAATCTATATATCAATTTCTCGAAACTCAGAACAAGAAGAATATAATACGGATCTGTGTAACGCATTAATTTCGTCTAACATACCATTATCAAGATTAAACAATGTTAATTTGAAATCATTTCTGCAAAAATATTGCAAACATAATACACCTGACGAAAGTACCTTACGAAAAAACTATGTTACATCTTGTTACCACCAAACAATCGCAGAACTTTAACAATTGGTAGGGAATAATTTGATGTGTATCATGGTAGATGAAAGTATGGGTAAGTGTGGCCAGTATATTGCCCATTTGTTAATTGGAATTTTTCATGAAGATATTGTAGGTTTTATTGTAACATTATTCATACCACTTAGCTCATGGGTTCAGTCGTGTAGCGGAAGTCATTAGGAATCAATTTCCTTTTATTTATGATTTAATTAGCAATGTCAAAAATTATTTTTAAAAGCGCCTTTACGAATCCAATTTTATAAGGAGCAACTTCCCGGTGTTAAGTTGCCTCCTGAACCGATTATTATGAGATGGGGTACATGGTTAGACGCCGCAATTTTGTACCCGATAATTTTGTAGGAATAAAAAATGTAATTCATCAAATCACTGCTGACTGCATTGCTCTAGAAAACTGTTAAAAGATATAGACATCAACAGAATTGCTACAAAACCTTTTGTATATTAAGTCAAATTATAGCTTTGTTTCATTATTCGTAAACTAGAAACGCAAGGGATGTGGCTCTCGGAATCAGTTGAAATAGTAGACGAATTTGATATGCTATGTAAGAATGTTAAGGGTACAATAGATAATTCTAAATACGATAAATTTAGAAAAGTGATAAATAAAAATGCGGGGTGTTTGAAATTGAAGAAAGTTAACAAAATTTTGGAAGGTGATACAGTAAACGATTTCAACTTTAATTTTAGTTTAGAATGTATTGCAAAATTAAAAAATGCACCAATTACATCTGTGGATATTGAAAGAAGCTTTTCTATTTCGAAACATATGTATTCTGATAGAAGACAAAACTTTCTTTTACACAAGTTTCAAAAACATTTAATTATAAATTGGTTTAGAAATATGTTGTAAAAAAAATGTTGTGTAATAAAGTTAATGTTTAAATTTCTGCTCTTATTTATTTTATGTAAAAATTTTGTATATTGTCGCAATTTTTTGCATATATGTCCCAGGTTTATGCATATTTTCTCAAAAATCGATGCATATATATGCGCATATATTCCAGTTTTCCTTTGCATATAATCCGGTCTCTAGTCATCAGTATATGCATACGAAGTAAGTATTTTAAACCTGCGAAAAATTAGAAGCATATATAATAAGTAACCCAGAGGTACACCTTGATTACGGCGATGCATGGCAGGCATTTTATCACTAATTCTAACTGGCTGTGTACGACTGTTCAAATATCTAGCTAATAGAGAAGTAGTTATTCTGTCAAAACCAATAGATTCCAAAATGCATAAAAGAAGGGAGTGGTTGTCAATGTTAAATGCTATACTATAATCAGGTAAACCAAACAAGATACCATACCGCTATGAAAAGTGAAATTTAAGTATGTATACACGTTCAATAATGTACATGAAAGTAGTTCTTATTATACACTCTAGTACCGTATGTAGGATTTATCATTAATAAATGGAAACCGCCATTCTACTATTACTTTAAACGGATTATCGTTGAATCAAATTGAACTGAACTGACAATATCATAAGGTTAATGTATCAAGCATTAGACTAGTAAGAATTGTTTGGTTAATAATATAGAGGGAGTAATATTTACCTGGAAGCGAGGCGTTTTCTTCTATCCAACCATCTTTGCTGTTGTTCACTTTCGTTCTCCTCGTCTACGCCGAAGAAATTAGCCGTTTCTCGCTTGATAAAATTTTTGATTACTTCCTTCCGTGAAGTAGATCTCGCGAATCTCGGTCGTTCTCTCCTTTCGCTCTGGCTGTAAGTGATTCGCGGTTCCCTTTGCCTTTCCGTCGTGGGCGCGGGCAACGATATTGTCCTTTGCACTGGCGGTATGAATTTAGCAGCCGGTGCCGTTGAAGATTGCGTACTCGAGACGCTAGCATCGTGACCGTCCTCATTGTTCGAGGAGATGTGTTGTTGTTCGGCGAGATCGTTGGTGTTATTTGATGAAGGTGACGGCTTGGTAACGGCTTGCTGCGACGTTGAAGGTTGCTGTGTTTGGGACGATGGTGCTGATTGTTGAGATTGTTGCGTCGACGACGTTTGCGATTGAGATGGTTGCTGCTGGATGGCCTGTTGGGACTGTTGAGTTTGTTGCGAGGGCGATGTCCTCCTAGAAAGAAGTAGAAAATCATTTAATAAACGATTTCGTAATTAATTGACTAGTTTGAATGCAACGGGATTTTTGAAAGTTAAGTTATAAAATCGAAATATCATCATTGTTTTTAGCATTAGCATAAGAAAAAGACAGTTACGTATAGTGTTGTATTATATCGATCAGAGAATTGTTCGACTACATTTTTCAAAGTTTTAAAATATTTGTTTGTCGGATTAATTATTACACCTAATAATGGCATATGTAGTGATTTAAATTGTTATTGCTACAAAGAACGAGTGGAGGGATTATGGATGTAATAAAGAAAAATACTAGGTATTTATAAATAAGTAATCGTTTGAAAGTATTCAAAACTATACGCCTACTATGCGACGATATCAATGTGAGTAGTGGGGTGATGGAACATCAAAACAAGGAATCCTAAAGGCGAGGACACAGTACCATGAATGGGTATCCTTGTCGATTTGTGCAAATAAATAGACAGACTTTGGGCAATTTGCGTTTGAATACGATATCCTTATAATTTAACATTAAAAATGGATACACAACCAATTAGAAAGTAAGAAGGGTAGTTCCTCTTCGATTCTTGAGTTCTTTGCCGCGTAGAAGTTTTGTAGTTCTTGATGTTTCGATTATCTTGTTGTGATCTTCTTCAGAAGTAAGATATCCTATACTTCTTCTTCAAGTAGTGTTTTAATAGAAGTTTATGTTGCACAAGCTATGTTTTCTGTAGGTGTTTCTTTTGGTCAGATAGCGAAGTTCAGTACTCGTAATAAAAAAAGGTCTTGGTTTCGATTCCAGGTTGTTTTTTCCTTGGTTTTCTTCGCTCCATAATGATTGCTGAGAACGAATATCTTAAAACCCACCACAAGCGGGGGCGTAAGAGTAACTCATGGCCAACTGATGCTTTCTGTAATTGGCGAAAGGTGTTGGGAAATCTAAAATTTACCTTTCTCCTGTTCTAGTAGCGGTTTGGAAAATATTTATAACTACTTGGTATCGATTTAAGGTTGAGCTCTGTGATCTCTTTCTTTTTGTGCATGAATTTGTCTTTTTGCTTCTTGCTGGCTACTTGAGCATGATGTCTGACCTTTTCTGTAGTTAAGCAGTCAATGCTCGTTCATATGTCGTTGATTAAGGATACTAAAGTGCAGATGTACATATTTCACATAAATTTCTCCCTATTTAATTGGATTCGAGTGTTGTATATTCTTTTCCTGAATAAAGCGTCAATTGTTCGTTGAACTATTTTTCTAGCGCTAGGTGTCTCAATGTTGTGGAGATATGAAGAAAGGCTGATATTATCTTCGGATTTCCGCATCTGCTACGAAATGTCAGTTAGCTCTACATTTTTGATTTCTTTAGTCGTAAATCTTCCTGTATCTTCGCAAATGTAAATGTTCCCTCCCCGAAAAGGCCTATTAAAGTGGTCTTCAAGCTTTCACGATCATTGCTGTTCTCCTTGGTTCTCGAGTTCTCTGCAGTGTATAAATTTTGTAGTACTTAACACACAACAAGATGATCGAAACGTCAAGTACTATAACATTTCTACACGACGGAGAAATCGAGAAGCGAAGAACAGCCAGTAACCGTGGAAGAGACTACTTTAACTGAGAAGGATATTAAGAGATCTAGGGTATAGGAAAACGCGAAATTATAATTATAAGTGAATATTTTCTGCACTCAAATAATTAAAAATCAGCTCATTGTTAATATATTGGGCATATTGGATTCATTGTTTCCTTTAACTGATCACCCGAACCACTTCAAATTTCTTTGCTTCCTTACATCTGGAAAGTGCTGTTATTACTACCAGTGTTCGTATGGAACATACTATTAAGTTCTACCTCAATTAAAAATATGTAAATACAATATTTTCGTCATGAAAGATATTAGTCTATCAGAATACATATGTCTATTACATTTTCATCACTTCACTATTGAGAATATAGATATCAAACACATAATATATAAGCATAATTAATTGTGATATTACTTTTGAATTTACTTTACTGTAACACTTCAAGTATTCTGTAGCTATTTTTATTTTAAGCTGTAAAATTTCTTGTTTCAAATATTTGATGTACTACAAGGATAGTATTACTCCTATTTATGATTTTAACTCTCAGCTCTTGTCTAAATAGTTATTATATTATTGGTATATACTGATTTTGTTTGTTATGTTTAAAAGTTAAACTACATTTTTGGCAATAGTCGTAATCTGAAGAACTCTCATCTATAGAATATTCACCCAAACTAATTATAAACTAGTCTATAGTGCCGTCAGTATTTACTCGTCTAGCAACAGACTTCTCTTCACCCCTTCTTCCGTGACTGCAACGTTTTCCCCGCTCTTCAATAGGAAATTTTATGAAAACATTCTCTTTTACTACTTAGTTTTATTTAGAATAGTGAAAACAAGTTCAATGGGATTCAAATTCCGCTGACATAGTGGCAACCGTAAAATACTCTGATTCTGCCTTTTGATAGTTATTAATTAAAATGCAGCAATTTGAGTGTATCGCTTGTCAGGTACCACATAGCTTTTCCCACGTATCTCTAGCGCCATTGAGGTACGTCACCTTCATCCTAGGAACAACTTCGTCCAGACCATTTTTATCAATGCTTCCTTCTAGTGTATTTCCGCTAAAAAGTGTCTATACAATATTAGAATACGTTTTGTGTATATATTTCTCCTTAATTAGTTTACCTTCAATTTTTTTTATAATTCCCCATCATGGTTGTTGCCAAAAACATTTCCACACAAACACGCTACCACCTCTACGTTTCATAGTTGGCACTATATAACACTTTTTGATCTTCACGTTGTTGCATATTGTTCTAAAAGGTTCAAATTTAACAGCTTTGGAAATATGTCACCAATCGTTAACTACCCAATCTTTGTTAAGATTTGCTTAGTAATTTTTTTTCTACTGCCTTTCCGTAACGAAGGCTTTTCGATAGCTGCTTTTAGTCGACAGAGAACAGTCATTATTAGCATTGGAAGTATTCCCAATTTCAGGTGTGGTTAACCGCCAGTTTGTAACTAGTAATTCTTAAATTTGATATTTTTTATTTTAGGATTTTTTAGACACATAAGTAATCCATTTAAATGAATACATAGGCTTCCACGGCCAGAGTCAGTAATAAACGTTTAAACATTAAAGAACTGTTTCCGGAATTGGGCCGTAAAACAAAGAATTAAAAAGAAAAGAAAAAGTGAAATAAGGAGAAGGTGAAAAAAGGAATAAAAGAAAGAAAAAAGGACAAGAGAAAAAAAGAGAAGAAAAGGGGATAAGGGAGGACAGAAACAAAGGAAAAAAAAAGATAAAAGCGGGATCTCGACGTTTCGCCTTCGTTGTAGGAGGCTTCTTTGGGAGAAAAGAGCAGGGGAATCAGAGTAGTGCGGTAATTCAACGTGTAAACCATGCTAGGTGGGAAGTCACTTTGGAAGAAGATCACGGAAACTCGACGTGTTAACCACGCTAGAGGCGAAAACCTTCTGACAAATGTATATTGTGCTAGGTATATTGATTTTGAACGAGGGTCCATTAACTCTTCATCTTGTTTGGTAGATCGGTGGATTTTATTTTATTTGTGGGTCCACTGTGCGTGTGTATTTCCTATGTTCTCTTTCTTTTTGTCTTGTGTAACGTAATTCCTTTTTCCTCAGCTCTTCGTTTAATTTGTGCAACTCCTTCTTTCCTTACTCGTCGTGTTGGTTGTATTATTCTTCGTGCGTCTCCATTCTGTGTAATGTATTTTGTGTTCTTCTGTATATTATGCTCTCAAGTGTTTTCAGGTTAACTTCTTGATACAGAGTTGCATTTGTGATGTAACGCGGTGCCCCTGACGCAAATCTCGTTAGTTTGTTGAGTTTTCCTTGTATCTTCTTTTATTACGCTTCGATGGCCTGCTGCCAAAGTTCACCAGCGTAGGTGACGATAGGTATTACTATTGCTTTGATGATCTTGATCTTGTTATCCAGTGATAGCTTACTTTTTTCGTTTAATAGTGTTGTTAATTTGGATTTCGTCGGTGTTTTTTATGTCTTTTACGTGGCGTGAAATAAACTGTCGTGCTTTTTCCTGTATTTATCTTTATTCGCCATTTTGAAAACCACTTGTAGAGCGTGTCGATGTATACTTGCAATCTATCGTGCAGCGGTTTAATTTTCCTATGGCTGTAATAAATGGCTGTAATTTGTCGTCTGCAAATTGGACAATGTGACAAATGTTTGACTGCGGTATGTCGGAAGTGAATGTTAAACAGGAGCGGTCCCAGCACCGAGCCTCACGGAACTCTTGCTTGCGTTAGTCTGGAAGTGGAAATGTCTTCTTTTATTTTAGCAGAAAATGTTCTGTCGCGGGGATAGTGTTGAATGAGAGTGGTAAGCGTGGAATACGGTGTAATCTCATTTTATGTATGAGACCATCATGCCAGACCATATTAAACGCCTTCTCGATGTCTAGCATGATGGCTGCAGTTGTATGTATACTGCAGAGTACGAGGTGTATATAGGACGAAAGCGTTGCGCCTGAACGGTTGATTGAGTGGAGGGGGTCGGGGCTTGCAAGAGGAGTTTACATATCACGGATAGATAATGTTCGTCCTCCCAATTAATATTATCGGTTGTATGTTTGTGGATTTCCATTGCTTTGCTGATTTTTCTACCATAGAAATTTGAATTTATCGCGAAGACCGAAGTTTCTTCAAATATTGTGACTCGTTTTAAGATAATCTACGGTTACCGCATACGTGCCCCGATTTAAGACAACATTTGTGCTCTTTAATGCAGGTCTCAATTGAATGACCTGTCTCACCTACTAAACCGCAAGGAAAGGGGACTTTGTAGACACCTTTAGAGGATAGAACCTGAACTAGATCCTTAGGAGAAGGGAGAATGTTCCACTTCCAGAAAGAGTTCGTCTAAAATCCATTTATATTATTTCAATACTTTTATTTTTCTTATGACTTGTTTTAGGATTTCGTTATCCCTTCTTCATGGCAAAACTATTGTTAACAATGTTAAACGTCATTAAAATTCATATAATGTGCAATAATTCTATAACTTATCGAAAATGTTACATTGCACTTTACGTTGGAATCATATTAAAATTAATCTCCAAACGTATTGATTATTGTAATAACTTGGTCATCACAGTAGATGTAATACGTTTTCGATTACTTCATCTACGAGATAATAGAAGATTCTTCCTTTCGGTTTAGTGTAGTGTATGGCGAATTCTTTCCAATGTTTCCAACCACACCGCAATTTGTTCCGTTCATTATCTTTCTTCACATAAAGTACATACTGCTGCACGTTCAGTAGTGCATAATTCCCCGTGTTTTGACACTTTAATATTTCACAATGTAATTTTATAAAAAAAAATAAGCGTACTAAAAATTCCCATGCTTTTTGTGAACGTTCGCTCGGTCAATTATTTGGAATTTTATGGAGGTTTACGACTCAACGGATGTCGTAAACCTAAATGATGGAGGCAGTAGAAATTTCCAGAATTGTATTTTGGGGTTTTATTATTTGATCTAATTCACTCATTATTTGTAGCAAAACGGGCAATGAAATTGTCTAAATGGTCCAAAACATAGACAGACATGTAAAATAATAATATGCGTTGCATATATTTTGTCCCTTCAAAAAGGTATTTGCTTATTTTATTTTTACTACCATGTTCCCATATTTACGACGAGTACAAAAAAAATTATTTGAAATTTCTAGTGAGATCGAACAGGCACACTGTCGCCAGTGAGGCATAGTGGTAACAATTAAGCACTAAACAATAATATGCAACAGGATTTTCAATGTTTTTAATATTCTACCAGGGTGACCTAAAATGTTTCCGGAATCGACAAGAAAAACACGGTATTGTTTTTATTTTAATTTTTCGATGTAGTCTCCTCGAAGATCAGTACACTTTTTCAAAGGGTGCTCCAGTCTTTTCAAGCCGTCGGAAAAGTAGCATTTGAAGCAAATCTATTTCCTCTCAGTGTTTTTTTCATAATAAATCCCTATAGTATTGCACCGTGATCGTCCTTTCCTTCTGCAGATAGTCGATGAGGATCAAACTTTGGGAATCCCGAAAAATGGTCGCCATGACCTTTCCAGCGGATGGAAGGGTCTTTGCTTCTTCGGAGCTGATTCGCCCGCAAAGGTCTACTGCTTTGGCCGTTCTTTGGTCTCGGGTATGTAATGGTGGATCCAAGTTTCATTCACGGCTACGAAACGCATGAAGAAATTCCTTGAATTGCGTTGGATCCTGGCCAGACACCCCTTTGAAACGGTCAACCGAATTCGTTTTTGCTCCAGTGTATGTAAACGCGGTACTGATTGCGCCGAAAGCGTTTTCATACCCAAACTTTCGTGTAGGATATGGCCAACGCGTTCTTCTGAGATGCCTGTTGTCTCTGCTATTTCTTTCAGCTTCAATTGGCGATCGGCTAACACGGCATCATGAATGTTGTCGACCATTTCATTGTTGGTAGCGGTTTTTAGGCGTCCGCCATGTGGTTCGTCACTTGTGCTTGTGTGGCCACATTTGAATTCACTTACCCAGAAGCTGATGGTCGAAAATGATGGAGTACCTTCGCCATGAACTTCTGGCAAAATATTCCGAATTTTCGTAGCCGTTTTCTCAGCTATCCAGAAGTGTTTTATCAATGCACGAAATTCGATTTTATTTATTTATGCGAAATCGCCTGACTTGCTACACAAAATACAGGATTGAACAACCACTATTGACAGTAGACATCTGAAATTTTGACAGTTGCTATAAAACAGGTTGCCCTTGCCTCACTGGTCGGCAAGGGCAACCTGTTTTATACCCACTTTAACCTTCGTGTGCCATCTCTTACCGATTCCGGAAACATTTCAGGCCGCCCTCGTATTTAGTAGATTTCACAATCAAAACTTGACTTCGAAGCCTTAGAAAATAGATCATTAAATTTCATTCCTGAACAGTAATTATTGCGTTAGAAGATGAAGAAACTATAGTTGTCTTTACGACGAGCACGTTATTAAACATGGAATTAAACGTTTTGAGATGCCTCCGCTTTCGTGGAAATTAATACCACTAATTATATGAGATCTTCGGCTGCGCAGCGCTCTTTCGAGTCATGCCTTATCATTACATCATTAACCAAGACGTCGGAATCTCTCTATTTGAAACATTTAGTTAGTAGGCTCGAGTGTAGGCACACACCCAGACTATTCATACGCGCAAATCACTGAGTCGAAGTTACTTCTAGTTAGATGTTCTGTATTCAGAAGAGGAAAACAAAGCGAAGTTCCTTGGCGCCCTGGTTTACCGATAAGAACGGTGCTGCTATCTACCCCGTACCTATCCGCTCCGTTTTCATAATGAAATTTTCAAAACTTACGATAGCTATATGTCCTCTAGTTCGTAACCCGAACTGCGGGTGGAAAGTTCTGACGACACACAAGTTCAACTGTCTTAATTTTATAGAGCGATACACGCACTCCAAACTACGTTCTACCGGTCGGTTTATTTCTCAGCGTAGGCTTCCCATTCTTGTTCGTTCGCTTCCGCTTTCGCTGTCAACGTTGATTCTGTTTGCAGGTATACACAGACAAAACTCTAAGATAATTGGATCCGAATGAGGAAAGTTTAAGTGACAAGGCAGTTGTTTTATTCGTTTAGTTTTTTCCTTTTCTTCGAAGAACGGTTACCGACGCTTTTTCCAATGTTTTGACTTTCTAAACCGTAAAATTAAAATCAATTATTTATATTGGTCTTCTTCTCGTAGAGATTATGTGTATATACAACGGTGTTTGCATATTGCAGCCCCGGAAAAGTATAGTCTCTGCAAAACCAATTACATGAAATTATAACCGAATGTTTGCTTACTAATAAGGGAACACTGGTAATCCGAAAATTTAGATTTCGATTAAACTTTCACGACTGAAAGAATACCTAGGTATAAGAATAAAACATATTCGTTTAACGGCCAAATAGCCCGATTTCGGGATATAGCCTTCCCCAAAAATTTTAATGATTGGAAAAGTACGAGGGTCACGCTATATATTTTGTGATGCCATGAAACTAGAGAAGTTAGAGCTGGCAACACTGCATTTCTAAATACCACCATCCTTGAGTAGCAAGATCTGACTGTCAGTTGAGTCGGTTCTCTCATAGAACAAACGTGGTACGATTCGTTATCCAAACATAGACTTGTTAAGAGAACATGTGCGCGCAATGATCTAGTACGAACGATTGCAACTCACATTTGGTGATGAATGTTCTCACTGTGCGGAGGATATGCGCAACTGTGTTTTGCTGGTATAGCGAATTTAAGAGGAGACGGATATCGGTTGGTATCATATGCGCTTCATGATTTCCAAAAAGCAGGTCTAGTAAGAATTACCCGAGAAACGTTAGGAATGCTAAAAAACGGTGGACATCGTATTCTATCTGAAATAGCAACCGATGGTGAAACTAACATCCAATTTTACCACCAACATCAACAATAGCCAAAAAGCAAAGGATTGTTAAGAAAGTTATGTACGCAGTTTGCTTTCGTAGTACAGGATTAGCAAAAGCAATCAAGCTGGAAAACCAACGTACAGTCACAGTAAACTGGTATATCACAAAATGTTTACCTGCAGTCCCTAAGTCAGTCAACATTCGCAGGTTAATATTGCATCACGACAATGCATCGTTACACAGTGCATAGCAGACAGTTGAATTTTTACGTGAAAATAATGTGATTGCTGAAGAACATGAATTTTCACGACGACAGAGGATGAGATGGATGAAGGACTTCACCAATTTTCCAAAAGATGACTGGTTTCAAGTTTTACGTTGTGGAAGCTTCGGTTAAAAAGAGAACATTGATGCAGACGATTATTTTGAACATAAATAGAATCATTTTCGTAAAAAGACTTGTAGCTTTCTTGTATTTCAAAACATACAGTGTGACTCTCGGCAACTATAACAACGACATAGTTTGAAGTATTAATAAAGGGTAGCGCAATGGGTATTGACAGTTTTTTAAAGGCCACAGTTAGAATATGAATAAACTGCGGGAAAATATTACCCCGGGGTGTGATGTGCATCCGGAATACTAGGCCAGCACTTTTTCGAACAAAATGATCGTGCAGTGACTTAAGGGTTTGAGGTAGAACATAACGACTTAAGGTTCCATGAAGATGGAGCAACACGCCATACTGCAAGAATTTGTATGGATCCTCTAAGAAACATCTTTGCTGGACGACTTATATCCGCCAACATTTCTAAAGAAATTAGAGCGATAAACCAGGTAAGTTTTCAGTCACGGATTCGTGAATGTTTACAAAAGCGTGGTGGTCATTTTACGGATGTTATTTTCGAAAAATAATTTTTGCTGTTAAGTTTCATTGTATGTGCAATAAAAATATATTTTTTTGACTTGGGTGGTTTCGTTTGGATGTTCGTGATAACCTTCTAAAGGACGTTAACACCCATTGCGCTACCACATACAATTTCAATTACCCTTATTTCATTTTATAGCTCATCATGACAGGCTCCAATTCCGGACATAGTTCGCTTATTATTTTTTATCATTATTTTATGTGTAAACATTCCTGCGTCCGCATCGCCTATGCTCACTCATGAAAGTCACAATCACAAATGATGTGAGTACGTAAACGTTACTGAACACTCGCCTTGATACGGCCGCTCGGCCGCTCCACGTTGTTCTCCACACTGCACTGTAACTTGCTCCACTTTGCCGAGACTAGTTATAACATCGTTGTAGCCAGATCATTCCTAAAATCTTTTATTGTCTTGATAATATTTTATTTTCGCTCCGAAACAGATTTTACCTGTTATATTTGGTTCGAATATACATAATAACGGAAAACATTTTGGAATGATTTGCGTGACCTGAATATTTATAGAAAAAGCACCTCTGGCATTCCGCCTCACCTACTAAATGTAAATAATTTAAATATCAATTCATCTCGGCATCGAGTTCCCGTTCATTACCGGATCCAATTGTTTTTAATTTTTATAACTCTAATGTGAAACCGGGAGTTAGCACTTTCTTCTTCGTTGATAACAGTGAAGTAGAAGTTGCTTCTATTATTTCCAGCATATCTTCGAACTCAGTTGGAGCGGATGGCATCTCCTTGAAAATGCTTTTACTGCGTTGTCCTACAATATTACCAATTTTAACCCACATTCTCAATTATTGTCTCCAGGTGGATGTCTTCCCTATTGATTGAAAGAAAGTTCATGTCATCCCTATTCCGAAAAACAAGAACCCTGCTAGCAGTCTTGATCTTCGCCCAATTAGCTTATTGCCCGTTCTGTCGAAGGTCTTGGGAAAGATTATTGACAGGCAATTGCGCAGTCATTTGTCAAAATTTCATCTGCTACCTACGTTCCAATCTGGTTTTCGTCCAGGATTCAGTTGTATGTCTGCTCTCACTTGCATTGTCGATGACATCTTGTCAGCGAGTGACATTGGTGAATTGACTTTTGGCTTTTGACAGAATTGATCATAGTCTTCTGCTAGCTATTCTTCACTACATTGGTCTTGGCGAAATTGCTCTTTGCTTCTTTAGGGCTTACTTACTTGGCAGAAAACAGGTGGTGGTTGCTAGCGGGAAAGTGTGTGATTGGGAGTCTATACACTCGGGAGTTCCGCAGTGATCCATATTAGGTTTTTCCATAATTTCACATGCAATCTCCACTTCTATGCTGATGATTCACAATTGTACTGATCCTCGCAATTAACAACACTCCTCTAAAATTTCAAAGTAATGAGAAAAATTTAGACCTCTTTGTAGATAATGATGTTAAGTTTAAACATCATATTAGTATCTGCATTAGACGCGCCTACTGGAATTTGAAATTAATTTATCCCCACCGGCATTTCCTTGACGTTTCTATTAAAAAGCTGCTGTGATTGCTTGGTGTTATCACATTTTAATTTCTGCGATGTTATTTATGGCGTTCCATCTTACTCATTAAATAAAATGAGGCATCGTACGGATGTACACTATACCAACGATCTTATCGACATACCTAAGCACCATACCCGGCAGTTTGAGAGAAGCTTTAGCTACGCTTCTGCACGATTCCCCTGGATATGAAAGAGTTACCATTTTATACCTTTGGACATGCTATTTATAATAGTTTAATGAATGAGCAACTCTCTGGCAGATAAAGAATTGTAGTATTTTAGTATATTATGGAACGAATTATGTTCTCATTTTCTCTCTGTTCTTGGTCACCGTTAACAACAGGAAACCTTTTTAGTTTACTGATGGTGATCCAATTGGCAAAAATGCTTGTATTTTTTTTCTCTCTTTTGTTTCTGTATTTAGTATTTACTTGCCAATAAATTATTATTATTATTATATAGAATGGGAGGATGGTTTCCACCGTGTGGTATTTCATATTCTAGGCATCGTTCGCTGTTATTGCAATTGTCTACGACTGATATTTATTTTCTAAGAAATAGACACGTTTTCGAGAAGTTCTCTTCCTTGTGCGCGCTGTAATAGAACTTGCATACTTTACAAACGGCGCTTTCTTCTTACGCTTATAGAAGTGCTATTCCTACATTAAATATGCTTCCTTCTGATAAAAACAATGCAGGAAATAACTTCAAGCGCCCGCAAAACAAGATGTTATTCAATTGAATTAATTTCCATCCGTCGGCAATTAATTTTTAAGCAACGATAAATGTTCATATTATCACCTTCAGCGGCGGCATCATTACAAGAAGTTACTTTTCAGACAACATCTCAGTCGGCGTGTCCCCGACAGGGGCCTCCCTTTTATTCTGCTTTTTTTCTATTGAAACCGTTTTTTAATTGGCGGCGGCGCTGGTCATCCGCCGTGCATTGTTGGACGAGATAACGAATCGCGTATCATAATTAATGAACGCTCGGTGCTGCGTTCGCGGCTCGAATAAGAGTGTTTATGGTGTTCTTGTTGAGCAATTTATTTTCGCGGCGAATCGAGGTCAAGCATCACTAAATAATGATTTTTTTAAACGGTAGAGAAGTTCGAATTAATTACGCGTGGCGGCGTTCCTGCTGCAATCGCCGGTTGAAGGTTATATGGTACGGTTTATTGGGTCGTTCTGGTTAGAAACAAGTACAGCAAGAACAATGTAAAAGGAACCTATATATAGAAAATAATAATGTAGGTGTTTCGTTTATTACGTGTTCTCGTAACTCGAATTGGATATTGAAGTTTACATTGTTTTGTAAATCAAAAATTCCTTAGTAGAAACTCGTAAATTGAGGCCTTTTTCCTTTACTTTAGGTTTTAGGCACTCTGCCTGTTACGATATCCATCTTTTATTTAACTTAGCTACACTTCTTCTTCCTAAACATTTATAGAATCTCGCATTGGCTGGCAACCTCGTCACATGCATCAGTTCTATATATTCCTTCCACTTATTTTTGTTTTCCTTTATTCTTTCATTTGTCTCATGTCGAAGATGTTTAGTTCTGATCTTATATCTCCATTTCTTATTCTACCAGATCTTATGCAACCTTTGATTCTTCTTAAAAATGTTATCTCTTGTGCCTGTATCCTGCTTTCTTTTTTTTTCATTGCTATCCGTGTTTCACTACCGTATAAGAGGGTTACCATTGATATCGTATTGTAAAGTTTTATTTGTGTATTCTTTCTTGTTTTGTTTTTTAACATTCTGTTGATTGTTCCACAGATATGTGTGAATTTATTCAGTTTTTCTTGCATGCCTTTGTTTCATACTTAAAGTGCGTCACCTGTACCAGTACACTGTCGTTTATGACTTTGTCCTAATTGGATATTTACCCAAGAAAGATATTTTCGTTTCAGAGTATTGGCAGATTTTTTGTAAGATATGCATCTCTTTCTATAGATCATCCCCTGTTTCTGTTAGGAGTACTAAGTTTAAGATAGAGTTTAGGGTAGTGTTCTGGTTAATACGTATTGCTTTAAGGCATTTCATTTTCTATTCCTTTATAATGGCATCAATATAGGCATGTTAAATAATGTTGACATAGTAGCCTAATCTAGTTTGTTGATATTTCCCTAGTTAATCCAATCATCTAAATTAAATTCTGTTACAAATCCAGAAGCGCATATTCTTTTTGAAATTTCATTTGATAATTTGGTGTTGTTTGAGAAAACTGCACAAAAACAGAATGGTTTTTGATTTTCGTAATATAAATGAAATAAATCGGTAGTAATTAGGTACTCCGTCGTGGTAAGCAATATTTTCAGTTATTCCAGTACTTTTAAGCAACGAAAACTAACGATGATTATTGGAATGATAGAAAATTGCACTGATTTTAGCATTAAAACTCTTAAAACCGAATCTCTGTGATCCTTCTGGTAAGTAGATAACTCATTAATAGTAATCAGTAATAAAAAGTAGTATCAAAACATTGCCCTAAACGTGGTTAGAACAGTTGAAGGTTTCTAACAAATCTTAGTCACAATTTACGATCCTTGCTATGTAGTTCAGAATGTGCTAACTATTACCCTTTGAAAAATTTATGCCGTGGGCGGGTAATGGACGGCAAAATTGGACTTCAGTTCTTCTAAGTTTGTGTAAAATATATTTCTGGATTACACGTATTGTCAGTATCCCCGCTAATGTTTAAGGTCACCTTTATCGAAAGACAGCTGTAGTTGGTGAATGTCTTCGTAATACTTCGTCCAGGAATGTTTCCTCAATGTTAATGTTTTAGGTGGTTATTTTGTAGACTAGAATAGAGATCTGGTTCAATAGTTTAAGGCATGGATGTTGCTTCTTTAACCAGTTAATCTACTTTCATTTTTCTCAATCTCTTGGTGTCTTCTGAATTAAATGAAGTGTATTACGCAATAGTATTTATATATTCATCAATATACCTATATCCATTTACCTGTGCTATTTATCTGTTCGTCATTGTATACTTCGAAAGTAAGTATAATAAAGTTATTAATCAAACAAAAATCGATTCGATGAAACACAGACTAAGTTCACGTCGAAAATTCCACGTGCTATTACTGGTTATAGAATGTTCTACCGTAAATTACCTTTGACCCACGATCGCGCAGAAAATTAATACGAGAGGGAAATCGAGAACAGGAATGACAGGAAAAAGGGTTAGATAGGCATGTATTAATAAAAGAAAAAAAAAAACGCCGGTTATAGGAATTCTCTCAAGTAAAATTGATTAGTCAGAAAAAATGTAATTCCTTTTCCCGATAATTACGTTTTTTTTTTCATTTAGTTTTCAATGTAACACGGGACAGAGGAATGGAATTTTCAGCTGAAGTGTTGTCGTAAATGCTTCTAAAATTCCTATATATCGGTATTCATTTTTTCAAACTGTAAAAGCTGCATCATGTTGAATTATCTAACTTTACACTTCTAAAGTGTAATAAAATGACATGGAAAACTTAGAAAATAAAAAATAAGTACATCGTTGTCGTTTACTGGAAGATTATTTATGAACAAGTTTAGACTGGAAATTAAATAGAATTTGTTTCCAGGTTACAACGAAGGTAATGTGTGCAAATAAAATGTTATTGCAGACATTTCAGTGCAATGAAAATGGATATTTGATAGTTCAGGAAGAAATAAACGAGAATTTTGTTAGCCATAGCCATGAGAAAAAAAGTTTCTATGGTACTACAGGTAGATGGCTGCGTTTAAATTTATTATCAAGAGTGGGTTATTTGAGAAATTCGCGCCCTAACAGCGAAAGGATTTTTCTTAACGTGAAATATGTTTCATTGTTCAATAAAATCTCTTGATATTTCAATATATTTATTTCAACGGCTTTCCAATAATTCAATACAATTATTAAAGTGTGACTCTAGAGAGTCTGCAAAATATCCATCTATGGCTGCAATAGCTCGTCATTTTATATAACAGGCAGGATTTTTTTCGAATCTGGAAACATAATAGTAACAGGGAGCTAAATCCTAAATCTGGTGAATGTCCTGGATGTTCAAGCAATTGGTATCTTAATTGGTTGATTGTATTGATCTTTTCTTCTCTAGAGCGGGTCTTTTCTTACGAATGTTTGCATTCAATTGATCCAAAAGGTTGCAATAACCTTTAGAGACAGCTGCTTTACCTTCCTGAAGACACTATTGTAATTCTAAAAAAAAATGTTGCCATAACCTTTCCTGCTAATGGAACCGTCGTCGCGTTCTTTGATGCACTTCCATCGGTGTCAGTCCATTGTGTCCGCTATTCTTTTCGCTCCAAGTTCTATCAACAGCTATGAAATAATGCTTTTATTTGCATTTTATTTTGCTTAAAACAATTTTAACGTGCTTAAGAAATGCAGTTTTAGTCAATTGCTAGCAAAGGCGGCACCCATCTTGCACAAAGCCTTTTAATATGTAATTCTTCATCCAAAATATTTTCAATTGGTTTTTCTTTGCGATGCCCATGGCCTCAGCTTTTTCACACACTTTTATTCATCTAACACCATATCAGGGACTTGTAGAATAACTTGTAATGTTCTAGCAGTTCTTGGATGACCTTCAGGTGGATCATCTTTGGGCTTGTATGATTAGATTTAAAGAGAGCAGCCCATTTTTTCACAATGGAAAATTAAGGTGACGCATTCTTGTACGCTTCTAATAATTTCGGAGTTAAAGAATTTTATCACTAGATATATAATGTTCAATATTTTCCATTTGGACAAAATCAATAATACTTCACCATTAAGCAACTACCACCACTCGAATAAATCGACAGATCGAAATAAAATTTTACATATAAAGGATGGAACTTCCGAATACAATTATGATGTTGCAGTTTGTAATGGTATGTATGTACCACGCCAATTACTACAAGCCAAATTTATTAGACTGTTTTCATGTAGTAGCGGTTAAATTCGAAACTTATTTGTAAAACTTGATTTTACTGGATTATACAGGGTTCTTGTTCAGTAACATAACTATCAAGACGATCCACATTTCTTAATTTTATGGTAGATTCGAATTTTCGAATCGTAGAGCACCGCAACAGAAGCAAAGTATACTCGCCTGAATTATAATGTACGAGGCGAAGTCAAGTAGTTCGTGGAATGGAGAGGATGGAGTGGGGATAGGGGCGCTCGCTAGGTGGCATTCTGATTAGCGACTCATCATTAGTATATAAGTTAAGTTGCAGCCCTATAGCGTTAGTTGTTTACGAATAGTTGCCTGCTAAGCAAGTCAATCCGGAAGAAAAGTGAAACTATGGAGGAAATTGAACACCGTGCTGTGATAAAGTTCCTTACAAAGCAAGGAAAGAACGCTCAAACCATATTGAATGAAATGGAAACCGTTTATGGGGAACCGTGCCCTAGTAAATCAATGAATTATAAGTGGCATGGTCTTTTTAAACATGGTCGGGAGTCGATTGAACAGGACCCCCGCTCAGGACGGCCAGTTAAGGCCACCACATTAAACATCGTCGAAAAAGTGCAAAAACTTCTACTGCAAGATGCCCGTTTGAAGAAAAAACAATTATCTGCATTAGTTGGAGTATCAGATACCACCATTTTGCGTATCCTACATGACCACCTGGGTATGACAAAAGTGCAAGATGGATACCGAGAATGCTCACGCCACCGCAGAAACAGCAGCGCGTCTGTGCGTCCAAACAATTTTTGGAGCTGTGTGGAGACAAACCTTCACAGATTTTGGAACGGATTGTTACCGGAGATGAAACATGGGTTCATCACTTTCAGTCCACTTTGAGTCCAAACAGGAGACAATGCAATGGCATAAAAAGGGGACACCACCGCCAAAGAAATTCAAAGTGTCAGAATCGGCTGGAAAGTTGATGGCCACTGTGTTTTGGGATTGTGAGGGGATATTATTGATTGATTACAAAGAAAAAGGTAGGAGCATAACCGGAGAATATTACGCAGCGATATTAGAAAAATTAAAGCAGGTCATCAAGGAAAAACGTCGAGGAAAATTGACCAAGGGTCTGTTGCTCTTGCAAGACAATGCGCCGGTTCACAAGAGCAAAGTTGCAATAGCTGCTCTACACAAGCATGGCTTTCAACGAATAGTCCATCCACCCTACAGTCCAGACCTGCACCTGGTGATTTTTATTTGTTCCCCAATTTAAAAAAGGACTTACATGGAAGAAAGTTTCAGAGCAAGTGCGCATGTCTGTTAAACAACGTATTGTTATTAAATTTGGTGCGCGGGAGGGCGTAAAACCTGACGAAATTTTGCGTCGACTAACTGCACAGTTCACTGAGAAAACGGTTTCAAGGACCCAAGTCTACGGCTGGCACAACGAAATTTCCGATGGCCGAGAGCTACTACCAATTGCTTGATGAAATAAGTTGCACAAGATTCATTGGGAAACACTTAAACATCCGCCCAACAGTCTCGAATTGCCACTGTATGACTACCACATCTTTGGGCCACTCAAAGAAGAACGGGTAGGTCACCACTTTGACGATAACGAATGTGTGGAAATGTTCATGTGCGATTGGTAATAGACGCAACCGCATTCATTCTTTAATCGGGAAATTAAAAAGGATCCGATGCGGTGGGAAAAAATTCTGCGAATAAAAGGAGATGATATAGAAAAATAAGATATATTCAATTACTTTTTACTGTACCAATAACCCTTAAAACCAAAGGTCGGTTTATATTTGATTCGCCCTCGTATATGTAGTACCTTGTTATAATATAATACAAGGAAATCAAGCGTGCGGAAAATGATCAGTAATCCAGCAGTTGTCCAAGCCTATGCCGTAGTACCCCGGAGCGCCGCTAACTCAAAAAGTTTAGGAATCCCCGCACCAATCAATTCATTTCCATGCCTACTTTAGAATGTTTGCTTTCTAAGTAACCCTTCAACTTTAAAATTTTATTTGAAAAATAATTGCATAGATACAAAAACAACATATGGATATCTTCTAAAAGCAAGTAAATACAACATTAAATTTATTATCATAATTTATTCTGTTTCACTTTATTCTGAAATAACAGACTACTTTAATAGATTTCTTAAAAATAAACTTTTTCTCGCGGTTATACAACTCCAATGACGCAATTAATTTTATCACGGTTCGTTCTTTAAAAGCGCATTGTAATTACAAAACACGCATACCAACCGTAATGCAAATCTGCCACAAATTTGCATTTATAAATTCATTAATTGATAATTTCGATAGCGTGTGGAGTTCAAATTCATTTAGTTTCTCCATATATGTGGCGAATTTATCGGAAAAACTGTATACCCTATTTTATATTCGTACATCGCGTTATTGATTGTTGGCAGAAATACAAGTACGTACGCTATTGTATAAATAAAACGAGCACCTACCTAATTTCGTCGGAAAGCTGGTCACCGTAACATTATATTCATTCGTAACGTTCCTAAAGCTCTTTAAATATATTTGCAATTAATATTACTTAATAATTTTTATAATTATCTTTGCATGCCCCGAGCAGTTTTACCCAAATTGTAAATGTTCAATTGTTTTTGGATACAAATGTTCCGAAGCATGATTTACAATATGATTAGAGGAGGCACATCACCTTCTTCTGTTTCAAGTAATTTTTAACTATTGCAATATGTATTTGCTATCATTAATGTGTAGTATAAGATTATCACTAATAGATCTTTTTATAAGCTGTTAACTTCATATTTTTTTAAATTAAATAACCAGTTCCTGCAGATGTAATACAATCTCAGGCTTGAATAGAATTACCATAATGCTTACTATCAAGATGTAAATATATACAGTCTGTAAAGTAAGAACATGTACGGGTTAATGTGCAGAAAATTTTATTCCGTGGTCGCTTTTTGCAATAGCATGGAATTTATTAAATGATCATATATACTGCTGGTCATAATAATTTGAGCACAACACGTATTTCGTTTTTCATCAATTGTGATTGTCTTTTATTTTCTATTTGAAAACATTTTCGTTGCTGCATTCTGAATTTCATACGTATTAAGTCTATGCGCTATCAACACCTACAACTATTTTTTATTCTAATTTGATTCACTCCGCAACATTTCATCCTACTTAGGTTCTATATTCTGTAGTCGAATGCTATTAACAATTCCTTCTGTGTGGCACTTAGCGCATGAAAAATGTTCCAGTTATAATGAGTAGTAGTGCACTGTAATTATCACAAAAGATTAGTTAACCTAGCCATAATTACTCACCGGCTCATATGAATTTCAATTAGATGTATGGCCAGCAGCTAAACGAAACAAGGTCAGATAGCGGCGGTCATAATTTTGAATAATTAAGATTTGTATTATCACGAAAGTCATACATTTTCATACATTGTTCTTATTCCACAAAAAATATATTTTTCGAAAAACAAAAACACGTAAAATGGGATATGTCCCTCCGGAGAATTCTAAAACCTTTGATTAATATCTACACACGTGTCAGATAAAAACATCCTATAAGAAGTTATAGTAGAATTTTAGTTCACATGGTAGTCCTTTCATCAAATTGCCAACTCGACAGTAATTTCCGCTTATACCGGATATTACGGGAAAGTCCTTTTTTCACGTACATCCAACGTATTGCGATGATTTTCATTCAAATGCTGTGAATCTAATGTATTGCGTGCGCTTTCTACATTGCAATAAAAGTTTCTATAGAACTTGTGTGTGTGAGGATATGTTGAAAATTATAAATAGAACATTTTCAATTTTATATAACATATGGAGGATTTGTAGTGTGATAAAAGCTATTGCAAGTATTTCCGTTGTTATATTGTTATATACAGGGTGGCGCAGGGGAACGGGAAATTTTGAAATAACGTCATATCCACGAATAAATTCATAAAACTAGTAATTTATTAACGAAAGTGCATGTATGCAGCATGCCATTTATGTTTCTACAATCAAAATGTCCAAAAGTGTCTCTTTACTTTTTAAAGATCACATCAGAAAGACGTCCTCTCATTCGGCGTTCACAGTGTAACAGCCTGTTATGAAACCTCTGGAATGCGCGGTGTTGCAAATCTTGGGAAATGCCAGTGATTTCTTGTTAAATGTTCTCCTTCAGTTCATGGATTGTTGCAGGCCGTGTACGGTACACCTTGCCTTTGAGATACCCCCACAGGAAGAAGTCGCACACACTAAGATCTCGCAGGCCATTCAATATCACCGTTACGTGAAATAATGCGTCTTCCAAACAATTGACGAACTGCTGCCATCGAATGTCGAGCAGTGTGTGACGGGGCTCCGTCCTGCCGAAGCCACATGTTTTCCATGTCAAGATTAAGCTCGTACAGTCTCGGTGTAAAGAATGTTTTTTCAACATATCGAGCGGATGTTACTGTTGCTGCACTACCATCCTCACGTGAAAAAAAAATAAGGGCCGATAACACCATGATATGATACAGCACACCATATTGTGACCTTGTCGCTATGTAGTGGTCGCTGGTGTAACTCACAAGGATTGTCCTGGGCCCAATAGCGAAGATTTTGTTTGTTTACGAAACCGTTCAGGTGGAAATGGGCTTCGTCTGATATCCATATGTTACCAACGAAATTCGCGTCCTCGTTAATTTTAGCCAATATCTGCCTACTAAACTCCATACGTGACGCTGGCTCTCGTTCATGTAATTGTTGCACAATCTGCAACTTGTAGGAATGCAAATGTAATTCGTGCAGTATCTCTCGATTGCAGCTCTAACAGCCTCAATGTTCTCTGGGGTACGTACCGTTCGAATGCCACCTGGAGCTTTCTTTTTCAAGACAGATCCTGTTTCTTCAAAATTACGCATCCACGTTGTAATCGCATGCGCAGATGGGACACGTCCATGACGTTCAAGCTGGTAATTCTGTCGAAATATTCTCTGCGCAACAGTCGCACTATCACCATTTTTATAAAACGCTCTCACAGCTACTGCACGTTCCGCACCAGTCCAAGGATCCATGATTACTAAATGGCAATGCGTTCACAACAATTGTGCGACGTTACGAACAACTGCCAGCTCTACAGTGCTGACAACTGTAACGTTCAAAATATCCCGTTCCCCTGCGCCACACTGTACACATTTAGATGTTATTGTTACGAAAAAGCATTTATTTTGTTACATTCATCTACTTGAATCAATATTTCTTATTATTTGTTGTTGGCGGTAAAGTATTATACGATTTTCTCTAATTCTCTGGTTATCAAATCATTTTTTTGAAAACGAAATTGTTAAGGATTTAATATTGTTTGTTTATTTTTTGCAAGAATTTTAATTTTGGCAGGAAATTTATTTTATTTTAAGTATTTTTCACAAATGGATATATTTTATACTTCTTTATCTTTTTACTAATATATGATGGCGTTGATTTTATTTTATCTTCATTTCGGCATGTATTTAACAAATGTTGGAAAAATAGTATTATGCTTTATAATTGGAAAAGAGCAAAATTAGTTACGTTGTTCAAAAAAAGCGATAAGAATAATCCTCAAAATTACCGAGGAATCGGTTTATAAAACACCGCTTATAAAATTTACGCCAGAATATTGAACAACAGGTCGAAAATCATAGAAGAAGAACCAATAGAAGAGTACCAAATGGCAGATCAATCACAGATGGAAGATTCACTATGCAACAAATTATAGAAAAGCATAGGGAAAACAGAGAAACACACATAAGGTTTATAGATTTCGAGAAAGCTTTCGATAATGTAAACGGATGTAACTTATGAGATACTACAGAAGAATAGAGATATCCAGATCATTTAATAAGAGCTATGCAGATTTTATACACAGACACTAGAATTATGATAGATATAGGAGGAAGATTCACTAGCGAAATACCAACAAACAAAGGAGTTAGACAAGGCTGCTGTGTGCCGCCAACACTATTTAACATATATATAGATGCCGTTATAAAGGAATACTTTTAGACCAGAACATCACCTTAAACTCTATATGCTGATGACTTAGTACTATAAAACCAAAACCATGGCCTTCTTGGGTAAATATCCATATAGGACAAAAAGAATCATAAACGATACTGCACTGGAACAGGTGAAACACTTTAAGTATTTAGGATGCGATGACTCTTACGATCGAAATAAAAACATAGAAGAAAGACCGAATAAATTCACACATATCTCTGGAACAATCTAGATGACATTAAAAAACAAAACAAGAAAGGATACACAAATAAAATTTTACAAGACGATAACAGTGCCAACCGTCTTATACGGTAGTGAAACATAGATGACAACGAAAGAGCAAGAGAGTGCAATGCACACACCAGAGATTAATTTTTTAAGAACAGTGAAAGGTTGCATAAGATCTGATAGAATAAGAAATGGAGATATAAGAGCAGAACTAAACATCTTCGACATAAATGAGGGAATAAAGGAAAACAAAAATAAGTGGAAGGAAGGGATGCAAGTGACGAGGTTATCAACCACGGCGAGATTGTATAGATATAAAAGAAGCGTACGCAGACCAAATGAAAGATGGGTATCGTAACAGGCGAAGTGCCTAAAAGCCGAAGTAAAGAGGAAGAAGATTTAGTCGTTTATAAATTCGATTTTATGAACAATACATATGATTTTGGTAGTCTTTCACGTTATTAGTTTTTATTATCCGCATGGGTTCTCCTCCATGACAGGTCGAGCTGGAGAATTGGTTCAAATTGGCGCAAATCAACAATTCGACCTCTGTCGAATTCACTCAACGTGGTAGTTTCCACGTTGCCCCAGTCTAGGTATAATAAAATATAATTAAAGGAAACGGTGAAAATTGAATCAAAATTCACAATAAATACGCCTGATGTGTCAGAAGTGGAAAATGTGCCTTGTCCACTTGATTCATCACGACAAAACTATAATCAATTATTATCTTTGAATAATTATACAGATATTATATTAAATAATGACGACGTAAATAATAAATAATAATAAACGTTGATAGATAATAATAATGGCACGCGGAGTGCCCAAAAATCTACAATAAACTATCCTCAGCTTTTAAAATCTCTCTGTATTCCACACAGTGATGCTGTACTATGTATAAAAAATATAAATGTAAACAAATAGGAATTTCTTAACCTAAATGGCGAAACACAGAATTTATAATCAAGTTATTTGATATTAATCCGTTCTCCTAACTGATCTGGGTACACTCCAACGATTAAATAAATGAAAATAATTGTTAAGAATGAGTATTAAGTTTATGTTAAGAATTGTATTGTAGTTATGGTTTGTTTAGAGAATGAAATTTATTCCGATACGCGTGAACGAGGGAAAGCGAAAAATTTTAATTATTAAGTACTTTTTGCAGTTAATAAAGCGTTTGTATTTATACGAAGGGCAGCCACAGTTTTCAGTATTGATATTTTGGCTCAAATAAAAGACAAACCTCCAATGTTCCATCCAGATGAAAAGAAAATGTTGTACTTAAAAATAACGGCGAGCTACAGCCAGTTAATTTTGTTATAACAAACATTTTGAATAAAGCGTAATGGGATATGTACATAAAACAATACAAGTGCAAATTTGTTATCCTTTACGAACCATTAATATTGAAGGCTATAGTAAATACCAGATATGTATGTACCTACGAACACACACATTTATATTTCAAGTATTAAAAAGGTGAAAACTTTAAAAACCCCTGATGTATGCAAAGACCGGCTATGCAAACACGTAGTAAATTTAGGCAGTCGTCCTTCAAAGCTCTTGATCCCTTCTTCAGCGGGTATAATGCGACAGTCTTCACTTTTGACGCTCGGCGACCCGCTATCTCTTTGCATATATTCATATGCTTTACGGTCGAAAGTAGAAATGATCAATCCTTTCACGGAAAATCGTCACGAAATGTGGGATATTTCCATATCGTTTGCGCGCAAACATAGCATGATATTCAGCGTTCATTCTGAAGAGGAGATGACATTTAACCTGAAATAATTGTGGTAGACGACGAGTTTTTTTTCCTAATGTTATCACGTAACGTTGTAAAAAGATATATTTCTTCAGGCAAAATGTATGATTATCAAAAACAGGCGCTCGAATTTGCGGCTACTTTTTAAATTCCCAATCGAACAAAAGTAATGAAAAATATATTTCTGCTACAGCGTAGTTCGCTTCCGTTCCTTTATTAACTTTTTTCAATCACACTTTGGTTTAGCTACGGCTTAATTTCACAAATATCATCAATAATAATAAATAAATGAATAATAAATTGCCATTAACTGTTTCTAGACTGTTAGCATAAACGTCTTGCTTTGCATAACCTCAGAGAAAAAATGCAGAAGCATTAATTCATATAATTTAGCCCGGGGCAGCTGATGTTCCCTTTTGGAGAAATTATTATTCCATTACAAAACCATTGACATAAATAGTCTCGGCAAAGTTTCAGTGTTGTACGGCACGGAGAATCGAGTATCCGTATCAAAGCACGCTTGTTCAGTATTATTCGACTGGTCGTTGTGGGTGATTGTCACATATTTAGAAAATGTTGCATTTAGGTACGTTTCGGAAACGGAATATTTCGAATTAACTAGAAATTAAATGTGTAAAGTGCGACAACCATTTGATGTGTACCAGCAGCTGGAAGTGTGAATGCACCTAAAAAGTATTAAACACTGTTCTGCAATTCGTTGCAAACGATACAGCGAACAATTAATATCTGATGTAGGTTTTTGTTTTATTCTATGTAATGTATGCAATCTCAAACTGGTACAGAACAAAGATAAATAATGAAATATGCGTAATGATAATGTACGTCTTGCTGCCAATACACATATGCATGTTAATATATGGATTTAGGCACCGTTTGATTTAATAAATTACAATTTATAGTTTTACCTGTTTAATGTTTCGCACAGGCAGTATAGAGAAAATACAATACGAGTTCTAGTATATACTGTATGAGAGGACTGGACAGTTTCAAAAACGTTATCAATCTGGGAAATATAACAGTATACAAACACGTTCATTAAGAAAGAAATAGGATGATCAAAGTAAATTATGGAAATTACAGTCTCATTAGAAAATGAGTAATAAGGAATATAAGTGCATTCTTACTTAACACCGGACGTAAACTAGGAAATTTTGGTTTTGTATTAACTTAAGGGTATAATTCATAATACTACCTTTTATTTCATAGTACTTACTTAAATAAGGCTACCCACTTTAAAACTTATTTTAATTTATGCCCAAAGTATCTCACGTCTTACAAAGATTACACAATATGCACGTGTAATGGACCTGTATCTAACTGCTTTATATAAAATTGTATTGCTTATAGTGCCCCACAAGGCCTGCCTCTACATTTATGGCCAGTGTGGAACCAGCTTAGAATTTTTGCAGAAATTGTAGTCTTTAGGGTTTGAAATGGTTTTAATATTTAAATGTAAGCACAATGTACAGTGGTTTAATTTCAATTACTCTATTACAAACGTTCAATTTTGGATAACCGCATGTTCAGTTGGTTACTGAAATTATTTACTATTTTGCTATACACACAATTGTATTGTGTAATGTATTTGGTGGATGCGCCGGGTACCATCGCATTTTTATTGTGTAGAATAGTTGAAATTATGATCACAGATACCGTTTAGGCTTTCTATGTAACATGTACCGATCCTAATTACTAAGGAACAGTAATTTGTTACAATACTTTAGTTTCGAGCAAACCACAATACAATTTCAATTAAAAGAAATGAAAGTGGAAATCATAAATAAAATAATTAAGGAAATGAAAACCAATAAGTCGCCAGGATTTTATAAAATTACATGAAGTATTGTAACTACCAACATTAGCAAAACTTATAAAGGGTGCAATAAGAACTTGTGAATACCCAAAGTACCTGAAAAAGCTATAATCAGCGTAATATGTAAAAAAAGGTAATAAACTGGAAGGGGAAAATTATATGCCTATTTCTTTACTCCAAGTGTTGAATAAAATACTGGAAAACATGTACCCAAAGTTAAATAACATCACATCTATCACAAAAGAATATAAATACAGTAGTTACAATATTGGTTATATGAAGAGAGTATTTGACACCATATCATAACAGAGAGATAAAAGAACTTGTTGAAGCCATATTTATTTGTAGAAGACAAATAATGATGTATGTATGTAGCCGTTCATTAAAATCCTTCAATGATATCAAGCACATTTTAGCAGGTAGAATCGTAATTAAATGTGTATTCTGCGCTGTAAAATGAAATGAATGCACAAAAGTACAGGTTTTAAATTCCGAATGCATCCGTCTAGACGGAAGCTGCGATGCTCTCAAAGAAACATTAATCAAATTTATAAACGTGTGCTTGTATTAGCATGAAAAGATGCCCTCAAGAAGAAAGTCTATGTCTGCATCGTTTCTATACAAATTTGATGCCGACGGAGTGTCAAAGCGATATTCCGGAACGGCCCATCCGGCAGGTGCACGCAAACGACGTGAAAGGAGGCGCCGCATCATCAACAAGAAAGAACTAAATCCATCATCGCAGGATTTCGTGTTTTCGCTTTAACAAATTACGATCCTTGTCTTTCGTTAAATGAATTTCCCTTTTAAGTATGTAGTACTCCTACAACCGCACCTTTCAACTTGATTCGCTTCCACGCGTTGCCCTTTCACTTCGTTCGGTCTTTCTTCTTTATCGTGCGGGTTTCGAAACATTCATTACAATCCCCCGTCAATAAATATTTTTTCAAAGCTAATTTGATCATAATGCGACCGAATCGACGATTTGAATCAGTAGGCGATTCCTTTAATAATAAAGAAATTGGAGGAATACGGTATAATAATAACTAAGGACGCACATGCTTTTCTTTTAGTTGAAAGGTACATTGAAGTAAGAGGGTGGATACTTATGTCCCACCCCTCACCTACTTCTAATTGGTTGTCTGATTAATGTTTTTCGCATTTAGTTGACATTTATAGATCATATCTATATGATATCAAGTTTGTGTCTCAAAGTGTTGTTGTACTGTAGCTAATTCTTGAATTGTGTGTCGTGATTATTCATAAAAATGGATCCTGTAGAACAAAGAGCCGTAATAAAATACCTCCCGAAAAAGGGCATGACGCCCACTCAAATTCATAAAGACATTATGGGAACTATTGGTGAGTCTGTAGTTTATTATGATATAGTCAAGCGCTGCTGTTAGATTTTAAATGCGAAGAACACCATGTGAAAACCAACATGCCGGTGGTCCTCCCATAAAAGTAACAACAGAAAAAAAACATAAAAAAAGTACACGATATCATACTGCAAGACCGCCGAGTACGCATCAGGGACATTGTGGAAGATACAAGCTTGTCATATCATGTGGTGCACAACATACCGACTAAAGAATGATGAGCGCAAGATGGGTGTTCTGAATGTTAATCATTGATCAAAAAAGAAACCCCGGGTGTTGATTTGTAAGCGTCTTTTGGAAAGGCACCAAGCAAACAAAGAGAACTTTCTTATCGATATGCGACCATGGATGAGTCATAGGTGCAGCACTATGATCCCGAGACCAAAGTGCAAAGTAGAGAGTGGAAACATCGCGGTTCTTCTCCTCTACGCAAATTTAAGGTCGTGACGTGCTGAAAAGGTTTTGCTATCTGCGTTCTGCGATGCTTAAAGAATCATATTGACTGACTATTTGCAAAAGGGACAGAGCATTACTTAAGCGTACAATTGATTTCTAAATTGCGAGACGTTACCAAAGAGAAACGCCGAGGAAAGTTAAGACACGGTGTGCTGTTCCATCAGGATAATGCTCCCAGCCATAGATCTGGTATTGCTATAGCTCGTACACAGCAAGCAGGCTTTGAATTAGTGGACAACCCGCCACATTTTCGGGGTCTGGCCTTTAGTGATTACAGGCTGTTCCCTAAATTAAAAGGAATCTTACGTCGGGCAAAATTTTCCAGTAATTATTATCAAGCTGCAGAGAGGTGGTCTGCAGAGGTCGAAGAAAAATGTTTCCAGGAGGCTGTTGAGATGTTGGAGCACTGATGGACCAAGTGCATTAGAGGGAAGCTACATATGTCCAAAAATAACAAATATAATGCCACTGTAGTTTTACTGTAAGTGGGTCAGGAGTTCAGCAGAGAGATCCACCGTTGTTCCTGGGGAAATGATAGCAAGGTACACAAACTATACGAGAAGGAGGAAGAATGTTAAGAAGGAGTAAGCGAGAAAAACATATTTGCATTTCGATATATTATACAAATTCGTTGTATATAATGTGGTGTGTAATTTTGTCAATATAATGCAGGTAAAATTATTCCTTTATTACGTATACGTTTTACAACGTGAAGCGTGCACGTTATGAGTGGGCAAAACGTCATCGACATTACACAATTGAAGATTGGCGAAAGATAAAGTAACTTCATTTTAATCCGATTTGGTACAATCGTCTACGTACTGTACACGTGGATATTTGCACTCCTTGTTGAGATATTACATTTCCTATTCTTTTGGCGGATAAACCTCGGTTTTCAGTTGCTAGTTGCAGGATACGTCGATTAGTAGTGATCCTTTTCTTTCTGCAAAACGTTCTTGCGGTGCTTGTCGTGGGTATCTTTTCTTTTATTAAAACGACGATTCGTTGCACTGGTTGTCGGGATATTTTCTTCTTCGCAATTGTGCGTTGAGAATACACTCCTGTACCAAACAATGCCTCAATACGCAGTGTTTTCTCATTTGGTATGTCCTATTTTTACCCACAACAAAAAAATATAAAGCGCATACAGGCAATAACTTAGAGTGCAACACTAACACGTAAACACGGAAAAAATGTTGTTATGTAAACAGATAAATATTCTTTCTAGAATAGTAACCTATCCAAATAATATTCTAGGAATTACTGTGTCTTTCAATCTTATTTCTACCCATCTTCTATACGGTGCAGAATTATTCATGAGAGGGATAATAATAGGAAAGAGGTCATTAAGTGGCACTTTTTCGATTTCTTTAGGAATTGTAAATCCTATTAATGAATTTTATACTTGTATTCGTAAATTATCGCGTTGGAATCACACAAAAGCTTGAATTAATAAGGTGGCTCTAATAAAACGGACAGGGACTGTACATATATGTGTATGTTCTTTTACTAATTTTATTTCTAGCTAGACTTCATAAGATTCCAAACGGCAGATTCAGAAACTGTCTCTCATCACTCTCCTGTGTACTTAAATATTTATTTTGAACTTTCCATTTTTTAATACGTCGAATAGAGTTTGATTTAGCGCGCTCTCTCTTACCAACACCATCTACCGACGGCAGTAAACAAATCTGACGCGTCCCTAATGAAGAGAAGCGAAGGACGAGAGTGGGCGGAAGACGAACGCTACGCAAACAAGACACTGCCACTTCCGCCAAGCAAACTGGCGAACAAATGGATGGGATTCGGCGTGCGTGGAAAGCGATGCTATTAAATATTAATGCCGGTCTATAGATCATCGGCGAAACAGAGGCTCTCTCATTACTGCGTATCTGATGTTCAGATATCTACGATCCATTTGCTGGAATTGTGCTTGATGATTCGGTTGAACGGATTTCGATGGTTAATGGGCGAAAGATAAACTTATGCCTGATTCGATAGATAGGTCCGTCGCTCGTTCTCGAAGAGCGTTTAATCTTGATCCCGCAAGGAGCAATTCTCTTTCTTCAATTGATTATTCACTTAGTGTCTTTTAGCATGTAAGACATCTATTACTGAAACTATTTTTATTTTCTTTCGGTATTTAAATCAATTTATTTCGCAATTACAAATTCATTGCCACGTCGCAAAATTGTGTGCCTTTATTTGGATTCCCAGTAAACTCCATTCTACACAAATTAATAATTATTCGGAACGCAGCGTTCCCAGAGCACGTGGACTCCCATTGTCAACCGTGTTACCGACTGAATGTAAAAAACTGTATCACACATGCAAATTATTTTCTGCGCAGACTTTAAGATTTCTAAAAACATATGACTATTTAGAATCTAACGAGTGGTTTCAGGTATATGTGTATTTTCGGAAAAGAATTAAACGAAAACGAACCGTATCTTTAACAGGGCATTATGGTAATAAATCTGACTCGAGTGTGTAATTCGGGAGGTTCTCTGTTCAGTAAGTTTATGTCCTTTTTCATAAATATCGTTTAGTACGCGTTTAATTCTCTACACGAATTTACATTTTTAAAAAGTTTAAGATTTTTGAAATCAATATTATGTCCGGATTTTACCATATCCTCTGTTACGTTCCATAATTCTGGTTTATCGAAATGATAGTGTTTAATATGTTCCTCAAACCTCGTTTCGATACCTCTTTTTGTTTGTCCAATGTAAACTTGTGCTAGTGTTGTTCGAGAGAAGGATGGGAAATTGTACCCGCTTCTTTTCCCTGTCTGACTTTGCGGACAAGTGTTTCTTTCTTTTGGCACTAGTTAGCTCCAGGAATATTCACTTGTATCGTCAGGTTAAGTATAATCCAGAACTAGCGAGCGTAGCAGAGCATATAGTAAAATCCGGAGATAATATTGATGAAGATAATATTGATTTAAAAAATCTTAACTTCTTAAAAATGTAAATTCGTGTAAGTAATTAGAGGCACACTCGAGTCTGCCATAATGCCTTGTTAAAGATACGGTTCATTTTCGTTCTATTCTTTCTTGAAATTACACATATATTCGAGACCACCAGACATAGGTTGTAAAAATGTTTTAATAAATTTTAGAGCCTGCATAGACAATAATTTGGATGTGCGATACAGTTTTTTTTGACTCAGTCGGTAGCACGGTTGAGAAGGGGAGTCCACGTTCTCTCGTAACGCTGCGTTCCGAATAATTATTAATTTGTGTGGAGTGAAGTTTACTGCGATACCTGTGAACTATACAACCCCAGAGTCCTTGCAATCGTTGTGATTACCCTCTATGCTATTTTGATTTAGGTCTGTATTGTTGTAGCTAACAGTTATAGTCTAAGAAAGGAGTATCGAAACGAGATTTAAAGGATATATCAGGCATTATCATTTCGATCAACCAGAATTATCTAGTATAGCAGAGCAAATACTGGAATCTGAACAAACAACCTTAAGCTACTTAAAATGTAAATTCCTGTAGAGAATTAGACGAGCATTAAACGATATTCATGAAAAACAGCAAAAACTTGCCCAACAGAAGACTACCCCCAATGGCACACTCGAGTTTGATAGATTTATTACCATAATGCCTTGCTAGAATTACGGATTCTGTTCATTATCCCTTTTATGAAAAGATACAATATATCTGGACCCACTTATTAGGTTCTAAAAGGTGGGGAACTTTTATAGCTTGCGTAGGAAATGTTGCATGCTGATATTTTTACAATGTAGTCAGTACCTTGGTTGGAATGTTCTTCAAAAGCTGGGTTCCAAATAAATAATTAATTTGTGTGGTGTGAACTTCACTGTAATATCTGTGAATCATACAATCACACAGTTCCTGCAATTATTGTGACTTGTTATATACCTACAAAAATTCATGTAATAACACAAATTTGTTAAAATTAGATATAGCACGATATTCAACGTGTTTAAAAATTAAAGTAATGTAGAAATCAATAACGATATCAATATGGCGAGGAAAATATCAAAGTAAATAACGTAGTTGTAGCACATAGAAATAAAGATGGCGTTGGATTAGTAGCTTTGTCGGTTTAAAAACGTAAAAAGATTTGTTTACAATCGAGGATTTTACGTTTGAAAACGAACTGTGCCTATTTAGAAGTACCAAAAAACGAAAAGCGAAAAAATCTTAAGATTACATTATAGTTACAGTTTCATCTCAAAAACGTTAAAATAACGTCGTTCATATTTTGAAGATGCCGTTAACATAGGAAGTGATATCTGCATGTTGTCTGTATAACCGCCTAAATGGTGTTTAATCTAGCAGATGGCTCCACATTTTACAAATGTCGTATCTTAATGAAAACCAAATTTATAGTACCTTGATAAGGTTCACCTAAGTTATACCAAACCGTCGTGGACGGTTCTAACTCCTTTGCGAGGCGTATCGAGTCAAAGGTCCCGCAGGGTTCTGCACTGGGCCCTTTACTGTTTACGATCAAAATCGCGGACATTTCAAAGCTCAAGAATCATCCAGTGTTCGATGCCATTTACACGAATGACGCCGCAAGAGTGGCATCTTCCGGTCCAGAGTAGCTGGCAGTCGCACTTGCGCAGGCACAACTGGCCAAAATCGAGGAGTTGTTCTGCACGTGGGTCCTCAAGATCAATCTGACAAAGACGCAAGCAACTGCGTTCACTCGGATACATCAAGAAGTGCAACGTAACACCATCGCCAGAAGAAGATCGAGTATCTTGGAATGATCCTTGGTAAATGGCTCTTAAAGCACATCAAAAACGGATAAAACACGATACCTGACATAATAATGTTGCTAAATATAGCAACTTATTGTATTGGTAGAATTACTCACGGGAAAGACAATGCGAGGAGACAAAAAACGTTAACACACGGACATGTACAACGTAATGATGCTGCTGAATACAGTTACTCATGGCATTCGTTTTTAGCAGGATTATTATGTTAGGCATTGTTTTCTAGGCATTTTTGATCTGTTTTTTTCTGGACAAAAAGATGTTTATGTGTTAGCGTTTCTTGTCTCCTTACATTATCTTTCCCATGAATAATTCCACCAATACCATGAGTAACTTATTTAGCAGCATTATTACGTTAGGCTCTTCGAGCATCTGAAAAGAGCAAGGATAACTGTAATCTGCAGAATATTCCAGCTCCACGCGCTTATTTCCACCGCAGTACTTGATCTCAAAACGGCCATAGCACTCCACGTTCCTTCCAGAATGACGTTCGTCGTGCTGAAAGCTCTATACGACGAAGAAGACCTAGAGGAGTTCATAGACAAGCTGAATTGGGATTCCTTCGAAAAAACCCTCGCTAGTGAGACCTCAGCGCCGTGATCATGCAGAATATATGGGGAGTAACTAAATACAGGGCAGTAACTGAGATTCTCAAGAGACTACAACCTGTTACAAAGTATTATTCTTTTCTGTTGTGGATAAAAGGAGAAGCGAGGAAGACCAAGACGAAGACTTCAAGCACGCGAGAAGATACCAAGATCCTCCCAGCAAGTTCCAAGGAGGAAGACACTGGAGGAAATGGACAGAAAAATCCAGCCTAACCACGAGTTACATAAATTACAATAAGAGAATTGAATTAATATATCTAAAATTTGCATGTGAACCTTATTTTAATACAAGGCGTTTCCAACTTTTACACAGTGTAACATTCTCTTGGAAAACGTTATTTTGCCTATTTTTTATGGGTATTCATATGCTTTATTCAACGTTTAGTGAGGATAATAGGAACATATATAATTATGTTTATTCATGTTGACTTCAAACCGTTTTCGTCATTTACACAAAAGGACGTTGAAGTTATATTTGATGATAATGTGTTCATCTTAAATGACTTTTCAATATTGCGCAGGACATTGTGGTTCACATACTTTTTGCAGTGATACGTACAGAGATTCACATACTTAATACTTGTTACGTACCGTTTGGATATCGTTATGGAAAACGTTTTCTCAACAGTTTCATTCCAAATGGATATTTTCCGTAAAATATTGTTCAATGTCGAGATATATTACAATATTTTGTATGTAGTTTTTAAAGTACGCAATGTAATATCTATATTTAAGAAATACCTTCACTACAATTATTGAAGAAAACTGATTTTTTAGCATCATGAGTTGATGCAAAATGCTTCTATTTGACTGCTAAAAAACGAAAGCCTTGATAATTCCCTGTACATTTTATTTTGCCAATCGTATTAAACTCATCAAGTAATTATCGTTATACAACCGCCATACAATGTATAATGAAGTAGGCCTTGAATGAATAAACAATTTTGTTTTGGTTTCAGTTTAGAATTACGGTAAGTACAATCCTCAACAAGCCAAAGGGTCTGCCACACTATAAGTAAATTAAGAGCAGAATAATCTTTGAGTAGATAAGACGTAGAAATAGAAATCAACCATTTTAATCAATAATTGTTGCTAATTTAATGTCTAGAACATTAAAACCTAAAACAGCTATTACATTTTTATTAATCTTACTTTATTACGCTATTAATTAAATCAACGTACAATGCGTTGGTAATCTATTTAACTATGAATGGATATTTGCCGGTACTTAAAAATATAATTCGCAAAACTTACCGCATACTGTGTAATGAAGTTTACGTGAGTTCGGCATGATGAAATAGCAGTTACGTCGGACTAATTTGCCGGCGAAATGCAGTAATATGGTAGTCTCAGCCAGTCTCAGAAATTACATTTACCCTATTGCATAACTTTAATACACTTTAGTAATGGGTATGTGTGCCGTTCGTGCACGTATGTGTTTGATTATTAATTCAGACCTTGGCATGAGTTTCAAGACGTTGGTAAATTATGCGCGGAAGGGTAAAACCAGCATTAGGAATAGCGAATTTGAACGGGAATTAGTGCTGCCGATGAATACTTACGATACAGCTTAATTGACATATAAGTAATAGAGGTCAATTGGACATTTGCGGTTATTTGTACATGTTAATGCATATTCCATGCTATACAAGTTACTTTTATTTTTTTTTGAGTAGTTTGGAACGAAGGAGGAGAAAGTTTATATATGTACACTACTGTCTATATGTATGGGAACGACTATAAAATTGACATTTTTTTTTCATTTGAAATGAAATATAAATTTGGTTTGTAGTAATATTTATTAATACATATTTGATATCGCAAAAAGAATATTTAACAAAGAAAAAGAAACAGAAAATATTATAAAATTTTAAGTACGAGGCAAAATACCGAAGAATTTTTGGCATAGATATTCAATCTGTACAGGTTTCTTTCTAAAGTTTTCCAGATATCTATTTTGAGTATTCTTTACTAACTTATTATTCACAAATTTTCTTGTTTAAAACAAAAAAAGAACAGTTCCTTCAACAACATTTACAGAGGAGACGCAAACTTTACTATCGTTTATTATATATATCGCTTTTCGTAAACATATTTTTTTATATAAATAAATATTTTCAAATTTCATTCTTAAAAGACGTTTAACATACTGTACTCACACATTTCAATCACATTGTATAAATATGCATTATCACGAAATTATATTTATCATCTTCAAAAATTGTCGTACGACAGAAGGATGGCACGACTGGCAGCATTTACCTTTATAATCTCACTCATATCAAGTATGTATGTGCTGTATGGTCTACCATATAGGCAAACAAATGTGTTGCTATGGATATAGAAAAACATCGTGTCAAAGTCACACATGTCATCGTCTCTCCTGAGAATAATTAGTTATTTTCTCGTATATGTAACTCTATAATTTTACAAAGATCTTCGTTGATATCCATTCATAAAGTGTATCAGCTGATACTACAAATAAAATCTGGTAGTTCCGGACACATATTTTGGAAGCCGAAGACTAGTCCATCTTAATTTCTTCAAAATTATTTGTATCTATTGCTCTCATTTTGTTTCGCAAACTAATTAGAATATTTAAAGATTAGCTAGACAGAGATTACCTTAGGTTTTCTGTAAAAAAACATTCTTTTGTAAAAAAGCGGTATATATTTATTAATTTGTCCAGCGTCCAGAAGAAGATGAATGAGATCTTGTCGAAACAGTCCCTTATATACGCGGTCAGAGACCCGGGAATATTATTTCACATACGGTGACCGCGGAAATATCCGTGTCAACATATATGTATGGTAGTATATATATATATATATATATATATATATATATATATATATATATAAGAATAAGTCGTTATTTTTCTCATATAACTCCCTAAATTTATAAATATCTTCCTATTATATCCAATAATAAAGTGTTTCAGTATATATATATATATATATATATATATATATATATATTAATAGTTGAAAATCTCAGGTTCGTTAAAATTTTTAACTGGGTTCTTTGAATTAAAATTTTGACTTATTTGTTTTGAATCAAGTGAAAATGTTTTCTCAATTAAAATACCAAATGTAAATTTGAAAAGACAAATCTATGTATATATACCGTTTTTTTACAAACGAAAATGTGTTTACAGAAAACCTAAGGCAATCTCTGACCAGCTAAACTTGAAATATTCTAATTAATTTACGAAACTAAATATGAGATCGAAAGATAGAATTAATTTTGAAGAACTTAACAAGATTCCACGTCTATAACATTTGAAATCGTACTCACTGGCTCGGCTTTAGGATGGATTGGCCTTCGGCTTCCAACGTAAGTGTCCGGAACTTCCAAATTTTGTATGTAGTATCAGCTGATACACTTCATTATTGGATATAATACGAAGATATTTATAAGTTTACGGAGAAAAATAACGACTTGTTCTTTCTCAGGAGAAAAGATGCCAACATGTCTCACTTTTGTTTCCGATCTTCATCTGTCTGTTCTTCTTTTGTTTTATATCCACGGCAACGCATTGGTTCACCTGTATGGTAGGTCACTCAGTACACACACACACATACTCGGTATGTGTGAAATTATAAAGGAAATTTCTACCAATCGTGCCATCCCTTCGTCGTACGAGAAATTTCGAAGATTATGAGTACAATTTCGGAATAATGCATATTCATACAATGCAATTGAAATATGTGAGTATGTACTGTATATTAAACGTTTTTTAAAGATGAAATTTTGAAATATTTATTTACATAAGAAATATGTTTACGAAAAGTGATATATATGATAAACGATAGTAAAGTTTAGGTCTCCTCTGCAAGTGTTGTTGAAGGGGCTCCTTTTTTTATTTTTTTTTAAACACGAAAAATTGTGAATAATTAGTTATTAAAGGATACCCAAGCTAGATATCTGTAAAACTTTTAAAAGAAACCTATACAGATTGAATATCTGTGTTTAAAATTTCATAAGGAGGGAGTACTTTACCTCCAACTTCTAACATCAGCCAAAACAAAAAATAACGGCGTGCACCAAACAGTGACGAAAAATATATCTGCAATAGGTGAACTAGTAAAATTTATATCATTACAATATACTATCGTCCATATTAATTTGGCCATGTAACAAAAATTTAAAAAAACAAAAAATAAAAGGCAATGAAAAGTAAAAATGTATTACTAATAAAAGTAACAACTATCAAAATCTAACGAAAGGTTTTATTTTTTCCTATTCATTGTTACCAACATTCTTTTCGTCAAACAATTCATCTTTCGCATTGATTACCGCTAGAACAATTCGCGGCATCCTTCCATTAACTGTTTGAGGTTTTCGCCTGGGATGTTGTTCCATTTTTGTTGAAGGATAGTTTAAAGATGTTCTTTGGAAGTAATACCGACATTTCGAACTATTCCATCAAGTTCATTCCACAGTAATTCAATAAGGCTGATATACTTGCCATGCCATAATTTGCAAAATATCTGGTTGAATTTGCTCATTCAGATACTGTTTGCATATTTTGGCTGTGTATTCCGAATCGTTATCTTGCATAAATGTAAAATTCTCGTCGATTAGTCGCAGTCCAGAAGGAATGGTATGAGTCTTCAATATTACGCGGGACTGCTCTTTCCGCCCTATTCCTTCGATTTGGTGTTACGTTCCTGTTTCCGAGTTAGAAAAGCAACCCCGAACTGTAATTGAACCGCCACCGTCTTTTATTGTCGGTACAATGCATTCGAGAAGCATCTCTTCATTAGCGGAACGTCTGAGAAACACTCTCCTGCTTTGACCAAACGCTATAAATATCGATTCGTTAGTGAACAAACTATTTTGCCACTGTCACGTCTAATCCCGATGTTCACGGGCCCACGTTAGCATTTCAGTCGGTTACCCCGGCGTAGCAGTGGTTTACGAGCTGCCACGCGACCGTGTAAATTTACTTCGGTCAGCCGGCGTTTGATGATGGTAGCTGATTTAGTGTATTTAAGATAGATGTTTATTAAGATTATCATCGTTGAATGCAATAACGCTTATTAAGTTGTAAATCTTCCTCGTATGACTAAATTTCTATGGACGATAGTGTATATGTGTATATATATATATATATACATACATATATGTTTTCCTGTTATATATAGATAATCATTTTGTGCTTTTCCTTCAACCTCCAGTTCGCAAGAGGGTGGAAAAACAGTGGTAGGGGCGCACCAATTTTATAGAAGGGAATAGGAAGCTTAATGATTTTAATTTTCTTTATTTATAATAACGACGTAAATTGTAGAAATCGGAAAATCGTTGCAATTTCAGTGGTAGCTTTCATTCCACAAGCGCGACACTCCGAGACAACAGAAAGTGGCGTTTTACAATACTCGATAGATTCTAGAAATCTGTCAAGTTTCAATTCGATTGGTGATTACTACTTTGTAATCTTCCCATGTAACGTACGTTGGCAGGCACATATTGAATGCTTTGAAGTAGCTTTGTTATATTTACGCTGATTTCTTGCCGGATGTAAAGGAAGCGTTACCTAGAACTTATCGAAGAAGTAATTTAATCCTATATGAAAGGCTCCCCAATCGCCAGCTTGCAATTTTCGCTATTTGCTATTATTTCTATTATATTTGAAACGTCGATACCATTTTGCGCTCTTCGATTTGTGTGTGTTGTATTTCGCCGGCTCGATTTTATTTCCGCTCTTTCTCCGGGCGGCAATATATTGTCCGGCGGGATAAGTCAAATAATTTAATTTGTTACAATGCGAATTTTTCCCACACTTTTTCTTCCTGTAAAACCGCCCGCCGCGAACCGAACAATTTCCACTTCTAAAGAAGGTTTTTCAGGAATTTTCCATCGGTACCGACCGACGACCCGTATATATATACGGCGAACCCTCCGGAGTAATTAAAAACTTCCTCTGTTAAATTAAGGACAACGTTTCGCTTCCGTCTCGTGTATTTTTCCCCCTTTTGTTGTTTTTACCGCTGTACGTTCAAACGAAATGCTACAAGCGGGTATTCCCGCATAATAGGGTGACTGCACAAGGAGAGAAATTTTCGATATCCTAACATGGAAAGCTTTTAGAATTTAATGAGGATGCAGGAGGTAAACGATATTGTTGTGCTGTTTTCCTTTCTCTTCAATTCAATGATACTAAAAGACTTGTAATTTGCAAATAAAAGGTTAGATATTTAACAGTTTTATACGTTCATGAAAATTCTATAGTAATATACTAACATTTAAATTATTAGTGTATTTAAATTTGGATTATTTATTGGCATAGCGTGAGGATAATCTTAGATATTTAAAGTCTGAAACTAATGTGTTCTTGTTCTACTCTGCTAGTTGGAACTTCATTCAAATCAAAACGTTTACGATTTTGGAATATTTGATATTAATAATAATAATATGTATCTTGGACGAGCAAACCTAATTATATAAACTGATAACTATTGTACCATATAACATACTACAATTTGTTTACCGGAAATTATTGATAAAATAAGAAGAAATAATTGAGATCGACAAATTACTCAATATCATTCAGCATGATAACAGCACCTCCTATTCAGCACGCCAAATGTTTGATTTTGTACCTAGTACAAACGTTGAATTAAGGGGTTATAAAGAGATTCTGAATACTTTCCTCCAATCATATTATATTGTTCAAAATAGAACTAAACTTTACAATATATCGATAAACCTTTTCAATTCAATTTTTCTTAAGCGCGGTTATACACGAGGATGACCTGAAATGTTTCCGATCACACTTCCCTCAACGGTGCTCCAGTCCCTTCAGCCATCGGAAAAGTTCGAGGTCTGCAAAACAGCCATCTGTAGCGGCGATGGCTTCCTTATTTGCGACAAATATTTTTCCTCCCAGTGATTTTTCAGGTTTGGGAAACGTTTCTGGGGACTAGATCCGGTGAATATGGAGGATGAGAGACCAATTTGTAGCGGAACTCATTCAATTTGGATACGACGATGCAGGATGAATGAGCCGGTGCATTGTCGTGGTGAAGAAGTACTTTTCTTCCTCTGCGAACGAGCACGCTTTCCCTCCAATACTGCATCGAATCGGGCCAATAGATCGCTGTATTATTGCCCTTCCCTTCTGCAAATAGTTGATTAGGATCACACCTTGGGAATCCCAAAAAATGGTCACCATGACCTTTCCGGCTGATGATTAACATTCGGGGCACCCATTTTGCACTCATATTTTTCACATCTAATTCTTTAGTTAGTATGTTGTGCACCACACGATATGATAAGGCAGTATCTTCCACAATGTCCCTGTTGGGTACTCGTCGCTTTTGCAGTACGATATCGTGTACCTTTTTAATGTTTTTTTTGTGTTCTTACCGTTATGGGAGGACCATCAGCATGTCGGTTTTTACAGGATGTTCTTCCCCATCTAAAATTTCGACACCAGCGTTTGACTATATCATAGGAACTGCAGACTCACCAGCAGTTGCCATAATGTCTTTATGAATTTGAGTTGTCATCATGCTCTTTTTCTGGATGTATTACTATTATTATGGCTCTTTTTTCTACAGGATCCATTTTTATGAACAATTACGACACGCAATTCAAGAATTAGCCACCGCGCAATGACACTTTGAGATACAAACTTGATATTATCTAGATATGATTTACAAATGCTAGTTAACTAAATGTCAAAAACATTAATCAATCAACCGATTAGAAGTGGGTGAGGAGTGGAGCATGGGGGCGTGCCTTCGTATTTTTATGTAGATTGTATGTATTAATTCATGCTACAGTGTTTTGGATGTCCTCAGTTATTGTAGATAATAAAATGAAATAACCCCAAGGAAATCGATTTCTTTATAGATACCACTTAATTGTTATTTAATAAAGAGACCAGTGTTTATCTTGCAGTATTTGGACTGATCACTATATGATGTTTTCACGCGAACTGCCAATAAGTAAAGATCATCAAAACCAAAAAGGGATGTAGCCTTTCTTCCGATTATTACTAGACGACGTTATACTACGCTCTTAAAACCGGGAATGAGGAATCGTAAAAATTATTGTCGTGACTCAAATGGACGGATGAAGTCGGATATTGTATACACGGAAACGCTGATGGAAAGCCTCGATATTAGATTTATACGAATTTTATCCAATTCCTTGCCTCGGAATGGGTAATAAAACCTTTGCCGCGGATCTGATCACTTTATTATTTCCACGAGCAACGTCTCTCTCCTTTTTTTTCTGACGGTTATCGTACCAATAAAGCTCCTTTTATTTACAGTTGGTAAACTGTACACGAAAAATAGAAGGACGGCATCGATAAATTCAAGGCAGTCACAATATTCATCAATAAATGCCTCTATATGAATTAGAGATTCAAGTATCGCGGAGAAAGTTGCCGGAAAACAATTAAATTTTATATTCGATATTATGGGATAGTTAATTTAATATGAGTTTCAGTCAATTACAAAAAGAATTAATAAAGTTTACAGTTCTATTTTTCGAAGAACGGAGCATTCTGCGTTTCGCAGTAAATCTAATAAATTATTAATGCAATTGTTTTGCACATGATGTTGCTGTAAATATCTAGATGGAATATTTTCATTATACTTGTATGTGTGGTACTCCAGTTCACTTCTACTTTTTCGTAAAGCTTCACACTTTAAACCAAACACCGCATGTGTCAATCAGTATTGAAAGGAACTAACCCAATTTTCTAGTTTTTATGTTCTCCTGGTAATTGTTTGTATATATACTACCGTTCATAAGTTCGTTCGCACTGATAATAGTTGCGAGCAATTTATTACAGAAACAAACTTTGCTCATTAACTTAAAATTTTTTATTGACAAAATAGTATATTCTAATAAAAGACGTGTACTGTTATAATGTTTCTTCAAAGTAACCCCCTTTTGCTTTAATAATTGCCTGACAGATACGGGGTATTCTTAGAACTAACTGCTCCAGATACGATTCGTCCATAGTATTCCAAACTTCCTACAGATCATTCCATAATGTTACTTCGCCAGTCGAATATTCGGATATAATAAATATTTCCGGACCTCATGATCGAAATCATCTCACAAGAACTCAATGAGGTTGCAATCAGGACTCTGTGGCAATCACTTCATTAAAGATAGGACTCCTTCAGAAGATCTTGAAAATAAACTTTAACCAGCTTTGTGGTGGGTTTGGAGTCATTATCTTGCTGATAAATGAACCCTTCTCTAATTACGTACATCTAGTTGATACCGCCTCGTTTTCTAAGATTCTCAAATACACATCTTTTGTATTTCTTTCATCTTCTGTGGGGCTGGTAGCTCAGTGCCCTGCGCACTTGGCTATCATCCTCAAAGTCCCGTGTTCGAACTCCGGAGCTGTTCTCAGGGTTTTCCTCACTCCATGGCGAATTCTGAGAACGAATATCTTAAGACGCATCACAGGTGTGGGCGCAATAATAACTCATGGCCGGCCGATGACCCCTGTAATTGGCGAAAGCTGTAGCCATGAATTATTATTACGATTATAATTATTACCATTATTATCATGATTATTATTATTATTACCATTATTATTATTTTTTATTTTAACTAATATTCTAATTCTTCCAAACCAACTTCATACCACGTTACTTCCTCCTCAATGCTTCACTGTTTTCCAAATACATTCGTCGAACATTATTTTTTCAGTGCGGCAACGAATAAACGTACTACGCTTAGTTCCGAATCATTCGAGCTACTGTTTGTCTGTCTATAACACATTGTTCAATCCAAACATTCCACTTTACGTGAGCTTTTGCCCAATTTAGTCTGTTCTATTTCGTGTAGAACTTATTCCTGGTTTTCTTACTGCTATGTGACCCCTCATACTGGCTTTGATTGGTCTTCGTTCTACTGTCGACACATCTACTGGCTGACGACGCTATAAATTAAATTCTGCCGTAATTTGCGGTGCAGTAAGGCGCCGATTTTTTAGGGAAATCACTGGAATGAATTGGTCGTCTCGTTTCGTCGTTGATCTGGGCCTTCCCCTTCGCTTTCTGGTCTGAAACCTATCGGTCTCTTCCTTTGTTTTAATTGTCGAGCAACTGCCTTGCTTTTGCGATGGAGTTATCTACAGAACAATGAGCATAGTTTCATATATCGTGACAGATATTAAAAGAACCTTTGTATGAATAGCATGCTGAATTTATATTGTCTATCTTCTAAATTACTTTTAAGAATAGAAGGAGATCAAGACTATTTTCGGAGTTTTCATTATTATAAGGAGGATGACACACATGTAATCAGTAACTAACATCGTATGCAAATTAAGTTGTCCAACGGTCAAGCAAATAGAACTAAGTAAACGTTATTGATGAACTCACCCCAGAGAAGAAAATTGTTACATTAACCATAAAACTGTTATGCTAATATTATTTTCTTTTGCGTTTTCAGTGTTTGTTCAATTCAGTGAAAAATGTTCCATCATTTTAGTTAACTAAACAATGGTAAATATGCAAGTTAATATTTTGCTTATAGTTGAGGTTTAGTGTGCACATATGATTGGTAGCTGAATTTTCAAAACACGACATGCAATCAAGAACTAAGAATAATGTCATGATATGAATAAAATTAGCCTTCCAAAAACCAATCGCTGTGACGATATATAACCATTCATAGGGCTTGTCAGAAATGCAGCTATGTGGGTTTAAGCAACACAACTAGCAACTTAATCCAATAATAGTATATTATATACCCAGGGACTAAAGTGCGGCATTTAATTCCGCAAGTGCAGACATGGGTGCAGCAAGAACCATTCAAGGGATTTTAGCACTTTGGGTCCCTTTTTGCACTTCCGAAACAGAGATATTGTCACCAAAATTGATAATTGAAGTTACAATGACAACAAGCCCTGCCATTTTGCAAAAAATGCAAAAAAATGAAAATTGTGAAGAATTTGACATAGTTAGACTAATATCCATATTAATACTAATATTAATATGAACATCAATACTAAACCACCGTTGGCATTAGCAATGATAAAATTACAATTTTCCTGGAATTACCCAACGTAATTAAATTCCGAAAAAGTATCGGCCTCGGAGGGGACTCGAACTCAACATCTTTGTGTCTCCGGCATAATGTGCTCTCCCTTGCACCACAAGAACATTGAGTTCAAGTTGCCTTAAATCCTCCTAGATGTCACGATGCCAGTAGATATATTGTAATATCTCACGGACACTGTATTATTGATACGGCAAGGCAGTTAAACTAATATTAACATGAATATCAATACTAAACCAATGTTGGTTTCGGAGGGGACTCGAACCCAACATCTTTATGTCTCCGGCATAATGCTCTCCCGTGCCCCACAAGACCATTGAGTTAAAGTCGCCTTAAATCCCCCTTGTAAGACCTATTGTGTGTGATTGCGTCAGGAAGACCCTCTTTCATATTGTTGGTTTATTTGAAGCAAAGGGACTTGGATATTGAAACGCGCACCAGGGTATGCGTTTTGTACGAAACAAATGTTTTAATTGTCGAGCAATTCGTCTATTTAAAACACTTGTTTCGTATAAAACGCATACTCTGGTGCGCGTTTCAATATCCAAGTCCCTTTTCTTTTCGCATATTTTCGATCAAATAAACTAACAATATGAAATAGGGTCTTCCTGACGCAATCATACACAATAGGTCTTCCAATGCCTCTTCGGCAGCTTTTTCTATGTGAAATTTTTCACAATTCTCATTTCTTTTTGCAATTTTTGCAAAATGGCAGGGCTTGTTGTCGTTGTATCTATGATGAATTTCATGGCAAACTCGCATATTTAAAATTTGCAGTAGCGTCCATAATTCCCAATTATCAATTATTATGGCAATATCTCTGTTTCGGAAGTGCAAAAAATGGCCTTTTCACCACGCGACCAAAAGTGCTAAAATCCAATGAGTGATTCTTGCCGCACTCGTGTCTGCACTTGCAGGATTAAATGCTGCACTTTAGTCCCTGGATGTATAATATACTATTATTGTATTAAGTTGGTAGTTCTGTTGTTTAAATCCACATAGCTGCATTTCTGACAAGCACAACGAGTGGTTATATATAGTTACAGGGATTGGTTTTTGGGAGGCTAATTTTATTCATATCATGACATTATTCTTAGTTGTTGATTGCATGTCGTGTCTTGGACATTCAGCTACCAATCATATGTGCACACTAAACCTCAACTAAAAGCAAAATATAGACCTGCATATTTACTATTGTTTAGTTAACTAAAATAATGCAACATTTTTCAATGAATTGAACGAACACTGAAAACGCAATAGCAAATAATATTAGTATAATAGTTTTATGGTTAATGTAACAATTTTCTTTTCTAGGGGTGAGCACATCAACAATCTTTACTTAATTCTATTTGCTTGGCCGTTGGACAACTTAATATGCATACGATGTTGGTTACTGATTACATTTGCGTCATCCTCCTCATAATAATGAAAATTCCGAAAATAATCTTGATAGCCTTCTATTCTTAAAAATAATTTAGAAGATGGAGAATATAAATTCAGCATGTTATTCATACGAAGGTTCTTTTAATATCTGTCACGATGTATGAAATTCTGCTTTTTGTTCTGTACATAACTCCATCACAAAAGCAAGACAGTTAAAATAAACAAATCAAAAAGCTTAACAAAACGTTTATAAACATAAGTACAAGGGGAAGTCCAGAAGTTCGTGGAATGAAAGGGTTTTAAATAAAATAAAACAATAAATCTATTTTTCCTTTTCAATATAATCACTCTTAAGCACTAAAGCAATAAATGTATTTATTAGATCTATGAATTAATTTTTCTAAACCATCATAAAAGTATTTTTTATCTTTCGCCTCAAAATGGGCCAAAATTGCCTCCTTTACCTGATTGTCGACGGAAAACTTTCTTCCACGTAAGTCTTTTTTAAATTGGGGAACAAATAAAAACCACTAGGTGCCAGGTCTGGACTGTAGGGTGGATGGACTATTGATTGAAAGCCATGCTTGTGCAGAGCAGCCTTTGCAACTTTGCTCTTCTCAATCGGCGCATTGTCTTGCAAGAGCAACACACCCTTGGTCAATTTTCCTTGACGTTTTTCCTTGATGGCCTCCTTTAATTTTTTTAATATCGCTGCGTAATATTCTCCGGTTATGCTCCTACCTTTTTCTTTGTAATCAATCAATAATATCCCCTCACAATCCTAAAAAACAGTAGCCATCAACTTTCCAGCCGATTCTGACACTTTGAACTTCTTGTGTGTCCCCTTTTTATCCCTTTGCATGGACTCCTGTTTGGACTCAGGCTCAAAGTGATGAACTCATGTTTTATCTCCGGTAACAATACGCTCCAACATCTGTGCAGGTTTGTCTCCACGCAGCTCCAAAAATTGTTTGGACGTACAGAGGCGCTGCTGTTTCTACAGCGGCGTGAACATTCTCGGTACACATCTTGCACTGACTTTTGTCATACCCAGGTGGTCATGTAGGATATGCAAAATGGTGGTATCTGATACTCCAACTAATGCAGACAATTGTTTTTTCTTCAAAGGGGCATCTTGCAGTAGAAATTTTTGCACTTTGTCGACGATGTCTGATGTGGTGGCCTCAACTGGCCGTCCTGAGCGGGAGACGTCTTCAATCGACACCCGACCATGTTTAAAAACACCATGCCACTTATAAATCATTGATTTACTAGAGCACTGTTCCCCATAAACGGTTTCCATGTTATTCAATATGGTTTGAGCGTTCTTTCCTTGCTTTGTAAGGAACTTTATCACAGGATAGTGTTCAATTTCCTCCATAGTTTCAGTTTTCTTCCGAATTGACTTGTTTAGCAGGCAACTATTCGTAAACGACTGACGCTATAGGGCTGCAACTTAACTTATATACTAATGATGAGTCGCCAATCAGAATGACACCTAGCAAGCGCCCGTATTCCCACTCCATCCCCTCCATTTCACGAACTTCTTGACCTCCCCTCGTACTACTCACAGTTAAATATTTCAAACAATTTGCATTGCGCTACTTAAATAAAAATAATGTATCGTGCGTAAAATTACAATAGGAACGATGTAAAAGGTAGTTAATCATTATTGTTGCCTATTGCTTAAACATATCGCTTACAATACGGTTGCTATGGTATCATCGACGTAATTAACGTCAATCACAGCGTACCTTTGATATTAAAATTTCAATGGGCAAAGAGAAATATAATGACGCTTACAAATATGTAATGCAATATACGTTTTGTGAACATGCTTTTCAATAGAATTCAGCAGAAATGATGCCCGGTATTTCAGTATATGTGTCAACAGCCATTAGGTTTTTATTTTCATTGTCTCGGAACGATTTTCTACTGAAAGTTTGACGCTTAAACAGACTGCGCGACATCTATTCTAGGCATTCGAAGAATCGTCTCCGTTAAATTATTTCAAACCGCTGCCGTTTTGACGGCTTTGATGTCTGCTTCCTGGAAATAAACGTTATCGGTTCTTTTGAAGGAACATGCTACTTTTTCTTTAAATAAAATGAAACGCAGTTATTGATTTTATAAATTGAATGTCTATCGTTTTTACGATGCCCATCATGCAATACCACTCCAGAGGTATTAGAAGTTCTTTGTTGGACAGTAAAATAAAATATTTAAACGTTGTGGAACACGCAGAGAAAATATTATGTAGAACATTAGTTATCTTTTTTTTGGCCTTGACAAATATTTAGCCACGTAAAAATTCTAAAATACAAACGTTAAAAATAAGATTCGATATGAAAGGAACAGCGCAAGGATACATACTTCGCAGCACGGAGCCGATCGTGCCGACTTGAAACAAAACAATACATACAGGGCCGAAAGAAGGGAGCAAACCCACAAAGGGATGGTAAACAAGGGAAACGAAAATGAATTACAGAACTAAAAGCGAAAGAAAAACTAAAACCAGCCTCATAAACGTATTTTATTACGAATTAAAAATTCTATAAAAATATGATAAGCCACTATATTATTTTGCGTCAGAAGGAAAGAGGTATTAACAGGAGGGTTGAAAATTGACATAAATCTTCAAAGAATTCACCTTGGTATCTAGTGAAATTAGGACATCCATATAAAATATGGTTAGTATCATTATCACAATAGCAGCAAGGGCTATCAAAGAACACCAAGCCTATTGAGATGTGCAAGGCAGCATACGTGATTGAATTTTAAACGGGATATCGTAGAACTAAAGTATCTGGTAACACTACACTTATGGATGTAATCAATGTGAGAGGGTAATTCAGTATGGAGTAATGCTTAATGCGTTTTAAATTTCTGGGTAAATTCACGCCGGTCATTAGCCCAATGTTCCTTACTTTGAACCCTAAAATAACTAATAATCTCTGAAACAGGAACCGGTGAGGAACGTATATCCATAAACGGATTTTTAGCACGCATATCAGCTATGTCGTTGTTAATTATGTTAGAATGGGCTTTACACCATATGAACTTCACTTGCACATTCATTTCTTGTAACCCATATAGCAAATCAGAAATCCATTAGTTAGTAGTAAGTAGATCACAAAAAGCTACCATAAAAATAATTAGAGAAATAGTTAACCAGAAACAAGTTTCTTTTTATTACATTAATACACTTATTCCATCGGTTTATCAATACCCAAATGCCCGCTGAATAAAAATGTTTGGGTTAACGTCTGAACCATGTGCGTACGTCCTGTTGAACATTGTTATCTCCCTCAACATGCTTGCCGCCAAGATGCTTTTTGGATGGACCAAACAGATGATAGTTGCTCGGGACTATAAAATGGATGTCCAAGAAGTTTCCACCATAATTCTGTAATTCTCGCCTGGGTCAAGTGGGCCGAATGCGACCTGGCATTATCGTGATGCAGTAATATTCTTCTCGTCAATAGGCCTGCACGTTTCTTTTTACATGTCGCCCAAGTATCAGCAAGTTTATGCTGACACCTAGTAAGAGGTAGAGAAATAGTCCACTGTTATTTTCAGCTTTCCCACAGCAGTTTGTGACTTATTTACTGACTTTCTCTCCTACTATATACATAGCTTGTAGTTTTAGTTACAGAATGTAATGCGTAGCATAGCAGGAATTTGGTCAAAATGATGAGCTCCTAATGTTATACATAGACGTGCTTTATAGTTTACAACTTATCAGCATATCTATAGGAGATGTTAATTATTTCTATAGTTTCGTGAGTATGTACAAAGTGGAAATATATTTGCATGAGAATATAAGTATAAGAATTTTCATCTTGCACGTGATGTCTCTTCAAACTCCCACATTTAATTCTGTAAACAGGTTGTTGTCATTTAGTGAAACCTTTTCTATTCAAAGATAATAATTTTCTATACACTGAAGCGACGCACGAACGTTGAAACTTTCTCCCCGCAGAGGTTGCTTAAAGACTTGAAACCATGTTAAGTGGTTGGTATTGTTCTGAAGCGATCCACAATTTGTTGGGCTGTGGATAGCTTGCCTGTATACATCAAAATTTCAACGATACAGTTAATAAACTGTACGAGATTAGATACTTGTTCTATTCCGGAAGTGGCAACATATTTGGATGAAATGAAATTTCCATAAAATACTTAGAGTTCACGACTGAATAGGCGCGAGTTCAGAAGAAAAGGCAACGCTTTCGAAAGTCCATACTATTCTAGCTTCCGAAAGACGACGTAATGTTCAATTTGATCAAATGCTTTATGAAAGTTCCAGATAACGTCAGCGTGACCTCCATTACATATTGCTCCCAATACAAACTGGGTAAAGTAGGCCACATTCGTAACTACTGTATATAGACGCCTGAAACCTTTTTGTTTAGGTGAGACCGCACTATGAGAATCTGAATAAAGGTGTATGAAAATAATACTTACAAAAGCTTAAGAGAAATTACAAAGAAGAGAAATTGACCGATAATTATTGATCTGAAGCATTATCATTCTCTGAGAAAAGACAAACGCGTGATAATTACTAGATTGAGAGAAATATATACGTCATTAGTGTAAGATTGAAACACCAAAAAGAGCAAGAGTTTTTAAAACGTTTAAGAACTAATTCGACTTCGTCAATCTTCTTCTTTACTTCAGGTTTTAAGCACTTTGCCTATTACGATATCCATCTTTTATATGGTCTGCTTACATATCTTCTTCCTAAACATCTATAAAATCTCGCTCTGGCTGGCAAACTCTCTTGCATCCGTTCTACGTGTTCCTTCCACTTATTTTTGTTTTCCTTTATCCTCTCATTTATGTCGAAGATGTTTAGTTCTGTTCTTATATCTACAGTTATACTTATTCTATCGAATCTTGCGCAACCTTCCACTCTTCTTAAAAATTTCATTTCTTATATCTGTATCCTTCCTTGTTTTGGCATTGTTGTCGATGATTCACTACCATATAAGAGGGTTGACACTGCTATCGTCTCATAAAATTTTATTTGTGTATCTTTTCTTATGAGGGTTGAGTAAATGGCCAGTAACCAGCTCTCGTTAAAATTCTACAATACTTGCAGTACCCAAATTAGCCTCGGATTTCATCAATAGTAACAGAAATAAGCATAACAGACGAAGATGGCGTCTAATGAAAGTAAGTAAATGACTATTTTATAAAGGTAATTATTAAAAGCGTTCGATGTGGCAAAAGCTGTGATGTAATGGACGCCATCATAATTAATGCACGAAGGTTTTTCCATATTTACCTCGGGCAAAAGACCAAAACCATTGTGGCCCACTACAAAGATCATTTTCAATAACGTTAGATTAATATCTACAAGCTAGTGACATGAGCTTTCTAGTAATATTACACGTGGTGGAAATATTCTTGAGCAATAAATGGAAAATTTTAAGGGATAATAGTTTCCATACAAAAATCTATAACATGCTCAGTTCTATTAATCAAGACTGTACTTTCTTTGGTCTTCGGTCTTTCCATATAATAATGGCATTTAGTGTTTAAATCTTCTCTACTAATGGTTTAACTCTTCTAAATTTTAGTTGATTCATCTTGACTACAATTCTTTTAAAAAATATATTTAACGATGGATCTAACATTTAATTTATTGGTTTCCTTATTATTTGCGGTCGATTAACAAAATTTATAAAAACTTGCTGGCATTCTTCGCCTCATCATAACATTCTTTACCCTTCATTGATCGGTGAAGTTTGTAAGGAAAAGTATCGATAAACATGTCCATATACTTTGTCATAACAGATATATTTTTATGGGAGGTTATGTCTCCAAACTCCGAACAAATTATTCCTATAAAGGCCAAACTTTGGTTCTTATCGCTAATAAGTAAGCCCCTCCAATCCTTCTTTTTCTATCACTTCTGTCGGAAAAAGGACAAGCCTCTTTACGAGAAATAGGATATAATTTTATGTGAGGAGACTGGAAAGCAAATAAAGTGGTTAAATAAATTACTTTCGATGTTGAAGTGAAGAAATATCTAAAAAAATGTAAAATATTCAGAGGCGATAAAGTTGCGTAATCTATAATCTATCTATATTTCACAAAATTCAGTCTTGTATGTTTTTGATTCCCAATTAAGAATGAGCTTGAAACCTTCTGAAATATTTACTGAAGTATGAAAATCACTGTACACATTTTTTAGTTACAGTTTAAATGAGATCCTATTTGATATGCTGTTAGATTACCAGAAGAGGTTAACCGCATGATTCCCTGTTTTCGAGTTAGTTTTTGATTTTTCTCCTTAGCACGATCTTTACTGTAGGAATACTCCCATTTTATAAAATTGTTGATTAAATGATGAGATCGTCCTATTTTCTTAGCTTTAGCCTACGTCTTCATAACAATTTATTTTAGTCTTTTGGTTGAGTTAGCAGTTTATCCCGTGCCGTATATAGAAGTTGGTATGTATATATCAACTTTATATGCACTAATTTCGTGGAACTATGTAAATTTTGCTCATATTTATATATACCGTTATAATTTTTCACCACTCACTATTAAATCCGTTCAAGAGAGTGACGTACTGAAGAGCATATGGGTTTTTTCATCAACGGAATCTGCCAACGATGATTTAAGTTCAAGTTTTATAATCTAGAATTATAAATATGTATTGATCAAACCATCAAACCTTTCATCTAGTGCTAGCTACCGATGTGTTCCCTAGGACTTGGGGGAAAACCAGAAAGGACGGATGTTTCGAGTTATCGACCTATTTCAATTATTTCCGAATTCGCAAACGTAACTGAACACCTACTCTACACATTGATATATCCAAGTGTGATATCTTATATGTTACCGTATCAACATGGCTTTTTGGCCTGAGGATCTATAATGACTAACCTAGCTACCATATGTTAACACATCTGTCAAAATATGGACTAGAAAATGCAAGTGGATGTAATTTACACAGATTTCATCAAAAGCTTGTAATTCCATTGAAAACAATATCTTGTTTCAAAAAAAGTCGCTTTAGATTGTCATCCGTTCCGTTGAACCATGTGTGTTCCCTTGGGAGATCTAATTATGAATTCTACAGTGGATATCCTTCTAACGATTTTTTGTCGACTTCAAGTATTGCGTAAAGCCCGAAATTAGACCCGTGATGCGAAGCGAATAATTTAAGTTTTAATCCGACCAAGTGCTGTACTGTCACATATTTTAGATGCTCGTCGTCTATTCAGACGTCCTATCATGTTGGTAATTATCGACTTTCACGAGCTTTTACGGTGTGCGATCTTAGCATCGCATTTAAGACACATATGAGTTTCATCAGCCACTTCGACCAATTGTCTTTAGCAATTCACAAGACCCTTGGCATTTATACCAACCCTTTCTCAAACATCGATGCATTAAAGCATTATATAACGCCTTCATTCTTAGTAAATTGGAGTACGGTTGTTATATCGAATTCCATTTATGTGACTCATGCTTTATATCTGGATCGTGTATATAGATTGAAGGTAAAATCGATTGAGTCGTCCGATACTTGTTGGTAATCCATATTGAATAATGGTCGAAGAAATAAAGCTCAAATATTTTACAAAAATTTCCAATATATTTATCACAATGTTATTATAACATGTTTCGCTATCACTATAGCTTCGTCAGATGTTCTACTCCTACTAAACAACAAACTTATTTTACTTAATTAGTTTACATAATGGGCTAAGCATAAGATAAGGCTACCTTAAGTTTGAATATAAATAAGTTTGTTGTTCAGCAGGAGTAGAATATCTGATGAAGCTACAGTGATTAGCGAAACATGTTATAATAACATTGAATTATATTGTAGAATATTGGAAATTTCTGTAAAATATTTGAGTTTTACTTCTTCGACCATTATAGATTGAAGGTTTCCAAAACCTATATCATGCAAACTGAATGGAGTATCCGCCGAGGGGTACCTGTTAGAAAATATGGATTATAGTCTCTAGCTCAATGATGTGATGAACGTAGTGTTAAATTTCTATGTATCCTTCACAACAAAATAGACTGCGAATTTCTGCTATCTCCAGTACTACTTAATGTACAAGGTTTTGTATCTACATCTGTTCCAACTTTTCAATGTCCTACAACTCGCACAAATCTGTTACTGCAGGCACCATTTTTTGCTATGTGTAGAAGTGCGAACAAATATTTTGATGATGTCTCTATATACATTTGCAACATATGATACTGACGCTATCACCAACCATTTTTATTATTATATTTGATTTATTTTTGCATGTGTATATATACATATGTATTTGTTATTCTATTGCAGTAGTAGCTGAAGATAATTTAACTTTTATTACAAGTGTAATATCCTGTTATTGGATATTTCCTATTGCGTTAATAAACGTATTATTGTATGCGTTTATATTAAAGGTACTTAACAAACCCAAATCATATGTGATGAGCTATTATTCATTTGCGAATAGGTAGCGATTTTAAAAATGGACCAAATTACAATATTGCCACTTATGGAGAAGTGCGAAAGATTTTAGACAAATTTTTTATCGTGTATTAAATATTAGCTAACTATAAAGTTTTATATCAAAAAGAGACCATTCTTGTCAATTTCTGCACGTAGTTTGTAATTTAACATTATTTATTTGTTGTAGAAGCTATAGAGTTAAATTCTTAGAATCTCGATATTTACACGCGTGGGTGAAAAGACAGAGGATATAGTTCGACGTTAGTTGCACAGATAAAAATTGTGCCTGATAATCAGCAAATTCAAAAAAATCTCAGTAACCTTATTATAATTTAAATATTAAAACCAACTGGATTAATTATCCGCATTTAATAGACAGAATTCGGTAATTTCATGAACACTATCCCAATATCTCAGAACGGCCATAGCCAATTTTGATTCGATAGGGAACATGGTCGGGAACCGTATTCTATTATTTGCATCACCTCCCTCCAGTATGGTTCCTAATGTTACAAATTGATACACGAGAAGCTACCGCCCACGAAACAGTTAATTGAGATCACAAGACTATCAAGTTTAAATTGGTTTACAAACACTTTTCAGTAATTATGCCCTATTTTTTAATTCGGAAGAGTACTTTTAAATTAAAGCGGCAAAAAGGAGGCTTGCTGTTGGTCAGTTTTCAGCAAAGAATACACTAGCGATATTTGATATATTGCCATCCGCCATACTGTTAAAATGACTGATTGACGTTTAGATTGCGTATTTTTTTTGAGTACGTTTGTATTTAATATTTCTTCCTACATTTATATTGTAATAAAAAATAACTAACTACAACTTATATAAAATCCTAGCTAGTTTTAAAACTGCCGCCAAAAGGTAGCGTAGAAAAATTCCATTGTGTAAATGCATCTTTTCATTTTACTCATCCGAATTAAAAAATAGAGTATACCAAGTAATAATGAATGCTATTGCAGCATTACAAAGGTCTTCATTATCGTTAGTCAAATACAAGTAAGCAGTAGATAACGTATAAAGAGATTGAAAAACCTTAAGTCTACAGAAAGGTGTATGTATTAGAGTACAATTTGAGAATGTACATAAAAAATACATATTTGACTAGATAAGGGCAAATTCACGATAATAGTGCTCCTACAAATATGTTTATTTGTTTCAAAAGCTATTACAATTATGCAAAGATTACGTCATAATATGTTGTTTTCCTTATTTAAAAGTATTTATTGAAAGGTCCAAGGAAACAACAGTGCACCATAATTCGGATATTCACTCGAATACATCTGGAATTTTAATATTTTATTGCTTATGCTAGGTAAGTGTTTCCCAATATGTATTATGTTGATAACAAATTATGATTTATAAACTCTTATTTAAATAAAGTTACGTATTTCGTAGTCGAACGCCTATGATCAGTATCTTGACTAATAATAAACATCTTTGTACAACATCTCTATACAATGAAATTCCCCTTCGCGGACACACCTCTTACACGGACACCTCCCTTAAACGGACAGTTTCTCATGGTCCCGACCGGCTCTCATATAATTTCCATTGTATTAACTCTTTCTTGGACGGACATTCTCTTGAACGGACGCGGAGACGAGAAAATGTTCTCTTAACCGGACAAAAAATAAGAAACGCCTTATCTTACTCTTATATCGAGAGTATTGCTATTGCATTTCTCAATCGCACCGCCCGCCAATTTCGCTGGGACTTCCCCGAGTAAACCGGAAATTTACCGACTTTAATCTTTCGGTACAAACGCAGCTTATGTCGTGCATTTCTGCCTGGCGTGAATTAGGGACTTCCCCAAGTTGGTCGGGGATTTACCGTTCTTATTCTTTAGGTGTACGCTTTCGATTGAATCTGCTTTCAATATTACTCTCATGTCTATGCGGAAAAGACACAGTGGGCGACACATTCATTGTAGAAATGGCTCCAAATAGAAAAATTCTCATGCTTAAACAAAAAATTGAGATTGTTCAAGTTTACAATAAAGAGAAATTAAGTGTAAGGAACTTATCCAAGCCTTTTAATATTGGAAAAGCACAAGCTGCAGATATATTAAACATAACGAAATCCTTCTAAACAAATGGATGACGAATAGCAATTTGAATGAAAAAAGAAGCTTTTTGAGAGGTGATGGTATTAAAATTGACAGATTGTGTTATGACTGGTTTACAGCAGCTCGGTATAAGGGGATTCCTTTAACAGATATGCATATAATTTTTTAGATAAGGTTTTCTTGTATTAATGCGTTGATTTTCTTTTCATATTAAATTCTAAAACAGATAAAAAAAGTGAGATTACCAATAGGTTTATCGTAACAAAAACAGAAACAGCCGCTTCTTTAGAACATTTTACATTCAGTGCTTCTTCTGGTTGGCTCAATAAATTTAGAATCCGCCACAATATAAGTTTTAAAACGATTTCGGGAGAAGGAGCGTCGGTTAATGCTGAAGATGTTTCATCGTTTTTAAAAAAATGTCCTTCTTTGATTAAGGGATATTCACCGAGAGACATCTATAATGCCGAAGAGACAGCCCTGTATTTTAGGGCTCTACCCGACAAAACGCTCACATTAAAGAAGGAAAAATGTGTTGGAGGTAAGTATCCCAAAGAGAGGTTTACAATTTTGCATTGTGCAAATATGGCGGGTGAAAAAGAAAAACTCCTAGTCATTGGTAGGGCAGCTAAACCCAGAGCTTTTAAAACATTAATATATATAACCTGCCTGTAACTTGGAAATACAATAAGAAAGCTTGGATGACAGAACAAATTATGACAGAGTGGTTGCAAGACCTAGATTGGAAAATGGCTAAAGAAAAAAGAAACATTTTGTTATTTTTAGACAATGCGGGATCTCATCCGAAAGACGTTCGCTTAAATAATATAAAAATATTATTTTTACCCCCTAATTGTACATCAGCTTGTCAACCACTTGACCAGGGGATTATAAAGAATTTTAAAACTTATTACCGAAATCTAATACTCAAACATCTGCTAGTAAACATTGAAACTGCTGGTACAGCTTTTGAGTTAATAAAGAAAATTACACAACTGGATGCAGTTTATTTGGCAAAGACTGGTTGGGATCAAGTAACCAATGAGACAGTTCAAAATTGCTTCCGCAAAGCAGAATTTAATCATATAAATATGCAAAGTGAAGACCAGTTAACCGAGGCTGATACATCTCACCTAGAAGATGATTTGCCCCTTAGTGTACTTTCAGCTATCCTCAAAAATAAGAATTTATTGAAATTGACGGATAATGAAAACCTTAATGATTTTTTGAACGCAGATGAAGATTTGTATGTTGAAGATCCAGATTCAGAACAAGAAATTGCAAATCCAGTTGAAATGCAAGAACTTTCGGAAGATTCTGATGTCGATGAGGTTCCAGCGCCAACAGAAGCTTTCCCAAATTATGGTAAAGCTATTACCCTGACCAAGCAGCTCAAAAGTTTTGTCGAAAATCACGGAGATACAGAACCTTTGGAGCTTCTTTCTGAATCAGAAATATGATTTGAAGACGCCATTTTAAAGAAAAAGAGAAGACAAACAACAATATATGAATTTTTGCGGCCTTAAAGTGACTATTCATTTCATTGTTTTGCATCTACGTATCTATGTACATATATTATACTTTGTATGTATATATCTAAAGGAAATAAACTTTTGTTTCTTAAGTTTAAAGTTTCTTATTTATTTTAAAAACACTTATATACATATACGATTTAAATGTCCCAGTTTCTTTAATATATTCATTTTTCGTTAAAATGCAATTTTTGTTGTACCTACTACATATTTCTTTTATGCGGACACCCCTCCTGAACGGACATCTTCAGTTGGTCCCGTTGGTGTCCGTTCAAGGGAGATTTCACTGTATACATATTGCACTTAGATGTCGTAGATTTATAAGTACGTTTTAAGATATTATTGTTTAGCAGATGTTCATTTGTTAAGGATATGGCTGTAGGCATAAATGGCCGCGATTGAATAATCAATAGGAATGTTGTGTTTTCTTAAAAATGCCAAATACCTTACACTTATCCATATTTACGACTTTTGCTATTACGTGCAAAACGTTTAGTGTTAAAAAGACAACAAAAAAGGATCACAGTATATCATATGAACTACCGTTGCTTGGATTCCGCCAAAATTCATATTCTCAAAAAACCGCCAAGTCCAACCTTTTAACATTAAGATGCATACACTAGTGTCTTCTATCCCTGGTTGCAGTTGAGACTTAGGGTTAATGGTGTTAGTATTGCAGCACAAGCAACACAGAAATAAAAGAAAACAGTTTTGATGGGAAAAAAATAGTGTAGAAAGAGGCGATCGAAGACATACTGAAAAGCACTACTGAAGAGCACAGAATTACTAACCGGTTTATGCTTAGTGCTTCATTACTGCCAATTGAATCCATGACAGGATATATGTACATCTAGAAGCCTGTTTATTCATTTACCTCTTTCACAGTAATCCCCCATCACTAAGTCTTACGAGAGCTTTTCCTTTTGCAAAATTAACATCGTCTTTGAAAGAAACTTATACGGTTTCCTACTTGAATAATTATAGTGTAAACTCGTAATCTTCGTTAAAATACATCGCGTAATTAAACAATCTCGTATAGCCTAATTATAAACTTTATCCAAGGGATTTATTCTTTAATTAAGTACCGCGTTTGCTTTACGGAATGCCGACGTTCGTGTTGCGGATTCATCCTTCCGTAGTGCCGAATAATAGTAGCAGAAGAAGCAAAACAACAAGTCCAACAACAACAACGCGTCTTACTTATTGATTTCACCCTCGAATCCCGCATGCATACCTTGCATAAATTTAAAGATTGCGACGCGCGTGGTCCGAGATATACCAACAGATCGGCCGGCGAGACTGACGTTATTGGAAAAGCTCGTTTCACGGTTATTTGTTTCAGCGTTTCAATGAATAAATATGAATACATGAATTCGAAATTAGGTTCCTTCTTCGTTTTCATCAAGTCGCTGTTGCGCCCACGTAACGCGATAATGAAACATTATCGCCTGATCGTTGCGATGCCGAACAGCTCCGATGAACTTGTCGAAATAAGAAACAACGAGGCGAGCATATGTGCCTCGCGAACCGTGAGCGCGGAGATAATGAAAATTGCGGATATATACAGTGGATCGTAAAAGTTTCCATATATCCTATTAACTTTACGTGTTGTAGCACGTAAATCGTATTTTATACATTATAATCGTTTAAGAGTTGCATTTAATAGTACACTAGGATGACAGAATAAAATAGACACCAGGTAAAGCGGTATAAATATGTAAACAGCTAAATTCTAAGAACGAATTAAGAACTTTCTCTTGTCATTAGGGTAGGGGTAGATGTATCGGAAGGAATTCGTCATAGTTTAGTATCGTTACAACTATGCCTCGCTTATAAGGTTCGAGTGATATTAGCGACTTCACCCGGGGTGTCGCATCGTTGGCCAGAGTGAACGCGGCGCTTCGCAACGTGAAATAAGCAAATTTTTAAATATTCCGTTGTCCCCACAGTTAACCGTGTGATTACACAATTTAAGCGCAAGGAAAAAACAACAGTGGAGCCGAGACCAGGTCGTGCTGGACCTTCTGAAAGAAGTAAAAGGGTGCTTGTGCGCGAAGTGTTAAGAGAACCGCGAAAAAGTACAGCTGAGCTTGCGGCAACTTCACAGAAAAGTCAGCGCACCGTTCTGCGATACCTCCACAGTGTGAGGATGTATAAAAGGGTGGCAAAGGAAAAATCTCTCCTTACGGCGTTTCAAAAACGGCGCCGAATGGCTTGGGCAATCGAAATGCGAACGAAGCCCGAAGAGTTTTGGCGGTCTGTCATTTTTTCAGACGAAAGCAGATACTGCCAATTCAGTGATAGTGGTCGTACGTGGGTATGGAGACGTTCGTCACAGCAACTGGACGACAAATTTTTGCATCAGACGGTGAAATACGGCGGTGTGAACATCATGGTGTGGGGCGCGATATGGTATGGTGGAAGATCGCAATTAGTAATCTGCGACGGAAATATAAACGCGGCAAAATATATCCAAATATTAACAGAAGGACTACTACCGATATTCGACAACGCCATTTTATCTAAAGAAGACGCCACTTTTATGGAGGATGGAACACCCTGCCACAAAGCAAGAACAACAACCACATGGAAAGAGGAACGGGGGATTCGGATTTTACCATGGCCAGGCCAATCACCAGACATGAATCCGATAGAGAATGTTTGGCACATAATCCAGACATATATGGTGAAACGACCCCGAAAACCCAGCAATAAGGAAGAACTCGTGGCAGCTGCTACAGAAGAGTGATTAAATATTCCAGAAGACACCATTAATTATTTAATAGATTCTATGCCACGACGACTCGCAGCACTTCACGCAAGTAAAGGTGGATTGGCAAAATATTAGTCTAATTTAAAAATTTTAAAATATTTTGTATATAACGAGAATAGAATCTTTTTTTTTAATTAGTAGGTGTCTATTTTATTCTGCCAGCCTAGTGTATGTCGTATAACTAACTATCAACAGTAGCAAGTGAAATAGCACCATGTATCTAATAAGAACGACTTATATGTAATAACTAATGACAATCTGGTTTTATAGTCTATTCGCACCTTGAAATTCAGTATTGGATTTTATGGAATGCTATTCTTTCTTTCCATTGACAGAGAGTTTATGTATGTTCATCCATTTTCAACCTTTTAAGTAATATCTCCCCAACGCTTAACCGTATACTAACATCCGTTAATATGGATCACGATATTCCATACTTTAAGTGAACGAGTCTTTATAACCTATTGCTAGGTATCGGTTTTTTATTTGAAAAGATTAGCAAAAAAGTATTATGAATGAAAGTGAAGATATTATAAAATGGAGACACAGTTATTGAAAAGATATGAAAAAATACAGACAAGAGGGTCAAAATATTGTATATACAGATGAACCGTGCGTAAATACTGACTTCTGTCATATAGGCTGTTGATAGGATAATTTCATTATTTTCGTCTCCTGTTATTTAAGGGACTCTTTTTTTGACAAGACAGAAAATTTTCTACATAATGCGGATGAAAGGTAATTTTGGGAAGTTTTGCAAATACATCGCAAGAAAACTTTAGTTTCAAATACGTCAAGATCTTTAGTGATTAAATATATTGTTAAAGTCCTATGACGATGTTAGAGGGAGTTCAACATTGCATTCTCCCTAACGATACCACTAAATTAAGAGAAACTATATTTACGATAAATGAGCAACATTAAAGGTGAGTATAGCAATATTTGGATTTTATAATAATAAAATGATAAAATTATATTTTCTCTTGCAATTGACGAAAAAATATCGGGCGGGGTGGGATTTGCACCTGCGCTCTCTCGCTATTCGGGCGAGTGTCATAACCATTAGACCACGGAGAGATAAATCGCTTTTAATACCTAGATGTGTTAATTAATAGAAACTTGCCATTAATATTATATCTGTTGGGATATAACGTTATACATATCTACAGACATTTCTACATTAGGTATATCCTTTGTTACTTCACCCCAAAAATTCTGCATGGTTTCTGAGATCTTATAAATCAGCGAGGCGATTGGTTTGCATTCACTGGCTGCCCAATCTATCATCGTCTTCCATTCGGTATAGTGCTCCCGTTCGCCGAGCATTTCGCTAAACTCTTGTCTTTGGACCGAACACTTGAATTCGTCAGTACACAAAACATGTTTCCACTGTTCCGCAGTCCAGCTCTGCGTAATTCTACTACATTTTTGTAATATATGTAAAAAGTTTCATGTATACTGAAAAGTTTAATTTGTCGGTACATAAAAAGAATTATCGTAGATTCCTCCAACTCAAAGTGGCAAATTTGCAGAATAGCTATATTATTTTCGTTAAAGTACATCTATCACGACCGCAAGAGCATTGGCAACATTGGATGTGGCTAAAACTAAAATCGTTCCCGCAGAATTGGTTGCCTAATTATGTCACTAATGAATTCATAACTTTCTTTTCAAAGTTACATACAGAAAAATGTGTGTGTAATAAGAAAAGAATCTAATATATTCATATATATTGTAATGATATATATTGTCTATTAATTATCAATGGATTTTTCTAAATTTTACTGGTTTACCTATTCCAGATATTTTCTCGTCACTGTTTGGCGCACACCGTTATTTTTTATTATGGTTGATGTTATAAGTTGGAGGCAAAGTACCGTTAGTACTCCCTCTTCATGAATTTTTAGCACAGATATTCAATTTGTACAGGTTTCTTTCTAAAGTTTTACAGATATCTACTTTGGGTATTTTTTATTAACTTACTATTCACAAATTTTCTTGTTTAAAAAAAAAGAATCGCTTCAACAACACTTGCAGAGGTGACGTAAACTTAACTATTGTTTATTATATATATCGCTTTCCGTAATGATATTTTTTATATAAATAAATATTTCCAAATTTCATTCTTAAAGTACGTACTGTACTCACATATTTCAACCACATTGTATAAATTTGCATTATTACGAAATTATACTTATAATCTTCAAAATTTCTCGTACCACGGATGGATGGCACGACTGGCAGCATTTACCTTTATAATCTCACTCATATTAAGTATGTTTGTACTGTGTGGCCTATCATATAGGCAAACAAATGTGTTGCTATGTATATAGAAAAAACATCGTGTCAAAATCACACATGTCGTCATCGTCTCTCCTGAGAATAATTAGATATTTTCTCAAATAACTCTTTAATTTACAAAGATCTTCGTTTATGTCCATCCATAAAGTGTATCAGCTGATACTACAAATAAAATCTGGTAGTTCCCGACACATATTTCGGAATACGATTTCAAAGATTAAAGACGTCAATAATTCTTAAGTTCTTCTAAATTATTTGTATCTATTGCTCTCATTTTTGTTTCGCAATCTAATTAGAAAATTTAAAGATTAGCTAGACGGGGATTGCCTTAGGTTTTCTGTAAAAGAACATATTTTTGTAAAAAAGCGGTGTATATTTATTAATTTGCCAATATATTTAGCTTCTCAACTTTACATTTGGTTATTTTAATTAGAAAACATTATCATTTAATTTTAAAACAAATAGATCAAAATTTTAAATCAAAGAACCCATTTAAAAAAATTAAAGAGCCTGAGATTTTCCACCACAATATGATATTTAATATAGAAATAACACACCGAAAATCTCTTAATAAAAGAACCTTCGCATTTGAGAAATTCTCCAGAGATTTTTCATTACTGTTCGCGTCTGGCTTTATTTTTTCAGTGTGCAACTCTTTGTGTTTGCTAATATTATGTAAGTAATCTCGAAAAAAATGCAAGTTATAGCGGTTAAAATACAACTGACCTATATCACCATTTAAAGGCCATGTAAGTGAAAAAACTTTATAAAACTAATAGAAAATATTTTTGGAACCACACGCAAGCAGATAAGCATGTGGAACTCACAGAAATGAAACTGTTAAATTAAACTTAGATAAGTAAGAACATTCATTCATATTTCTAAGAATTTATATGTTTGCGCTTAGACAAAGAAAAAAAGCATATACCAGCTAGAGGTGCATTTACGGGTTTTAAAGTTTCAGAAACATAATTATATCATGTCCTAAGCCTTCCGCTATATTGCGTGCTATAATGCAGATAATACATTTTCAAGCATCAATGTTAGTTACCAGAGATTTTATATACATCGGAGGGTATTAAGCGCTAGTTTATTCCTCACAAAATACACTTATCACGCGGAAATCGCGTCAATTAGAAATCTTCTCCGCTGTCTAGTGTTACGATAACTATACAGCGTAACACAATTTGTGCGCCACCAACAACGCATTACATTATTCATTCCGCGTTGATCTCAATTTGTGGTTTCGGAGAAGAGTAATTAATCTTATTTCACGTTGTTATTAAAGTGACACGACGAAATTTCCATTTTGCGCGTTCGGTGGTCGTGGACGTCGACAGTCCGCCGCGGTTAAGGTTTAATCGAAGTTCTACTCGATCTAAGTATATTCCATTAGTGGAATAGGCTCCCCCATACGTTTTATGCAGAGATAGAAAACCTATCCGTTACTGTAATCTAGGTAAATGGACATTGTGTAATCTGTGGTAATCGACTTTATTCACAAAAAATGAGATACAAAACCTCGAGTTATTGCTATTGTGATGCTTGTTAAAAGATTAGGACGAAACTCAAATTCAATGTTACATACGAGGTAGGCGCCATAAATTCTCTGCCTTATATAAAGAAAAGAAACTTGGAACAATACAAGAAATTTTATTTTTCAGTGTAATCTCCCCTAACTTGTATGTATTTACTACAGCGATTAATTAATAATTCGATGCCCTTGTAAAAATAATCTGTACTTTTTCCGTCAAAATGTTCTATAACAGCTGTTTGCAACTTACTGCCGTCCCTAAAACGACATCCCCTAAGATCTTTTTTTAAATTAAAAAACAAATAAAAATCATTTTTTCCCGATGTTTTGCACGAGTACTGTCCCTTACAGCTACATTACCAGAATAGGCTAACCCAAATATCGATGAGTACTGTCATCGAGTTGGTCTCTGATTTTCTCATCTTAGCGAGATTTTTACCGTGAGTATTGCCTAACGTAACAAAATTGTTGATGAGATAATGGGATCCGTCCTATTTTCTTAGCTATGGCTCGGTTTGAAAACCTTACCTCTTTATAACAATTTATTTTTGTTTTTTCTTCCTCGGATGGCAATTTACCTCTCTAAAATTTTTGAAAATGTTTCGAGGCCCTTTTACACTGAAAGGTAATGTCTGATTTCGTGATTTCTGATTTGTTTAACTCTGTGGACCTATAGGAATTTTCCTGCTTTGTTACCATTATCATATTCTCTATAAAATGTAATAATTTTTTGTTATTTTCTCTTGCATTTATGTTTCGTTGTAGCTCACCGGCAGCTTCGATGCATAATTTGTCGAAGATATCAAGAAATCTAGATATTCTGTTCAAAAGTTTATATGGAATTGTATAAATTTCGCTGAGCGTGGCTGGTTATGTGCAAAATATGCACACAATTTGTTGTAATGGTTCTTAGCGGGAGTCCTATTCAGTTATCAGTTTTGCAAATAGTGATAATTTAAGTTGCAAGCATTAAAGTGAAACCTTTACCAATCACGAAAGAAAGGATTTACAATGTTTTCATAGATAGATTGGATAGAGACGATTTGAACGCTGTAGTTGGATAATGCTTTAGGGGTACCTACAACACAGTACCACATGAGTGCACTTGTTATTTAGACGCGAGAGACGGAAAGAGGATTTTATTCAAACTAACGGTTGATTGAAATGAGCGAAATGAAATGATTTGAAAAATGGATAGATCGACGCTTCATTTTCAACGACCTTTGGACAAAGTATGAGAATTGCAAATGTTAAATATTATATGTAGCTTTAATCAATAAATATAAAAATGTTGTATCATTTACTTGATTTTTCTTTCGTTTCCAAATTAATTGAAATGCGTTAGTTACTTACCGAAATGAGCATTTACTCACGTTAGCATATTTCTTTGAATGGCGATAGATTGGGCGCAAAGCTTCTGTCTATATAAATACCGCAAGTACCGTATCAAGTACTTGGTGTCCATATTGCATATTATAATGGAACAAGAACAAGAAATATGAGCAGCTTTACTGGGAGACAACCCGGTAAGCTATTGCACGTTAAAGTTTACCACTATACAGTTCCGTGCACATGTATACATATATGGACGGTATTCTAACAGTAGTCAATTATCGATTTCTTGTCATGGCCACATATTTATTCGACCAATATATTCAATCCTAATATTGTCCGTGTACCCCTGCGGTGTCCAGCCGTCTGAGACCGATTTATAGTTATCGCTTGTGTGCCAGAACAACACTATTACGTAAGTTAGCGACAGTGGAATACATAATCATGTAAAGATGATTTCTGGTAATGAAACGGTAGCCAACAGGTACATATTTACAATGACAGTTCGTGGTTAATACGGCCACGAAATCATAAGCGACGACCGGCTGTATGCATGTAGGCGATATTATTATTAGCCAAAACGTTAACTTCGTTGGCCTTGGTCGACTTCACCGCATAATCGCTTATTTGGGCTTGCGTGATTCATGAAAAGCTCTTTCCACGAATCCCAGGCTAAATAGTATTTCGTTAGTGCAAAGTGCTTTCTAATAAGGGCGAGCTTTTTGGAAGTAGAATATAATTTATGGTACTAAAAAAATATAAAAGATAATAATACAACATTTCAAATACAGAATGGCATTAATTTCTTTTATTTATTGAACAATTTTTTAGTATTTACAACATACAGGATGTTCAGTTGAAAACTTCCTACCCTAAATTTCTGGAAATCTGGAAATTTATGAAAAATTTTCTGAAAGACGTACGAAGCATTATCGGGGGTTTAACTTTTTATGCAAAAGTTGACTTACCCACTTAAACTCCCTGCTCTTGGGAGGAACTTTCTTGAAAATCCTAAGTGGAAAGGGATATTAAGTAATACCTCATTGTAATAGCCTTTTGAAACAGTACATGTTGGCGTTTAGTTTTTTGAAATTGTTCAACTTGCTTTCAACATTTTTGATAAAATCTTTTGGTTTGGTTTGTCTTGCCCTTCTAATTAGTTAATCTATTTTAGGAGCGTCGGAAGAAAAACCAACATTAAAAATTTTTATATATTCCTCAAGAGCAAAGAAAATATATACCCTTATGAATATTTAAGTTTTAAGTTATGTAAAATATTTGTAATTCCGTTTACATTTATTTAGTAAATAAAAATGCATGTTTCAGATATATTTTTATGTTAATTTTCCGTTTGTTCATTCGATTTTTTTAGACAATCTTAAAGTAATGGTATAAACGAAAAACAGGCAACAGCATAACTAAGACTTAACCTCTTAATATTGGTTTTAGTTCGGAAGCTCCTATATAAATTGAAATACATTGCCCACTTAGAAATACAAAAACAAGTTAAACCAGAAGATTTTTTTTAAATGTCGAAAACTAATCGATCAACTTCAAAAAACTAAACGCCAAAATGTACTGTTTCAAAACACCAATAATATGGTACCCCTTTCCATTCAAGATTTTCAAGGGAGTTGCTCCTGGGGCCGGACGGTTTAAATAGGTTGTCCCCATCGATAATACTTCTTACGTCCTTTAGGGAATTTTTCATAAATTGCCAGAAATTTAGGATGGGAAGTTTTGAAATGAACACACTGTATATATATATGGTTCATACAACGTTCGCAGAAAGTCTGGACACGGTGCTATAGTGTTCAAGAGACCCAACTCATGGTCTTAAAATTTTCTGTAGTAGAACTAGACTATTTCTCGACTATCTTGGGGTAGATAAATATATAGTCGCCATTTTGGATTTTTTTTACAGACAGCGATTGTTTTGCACAATATATTTGACAGGTTTACTATGTCTCGTCTGGTACCGTGACCAGTACATTTGTTTCGATTTATGTAAAGGCATTCCTGAAAATTACAGAAAAATATCAAAATAGTTTGCGGTGCAAATTGATATTCCACAAAAAGCCTGTAACAAATATCATTCCGTATTCATATCAGTTAATACTTATCTGTTAAATTATTGTTGAATTTTTAAATTTCCATATGCAATTGTTATAAGTAGAGACTGGATTATATGCAAAGTGGATATATTTGATTTTATTTATTTATTATATTTTACGTCTATTTGTAGATGTCTTACACTGATTAAAGTTAATCAACGCTAATTAATTTTAATCAGTGTAATACATCTATATGTATATAAATAAATAAATAAAATAATATATATGCACATTGCATATAATCCGGTCTTGCCTTTAAATTATGGACTTGTTTTACACTGCCAAATATGTAAAACGAAATATTACTTGAATCAGTATGGCCTGGAAGATATAGATTTACTACCGGATTCTTTTCTACATATAGTACATATTTGAAACTTTAGTTTCAGGACTAAAATGAATGACACACCTTCCGATGCCTATACACTTTTGCTGGGTTGAAATTCTCCAAATCCTTACTTAGACATGATTTGCAACTTTATTTTCACATCCCTTTACACTAAAATGACAATTGGATGTAATTCAACACTTTTCAACTATATGTTACTTATTTTTAAAACTTACTACATTAGCGTATTTCTAATCGTACCTTCAAGGTAAATCTCTATTGTTCTTAATTTATAGAAAAATAAAACTTCTTCTAAATACAGCAACCTAGCACTCTAAATCACTATATCTAGGATAACCGCTAAACTAGTAAAAAAAATAATACTTAAGTATAGAACCACAGGATATAGCAAAACAAATACACTTTCAAATTTAACTTGTTCATAAAGTAATCAATAGACTAGATGACAACAGTTGTCGGACAAATGATGAATAATACTGGAATAATATTAATAGGTAGAAAAAGCGGTGACTAGTCGATAATATCGTGCTATCAACATATGAATTTGCTTATTTGCGCTCTCTTTAGAGATTTCACCCTAATGAAATCAGTTACTTGTATTAAAATAACAAGCCCTGTTAGTACTCCAGTTGCGTGAACATACAAAGCAAGCATTTATTTGTAAATGGTATTATGGATTCTGCTACATCTGTAGGAAAATACTTGACATTTTATATTTATAATTCGTGAAATGCGTGGATACAAAATATCACAACCTCGTTTTCAAAAACGCATATACTCGTTAACTTCAATCATAAAACGAATATTGTGATGCGATTCTTTTTTTTTTAATAACGAGAATAAAACTCTCTGCTTCGAGCGATGAATTAACGTAAACGCGCACGGTATCTACATCGAAAACGATTTGATTACTGTGAAAATTCATTTTGGAGTTGAGCCTCGATAGATAAATTATCGAAACGAAAGCGTGCGCGGAACGAATCGATTTAATGACAGTTTTGTATCTGGTATGGATATGAATACGTTCCCGGAATATTTATAAATATCTAGATAAAAAACCTACATTTTTAACGAGTCGATGGATTTTAGACCAACGTTGAAATATGTACATACACTCGGTTGTAAAAGTTTTCATATATCCATGCAATGAAATGACAGTCATTACAAAGCCTAAAAATCAAGTAGTGATAAGAATGATTTCATGCAAGGTGAAACTTTCTTCTGTAAATTTTTACATTGCAAAAATATTGAAATGAATACTTAGCCTTCCATGATCAGAATCAATAATGAACGAACTGTTTCCGGAATTGGAAAAGAAAGAAAAATGTTAAGAAAGGTGAAAAAGAAAAGAATAATGTGAGAAAAGAGTGAAAGAGGGAAAGAGAAGAGGGGGCAGAAAAAAAGAACAAAAGGAAAACAAAAGAAGACAGAAAGGCGAGATTTCGACGTTTCGAGTCCGTTGTGGGAGGCTTCTTCAGAAAAAAAAAGGAGGAACCAAAGTGGCGCAGTAACTCGACGTATGAACCACGCTAGAGGCGAAACCACTTTGGATGAAGAAATATTATTTAACGAATTATAACATTCCAAGCGATTGAGAATGAGATAGATTAAAGAAGAGCTTTACTTTCGGCCAGCATATTACCTAATGACTGTTAGTTCTTTACTTTTAAACCCATGCAATCTATTTTCTTTCTTTCTCCGTTCTGATGTATCCCTAATAGTTTATGAAGTCCTGTGTATCCATGTGGAATGGGTTGTTAACGTGCAAATTACATTTTATTGTTTTAAATAACATCTCAATTTTTCTTCTCGTGTTGCATGTCGCTATATATTCGTAGGCTATCGTGATTGATTGTTAGTCAGTTGAACAGTAGGAATAAAAAACGTCGTATACTTAAGTGTAATATAATAAATAAAAAGTGTAAACTGAACTAGACGTTTAAATTAGCGTCTATTATTATCCAGACACAGTCGACTATTAAAAGAATTCAACTTTATAATGTAATCTGTTATGATGTACGGTAAAAAAAAATTACCATGCCAATAAGTACTACAGATAAAATTACGTATTTAACCAATTTAAAAATATTTTATGGTTATTACAACAGCTAGGATGTGGCATATTTTAGATGCAACCAAAATAAGAATACCACCCCGTAGCTCCGGATGATTATGAATTAATATGTTTATTATCACCTTTTCGGAAAAATGACCGAGACACTTTTATAAGATCTTTAATATCTATTATGGTTTCTAAAATTGCTTATAAAAAGAACATGGGACATCTACAAAAAAAGTAATTTAATTATTTCTAATAATAATTGATTTATTATTACCCAACAGCATACAGCTTATTATAGGATAATCGTACTATGATAAAACAAGAGTAAATGTATGGCACCAAAAGAAAACAATCGCAAACGAAAAAGCAAAAATTTCTTAAGCAACAGAAAATTGCTCAAACAAACATTGCCTCTAAGTATTGATAGTAATGTTAAACATATCAAATCTAGACGCATATACACTAACACTGTTGCAGATTGACATAATTGGTGACTGGGAATGGTGGCGCGTGCTAACCATGGGAAGATAAAAGGTTAATCTATTCCTACTGTTAAGCCTCGGGTAAAAACTCAAAAGGGCCAGTAAAATCGGAACTTGTAGATCACATTTAAAATCTTATGTACACAAATTATTTGTGATGCAACAAGACGATCCGCCAAAGAAATAAATGCAAATTCTTTTAGAAGATTAGTATATAAATAACCATGTTGCAAGAAAATGTGGTGTTTACTGAAATATGGGGTTTTCAAGAATTTATGCTGTACCATCTCAACTAAATTCCATACAATAAAACCATATTCTAATCTCGATCGAACAAATGCATTATATGCAACAACAAAGGCATCACTACTCAAGTGTTTAGTATTACGAAAGAGAAAGCTTAATGTTTTAAGAGACTATTGACATATATTTACAATATGCGTATTAAATGTTAACTTAGTGTCGAAAAATACGCCAAGATCTCTGTAGTCCTCATAATGCGTTAAAAGTTCACCGCGAATATGCTACACATATCTCACAGTTCTCACAGTTCTACGAGCAATCGTCATCGCATTACACTTAGCAATATTTAGCGGTAAATAGGTCTCTACACACCAAAGATGAATAGATAGCAGGTCACCCAGCAAAATATCAGAATCTGCAATGGAGTATATTCTACAAAAAAATTTAAGGTCATCGGCGTATAGCAAGCACTTAGAGATAAGTCGGTTAGGAATGTCATCAATGAAAATAATAAATAGGAGTGGTCCAAGAGCAGAGCCCTGAACCACACCTGAAGGAGATAGCTCGACCGAAAACCACGATATTCCGTGTAATGGGTACGCCCGCTCAAATAGGGTTGCAATAACAATATCAGATCGTCAAAGATACCCAATACATTCAGTTTGTATAATAGGGTTTGATGTTAAACCCTATCGAAAGCCTTAGCGAAATCTATGTACATGACGTTTGTCTGAGGAATAACAGCAAAACAGTGCTCTCACTTCGTAACTACACTAGCAACACTATTGTTTTCGTTTGCCGTTAGCAAATTTAAACTACAATTCCAAAAATTATATAAAATTTAAATATAGTTCATATTAAACCAGCTCCTCCACCATTTTTTAATTTATTGTAATTTTACTATTTTTCTGTAATCAATCAGTTTTTACAAGTTTACTACAACTCTAGATCGGAAAAGATATAAGATTTGGTCTAGAAAATAACAAAAGTTGCACCTCATGCAAGCTTTACTTTCATTTGCCGTCAATTCGGAAGAATTCACACATGCTCAAGGCGGTTCATAATATGCAGATTGTTAGGATGTAACTCGGCGTAGTTTACACAGTTTACTGCATGGGTGAAGTTCATTTATATATTAAATACGTTTAGAAAGAATAGTCTCGGTTACCTATACCGAACAATAAATTCGGAGAGTTACAGCAGATATAAGTCGAAAGGGTTATTTCAATTTTTAAAAGCGTTGGATATACAAATACAGGTTATCGTACAAGCGAGTACATTTTCATTTGCAACCATTTATGTGTATATATGTATACGCATATCATCATCATCATAAATACACCTCGACTGTTATTGCGCTGAATAGCGGAAACGAACCGATCATGATAAGTATACATAGTATTCGCACAATACAATAAAAAACACCACAAGGACCAAATGCGTGTAAATAAAATTTTATATTTTTCAGCACGTTTAGTAAACGCAGATGTGTTTGTTCTATACTTATGTGGTTACCGTTATTGGTGGCGCTGGATGGAATCTTTTTTTTCCGAAGCATGAACCGTCCGACGCAGCTGGCAATAATTATTTTTCACTTTGTGTAAACATACGCTGTACATACATTTACAAATAACCATATGTGCGCTTTTGTGTGTGAACAAAATTTATAAATGAGGCGATGTGTAACAAGACTGATTAATGTTTTTTGGAAAAGCGACCCACCTTGTTTAACATTACACGCTTTAATCCTCATTCATTATCAATTTTAATCAACGCAATCAATTAGCTTGTGTTGCGTGTGCGCAAGCAAAATCAAACCCAATTTAAACATGCTTCTATAATATCCATGCTTCCTTTTATCAAATTTACATGCTTCCATGTATAATACATAGTGTTACGCTATATGTTAAACAATATCATTCTATCATTTATAATTACTTTTAATTAATTTCATTTAGTTGGTAACCAACGATTTGAATTATAAAAAAAAGGACTCAATAACTACAATACGGCAGTAATAATAAAATACGGAAGCACATACGAAAAAATAATTTTACTTATGCTATATTCTTAAAATTTTAGGTAAAATTATATACAATACATACTGGATGATGGAGTGATTTGAAAATATAGAAGTAGAAACATCGATTGCATTGGATTTGCAACTCGGTCGAAATATAAGAACAAAAATGATATCGCAAGCAAAAATTCCACATTCAAGATTTCTTCTTTGATATGAAAATATAGAAGTAGAAACATCGATTGCATTGGATTTGCAACTCGGTCGAAATCTAAGAACAAAAATGATATCGCAAGCAAAAATTCCACATTCAAGATTTCTTCTTTGATATAAAAGATCAAATTTCAATTAAAATTGCAGCCAGTCTTGTCGACCACATCTCTGGAGCAGTATTGGCATCTTATCAATTTCTTCGGCGAAGTTTTGGAACACAATTGATTCACGATGAGATTGTCATAGCCAAATAATTTAGAAGTCGTGTGTTTTGCGGGCCGAGTTTCATCATTGCTCCGAAGAAGTTGTTTCACTGAATAAGTATGACATAAATGAATGTATTAGTTGTAAATGCATACATATATGAATAGGTACAATGATACAATTATACCTAACATAATAATGTTGCTAAATACAGCTACTCATGGTATTGGTGGAATCATTCACGCGAATGACAATGTGAGGAGAGAAAATACGCTGACATGCGCGTACATGTTTCTGCCTAACCGGTGCCTACAGCGCGGTTTCGAGTGATTTCTCTGCCCAACATATTGGAATTCTCTCGCGGCTAATATTGACACATCTAAGCTAACACCCTAAGTGAGCACTCCTGGCACTATCTACTGCTACAAGAATAACACACCCGTCTGTGGGTGCAATAAGCGAGTACAGTTTCCCAAACCTTTTTCCGAGCAGTTCATGGATTACTAGCAGTCCTATTGCTGCTAGGTATTTTATATATATTATATATTATACAGTTTTGAGATCTGTTCATTGAGGTAATTCTAAGGACGCAGAAAAAATGGATACAGTGACTACAAGGTAGAAGAGGTGACACCAAATACCTATAAATATAAAAAAAATGTCCTCCTATACCTTCGAGTTTGAAGCTATTGCCCTGACAACCTTACCGGAAGTTCACTAAATGATGTTTACGGTCGTTACGTCCAGGAGGATCAAAAATCTTCGTAAGCCTTGGAAATTTAATCTGAATTTATTTAAGCCTTTTAATGGTATATTGCTAATGCCCACGATATAAGAGAAACATCTGTGCACGTTTGAAAATTTCTTTCTAAAATCATAGCTTTTGTGAAAGTATGCATACTTTAATTAAAAAAGATGCTTTAAATTAATAAGTTTTAGAATTCATTAGTTACATACCCGGTCCAAACACTTGAGAAATAATAATTTAATACAAGATACTCATTTCTCATTCCACTTAATGTTAAGCTTAGGTTGGTATCCTAGTAGTGCTGATAATTTACTCAAAGCTGACTGCTTTATAATTACTTATAGAAGCTGATAGCGTGCTTCACCAAAGGGAATTAAATCAATTTAATTCAAAGCTAATATTGACAGGCGTGCCTATATTTATTAGGCCATGATTTTATGAAATTGTTTATAGGTTAATTTTTCTTCGGTGTCTATTTTTACAAAACAAATTGCTTTTAATTTTACATTTACCTGTTTCAAGTTACACGCTCGCTTCTCATTAGTAAAACATTGCACCACCAAACACTCTATACAAGATTAATCATGCATTTAGAGAGATGGGAACGCTTTTTTAAATAAATTCCAGTACGAAATCAAATAAACGAAGATCAGAAACATTGGATAATTCTTTTGTTAAACAATAATCCCGTATACGTAATTCAGATCGTAATTTCATCGTTTCTACTGGCTTTTGTATGTATCTGGCGTGTCCATCCTTGTGTGCCTAATATGTTTATACGTGCAATAGAGGAACCAATCGATATATGTACCTATATAGAAGCCCTTGGAGAATTTCATTTCCGACCTGTTGTTCGCAAAGATTGATTTTACTTCTGTACGTATTTACTTATACGATACAGAAGGTAGGTAAATTGGTAACATGAAAAAAGGAAACTGAATAAAACGGTAATTGGATCAGCGTTTCGCCGATCTTTAAAGCGAAATGGCTGATAAATGGCTTGAGAGCGTGTGTTCTTCAATATGGCTGGTTGGAAATGAATACCATGTATGAACATTGATCATGATACCGAAGCATGAAGTTAATTCGTTCAAGTAAGTCTGTGTAAGTATAGATAATCTAACGTCACAATGCTGGTTCGGATTACAAGGCGGATCTGCATTATAACATTAGAAAAAGAGAAAACATTAATATTTAACTCCACTAAGCAATAATGTAATAATTAATAATAAAAATTAAAAACGTATTAAATACACAAGTGAATTGGTAACCATACGAGGGCTACCTGAAATGTTTTCGGAATCGGCACACTGAGGTTGAAAAAATTTCGGACGTCTACTGTCAAGAGTTGTTTAAGAGTGTGTTTTGTGTAGAAAGTCAGGCGCTTCTGCAAAAATGGATAAAATCGTATTTCGTGCAGTGATAAAACACTTTTGGATGGCTGGGAAAGCGATCACGGAAATTCGAAATATTTTGGTAGAGCTCCATGGCGGATGTACGATATCATATTCGACCATGAGCTTCTGGGTAATCGAGTTCAAACGTGGCCGCACAAGCACAAGTGGCGAACCACGCAGTGGCCATCCAAAATCAACGATCGACAAGATTCATGATGTCGTGTTAACCGATCGCCGATTGAAGCTGAAAGAGATAGTGCAGACAGCAGACATCTCAGAAAAACGCGTTGGCCATATCCTACAAGAAATTTTGGGTACCAAGAAGCTTTCGGCGCGATTGGTACCGCGTTTGCTCAGACCGGAGCAAAAACGAAAGCGGGTGACCGTTTTGGAGGAGTATCTGGCCAGGATCCAACGCAATCCAAAGGATTTTTTCGTGCATTCCGTTACCGTGGATGAGACTTGGATCGATCACCACATACCGAAGACCAAGGAACAGTCGAAGTAGTGGATTACAGCGATTTATTGAGCCGATTCGTTGCAGTATTGGAGGAGAAACGACCTCTTTTGCAGCGGAAAACAAGTACTTTTCCATCACGACAATGCACCGGCTCATTCGTCCAAATTGAATAAGTTGCCCTACGAATTGATCCTCCATATTTATCGGACTTAGCCCCTAGCTGGCTTTTTTGGAGACCTCGAAACATCCTACTTTTCCGACGGCTTGAAGAGACTGGAGCACCGTTTGAAAAAGTGTATTGATCTTCGAGGAGACTACATCGAAAAATAAAAATAAAAAACCACACCAATACCGCGTTGTCCTTGTCGATTCCGAAAATATTTCAGGTCGACCTCGTATATGCATAAGTAAACAAAAGTAAATAATAACGAAAATCAAGGGGCATCCCATTCTTAAAATTTAATATAACGCGAACAAAAACAGAAATGTAGAGTAAATTCTGTTAAGCATGACCATAAATATGAACGAAAAACTAGAATAAAATTCAAATTACAACATCCTGAAGAGATCCTTGAAATAAATGTTAGGTTTATGACGCCAAAGAGGAACGTTGAGAAAGGTATTTGTCGTAGGGTAGGAACAGTAGGTGATTCATTAAATTGGGAAGACAGGGGCGAAACATACTGTTGTACCTGACACAGCAAGCAAGAACAATCACTAAGTTCATTAAGCAATTTCGAAGTGAACCTTGCTTCGTGAACGTCGTGAAGGCAGCGACTGAAAGTTATGTGTCTTAAGAAGTATTATTATACGATCCTGTTGGAGGATAAATGCCACCTTGCTTATACAGTAAATACAGAAATTTGCCCTGGAGATGTTCAATAGGTAGCTGATGACATACGTAAGAGAACAGACAAGAGATGCATACTCCAAGCTATTAACGACAAAGGCAAAAAATAAACATTTAAGATTCAGAGAAATATCTACCAAATTCCAACTTTCTGCAAGCAATAGAACAAAGCTGTTTTGATATGAAAAGTAAATTTTAAATCAGTGTTGAGAAGTATACCGAAATCATTGCAGAAGCTATGTGTGAGAACTGAGGAGTTGCCTTTCGTATAGATGGAGTGAACCACATTATTCCTCCTCGTCCTTGAACAGCATTTTTAAACATATTGACTCTTAATCTGTTAATAAAGGACCAATCGACAAAATAATTTAAATTATGGTGTAAGAAGGCAATAGCCTGGGCAGATGGGATGGATGCGTAGATGTTCGCATCATCAGCGTAAGTAAGTAAGTTACAATCAATACCCTTAAGAAGGTCGTCGATAAATGTTATGAAAAGCAAAATACTTAAAGATTGAGTCTTGAAAACGGCCGATGTAAGAAGCTGCGTTATAGCTTAAGAAGAACTGTACTTATACCCAAACCACTAAGCTTTGATAACAACATTCGATAACCCACAGAATCAAAGGCAGTAGACAAGCCCGTATAAGTCACATCAGCCTGTTCGAGTTTATATAGATGTTCAGCAATAAGTTAAGTAATGGTGACAAGACTGCTGTAAAATGATTTGATTGCTGTGAACATACTGCACCGTTTGACTAATATTATTTAGACTGAGAAGTGTTGATTTTATTTTTTTTCTCAATTATACGGGGTGCCCGAACTTCCGCGACTAGTAGTGTATATTGAAAATAAATTCGACTATGACTTAAGTACTGCAAAACATAATATCAAAAAACTCCCACTTAAAAGGTTTTCGAATGAGTTACTGTTAATGCTGTATAGAACAAGAGTTTATTTAATGTTGCTTCGCCGTGAATTTCGCCTATTCCTTCTAATATGTGCAAGTAAGAACGTTCTTTCAAAAGAGCCCAATCCAATAGTACGAAACGGCTACATAAAGCCATTACATAAAAACATACTTTATCCAAAAGGAAAGGCAGCAAAACGAATAGGATACAACGCTGAATATTTATAAAGGCACTTCCGCGATGGATTTTCTAATGTGTACATCTCGTAAATTTCGGCATATACATTATATGAATAAAAAAGCGGGAGCGGAATCGAAAGAAAGGACCGAAAAAAGAAAGCGCTTCCGCGCAAGAAAAGCGAATATTTTCCCATGTAAGCAGAAAAGCGAGAAAAAAAACGAATTCAACACGAAAAATTTAACACGGCCTCGATCTCATCGGAACGTACGCATCCGAAAGCGAAGACGAGAGAGGGATGAAGCGTCTAAAGGATTTGAAAACTTAAACGCCACTTCGAAAATAATTCTTGCAGTTGTCGTTCGCGCGCTACGTTCCCCGGCAGGGATCCAAACTTTTGTAATTACCGCAGTGGCGTCGTTACGGGCGGAGAAAAGCGGAATAGGATGACATTTACGCTTCTAGACGTGCACACTACAAATTGGTAGGTATACGGAATGTATAGGAGCCAAGATGAGAAAAATCGAATTGACGAAAAAAAAAAGGAAAGAAAGAAAGGAGAGAGAATATATATCCAAGCTTAGAAACTGCATTCCTTCGATGGTGGTAGCTCTAGCGCCGTTCCACTGTTACAGTCGGCTGAATTTGAACTTTTCGTTTAGAATTAATTCCGTACAATTAAATTCGTTCAGACTTAATACCCTTGTCCGCTCCCCTGTAAACGTTCATGTTTCGGAGATCTCCCGCTGTTGGTGATAATGAAAGTGTTACGCTACAGCATTTACGTAAGAGTGGACGTGGAAAAACGAATAGAATTAAGTCTCTGTACGTTTTTATGTCTCTAATATGTAGGTGAATTTTTTTAGAGCATTTTTATGCGTAAGGTATGTAGTCCAAATAACACCAGGCTCCTAATACCACCATACGCCATTTTCTCCGGTTCAAGTAGTATAATAAAAAAGTTTGTTGTTTTTAGTTTTACAGGTTCATGTAATGGAAAACAATGCTAATATAAATAATTTATTTTTACAAGATAAGGTGTAGCTAAGCGCATTGTGTCGTTTCAACCGTTACAGAATACATTGAAGTGAATACTTTGTTGCATGATATTTTTCAAATTACTAACTTACTCTCTAGTAAGTGTACATTACATCTATGTAATATGTTTAATCAAAACAATTCATATTTTTTTCTAATCGATGATAATTGGCTATAGGTTATCTGCTCTTAATAACGCCAATAAGAAATATTTTGGTGGCGTTATTAGGAACATAATTTCAAAGCATTGCACATTACATATCACTTTACTTTGCTTGCCAAGTAACACCACCCATGGATTGCAGCCAATGGACAAATGTGTGTTTAAAAGTTTTGAACACTACTGGGACGAGAAAGTTTTAAATTATTGGACACAATTTCCAGAAAGAAGAAAGAAAGACATGAGCTAATAGAGAAAAAGAAACAGGATCAAAATGTAAAGATACAAAACGTAAGTGATTTTTTTCCTAGTCCTAATATTAAGACACCAAGTGTAAAAAGGCGCAAAGCATTGAATTCTACAGCACAAGTGGTCGTAAAGGATTTATTTTCTCCATTCACTTCTGGCTATATAAATACTAATACATATAAAACGAAAGCTACACCGAATTTACTTTTTGCTTCTACTTCCGGTAAAATAAGTTTAAATAAGAATAAAAGTAAAACTGTTAATAAAAGAGAAGGCTGGTTTTGTTTTGTTAGCCAAGAAAATCGAATGCTTGATATGCGTCTGTGTGTCATGTGCAACCGTTATATTCATGAAGAATGCGAAGGACTAACTAAGTTGGACAGGATCTGATTTGCTTGTTTGGACTGTCAAATGTAAACATAAACATAAATAATAAATGTTGTTGCTGTAAATCATTTAATGTATGTCTCAATAAAAATTACAGTTGGCGTTATTTGGCGAAGCGGTATCTTAATAACGCCAATTGCAGGTTAGTATATATTTTTTTGTATTATAATTTGGAATGTTAGTAAATCAGAAATTATTATTATTTTGTCTTCCTAAATGTTCATAGATAAGAGTCTAAAAATTTTAGAATGTTGTAAAACGTACTTAGGAAATTAAAGTTAATTTACTTTTAATGTGGCGTTATTTGGGTCATATACCTTATTCTAAAAATAAAACAAATATCTTTAGGTTACAACAGGAATACGTTTATTTGACCAGGAGGAAAAGTTCAATAGCAGGACAACGCATTTGTAATAAATACATTGAATTACTTTCAGGTGCCGATGCAAAAGAATAACAGTTACATACATATATACAGGGGGTTTCAATAATGCCCGCCATGTTTGGCAGTCACAATGTCACGTGATCATTAAATGACAGATCGAAAGTTGACAGATGAGAGGTAGTAAACATCGAGTATTACACTGCAGAACAACGCGTTCTGATTATTAAATATTATTATCGAAATGGTGAAAGTTTGATTGCTACCATTCGTAAAGTGCGTTCAATATTTGGCCGGCAGAATGTTTCTAATGTTTCTACTAAGAGAAGAATAATCGAAAAATTTGGAAGTGCTGCTTCGGTTAGCAATGTGAAATACACGACTCGAGCTCATAGAGGTTGTTCAGAACAAACATCACGGCAGTTCGCGAGAGTGTGGCCGAATATCGAAAGACATGGATTCGTCATTGTGTACAAGATTTTGACATTGCAATAGCCACACTTCATATCATCATATTTTACCTAAAAATTTACATCTCCATACCAACAAAGTCCAATTGATTCAACAACTTCTACTAACAGACCATGCACAGCGAAGAAAATTCACCAATTGGATACTTGAGAAAACAGAAGTGAATCCCGCGTTTGCGGCTCAGACAATCCACGAATGATTCGTAAGAATGCAATGCATACAAAACATGTCACTATCTGGTGTACATTGTGGTCTGGAAGCATAATTGAAGATGAGGAAGGTAATGCAGCAACGGTCGTTATTGTGCTATGATAATGCAATTTTTTCTGCCTTAATTCGAAAATATTGCTCTTGCCGACATGTGGTTTCAGCAGGATGGTGCCACACGTCATGCCGCCCATGAAACATTAACTGTCTTGCACGAGCTTGCTCCTAGTCGTCTCATTTCCCGGTTTGGTGACCAGAATTGGCCGCCACCTTCTTGCGATTTAACACCTGTGGATTTCTGGATGTGGGGATATCTGAAGTCACAGGTTTATGTCTACAAGCCCCTGACCACCGAAGCATTGAGGACCGCAATTATACGCTCTATCAATGAAATACCGCCACATGGAAGCAAATTTTGTTGAAAGAGTACACCACCAAAGCCATGGCGGCCATTTACAAGATATTTTGTTTCATACATAATGCCCAAATGTACATTATAAATCAATAAATATTTCAATACTTTGCTACAGAAAACCATGTTTTATTGAATCTTAACTTCTTGCGCTCTCACCGAAGCTCCCTTTATTTATATATATATATATATAAAATTAAAACAAAAATAATGATTTATGTAAACGGTATAATATTTAAATGTTTGTTGAGCCAATACTATACATACTGAATCTTAAACATTAATTATTCCAAAAATCTGTAATCGTTATTGTATTAAACTTTTTTTAAAGAAAGTAATACGAAAAACAGAAAATTAAAAGCAGCTCTAACTATGCTTTACTTTCAGCAACAAGGTATAGGAAACATTCTTAAGAAATTAAAGTTAATAAATAAATGCCTTTTAATACCGAAAAATATCCAAGAAAGTTAACATATGTAAATGTAAAGGAAAGTAAGAACTGGCGTATGAATCTTCCTTAAACATTTCGATGACAACTAAAGCAGAAACCAGAAAGGAAGATATAAGAAGAGATATAAAAAGAGCTGTACAACTGTGTATTATTTGTCATAACCATGATATAAATATTTAATAGAGAGCAATAATTTTCAAATATAAACTGTATACAGGCCAGGCTGTAAGGTGGATCTGTGAGATATTTTAGGATACAATATGTCTCAACACTGAAGCAAGTTTAAAGCAAGAACGTCGTGACTGATGGTGACCTTAAAATAATCGAAAAATGCGAGGCGTGAGCTGGGGTCAAATCATCAGACGCAGACAGCAATGTAATCTAACAGTTATAATCTCTGTGAAATCACGGCTCGGTAATCTGGTGGTAGCAGGGCTAACACCTCAATTTGGCAACTCAGGTATCGTGCGTTCGAAACCCGTCCGACAAGTACAGTGACGATACTTTTCGGATTCGGTATGCTCCCGGGTCGCCATTGGGAAAATAATCAATGCGGCTGCAATGAGTCAGTAACAATATCTTTCCTCAGATGTTAATACAAAATTTACGGCTTAGAAATGAAAAACGCTATCTTGTAAAGTGACCTGAAGCTGCTGTACACCAGGCCTCCATTTTCTTATACAAATTTTCAATAACATTTTGATATAGCTTCGGTTCAATTTCGTGAATAACATCAATAGTGTTCTCTTTAGGGTCATCAATTGTTTCGAAATTGTTAACGTAAATTTTATGCTTTAAATAGCGCCAAAGGAAAAAAAATAAGAACGCGAAATCATTGGAGTAAAACATCTACTGCTTCTGTATAATCATGTTTCTGTATCGGGCTTCGGTAATAGTAACAGCACTGTCACCTTCATTTTCAAAGAAGTACGGAAATATAGTAGAACTACAAACTGATATGAAACTGCAGAAGTTTCGCCGAGTGTAAGCACAATACAGTTTTGTTGTAGAGTTGTTGTTTGGGCCTATTTCCATCGTTTGTGGAACTCATAGTCCGACATTTTGGCTGTGTATCTACTGTTGTCTAGGTTAATTTTTTTGTGCAGGAGAGGTTATGCATCTTGTTAATCTTTCTCCATTATGTGGCATTGGTTTGCGTATGCTTGTTATTATTCCGCCCTTCGTATCATTGTTTCCGGTCTTCGGTTAATACCTTCTTTAATCATAGGGAACCAGACATTTTTTTTCTCCAGGCTTGGTGTGCTAATAGCGGTTGATGTTATGGCCATATATGTTGTTTCCAGCATTTTTCTTTATGTGGCGTCCTGTTTTTTATCCAGGATTGCTGCGTTGACCTTCACAAGCATCTTGAGCCGAACGTGACCTATTCGTTTCTTTAGTAGGGGTCTAGTTTAACAGGGGTCTGCCGGTTTCTTCTATATACCACTGTCCACACTCACATGGTATTTTGTATATACAATTCTTAGTTCTCTGATTTTCATTGCCCGGCTTTGTTCTTGTTAGCGTAGACCTGTTCGTATTCGAAGTTCTTATGACCACTCTCTTCTGATTTTGTTTCCAGACAGGCCTTTAACGGAATTGTCGTAGTATACCGTAGTATCTGTATATCGAGTTATTTTGTACATCCATTCTGAGTTGTTTACATTGCTTTCGCCTTCGATAACATTTTTCTGCGTATTCATTTAGTTTTTCATTACCCTGGAAATGGCAGAAAACACACTACAACAACAACTCTAATTATAATTCATCGCCAATACTATTACGTCAAGAGTTTTAAGTTCAAGTTGAAATCTAAGTGAATTGAAGTTGCAAATCAAAATCAATATCGTATTGTGTGTTGCTATAATGGAATTCACCCCAAATCCTTACCTGGAATTTAGTTTAATAAATAACGCAGTTAATGGGCATATTTACCCTTAAAACTTTTTAGATCTTTTTTCAATTTTTGAGCATTTTTGTGTTACTTCTACGTCTACTTATGAATGTATGTATGTATACTAAGGGTTATATTTTCAAAATTCTACTTTCAACTGCAGAAATGTATGAATTACATACCGCAAGCACGTCGTGTTACCTAAATATATTACGGCACGTATGTTCGATAATTCTTAGACGAATTGGAAGCATAAATAAGCGAGATATAGCGCGCATAACATTTGTTCCCAAATGTATACGGTGATATTTATCGTTGCCTCTTTGCCAGTTGCACTTGCTACACTTTTTGTTGTAAATCATGATGCTGTACATGTTTTCAGAAAGGTACATGTGCAAGTTAGTATATACTTATTCAACTTTACGCGTTTACAGGAGCAATGATTATAAAAAAGACAAAAGGTATATTATTGGTATATTTATGACAGTATATTACTAATTATATTAGTACCATGATGGTGAGGTAATTCAATAAGGTCTGTCAAGATATTTTAAATCTCTATCTTAGGCAATCAAAATATTGTTTTTTTGAAATATTATTAACGTCACTGTTCAATACGAAAATGGATTTGGTGTGTTCCATAAGAATTAAATTATGTGGCTTTGTTTAACATGTGCAAACAATTGATTGAACAGCAAATGATGTATAATTACAAAGGAAGTACAGTTTGTAATAGTTGAACATCAATACAATCAATACCTGATGGCCTCAGTAACCGCTAATTAATTGTGTTGGTAGTTGTGTATATACGCGGCTATATCTATACTTGCATACAAGTTTGCTAATTTATAATTAATTACCAACCTAACTACCCATCTATACTATTCTCCCGAAACAAATGTTAGCAAAATTACATTCTATCGAGGGTACACAGTTAAATATTTCCTCGTGCAATGACAAAAAAGTTAATAGTAGAAAAAATGTGTGTTAAAATTAAAACCAAATTCGGTTACTGTTATATTTCATTACTGAAATTCTTTATTCTCCGCATTTTATTTGAGGTAGGAGTGCGCACAAACGTATACATATAAATTATTTTTAGTATAAAATACAAATACATGTTAGTGAATGCAGATAGAGAAAGCAGATATACACGTGATCTAACAACACTCGTTTAAATCGCAGCTGTAGTAATTGTGCCAAAAATTTGTTTTGTTTGGAACGCCTTTATATTTTATTTCAAGTGGAATAGAAATATATAAATCAGAAAAAGTAAGCGGTACTCATACCATCAATCTGTTTCTAATTAAACTTTTAAAAATCTTCTTGATACTGTACACCAAGGATAAGAGCTTCATAGCTGCTTCATTATATTTGCTAACAAAACGAATTTGTACTTTCCTCCAGAGATCAGGGAGGATTATAACTCTTAATTAGAAATTCTTTGTAGTAGTAACAGAAATCTTCCCTTGACTGATAAGTTGATCGTAGCTTGTTAGAGAATGTTGATCCAGTTAATAGTGATAAAGTTGAAGTATATCTCAAAATACTGCGTTCTTATTTCTTTTCTAATCCTACGTCCTTTGTACCTTACGGTGTCGGACTACCATTCTCTTATTTTTGTCCTCCACACCTGTTCTGAGCCAGTTGTTTGATTTCAATCCATCCCATACTTCTTTTTTCTAATGTTTCTAATGTTCCTTTCCAGGTTCCTTGTTATTCGGTCTTCTTCCATTCTGTGTATATGTCCTAGCCAATCCAGTTGTCTCTCCTCTATGATTATTTCCATTGGTTTGCACTATTAGCAATTGTCATGTTTCTTATTTTGTCTCTCCTTGTTACTCCTTCTATTATTCTTAGGAATATCATTTTTATTGCCCTGACTTTGCTTTTAATTGTATTCGTGGTTGTCCATGACTCGTTGCCATATGTTAGTTTTGGTCTGACTACTCTTTTGTACAGTTCTGTCTTTATTTGTTTTGATGTTTCTTTTTTATCGAAAACTGTATTATATATTTTTGCGGAATTTCCTATTCTCTCATTTATTTCTTTCTCTATTCCCCCGTTGTCTTCAATGGTTGTTCCTAAGTGATTGTAACTTTGAACTTGCTCCAAGGCTGTTCTTTCGATTTAGATGTTTCTTTTCTCCTACCGGCTTTTTTAATAGCATCATCTATTAATATAGAGAATAACAATGGGCTTAATATGCATCATTGCTTTAATCCGATTTGTGTTTCGAATTCAGCTGATTCTGCGTTGGAAGTTCTGGCTTTATTCCTGTTATTTTTATACAATGCCTTAATAATCTCTATCATTCCTCTCTCTAGCCCTCTCCTTTCCAGGTTCTGCCATACATCTTCCCTTCTTACTCCATGAAAAGCTTTTGTAAGATCTATAAAACATATATGTATTTCCTTTCTTTTTCCTGTTATTTTTTTCTTCTAATTGTCTGATTACAAATATTAAGTCATGGGTGCTTCTTCCTTTTCTGCGGCCTCATTCAAGGTATTATTTCGTTCTTGCAGCTAATGGTTCAATACTTGATGCTGTACAAACATTTCTTATTAAAAACCTGTATAAATTTTTGATGTATGAACGATATTGAAGTAGACTTCTCTGTGTAGGAAGATATAGTTTTCCTGATATAGGTGCTACATCCTTATTCTATTTTATTAGGTTGTTTGTTACTCTACCAAATCCAGAAGCATTGCGGTATTCTAATTCGTTAATAATTTTACGGCTTTCGCGATACTTGCATCCTGGAATTTAGTTAATGTAGCGACTTTAGTTGAGTTAGCCTATTGTCGTCGCAAAGTATTTGTTAATTTCGTTTGGTACCACATTGGTTGGTCTTCGTTTTGTTTCCATCCCCTCTATTATTCTTGTGATGTTTTTCCTATACTTCATTCATATTAAGAATGCAGTAGGTAGCGCTATAATCGGCGGTTGTATTACACTGGTGAAATTCAACCGATGAAACTGTCAAATAACATCGTAAACTTCAAAGTTTGGTTATCGAAATCTTGTATAATAAATGGCAAAGTTTTTCATATTTTATGTGCAATTCATTATGGTTATGAACTGGTAAAATTATACCGCAGTGTATCCTTTCGTTGTTTCATTTACCGAAATAGATGGAGCTTATTTATGTCAGAAAATAAATGAGATTGCATTCGGGGTTAATCGAAGAGAACATAAATACCCTATGACAAGCTTTAAAATAACAATATTGCCATTGATATACTTGAATCGAAGATATAACTTCGACATGAATGGTTATATACATAGTGTTATACCAAGTCAATTTCAATGGTATGGTTTAAAGTAAGCAATTCAATATACGCGAGATAAAGCCAAACAAAGAAGAGTGTAACCAAGTTCATCGAATCATCTACTGTGTACTCCATCTACAGTAAAACTAATGTACATTTTCAACGACAATAGAGTCAATAAATAATTGGATGCATATTAATGAGTACAATAAAATACCAAATATACTAATTTATTATAATAATCTCTTAACTGCACGTTATTATAAATTTATATAGTTTTCTTCTCTTCAAATCTGGAATAAATTTAATTAAAAGATTTCTTTACTGTTATTTTATTTATAAAATAACAAATGAAATAATCATATGAATTTGATATATAAATCAAAGGGTAGAGTGAAAAAGTTGAACAAATAATTCCAATTTATTATGCAAATGATATTAAGGGATTGAAATTTGAATCAGGTTCTGATGACGGTGCTCTGACGAAGAATATGTATTTGCTGTTATGATAAATTCTTAGTGTATTTTTAGCAATATTATACACTTAATACATCATACTCTCTTCTTCGATAACATGTTTGATACATTTAATTTATACACATGTTCTTTTAAAATTACTACATTGTATAAAATACCTTAACTAAATGGATGGAATACGTGAACATATAAAAATATAAAGGTAAAAAATACAATGAAAAACTGCAGGAAACAAGGACACGAAAATCGTAAGTAAATTTGACAACTGTCAGAAATTTCATATGAAGAAATTACATCAATTTCTCCTGTGTGAATATGCCTCGCCCATTAGCCAATAGCAAGCCAGTATTTTAAAGCCTATCTATTCCAAGTCTGCATTTTTAACGTGAGTGGAGTATAGTTTTGTTTATTTGCGGTTATTAATGTATAGATTTTTTCGAATCGGATTGCCGATTTAAACTTATCTGCTCCCTGTAAAACATCTCTTTCATTTAAATAGTGTCCGTTGTTCATTTGTCAAATAAACAGATTATTTCTAATAAAGCGGCGTGTATCGACTGTTCACATCCGTCAACTTGACTGCTGGATTAAAGTTTACGTAATTGTAAGCGAAACGAAAACAAATTCAAGTTCCTTAAAAAGGTGGAGTGCCAGGCAACTGCTGGGGCGAAACTCTGTTCCTCCCCAATTAAATCGACGGAAAGCGATACAAATATTTGCTTTCGATATAATTTGAAATTAAAATTCAATTAGATAGATGGAGACACACAACGCAACGAAGAAGGTTATGTTTTTAAACTTAGGAGGGCAGGCTGCATTAAATTGGAAAACAATTTTAGATTGTCTTAGAAAGTATTTACGAAGCATACATCTTTGTATAGATATATATTTTACATTATTCATATTTCTTATTGGTTTAAGCTGATTATCTTCAGCGGGAAATTGAAATTAATGGAGATTATTTCTTTTCAAATTAGTTTAATTAAGTTCGTAGACAGATTAATTGAAATAGTGTAAAACGTTTTATTCGTAACTAGAACTGTGAAGAAATTATCTGAAATCATAGAAAGAACGAATTTCGAAGTTAGACATGTTTACTCAATTTGTATAACGCAATATAAAACTAAATAAGTACAGAAGTCGTCCCAAATAACTTTTCAGGCATGGAGACCGTGTTTATCGTAAGAGATGCAGGTCTCCTTGAATTAGATGAATTGATCTTTAGCATTAGGTGAGTTAACTGTTGTCGAATTTATAGTATTCTATTTACTTCAGCAGTTATACAATATACAAAAAAACAAATCCGATCAAACTGGCAATGTTTTATCGTAATCGATACATCAACCGCATTTTCTTGAGGCATCTTTTACACAAAATTTGAATTTTATCTATTTTCTCGTGCATCTTCCTTTTCTGAGTTCTAATATTTAAACTGATTTTTTTTAGGGAACGTAGCTGACGTGATTTGCTAGCAAGAAATGCGAGTGAACGATGATTCTCAGGATCTGAACCGACGTGTGGGAGTATCTATGGCAGTATTGAGACCTATGTTAAATCCGAACTCGCTGCCTATCACCGGTTTTACTGGAACGATGTAGATACTACAAATCTCTCAGGATTTATCTGGGCGAGGGAACACTGCGTAAAACAGTCCTTACGAACAGGACCAAACTGGGAGCACTCACAGCGCTCTTAACTAGACACTGTGGGTCTAGACTAAACTCTCCTTCATACAGAAAGTGTGGGATAGCAGAGAAAACTCCTGTGCACCTTCTTGTCGACTGCTCTCCGACATCTTGGGGATGCTCAGCTTGATGAATCCGAGTTAGAAAAATTACCGCTCGAATGTATTATGGACTTTGTTGTTCAGGTACTGGCCGAGTTGCTCTTCCGGGTTAATATGTATATATACATGTATAGATATATATATATATATAGGCTAAAACGGTTGTTTCCTTTTTATAAAAATTTTTCACCGAAACTCTGCTGTGAGACTCTTGTTCTCAGCGCAAGCATCTCAGTATTTTCAAAATTCAACTAGTGCGTGGCTTTGTGTCGTTGTGTGTTACCAACAAAGTTTTGTACCGTCGCCTATAATGAGCAATTAGGCATCCTTTGTGGTCGTACTGAGGACATGCCAGCACGACCACATCAGAAATATTAAATTTTGAACATGACTTAATTTTTTGCTAATTTTGTGCCGCAAATAAGAAAAATTATGCCGCCCTGGATACAAAGCATTCTTTGTGGTTGTGCCGAAGACAGAAGTTACATATTTTTACAGAACTCCTTTTGTGCTGCTCAATCTACTGCATTATAGAGTTATCTATATGTGGACACGGTTAACGAAAATTGCTATTAGGTGCATGTTTGAACATTCTTGAGAATGTATGCGCCACTTTGTGCAACAACAAAAATTGTGCCGCTCTTCTAGCCGAGTTATATGGCTTCCTTTATGGCCGAGCTGAGAATACATTTACAGAAAATCACTGTTATGAGTCTGTATAGAACATTTCGGATACGTACTCTTTTAGAACTTAGTTTTTGGTCTTCGTTGTCTCTTAATAAAAAGGGTACTCTGACGGTATTCTAACTGCTTAGTTATAGTGTTTGTTTGGTAACAAGCTGCAAGGATAACTTAAAACAATTGTGTTAAAAGTAATATAACATTATCCGCTAGAAAAGCATAAGACAATCAAAAAATAAACACTGTACTAGAATATGTGTACTCAAATATTTCCAAACATGCACGTAACAGTTGTTTTAAGCTATTTTTCCATCTCGTACCCAAAGAAGTTTTTTTATTTGGGGCACAAAACAGTAAAAAGTGAGTTCTAGAAGAGTACATATTTGGACTTCTATAAATGTGCATACAGCAGCAACTTTACCTAAATATGTCCTCAGACAGGCCATAAAGAAAGCTTTATAACTCGGTAAAAAAGAAAGAATATTTATACGACACACGATGAGTACTCTTCAAGTACATTCTCAAAAGTTTTCAAATATACTAGGCTTGTCCTTTAAGTTTCTTGACGCCAATTCGCCCTAGCTGCTTTTCTTTCTTCGTCAGCAGATGCGATATCTAACGGGAAACTAATTTTTTTACACATAATTTGATGCAACATTTTTCGGATTTACGTCCTTGAACTCCCCAATGATGCTGCAATCTCGCGATATGTCACACGTCGATCTACGTTGATGATTTTGCACACAGCATCAACGTTTTCGTGAGTGATTACCGTCTTTGATACACCTGCTCTTGGATCGTCGCCAAGACTAATCCGTTCACGTTTGAATTCTCGGTACCGACTAGAAATTGTTAACTGATATGGTGCCTTATTAAGCGAAAATGTTCTCGATTTAATTCTATTTTGAACTAATTTATCAACTTTGTCAGTTTGTTGTAGCTACAACACTACACGTACCGCACCGAAACTTTGGATATTGGTTAACTAAAGATGGAGGTTCATTTTTAGTACTAACACTTGATTAGTGGCGACCTCTATGTCACAATATGCAAAACTTGAAAGACATCCCTCGTACACCTAACAGTAATTTAAATTAAGCATGTCAACACTCCTACAACATAATCAGGTGTGTAACAGTAAAATTAGTGGCACAAAAAAGATTGCGGGCCAAATGTGTTCTATATGAATACATATTCAAAATTATAGGCGCATGCACAAAACTTTTTAGGGTTCTATATACTAGTTGCAGGTGGTTGTGCTGAGAGGATATGCAACCAAAGCTTCAACCTTTTATAATTTTGGTATTGTAATAGATATAATATTCAAAGAATATAAAGAAAAAATGAAGTATAGAAGCGGAATATAAATATATCAAAAGCTGCTACAAAGAGAATTTCTGAGTGAGATCATAGCTGTGCAAGAATACATGCACATACACAAGGAGAATATTATTAAAGCAAATAAATAATATTTCTGTATTATATTTGGTCAAATCATTTGCTTTTTTTTTATAAATATACTTAGCATGCTAAAATTATTGTTTCTTTGGTCTACCTTAGTATCTATTTATAACGAAAAAATGTAATAAATGTTTATGCTGTTGCTGTATGTTCATTTCCATTTATCATTTGCCATACCCCTACATTAAACATCATTTGTAATAAATCAACTTCGAAACCTTTAATGGTAAAAACGTCAAATGCTATAATTTTTCATGTAACTGAAAACCAATTTATAATCTAATTTGTCTGCATTCCAGTAATCCACGAAAGATCTACGTATAGCTACATTTTAAAATTTGGACATTTTCTGCTTTATGGACCTATTAAAGGAACATTAATTTTTTTGGACGTATGGCGATTAGTTGCTTGATGCACAATAAAAGGGAAGATTATTATGACCTGGTCCAAAAAGAAAAATATTTTGTTTTCAATATACGAGTTGGAGTGCTATTTACAAAACAGGCTAAAACTCCTCTTAATTAGATTTTAATCGTATTTCATAACTATAAAATATATAACCTTTAAGAAGTTAGTTGGCCACATTTTGTGGTTACTGTTTATTCTTCCATTATTTAAAAAGTTCCTCAAGAAAGGGCAAACAATGTCATACTATAGAAATTATTTTATAGTTTTATGATTACGTAATATTCACAAGCTGTCCTTATTCCTCGATTTAAATTAGAGGCGAATAATGATGTCTGCACAACAGGACCGGATCATCGCATAACGAGCGAGATTGCTCATACGTATATTGTCTGCCAGTTAACCATTGACAATCAACGTGACCGGATGCAGTCTATCGGCTCAAACCTAGTTACCTGGCAATTGACAATATAATAATATCAATTACGTTGAACATGCCAAGTACTGACAAACGGCCGTCGGCTGATAAAGTAAAGGAGTTTATCGGGAAGTATATAAACTTAAATACGATGACACAAACTTGTTTAGTATACGACAAATTGATAGGAAGATACTTACATGTTGTAAGTACTGTTAAACACAAGAATAAAAAAGGTGACGTTTAATATTTAAAACAGCGATTCTTGTTTTGAAGGTGTCGTTAATATACAAAGTTCTATTTACAACCTTCGAAGGTTTTCGCCTCTAGCGCGGTTAACATGTCGAGTCACAGTAACCTTCTGCCAAAGTGGTTTCGCCTCTAGCGCGGTTAACATGTCGAGTCACAGTAACCTTCTGCCAAAGTGGTTTCGCCTCTAGCGTGGTTTATACGTCGCGTTACCGTGCCACTTTAGTTTCCCCTGTTTCTCCTACGACGGAGGCGAAACGTCGAGATCCCACCTTTCGTTCTCTTTTTCTTTGTCTCTTACCCCTCCCCCCTCTGACTATCTTTCCTTCTCTTACTTTTTTCACCTTTTTTTCTTTTTCACGCTTCCCCTTTTTTTCATTCTTCTTCTTTTTATCTCTTTTTCTTTTTATTTCTTTCTCCTCTCACTCTTATTATATACAGCTACAAACAGAATCTATAGCATATAGATAGCGTGGTGGAAACATCTAGAAAGGACGGGCAATATAATTCCGGTTAAGCAGGTCTGGGAATCAAAGATACAGAAAACAGAACAAGAGAGAGGTCAAAAGTAAGCTAGAATAAAGAAATAGGGAAAAGTTTAGATAAGAAAGGCCAAACTTGGGATGAAGCCCAAAAAAATGCAATGAGCAGAGAGGGCTGGAAAAAATTTGTGAAATACTAGGAAGCAAATTTAATCTAACCTGACACCCAATAGGTAAAAGGTATTACTGATTATGTATATATGTATGCACTCATGAATTATAAAAACAAAAATTAACTTTATATATCAACAATTTCATAATTTAGTGAGGATCTTGTTGTCATCGTTTGGCTTGGAAAAGAAGTACACCTAAAGCTATGAATTTCTCTATATTGTAGTGAAGAGAACCATACCATGAAATTTTTATACAGTAGCAGTAAATTTTTGACACAAAAATGAAGAAGTTTTTGCATCGCGACAGAGAAAATTCTACTGTCTAACGAAGAATTTGTACACAAAGTCTATCACAGAGGAACATGGTTTTCATCGCAACAGAAAAGTTTGCTCTACACCGTATAACATAGTACTTAACATGTTAATATAGTTGTAACTACACCGTAATATTTTAACTCTTTCAAATTTTACTACTTATGCAAATAGATCCAAACGAACCGCAAGACGGTATTGAATGTTATCATATATCACACCCTAGTTCTTTTGTATAAATGAACTGCCTGAAAATTCTCTTATTATGCACGAAAATCTAATTAGCTTCTAATAATAATATTAACCCGTGCATCCACCTCTCCCAAGAGCTTTTCTCAATTACAGGGAGCGTCGGCGAGTCATTAGTTATAATTGCGCCTACATCCATGGTGAGTGAAAAAAACCATAGAAAGCCTCAACTCTCAGAAGGACGCGGGGTTCGAATCCGGAATCTTAAAACTGTTGGCCAAGCCCCATAATAGTAATAATATGGTACATGTAAATTTAAGAATTTTATAAAATTTTTGAAACAAGATAAACAGATATAAAACAAATCCAGTAATGCCCAGAAAACAATACCTAACATAATTGTTAAATAAAGCTACTCATGGTATTGGTGAAATCATTCACGAGAAAGGGAATGTGAGAAGAGAAAAACCGCTAAAATGCGGACATGTTTTTGCCTCATCAACGTCACGGTTTCGAGCGATTTCTCTACCCAACACCAGAGGGAAGAAAGTAAATACAATTAGTCACCACAATGGTTTAGTTTCCTGCACATCAGGTGAAACAGATCATGATCCTTTATGTGGTTACGTATATATTCCATCTGTACAGGGTATTACACTATAACTATATTCATAACTATGATTCTGTATTCCATAATTCCTTTCCTTCCTTATTTGGTATTGGTAATTGCGGTATTTTTGGTATCTCGTATTTTGGTGAGTTTAAATAAGTTTTGTCAAAGTTCTCGACAGTGTTTTACTTTACTTGGTATGATTTTTGTTTTATTTTCTTCCGTATTAACTGGACATACAAGAAATTTTATTACCTTTAATTGCAGATTATTATAAGTAGTCAGAGTTATCATTTTAATTTGATTAATTTCAGGTTTTTTTATTATCAGTGTGAAGCATTATTCTGTCCTCGTATGTAGTGATAACAGTAGCCGAAGACGATTTCCAAAATTTGATGAAAGTCTTTTTAATATGTGGGTACAAGTTAACCACCCACATTTTCAAAGCATATGTATTTGCCAGGTACTCATAAATAATTATAGGTTATTTCAAAATTATGATCTCTTTTGGTATTTTATAATACAAGAAAATGCTGCTATGCCTGATTACAAAACTTGTGTGACCCGTTGTACTGTAAAATACATCGCAGGTTAGGTAACAAAGAAAATGTTAAATCTAAGAATGGGTTGTGAACAATGTAAATATATTTTTGTATAGGGAAGGTATCAAATGTGTTGACGTTTAAATTGAAGCAAGAGAGAATGCGCGATAATATTTAACGAAACCTGTCACATATGTTGTTTTTCTTACTAAAGTGTTTTTGAAAATTGTTTTTTATGTATCACCTAGAGTAGTACATAAAAGAAATTGAGTAAAATTACTGAAATATTTATTGAAGATGATGTAAATTATACTCCAATAAAATGTAATCATGGAAACCATGATGAAATATATTTTAAATATTTGTTGAATCATGTAATACATTTTTGGGTGAAGCAAGTGTAAACTTTATATTAAAGGGAAAGAACAGTAAATTTGTTCGTTATAATAAGATGATAACAAAATTAGACCCAGTCAAAGTAGCAGCCTACAAGAAATATTTGCTGCTCTATTGTACAGCAACCGGTTGACTAAAGATTATGTACCGGTAGATAGAGAACAGTTGCGTGAATACGTCAAAGCTAAATTGAAGGTCTTACGAAGAAGAACTGGACGTTCCTCTGGTTCTTTTCGATGAAGTTCTTGATCATGTTTTGAGAATTGATAGGATTTTCAGGCAAGCGCAAGGACATTTGTTACTCATTGGAGTATCAGGTGCTGGAAAGACAACACTATCTAGATTTGTCGCTTGGATGAATGGGTTGTCAATATTCCAAATTAAGGTAACACATTTAAGCATACAGTTCGAGAAAGCGACAATTCTGAATTTAAAATTGTTATAGGTCCATAATAAATATACCGCTGAGGATTTTGATGAAGATCTAGGATCTGTACTGAGACGTAGTGGTTGTAAAGATGAGAAAATCGCTTTTATTCTCGAGAAGTCAAACATGTTAGATTCAAGCTTCCTGGAACGAATGAATACGTTGCTAGCTAATGAGGAGGTTCCCGGTTTATTCTAAGGTGGTGAATATACCACCTTGATGACCCAATGTAAGGAAGGTGCACAACGAGAAGGTAATATTTTTATTTTATGTACGAAAATGGGCAATCATACCACGTTTCCTTGTAGGATTAATGTTAGATTCCAATGATGAATTGAACAAATGGTTCACTGGTTAAGTTATGCATAATTTACATGTTGTCTTCACCATGAATCCTTCAACAGATCGCGCAGCTACGTCACCAGCCTTATTCAACAGATACGTCCTTAATCGGTTCGGTGACTGGTCAGATACTGCTCTTTTCCATGTAAATTTCTCAAATTTTCTGTACCACAATAATTACTTACGTTTTATTTTAAAATCAGGTGGGCCAGACTTTTTCCCTGCAGTGTGTTCATCCATAACGGTCTCTTATCGTGAAGCTGTAATCAACGCATGCGTTTATGTACATCCGAATTCTCCACAAAGCAAACGCTCGCCTAATTAAGAGGGGTAGCATAACTATGGCAATCACCCCTAGGCACCATTTGGACTTCATCCATCGTTTTGTCAAATTATACAACTAGAAGAGATCCGATTTGGAAGAACAACAACTGCATTTGAATGTTGGTTTGAGTAAGATTGCCGAAACCGTAGAGCAAGTCGAAGAGATGCAGAAGAGCTTAGCCGTGAAATCGCAGGAATTACAAGTGAAGAACGAGACTGCTAACGCCAAATTGAAGCAGATGGTTAAAGATCAGCAGGAGGCCGAAAAGAAATAAATTTTAATAATTTATTTGTGGTTTTATTAATAAAAAGCGAATTCATTAGTTGTAAAAATATGTTTATACTGTGTACCTGAAATTGGATTTATAAATGCATCATTTGTGTAGTGTGTTATAAATGTGAATTATTAATACTTTTATTTTAACCGGCTTTGTATTTTTAATTTTTTAATTCTCATTGTGTGCACGAAAAGTATATATATATATATATATATATATATATATATTATGTGCCCATTTTCGAGTTTCCTGCACATCCATCAGTGGCATAATTGTATTCAAAATTTTTACATCAGTTTTCCCTTCTGTTTTAGTTGATTTTTGGGCCAAGACATTGCAATTCCCTCTCGGTTACTATCACCGTATCTAAACTAACAGTCTAAGTGAGGATTGTAGGCGGCATCTAGTGCCACACACACTCGCTTGGCAATTCAAACACAGCGACACAGGTGGGTACAGTGTCCCAACCCTTCTCACCATCAGCTCATGAGCTGCTAAACCAGAGAGGGCGGAGCATCCCCAAAAATCAATCTAAAGTTTAATCATAGATAGATAGTTTTCCAATTAATAATATGAAATTTCATTTTCCATCTGGGATCCATAGAAGAAAATCATAATTTTATAGACTACAATTATTATACATACATAAATAAAACAAGAAGACGACTGTATGATCCGGGCTTTTACAGAAATTAATTATAGCCTCCTTTGTGCATCGATATTGAAAATACCGCTCAAATAAATTCAGCGTGCATCGTTTGAAACGTTAGCTTTTTAACAATCAGGTAGCGATCATTCGCTTTTGAAATAACGCCATCCAAACGTAACAAAGGCGCCTCCTCTCAGCAGAAACTCGAAAAACGATAAAAATCCGGACATTACGCTTACACAATATTACCCGTGAGCTCCGGACTTTCTTCAAGCGCCGTAATAGCGCTTCTATTACGCTACACCATTTTCCGATCTGGGCCGTCCGCACCCTACGCCACTGCCGCCTCTGAGATCTAATGGACCAATAAAATGATTATGTTGTGTTTTCGGCGAATCCTTTTCGAAATTAAGCGGCCGTAAACGCGAAACGGCGTGCCGAACTGAGAAGCGAAATCCAATAAAATGAGGACCCCCGGTATTTTCGGAACGGGAGAGAAGTGCTCGCGATTCGTTAAACTTTCTATCGGAAGGGAGAGTTTTGATTTCTTTCGAAAGGCGCGGCCGAAGGATCGACCTTCTTGTTGTAGCGTCGAACGCGATGAATATTATCATCGGAAGAGATTGTAATACTAACGTATTGTTGTTGCTGTTCGTAAACGGGACCGTTTCTTCTTTGATTTTATTAGCTTGGAGTAGCGATAAAATGAAATAAAACTTTTATGTGTTGCCAATAAAGCTTCTAAAGACTCTACTTAATTCTAATGTTTACATTGTGATGTTCTGTTTTATTATATGATACATGAAATTTATTACAATAAAGAATACAGGAACGATCAAAAAAGTGTTTTTAATCAAGCATCAAATATGAAACAATCTTCGAACCTACAGTCCCTGTCCATTTTATTAGGCCTGCCTTATAAATTTAAGCTTCCGTGTGTTTCCAGTGCGATAATTTACAAGTATAAAATTAATGAATAGGGTTTACAATACCTATCTAAATACGTTCCATAAATATCTGTCTAAGAAATTGAGAAAGTGCCACTAATGTTATATTGCCTATTGTTATCCCCCTTATGAATCATTCTGTACTGTATTGAAGACGGGTAGAAACAAGATTGAAAGACACAGTAATTCGTAGAGTATTATTTGGATCGGTTATTATTTTAGAAAGAATATTTATCTATTTATGTAACAACGTTCTTTCCATGTTAGTGTTGCATTTTAAGTTAGGTATCGCTTGTATGCGCTTTATATCTTTTCGTTATAGGTAGAAACGGACATACCAAATAAGAAAAAACTGCGTATTGAGGTATTGTTGGGTACAAGAGTGTATTCTCCACGCACAATTGCAAAGGAAGTAGAAGTATTCCGACAAACACTGCACCGAATCGCCGTTTTAACGAAAGAAAAGATACCCACTATAAGTTCCGGAAGACAGAAAAAATGGAGGGGGGAAAGAAAGAAGAAGGAAAGACAGAACAAAAGAGGAAGATGAGATCCCACCTTTTTCCTTCGTCCTCTTTTTTCTTTCTCTTTCTTTCTTCCCAAACACCCTTTTTTCTGTCTCTCTTTCCTTTTCTTACTCTTTTCACCTTTCTTTCTTTTTCACGCCCTCCCCCTTTTTTTATTCTTCTTCTTATCCCTTTCTTTTTATTTCTTTCCCCTCTTACTCTTACTTCATCTCTATATATCTCATCATGACACGGTACAATTCCGGAGGTAGTTCGTTTGTTACGTAATTGTAAACACACACACACATTGGAAACAATTTATTACAAACTTTGTATTAGTCATCTATTTGAAAACAAGAATTATATTCAAAAACTACGTAGCTAAAGCAGGTATGGTGCAGCTGCCTATTTAAAATGGTATCAAATCATCCACGTATGGAATTAGAGTTGTCTAACAATAAGGCTACTTGGCTAATTAAATAAACGTTTGTTGTTGATATTCGCTGGAAATGACGGGTACTTCGTAAATACCGACGTTAGCCTTAGGATTTAGGCAAATGTTCTCCATAAAACTAAAATAAATCAACTTTAAATGAAGTGAAGTTATTACATGAAATATTTTTAATCTTCCAACAACAACAATCTCGTGAGTGAATAAATGAATCCTTACGAAGCACTAGGTTGCTATAAGAAGACGGCGTGAATGGTTTTATAACATACATTAACACGTTTTTAAAATGCCTAGTCATTGGTTTAGGTATTCGTTTTCATTAAAAAATTGTATCTGCAATATACTTTGCATATTCCACCAGTTTCGTCCTTTAAAATTATTCTATTGTATATACTGAGTGTCCTAAAAGTCTTTTTAATTTGTTATGTTCACTGCGGGAACACAGTAGCTGAATGGTGAATAGGAATATATGGAACGGAGCATGCGTGCTGTGTGTGCGAGATTTACAGAAACTATAATTTTGTATTGTACGCTGAAAACTTTTCTAATCTCTATGATTTGCATCACATTAGACAAGCCCCGTGAACTCAACTTATCAAAAAATGGCTAAGTTCGACGAAGTCGGTTCGACAATAGACAAACCTTGGATAGGGTGGCCAAGGATATCAAGAACAGCGGAAAACGTAGAGAGCGTACGCCAATCGGTTTGCCTGTCTCATGGTCTTTCCGTTCGCAGAAGGGCAAGTGCCTTAAGTGTTCCTAAAAGTTCCATACATCTCCACTCCTACAAATTGCAGTTAGTGCAAGAACTAAAGCCAACTGATACTGCTGAGAAGCTTAAGAATCGAAGATGTAGAGACGTACAATATTCAGAAGCCAATACGCTTTCGTGTGCGCATATATAATTATGCATATGCAATATGTAATACAGCTTTTGTTAATAAATAAACTTCGCTAACGAAATAATTCAACGGTTTCGGTCTTTCAATAGCATTTCGCCTTGATACCAATGCATTTTTTCCTATGGGACTACCTTAAATCAAACGTAACATACACAGTAAGACTGTAAAGTCTCTAAACGAATTAAAAAAGAATATTCCAAGAAATATGCCGGTTATCATGGAGAGTATGTACTCAGCAGTTCCCGAAAATTTTGCTTCACATTTAGAAGAGTGCTAGCAAAGCAACGGAGCATATTTAGAACACATAATTCTTAACAAATAAATTCCCAAAGTCTATATTTTAATAACATGAAAAGAAAACATTTATTCATTAAATCTGTCCATTATTTCATTATATTCATTTCATGGGAAAGGACTTTTGGGACACTTTTATATGGAAATTTTAAATCAGAGAATCCTCAAGTTAGTTAATTCACAGCTGAGGTTTTTTATTGCAGTATATATGATGCTTGGCATGTTAAACATTCCTACTTCTAGATTCGGCAAAATTCTGTGCTAGTGAACATGGTAGTTGATATTTCGACGCTTTATCCAGCAAAACAATAACACATAGACGAAAGCTGCCATGTTCAATACCTGTTATTACCTAAACCAGAGGTGCCCATACAGTTGTCGCGAGAGCTTTTTGAGTCGATCTAGGGAAATATTGGCTGATATCGGTCATGATCCACATTTAAGTTGATTCACAGATAAGCCAGAATAATCCCTTTATTACTTTTCTATATCGGAATAACTTCCTGCTACCCGAAAAGGCAGCTTTATCAAAGGAACGCGAGGTATTTGTCAAAGAAATGCCACAGCGCGCGACGTCTTTGATTCCCGCCGATTCTATTGGAAACTTCGCGCGGCGTGTTTAGCGGTACGCTAACAAACTATGCCGAAACTACTTATAGGGAACATTCGAGACTTCGTCCGCGCCGATATAAATATTGCGTCTACGGGAGTCGAAGTCAGTCCGAGTAATAACTGGAATGCGATACGAAATTTATAAATAAAGCGCTGGCTTAGTAAATTGACAAATATCTCAACTTTTATATGAGTTATCCTTTCTTCTATAACAACATTGAGAAATCTGCCATTGAAACAGCAAGTCAGTTTAATATGGACTTGCTGTTCGGTGTATCTTTTGTTGAAAATGAGGTAGTGCAGATTATATCAGGTATACTTCTCAAAGTCGCAGCATCTGATACAAATTTCTGGTCTTTTATATCGGAAGACAAATAGCCGAATCTGAAGTAAATTGTTTGTCAGTTGACAGCAATGTTTGGGTGTAGAGTTGTTGCTTGGGCTATTTCCATCGTTCGTTGAACTTGTATAATCCGACGTTTCGGCAGTCTGTCTACTGTCGTCTTCAGGGGCACCCTGAGAAAGGCGGTTGCTTGCCAGAGCAATCATGCTTCAGTGATTGTTTGTCTGCCACATTTGCCTTGTAAGGAATAATTTTCTGCGCAGAAGGGAATGCGCATTGGACCTGCGCGGGGGTGGCACGCAGTAGATCGATTTTTTGCTCATAGGCGGTCGCCGGTCTTCGGCTAATGCTTTCCCTAATCATAGGGAGCCAGACGTTCTTTATTTCCAGGCTAGGTGTGCTGATCGCGGTTGGTGTGGTAGCCATATATGCTGCTTCCAACAGTTTTCTGTTCTACGCATTGTTTTTGCCTTCGACAGCGTTTTTTCTGTGTATCCACTTAATTTCAGTGTATTTATGATGGAGCGGAATTCCTCTTCTCTATCTCCATCATCCGAACATACCTCTCTGGCCCTATTATATAGGCATTTTGCGACACCCAATTTAACGTTGTGTGGGTGATTAGACTCGAAATGGAGATATTGTCCTGTGTGTGTTGGTTTCTTATATACCGTCGTCCGTAGTGTGCCATCGGACTATTTATGTACCAGGACGTCTAGAAAAGGAATCCTGTTGTCTACCTTCCATAATGAACTTAATGGATTCTTCTAAGCCGTTAAGATGTTGGAGGAAGCCGTTGATTTCTTCTTCTCCATATGGCTAAATTACAAAGGTATCATTGACGTATCTGAGCCACATCTTGGATAAAGAAGACATCGCAACGAAAAGAAAACTGTTGGAAGCAGCATATACGGCCACCACACCAACCGCCATCAGCACACCCAGCCTGGAAATAAAGAACGTCTGGCTCCCTATGATTAGGCAAAGCACTAGCCGAAGACCGGCGACCGCCCATGCGCAAATAGATCTACTGCGTGCCACCCCCGCGCAGGTCCAATATCATCCCCTTCTGCGCAGAAAATTATAGCTTATAAGGAAAATGTGTCAGATAAACAATCATTGAAGCATCATTGCTCTGGCAAGCAACAGTCCTTCTCAGGGTGCCCCTGAAGACGGCAGCAGACAGGCTGCCGAAACGTCGGGCGATAAAAGTTCAACGAACGTCAAGAGTGAAAATACTTACGTCAAAATATCGCAATCGACTAACGGACGGACGTATGTCATCATGCTTGCGATTAGCATTTAGTTTTTACGTGCCATCTAACGAAAAATGCCCTAAAGACATCAAAACATCGTTTTGTAAAAACTAATAAAGACACATTGTTGGACATCTGTTTTTCATTAACTCTTTTAGAGCAGTGACTTACACCTATGATCTACCTACCTAGACTATTATCCTGTATCACACATACTTGCGGCATCTACAGAGTCGATCTCTTGTAGTTTAACATTTTTGAGGTAAATCGCCAGCAGCTACAGTCTGAGTACTCCTGATCTAAACTAACCCATTTAATCAAAATTAACTCTTGAAAAATTGAAATTGACTTTGATCACACACACTCTAAAATCTATTCAATATAACTTAAAAGTTCGAAATTTTATAAGGGGTCTGAAATTTCTTTAGTGTGCACTTTTCTAAAAATAAAACTGTTTTCTGTCTACTCATTCTCCAAACAGATGTTTACAAATCAATATTCAATCTATTTTTTCTTATATTTCAGAAACAAAAAAGATAAACAATTAAGACAATCTATTATTTCTTCAAATGTTTGTAGTCGTAAGTTCCCTCCTGTTAACACAATAAATCATTTTTAGATCGTATTTTCCCTCGTTCGCCACAAAACGCTTTTTTTTCCTCTTAAATTATGAACGAGTCGTTCGTTTCCTCACATTTGCAGCGATATAGCGAGTAAAGCGGACGATTTTTTTCGTCGTATATATGGGAATAAAAGAATAAAATAAAAAAGAGGAGCACAGGAGGGAAAGAGGAGTTTTCCTGTTCTTCTTCTTTTCCTCGTTTCGCACTCGCATTTTCCAGTTTTAAATATAAGAAGTAATGATCCTGTATTATAACCGTGCTAGGGGAGAAGCGAAATGATGCAAGAGCGAAAATGGGAGCTCGGAGATGGGTCCTTATTACTTCTTTTCTTATGTACTTTTGCCTTTTGTGCAGAATAAAATATAATATCATTATTATCGTTATGTTCGCGTTCTTACGTAAGAGAATTATTACTTCCAGAGCATACATTTTATAGTATTGGGTTATAAAACGACGGCTAACGCTTTCTAGGTTCTGCATTTCTTTTCTCGGAGATAAACCTAATAAATGTTGTAAAATTAAGTTAAATTTTATTAATAAACGGTAGACACCTACAAAACGCATGTCTACGTTGATCTGCAATAATTGAACCATGAAATTAATGAACACCTTCGACTACGAATTATTTGGCATCGGCGGGCTGTAGCCGTTTCGCTTTGGCATGCATATGTATTAATGATTGAGACACTCGTATAACTCACAATCAGTAGTACTAGTATGGTCCTTTGTCCGACCTTCGATGTAAAATTCATTCGAGCAGAATGTGATCTTTCAATGCTGTAGATGCGAATTAGATTTATCACATGTGAAGTATGAGGTACTTTACTGAGAAAAAATGAAAGTAATATACACTACTGTCAATAAATTTGGAATCAAAATTAAATTCCACGAAAGATAATGCAACTGATAGGCATATCATGAAATCATTAATGCCTATTATAAATTTTTGTATAAAAATATAAAATTATTACACATAATCCGTACAGTCCAAACATTTAGGCATAAATTATATCCGAATACATTTTTCCAAGAATACTTGACGGGGATGGGGTAAGATACCTCCAATAATTACTTTCGGTCAAACACTTTAGTGCTACTTTGGTAATCGTTTAGTGCATGTGGTACAGGTATTAATCCTTAGGGTCTTATGTCAGTTGACTGTAAGGCAACATACTTGTACTCTTCGCCACGAAAGATATACGGAAAGAGAAATTGCTCTACGGTTAGGGATTTCACCGAAAAGTGTGCATTACACATTGGCCCGGAGAAGAAAGATAGGACAAGATGTTGATAGAAGACGAAGTGGGCGACCACGGGTGACTTCTGAAGCCGAAAATAGATTTATAGTAACGACTTCGAAACAAGGTTCATATTTAACGGAATCGAATATCGCAACACACGTTAATACACAACGACGAACAAATGTGTCTCTTACCACCGTCAGGAGGCGATTATTGACACCAGGTTTAAGGCGATGCATCAACCGCAAGAAAAACGTTTCGAAACCGCGTGCATAAAGGGAAACGATTAACGTGGGTAAGAGAGCATATAAACTGGTCACTGGATGATTGGAACACAGTCTCTACCGACGAGTCCAAATTTCAGTTATTTGGTCACAACGGAGAGGTTTTGTTCGGCGACGACCAGGGCAAAGAGCTAGTAAGGCCTATGTAGTACCGTCAACCAATTATGGGTGATTTAGTAAAAATTAGTGGTATTATGCGGAAAGATGAATATTTTGATATTTTGCGAAATCACGTTATTCAGCGTGGTTGCCGTCTTGCTGGAGAGCCGTTTGTGTTCCAGTAAGACAATGACACTAAACATACGGCTCGAATTTGTAAAAACTTTTTAAAGAATGCAACAGGAAGTGAACTATAATTATGTATATGTTTTGACCTCCACAAAGTTCGGATTTATCCCCCACAGAGCCTCTTGTGGGATGAGCTTGAGCGAAGGGCTAGACGTATTTACACAACGCATTGCACCAAATTGACGCTTGAAAAATTGCTTCGAAGAATGCAAAAGGAGGTCATATCGACGAAAATAAACCTACAAGCTAAATAATGCATAAATACAGTGAATTGTTTGAATTAATTTACTTTTATTTGACGACAGTCACTTATGCTGTATAAATCACAATAAAATTTTACTGTATCTGTGACTTTTTGTAAAATCGATTGCTGCTTCCAAACTTTTGAACGGTAGTGTATATATGACGTGCATTAAGTATGATTTATTCACATCAATTACCAGCACATCTAAATTTTCTTGTCAAAAAATGGGTACATATTAAGATGTGCTAATTAAACAGAAAATGTTTGATTCACAAAATACAAAATCGGCCAAAATATTAGATCAAAGTAAATTATATTGCAAATGATGGGCTGTACGTTGTAACGGCATCGACTTAGACCTATAGAGGAATTAAAAATGTGATTTAAATTTAGAAATTAGAATAAGTGAATAGAAAATTGAAGGAATAAATTTAAATATTCTTTGATTAAATTTTGACTAATTTATATATATATATATATATATATATATATATATATATATATATATATATATATATATATATATATACTTTTAAATAGATTTCATCAGCAAAGCATTATACATGTCGCATTAGTCATGATTTATTTACTTTGCTTATTAACATGTAATTTAAATTTTCTGCTGTGAGACTTACAAAGACTCTATAAAGAAACTTCTTTACACAGCGTAGCTGGTGGAAAGCGAATACTGAAAATGAGTTCTGTGAATACGGTATTTAGGATCACACTCATTATTCTCGCTGTATATATTTTTTAGTGTTATAATATCAGAATTCCAAGCAAAAATCGCATAATTTGTTTGCTTACTAAAAATGAATATAACAATTATGAAGCAGTCATAATCATCAAAGAAGCCATGATTTCTTAACAAGGGTATTCGTTAGGGGCCATAAGAGTCACGAGAAAATGTCAATGAAGGATAATATTATTGCTATTATAGATTAGTTTCTTATAATTCAATAAAATGCTTGTGAGTTCAGTACGTTTTACAACTTTGGAGGTAGTTTTGTGGAATATATATATATATATTCATATTTTTTTGGGGGATTTTACGTCTCCACTATACCCGTTGTCTAAGTGACTTTTTTAACTTTTAATTCGAAAAAAATAATAATTTACTTTGTATTACAAACTGAATGCCAACTGATGCATATAACTGCAATATCCAATACACGAGCTGCGTGGAATGAATATTTGAAAATTTAAATTGAAAATTAGGGAAACTCCTAGCGGTACTTTGCCTCTAACAAAAACAACAAAATATACGGGCATGAACCAAACAATATCAGGGAGAATGTTTAAAAATTTAGTAAAATAAATGCATTTGCTATTTTAAATGATGATCCAGGATTATTATCGGGGAATTATTTTCAATTGAATCAGACGACATTGCATTTTATATCTCGACAAGTGAAACTAAACAAGCCGCAATAAAATGTACGCCGCGTCGCTCCCATTTGAAATCTATTTTCAATAAATTACCAGTGATTTCTATTCACAGAAAACAAAAGAAAGATGCAGAGCATACAATATAAATCGACGTCCAATGTTTTGTCCAGCGTATGTGCAATCAAACGCTTTGAAGATGCCCTCTATCGAAAACCGAATTTTCACATGTGATTACTTCTTTAAACATATTTCTAAGTGACTGTAATTTTCACACATTCCGCATTCCATTATATGTACTTGGCTTTTTAATTATTGCGAAATACTGATTGTTTGAAATTAGAAACGTTGATATAAATTGAGGTTACTTTAACTGAAAATCATTGTATATATACAATTCATCTACAAGATCAACTGCTACTACTGATTTGTATACAACCATTTGTTTGAAAGACAACCCTCGCGTTTTCTTACTGTTATTGATAACATTGATAATTTAAAATAAATCTTATATCTGTCAATGGTTGGAACAAAGATAGCAATAGAGAGACATAGCGCATGAAGGTCGGAGTGGATTTATTGATAGGCAAGGGCAACTTTTTTTATGGCAACTGTTAAAATTTCAGACGTCTACTGTTCATAGTTGTTGTTTAAGAGTGTGTTTTGTGTAGCAAGTCAGGTGGTTTCGCAAAAATAGATAAAATCGAATTTCGTGCAGTGATGAAACACTTCCGCAGTCGCAATCACGACCTCAAGAAGGAGATGTATGCGATTACATCGAAACGTCAGGACGTACATGGCTCTTCTAAGAAGCAACGCTGAACGCGGGATAAAACCCGAGAAGATAACAATATATATATGTATGTATAAATATAAAATAGTTAATCCGACTTCATGAAGTTCGAAGTAGGTCGTAAATAACGCAATCCTTATTGTATTACTTACTACGAGACCATACGTACGTGTTCCTAAAGAAGATAGACACATCCGCTATTCGGCAGAGGACATCTTCAATGCGTTTGGTTGTACCTACGTGCATACGTATAACAAATGAACGAACTGACCCGGCTACGAATCAGTCATTCCAGCGGTGCTATTCCTGGTAGCGTACGATCTAATTGATTAATTATGTTAACGTTTTATAAATTATTCGCCCTGTTACTGCGCCCCTCTCGGCTGTCCATCTCGTCCATCAGTGCCGCTGCTTATACTGTCAATGTCCAACTAAATTAAAACGGGTCAATTGATGGAAAAGAACTGGCAAATCGATAATTAAAGGAGCAGCTTTTAGATGACTAACTCGGAAGGTATCATCTGTCGCTGCAATTAATTGACGGGTGTCATTGTTATTGAGTCGACTGATACTTTTTTCTCTAGATAACCGTTCCTTGCTCTGATTTTGGCAATTATTTAAGGATGAGGATACATTGACGTACAAAGAATTCTAACATTTTATTTTGAACACAAAAAGGTCTAATGCATTGAGTTACGTCGTTTAACCTTAAAAGGCGTTAATATCTCGTAGATTTTAACAGAAACAAATGCACAATATTACAGTATATATATCCTTGTTCCGTAACTATATAAACAAAAAACGAATTACAAGCGGACTGTTTGAAAATTCAAATTAAACAATATTTTTTTTTCAAGAATCTCCGAGGACTTCCGATATCGGCAAGAGATGGCGCACAAAGGTTAAAGCGGATTCATTAGTCGACAAGGGCAACCTCTTTTACGCCAATTGTCAAAATTTAAGATGTCTACTGTCAATCGTTGTTGTTTAAGAGTGTGTTTTGTGTAGCAAGTCAGGCGGTTTCGCAAAAATGGATAAAATCATACAGCGAGAAAACACTTCTGGACGGTTGGGAAGTCGGCCACGAAAATTTGAAATGTTTTGCTAGAGGTTCATGGTGGATGTACTTCATCATTTTCGACCATCAGCTTCTGAGTGAGCGAGTTCAAACGTCGCCGCACAAGCACAAGCAACGAACCACACAGTGGACGCCCAAAAAGCGCTACCAACGATGAAATAGTCGACAAGATTCATGGTGTCGTGTTAGCCGATCGCCGATTGAAGCTGAAAGAGATAACAGAGACAACAGGCATTTCAGAAGAACGAGTTGGCCATATCCTATACGAAATTTTGGGCAATGAAAAAGCTTTCGGCGCAATGGGTACCGCGTTTGCTCACATCGGAGCAAAAGCGAAATCTGGTGACCGTTTTGGGGGGAGTGTTTGGCCAGGATCCAACGCAATCCAAGAGATGCGTTTCGTAACCGTGGATGAGACTTGCATCCACCACTACATACCGCAGACCAAGGAACAGCCGAAGCAGTGGACTTTTCGGGGCGAATCCCCTTCGAAGAAAGCAGTTCTATCGGCCGGAAACGTCATGGCGACCATTTTTGGGGATTCTCAAGGTGTGATTCTCATCGACTATCTGCAGAAAGTAAGGACGATCACTGGGCAATATTACAGCGATTTATTGACCCGATAGAGCTTCAATATTGCAGAAACGGCCTCGTTTGCAGTGGAAAAAAGTGCTCTTCCACCATGACAACGCACCGGCTCATTCATCCCGCACCGTTGTGTCCAAATTGAATGAGTTGCACAACGAGTTAATCTCTCATTGTCCACATTCCCCGGACCTAGCCCCCAGCCACTTTTTCCTACTACCAGAAAAAAAAAACACCGGGAGGACAGAGATTTGTCTCAAATGAGGAGGTCATCACCGCCACAGATGGCTATTTTGCATACCTCTAAAACCTCCTACTTTTATGAGAGCTTGAAGAGATTGGAGCATCGTTTGAAAAAGTGTATTGATCTTCGAGGAGACTACATCGAAAAATAAAAATAAAAAACCACACCAATACCGTGTTTTTCTTGTCGATTCAAGAAACATTACAGGTTGCCCTCGTAGTAGATTGTTTGTTAATGAAAGTCAAAATGCATATGAAATGCGATACTGATAGGATATTCGTATGTTTGGTGCATTTCCTTTTTCAAACAAAAAGCATATATGTAGTTATAACAATAGTATGCAAAAACTTCACTATTTTAAAATGAAAAATTCTACAATTTCATGTATCACAACCGAGTTAATACTATTTAATAATTCAAGTGAATTTAGATATTTCTCTTTATTATTCACATATGCAAGATGAATCGTTTTTAAGTGATCACAGTGTATATGACTTCACAATCGAACGACCCTAATAAAATTTAATTTGTAACCGCTGTATATCAAAGCATTCCATTACACTCAGCTTGTAAATACCATCTGACGACAAATAAGAATATCAAAGACGAGCTGTCAAGAGCTTAGTTAATAACTGTAGCAGTAGCTAGCCTTTACGATTTTCGCAATGTCTAATTAATTTCCAAATCATGAGGAGCAAATTTTAGTGAAGCCGTGGTAAAGGGGAATTTTAAGTCACTGCTGCTGCGAACCGTTTCTAAAAGGAAAGGCGGTAAACCTCTATTGGTAATAAATTAAGCCCTTTTACCACACGCTCATATACTAGAATGACGTAAAGTGTACTAAAACGAAATGAAAATGAAGAAGTTTTGTTATATAGTTACAATTAGAAATTACGGACACCTGCGTAGTACAAGTATAGCATTAATCTCGTAGTTGTAGTGCAAAGTAGTGTGAGTCATACTCTAAGAAACTATGATACACTTCTTGATGTTCAGAGAGAAATAATTGTTTTTACTCCAAGTATTAATTAATTAATTGTCTCATAAACGTCTACAATCATAAAAGCTATTAACTGCATTAAATATCTTTACGTCATTTGTTATACTAAAAGGTGATAAGTAAATAGGAATAGCAAATCGTTTTGGAACAAATTAAAGAGAAGCGGCGAAAAATTTGAACCTTGAAGAAACAACGATAAATACAACATAGTTATTCCCATTAATCGTATGATCTACTGTAAATCCCAATATTTTAGCCGTGTTCCATGGTGTGTGTGTAATGGATTTTCCATTCGTCTCGAGTTACAAATTCTCATTCAAACGTGATGTAGTAAGAGCAAAACTTAGTCATTTGCATTTTGCATTGTAAGAGTAGACTTCAATACAGTAGTCTCCAATGCTGTGGACGTACACCTATTAATATTGACAGTACAGTCTTGTGTACCGGAATAATTTTACTGATTTCCAAAATAATTTAGAAAATTACTAAGAAAAATACCAGTGAAGGATTTGCTGATAATATGTGGTAGTAGTGCTATTTTTCTGTACATGTAACATCGTAAATTATCAAATCCAGTAGATCTTGTATTTTTGCATTCTCAATGAAAAGCTTATAATTTCTGTTTCTGAAATTGGTTCCGGAAAAATAGATGAATACCGAATGAAACTTACGTGGTGTAATAAGTCTGTTAATACTATTACACAGAGTAACTGTAGAAAATTGTCTAATGTAATGCCAGATAATCAATTCTACGCTCATGTGAGTTGCTTACATAAAATACATATTTTCACGTTCTTTCGAAAAGCAGAAATAATTTCTGATAAATTATAATTTCCCTGTAACTACTAACATTCAAATTTTCTGAAAGAATGTTAGTCTCGATGAGATTTGGACCTACACCCTGTCCTTAGTCGAGTCATAACTGCTAAACCACGGGACTTTAGAGCTTAAAAATAATATAAGATATGCTGAGATATTATATCTTGAGACATAAGGATAACTCTGCCTGCAAAGATGGAGAGGTGGATTGAGTAGTTCTCCAATCTCTGCAGCCGGTCCTAAGCCCGGATAAAAGAGAGAAGGGTTCTACGCTGGGCCGGTAACCCAACCAGGTAAAAACACTTGTACACCTTTAACAGATGCCTCCGATCGGACTATTAACAAAAATGACAACCGCAAATGGAAAAAGGGAAAATGACTGGGTATACGAGAACACATCAAAATTGCTACATGGAATGTGCGAGGATAAATTAGATGAATTACAAGAAATATTGGATGGGTATAAAATACAGATAGGAATGATGACAAAAAATGAAGCGGTTTCCTTGACCTCAGGAAATATACTATGATTTATGCTGGAATAGAACAACAACAAAGAGCGTCGGCTGGAGTAGCAGTTCTAATGAATGGTCATCGGAAATACTAATAATCCAGAATACTTCATCATATTACGTAATTAATGGGGTAACTACTTCTGAAACAATAAGTGCAATATTGTTCTATCGAAGATCAAATATTGAGGGAATAGGAATGATAATGGAAATATGTCGAAGGCACTTGTGTTGATCATAGACGCCATTATATTGACTACTGACAGCCAGCTGATTACCGCATCTACTCATTTTGGTTTGGAAAATAAAGATCTATAAACTCTTGGCTTTGTCGGTAAGAAACGGTGATATAGTGAAAATCAGAACAAGAAAGGATTTAGAGGGGATATCTTTCATTAAGAAACTAACTTTCTGAAGTTTCTGGAGATATATACATATATGTACTAGACATAGTTGTGTACGATTTGCACCTAATGCCTGAAATGAAGTTTTTCCTTAATAAAAGGAAATTTTAATATTTAATCTGGCATCCCCAAAACTGACCATTAAAGCACACGTAAAAAAGATGCTCTATTATAATTGGTTCAAATCTAGGATAAAAGAAAATGTACACTAATTGAAGTTTTTCACTTGAAGTCTCACTTTCTGTCACATTAAATACCATGTTTACGTAGGAAATGTTCTGAATAGAAAACGCGGTCGAGATTTATAATTGAGAATATATTTTTGAAAATAAAATATGATTGTTACAGCCTAAATTCAACAATAAATGGAATATGTTCAAGTAACACGAATAAGATGTAATACAACTCTATTAGAGAGCAGTAAGAAAAGCTTGAAAGTAATGTTTTCCTTTTTGCAACCGATTCAATTTCGTTCTACTCACATCAGCTTTTATTTACGTTTCTTATACGTTCGGAAATGAAAGAAAATAATCCCTTATTGATCTAGCATTAAAACGTAATTTTCAACTTGATAAAACACAACCGGTGCAATGTAAACAAAGAAAAACTTTGTAAACGACAGATGAAAGCCCTGAGAGCTATTTTCCTAGGAATAGCTTTCAAATGTTTAAGCTTTAGGTAAGCTACTCTAGTATTTCTCACAACGTCATCACAAACCGACAAAGTAAACCATCGAAAGCGCTTTGTTCGAATGTGTAGCTGTCTATTCCCGTATTTCTATTCATTGTTATTTCTCAAGCAGGTTAAGAGTGAAAATAGAAAAGCTGATTCAGAAATGGATAAAGGGGGGAACCTTGATTTGTCGTACACATTAGAATGAGTACTTTAGCTACAGAGCGATAACAGCCATTACTTTTATTGCCCGCTTATATTTCGATAGGCTGCCTTACATGAATTTATTTCTTATACTATCCTAATGAATAATTTACAACAACCGCAGTAGTACAGATGCACTGTTAAAAATTATGCAGTTATTACATGTAAAACAGGCGTTTTCTTTTTTAGTATAGATTCTGTAATCGTTCAGCTATGCGAGTGGCGCGTATAGCAACAACGTCGGTAAAATAATAAGGGTTTCGCATGTGTGAACGTGAACTATTGGAAAACAAATGGGATCGCGTGCAAATACCGCGGGGACAGCAATAAATTACGAGATATTAGCGACAGCGACGTTAAAATTACGGGTAATACGTGGTATTGTTTGTGTGCGCGCGCGCCTATGGGAGGATAAATTATGCATGCATTGAAATGTTATTGCTTTTTTGAATCGATGTGTTTCATTTTTAAAATTGAGCTTACGCTTATTAAAGTATAAAATGAATTCAAGTTTCTTGAAAAATATGGCTGTGGGAGAAGTAAACGTAAGTTCAACTATTACTTTATCATACTACGTTATTACACATATACACACATAATTAAGCTTCCAGTATAGATAAAACCTTTTACATCTATTACAAAAGTGTAGTACAATCTATTTAGTAGAACAATATAAAGATAGACTGCGGAACAATGGAAACATGTTTTGTGTGCCGATGAATTAATATTTCAAGTTTCGGTCAAAGAACTGTGTTAGTGAAACGATCGGTGAACGGGAGAATGCTTCTAGAGTGTATTGCACCGCACGGAGGACGACGGTAGATTGGGCAGCCACTAAATGCAAATCAATCGCCTCTTCAAGATGTCTTGATGGTAGTAAGTATAGAATTGATAGTGACAAATAAAATACATTTGTCATGCGTACTCTAGTGGTTTATTGACACTAACATTTTTACAATAAATCACAAAGTTTTCATTATCGAATCTCATGTATAGATGAATTTCGGGCAGAATTTGCAAATTTTTCAGTACCATATGACAGTTTGCGGCAAGTCATTCAAGAATCTGTGGCAAAATTTCCTACAATAGGGTCTGTGTCCCGAAAACTACGTAGTGGTATACTATAAAAACGCTCAGCTGCAAATATAGTAGATGTTAAGGAACGAATAACTTAATCATCTAAGAAATCTATTTGCAAGCTTTCACAGCAACAGCAACTTTCACATAGTACATGCCGGACAATCCTTAAAAACGATTTATAAAAATTGCCATACAAGTTTCATTGCGTGCAGGAGTTTTTACCCATTAATCATGCAACCCGGCTTAATTACGGTCAATGGTTTTTAGGTAGGATGAATAATAATGATATTATTGACAAATGTTTCTTCTCAGATGAATTAAATATAAATAAACAAGCAATACGGATCTGGTCCAGTGAAAATCCACATTAAATTCTTGAGACCCCCGCATTCTCAAAAAATAGGAATTTGGCTTGCTGTTTCTCGTAGACAGCTTATTGGTCCAATATTCTTTAATGATAGTATAAATACGAAATAATATCGTAATAATTTATTACAACCATTTTTAAATCAATTAAATGACGACGAATTCCGCAAGCGATATTTCCAGCAAGATAATACAACACCCCATGCGCCAAGTGAAACGATCGAATTACTGCATGAATTCTTTGATAATCAGATAGTAGACTTTCCACCGCGATCTTCCGTTTTAACAATTATGGATTACTTCATATTTCCACACCTAAAAAATTGAATATTCACAAATTGCCCTCATACAATTGGCGAATTTACTGAAGCTATCCGATATGTCTGCGAGGAATAATAATATGAAACGAAGAGTGGCGTTATGTATAGAAAATAAAGGATCTCACTTTGAACATTTAATGTAACCATTCTTTATTATTAGTAAACATTTTTATTTCTCTAACTGTAACGTTTGTTATTTGTCAAAACGCCAAAACCTAATACGACAGCCACATGTCAACAGTGTAATATAAACTGAACCACCTACATTAAAGCCCCAGAATAGGCCGATTTCGACGTTTTCAAAGTTATTCCACCAACTTTATCATAAAGAAGAAAAATTTGGTTTCTGTTTCCCAATAGATGGCGCAAGTGTTCTTATATTGTATTGTGTGTATCTGGTAATACATGTTTTTGAAAAGTCTCTTCTTAACCTTCAAAACGGAGAATACGACATTTTATTAAAGGGTAAACAGCAGTTTTTTACTGGATTTAAAGTTTTATTATAATTTTATAATTTAAAAATGAACGCTGCTCAACACAACATCGTTTACTTGTAAAAGCTTACAATTACCTTTTCTGATTGTGTGTAGTGGGTGGTTCAGGCAATTTAAAGAAAGTCTATTCGATGTTGAAAATGCAGAACCTGAAGGTAGACCGAAAAAATTTGAAGATGAAAAATTGCAAGCATTATTGTATGAAGACAACACACAAGCGCAACATGAATTGGCAGAAACATTGAATGCTTATCAATACGTTGTCACTAGACGTCTGCATGGAGTGGGGATGGTTCAAAAATTTGGAAATTCATCACCATATGAATCAGCAGAAAGGCAGATGGAATGTTGATATATCACTTGTAAAATGCTTCTCCAAAGACAACCAATAAAAGGTTTTCTGCACCGGCTTGTGGATGGAGATGAGAAACGGATTTACTACCAGAATCTCAAACGTAAAGGAGCTTAGGTACCGCTTGGAGAAGCAGGTCCATAACAGCCAAACCGGCAAAGTTTATGCTCTGTATTTGGTGGGATATGAAAGGTATTATATATTATGAGCTACTGAAACCGTCTGAAACTGTTACTGGCGAACTTTACCGACATCAACTGATACGTCTAAAGCGAGGTGTTCAGGAAAATCGATCAAAATGGGGGAATAACAAAAAAACGGGGCAATAAATTCTCGGCCTGACAGGCTTATACGGTTCGAAGAGTATTAGTTTTTAGTAGCTAGCCAACCAACGCGACTAGCACATGAAAATGAAGAAACGAAAATTGAGTATCGCGTGGTCGTCAAATTTTTAACAAAAGAAGGGCATACGCCTAATCACATAAAACAACGCTTAAACGGCGTTTACGATGATTCTCCTTCGTATTCCTCTATAAAGAAGTGGGCAAAACGTTTCGGTTTGGGACAATAATCCGTGGAAGATACTGAACGGTCGGGGCGACCAATGGAAGTGATAACGCCTCAACAAATTTCAATTCTTCAAGATTTAGTGCTAGAAGATCGCTGTTTGAAATTAAAGGAATAAGCAGTGATAACAAATATATCCGAAACAAGTATTCTCCGAATTCCCCATGATCACCGCGACTTCTTTATGCTCTCCAACGTGAACATCGAGTCGAATGTGAGCGATCGTTTTTAAACATGCCTGGAAATGACCCAAAACCGTTTCTGGAGTCCATTGTCACAGAGGATGAAACAATGTTAGGGTATTTTGCTAATTGACCTTAAGGAGCGCGATACAAGTGTGAACGGCACATATTATGCGTCTTTAATGCATAAATTAAGGGAGAGTATTCGTGCAAAACTTAGTGGAAAATTTACAAAATCTGGGCGATTATTGCATGACAACGTTCCCGTTCATGTTGCGGCTGTTTCACAAACTGCCATCCGCGAATGTAGCTTTCAAGAATTGGAACATCCACCGTATAGTTCGGATATGGTACCTTGGAATTTTTATTTGTTTTCTGATTTAAAAAAAAGTCTTAGGGAACATTGTTTCAAGGATGACAGTGAGTTGCTAGCAGCTGTTATAGAACATTTTGATGGAAAAAACTTTAGATTGTTTTTGTAAGGGTATTGAACTATTAATGAATCGTTGTCATAAATGTTAGAAGAGATTACATTGAAAAATACAATTTCTTATATTGTTCCAATTTTACTTTTTCTATATCAGGTCGAGAATTTATGGCGCCTCCCTCGTAGCAGCAGCTGTTGATCGGAAAGTGTTATGTGAAGTTTCAAATGCCCTAGTAGAAATTTTGAAATGCTCTGTATATTAAATTCAAAAGTATTTAAAAAAAGCAGTAGTTTCGACGTATCTTATTGTTTTCTGAAAACTCGTAAGAATAAATCCACATAATTTAATTGTGAAAAAAAAGACTACCTTCTAAAATAATTATATTAGGTTAGGTAAGATTTTTTTCATAGAGATCCTCGGAAATCTTTCTACTCCACCGAATTTACGCCTATAAAAAAATCATCATTTCTCGTCGGTAGTACTTACGTTCTCCATTGCTATATCGTTAATAGGAAGAGGCGAATCCAGAGAACAGCGAGCGGGCCGGCATTATTCCGATCTACCGCCGGAGAAAAACACGATTTGCATGCGTCGAACGGCGCCCAAGAAATCCCAAGCGCAGTAGAAAACAATTTTTCAAACAAGTTTCGCGGCCGCAACGTTAAAATTATAATCCCCAATCAGAATTCCATTTCGTAATTCTCCGGGTCTTTCGCGGAACGGCAAAATAATAATTTACGGTTTCGCTCGTTGCCCGTTTCTTTTCGGCATTCGTTCGGTCGTTCCTTTTCTTTTCTTAAGCGCGGCGGGTTGCGTACGTCATTCACCGTGAAAGACGAGAAAGCGTTAAACGAAAATAAGCAAGAAAATTGCGAAATTGTTTCGGAAGGACGCGGAGGAAGATCAAAAAGAAACGTGCTAGCGCTCCTGTCATGAATATAAATTTAAAAAACATTGGAGATAAAAGGTGAAGACGCGAAGCAATATGCCTATAAATTTTGGAATCGCTATGGCAGGGGAGAAATGGAACAGGGTAACAGAAACGCAGGGGTATCATCGGTGGGTAACTGCAAAGAAAAACGCTAAGTTGATAAACAAAGGGAGAAGATCACTTTAGTTGTTGTTTGAAAAGTACATCCTATCGTCGCTAAAATACAGGCATAACATCAACAATATGGGAAAAAAAAATTATAAAACAAAATTAACCAAGTCTTTGTTGAATTGAGTCTACTACTCGCTACTACTATTCCTATTCGCGCATTTACAAAAAAAGAGAGAACAAAATAGTTTTGTTCTCTAAAAACTTAGAGGTGCTAATACATTATCTCTGTGGATTTTGAAGACATAAGTCTTTCTGGATATTGCTTATCAGCTTACCCTACAATCTTAGATTTGTCTCAATGGCCCAAAAGTCATTTTCATTCTATAAAACGGTTTTTAGGGACGTAAGATTTTTAGGATTTTCCAATATTCCTGTTAACACTCCTGAAACTCGAATGCCCACTTATAAATTCCAAGATGATTCATTTCGAATTACCATCACTAGATTATCCGAGTTAACCTATATTGAAATAACTCATTTCAATCTATATTATAGCATGGTTGTCTTTGATCGGGAAAGCGGCCAACGTACTGTCGTGGATATCTCAGGTCTCCTGATGAACTCTAACGCCGCGGATTCTTTTATTTAAGGATTTTGCTTTGTGTATGTCATTTATATATTAATAAGAAGAAGATTGAGAAATTTAGAACAGATATGATAATATTCATAATAAAAAAAGATTATCACTTGCAATGGTGAAAGTTTGATAAAAATCTAAGCTAGCTAAATTTTTAAAACAAAAGTAATAAATAATTTTGATGCAATAGAGTCCTTTTATTTTAATTTCTCTCACACACACAATTTGATGGTTTTATAAATTGGCGAGACCTCGATCTCCCAACAGACTCCGAAGAGGGAAAATTTTCGTCTAGATCAAACACCGTTTTGATCCACTAAGGGTTTCATAAATTTTACGAGGAACTTCCTCTAAACAACTCGAAATACTTACATAAATAAGGAATCCAAGAATCTCCGCGTTTTTACAAAGAAAGTAGCAATTAAATATATTTATAAATTAGGGGTTCATAGTTTTGAAAAGATTTTGGGAGAAGATATAACCTAGTAATTTTCGATTTCACTCGCAGTTATTGGGAGAAAAGAGAAATCACATATTTTAGCTCAGATTTTGAGTCTCGGCTTTACAAACCCTTGAATGCTGGCTGTCATATGAAACAATAGGTGCCGGGTTTTCACTGTATATTGGACAACCAGAAGTCGACGAGTACAATGAGTCTGTCGCAGTTTTTGATAAAGTACATTTATGAAGTTAAAAAAACTTTGCCACAGATGACCAGTTCAACATTGTACAAATTTATGAAAATGATAAACTTTAGGTTAGTGCCGATATTCTAGTTAATACGCAACAAATTTTGAATATAGCTACTCAAATATATATTTTACATACGTTGATATGTTAGAATAAGTATAATTATTATTGCAGATATATGAAGACAGATCGAAAAGGTGTTCTAATAGAACGTGATGACATAATCAGGTGGAGAAGAAGGTATTTAATGACAATAAAAGATTATCGCTGGCAAAATCGGCCAATTTATTATTTAGACGAGACATGGTTAAGTAATATCAAACAAAAATGTTAGGTAGATGATAATATAAAAAGTCGACGGCAAGTGTTTAATGAAGGACTGACTACAGCCTTAGTTAATCCTGCAGGAAAAGGAAGACGTCTCATTATTTCGCACACAGGATCTGAGGCCGGTTTTGTGGAGAATGGCGTATTGCTTTCCGAAGGTAAAGAAACAACCGATTATCAGGAAGAAATGAATACCAAGGTGTTTGAAAGATTGTTTCATCAAATACTAACAGTACTGCCAGGCAATGTTGTTATTTTTATGGATAATGTTACATATCACAGTCGTAAAATTGGAAAAATATCCACAACAGCATCTAGAACACTCCATATGCAAACTTGGGTGAAATCAAAAAAATATCGTGTACGATGAAGAGATGGATCGATCTAAAATTCTTCATTTAATTCGCCTTAATAAAGATGAATATAATACACATGTGACAGATGAGATGGCCACAAGCTGCAACAAAACTGTGTTGAGGTTACCACCTTATCAATGCAAACTCAGCCCAATTGAGTTAGTATGGGCTCAAATAAAAGATGAAGTGCCAACTAAGAATAACTTGTTCAAATTAGCAGATGTAAGGGTATTTTTACTACAAGCAATCCAGAATGTCACTACATACAATTCGAGGAAATGTGTAGTACATGTGATTAAAGAAGAGAGAAAAATATGTGAGTTAGATGGATTAATCGATGACATAATAGAGCCGTTTATTATATAAGTGAGCAAAGGTAGTAGTTCAAGTGAAATGGAAGGTGATAGTGAATAATTATTTTAGAAGGTAATGTAATGTATTCACATGTATTTAAGGTCAATTTATTGTTTAATATGTGCATGGTATATTGAATATTAGTCTAAATTGTTGTTCGCTTCTAAATAATCACATCAAAATAAGAATTATAGTAGAATCTATATATAATTGTATGTATAAATTTGAAATCTAGTATGATATGTAATTGATGAATAAATATTATCCTGCAGTGTTTTCCATATTTAATTGATTAATTATTTTTGTAATGAGCAATCAATATATAATTAATTACGTAACTACAATTTATAAAATCCTAGTTAGTTTTAAAACTGCCGCCAAAAAATAACTTTGAAAAATTCCATCGTGTAAATGCGTCTTTTCATTTTACTCCTTCCTCTATATTAGTTCGGATACCCGGTAAAATGCTGTAAACTCAACTAAAAGATAATATAAGTGCTTTTATATATAAATAATATGTACATTAAGTTTTTTATGAAGTTTATTTTTTATGAATTATACAGGCAAACTTCCAAGAATAAGTAATAAATTTACAATACCCTTTGGGGTTGGAGAGGCCACCCGAAGGTGTATTGTGTATTGATAAATGCTTTAGTGCGTGCGTTAGTGTTAAAACCTTAGCTTTTTCTGTGAACCTGATTAAAGTTATTAAAACCGACAAGTTTAGAAAAATGTTCTGTAATTGTTGCTTTCCGTGAAGAAAGTTATTCAGTGCGTCAAATTTCCGAAAAAATACATGTTAATAAATCGACTGTTAGTGATATCATTCGGAGACATCAACGCACGGACAGTTTAAGAAATTAGGCACGTTCAGGCTGTAAGAGAATAACAACTCACGCCGACGACGAGCGTATAAAATTGCTAAGCAAGCGAAATAGGAGACTGTCAGCACCAGAAATAGCCTCAGAAATGAATCACGTAGTTGCAAGAAACATTTCTGTTACTACAGTAAAGAGAAGATTCAAAACTGCAAATCTTCATGCCCGCATTGCAACAAAAAAAAACCCTACTTCGACAAGGAAATAGGCAAAACGGCTGCAGTAGGGAGAAATACATAGACATTGTGGATACGTAGAAATAGTGGATGATTGGAAAAGGCTGCTATGGACTGATGAGTCAAAGTTTGAGGTGTTCGGACAATCAGTGCGCGTTTCCGTAAGAAGAGTGAAAGGCCGACTGCCAAGCATGGAAGAAGTTCTGTACTTGTTTGGGATTGTTTTTCCTTCGCCAGTACAGTAAACTTGAAGCGAATCGAAGGTATTTTACGAAAAGAGGATTATTTAGAAAAGCTGCAAGAAAATGCAATACCATCAGGCCAACGTCTAATCGGCGAGAATTTTTTGTTCATGCAGGACAACACTCAGCAGTGATACGTAAAAATGTTTTAAATGAAGAAGATAATGGCACTTTACAAATAATGACATGGCCGCTGCAAAGCCCCGAAAAGTCCGGGAAGTCCAAAAAGTATGCCCTACCTCCGTAGGCCACACGTGCAACATTTTACAAGAGGAATGGACTAATATGCTAGAGTCCTTGAAAATTGTGAAAGCTGTTCTTAGCGCAAAAGGGAGATTCTTTGATGAACGGAATGTTTAAGAAGTTTTTGTTTATTTTTGGTTAGAATTCCTTTTTTTTACTATTATACTTGAATTTTAATCGCTATTAATAAAATGCAATAAAAATTTTGAGTTTTAGAAAAATGAGTGAATATTCTCTCGTTTTTAAAATTTATTTGCGTGTCCAAACTAATATCTAATATGGACCGTAGTATGGATGTACTGTGGTACAAAATTCGAAATCATAGTTTGTCACCATTGGTTGTGTAATGAAGAATAGCAGAAAATGCGCATCTACTACTAGGTGGACGATTTTCACTGTGACTAGCTGTACATTGACAGAATTTTTCAATTCACGAACTCCAACATCGAAGTGTAATTTTTATTCAATACGAAGCGCCGTACATATATATCTATATATAACACAATCCTACGATTCTGCTAGCTTAGGTGAACTGCTCTGGTTGACATGAAACGAACGTTTATACTTCAAATTTAAGCGGTGCTTCTGTGAAGTAATCGGCCGTCATACTGATAAAGGGATTTCGATGTTAGCGAGAAGGTACCGTTTCACCATTTATGAAATGCGCGTCCGATCATTTCCCGACAAAGGTTTCCTCCATAAATAATTTTTATAGTCTGTCCGATTCTACGGAAAGACACGTAAGAATATTCAATCATTGTCAATGCGGAAAGATCCCCTTTTTCTTCGCCCTACGGCGGCACCCCTTTCATATCCGTTTATATCCAACGAAAGGCGCGCTCGGTCTACAAACGCATTGATGGGGAAATAAAACCAGAACAAGAACAAGAAAATCTAGAAAAGCAAGGCAAGAGGAAAAAGTGCTAAAAAGGAGATCAGGATAAAAAAGCCGGTTGGCAAATATCGACAAACTGCTGTGTAACTGTCAGCTGAATTGCCAAAAAAAAAAAGAAAAGAAAAATAAGGAGTAGAGAAACGTTTCGTCGATATCAAAAGCGCGGATGATTTATTGAAATGTATTTTAAAGGATGGTTGTTTTATTTTGTTTTGTTCGTAAGCGTTCGACTGTCTCGTCCGTTTTTTTCTAACCCATTCTCTTCGCGCCACTCTACTTACTGTAAGTGCCTTTCTACTTGCTCCGTCCTTTTTCCTTTCGATTTCCTTTCTCGTACGAACACACCCTGGTTTTGCAACTGCCCGGACGCGAGGCGGACCTTTTTATTTGGGCGAAAATGTCCGGCTGCCGTCATCCGTTATTACAAGTTATTATTTTTGATGGTATTGGATTTGAAATATGATTTTTTGCTTTAGTTCTGCGGATTCGGCGCGACTCGCACGAAAAAGAATAGGACCCGTCGGACGCAGCGAAACAATATAAAATGGCAAACAAGAATGTTACGTTATTGATATGGTATTTTAGAACAGAAACGAAATACCCTGCGATTTATTACGTATGAGCCCGGAGTTCTGATACCTCTCAAGCATCTACTTTTTCAATTGGAAATAAGATTGAAAAAGCAATCTTAGTAATATGTGTTGATGTATGAAGAGCATTGTTTACCTATGAATAAGTAAAAGTTATGTACTTATTTATTTTAATTAAGTATTTTAGTTTTTCTGATATATTCGTATGTTCTCACATTTTCCTTACTTTTGTTATAAATTCTGTGGGTTTTCATTTTAAGGTAAGTAATGTTCTATCAATTGCAGCTGATTGAAAATTGGATGGTATACAGAGTTACGAACGCTCTCCAGAATAACGTAAATGTGGTCAAATGATTACATCGCATAACCTCATAATTTCATGTTTAAATAAACTGTGCGTCTGCGGTGTAATGTAACGGGGCAGAATGAGACGTGTCTCGTTCTGCCCGACGTATCATTTTGCCCCTTCAGATTTAGTTTTGACTGTGATATTTGTTAACTTCAGATGGTTCGTAACTACATTAGAAAGACAAATCGGCAGGAGTAGTCTCCTGACATTATGGACAGGGAATATTCGCGGTAAATAATAGAGACTTGGGTTTAGATAGAATTTCATCTCAATTCAGTATACTAAAATCAATATTGGGCAGATACGTTAAGAAAACGCGAGAAAATCCACGAAAAATAACTGAGAATACAAAAAAAATCGAGTGTTTCTGCGCAGATGAGCAGGAACTCGAGTTTGCAACCTACCTTACAGATATGGAGAAACGGCTATTTGGTTTATGTATGAAAAATGCACGTAGATTGCCGTACCAGTTGGCGATTCGTAATAACATTTCTAACAAGCTCAAGAAAAACTGCGAAATGGCCAAGAAGAATTGGATAGCTGGTTTTTAGGAAGACATCTTGATGTTAGCCTGTATTCACCAGAGGCCACCTCCGGAGCTCGAGTCATGGGTTTTAACTGCGTAGCTTTTACTCAGTTCCATACATTGCTGACTGAATGTATTTACAAATATAAATTAACTGTCAACAAGATTTTCAACTGCGATGAAACCGGCATCACAGTAAATCCTAAAGGTCATTCTAAAATATTGGCAACAAAAATAAAACGGCAAGTTGGAATAATCACATTCAGTGAGAGACGTCAAAGTGTCACCCCTTTGACCTAGATATATGTATTTCAGCTAGCGAGGCTTATATGCCTCCCGTGCTTATATTCCCACGTAAAAGAACAGCAGAGATTTCAGCTGGGTTTACTACCTGGAGAATGGCCAGAAGAAACTGAATTTGGCTGGGTAACATCCGAAACTTTTTTGGTCTGGTTTAAAGAGTTCATAGCATTTTCGAAATCTACGAAGAAATCGTAAAGTTGATTGCTCTTTGACGGTCATGCAGTACACACAAAATATATCAAACTCATTGAACTGGCTCGAGATAACGGAGTCATTATACTATGCTTTCCGCCCCACTGTTCCCACCGTATGCAACCCTCAGACGTTGCATTAATGAGAACTACTAGCGTTTATTATGAGGAAGAAGTTCGAATGTGGATGAGGTCTGATTCAGGAAAAGTGCTGACCTTATTCCCAATTTCGACTTTATTTAGTAGTGCATTTATTCATGCATGTACGACGCACTCTCAATTGCTTCGGAAAAACAGATATGTGGCCTCCAGCTAAAACTGTTTTTACTGATGATGATTTTCTTTCGTCAACTACAACAGATATTCAGTTAGTCGATTTACGCACTAACAACAATCAAGTTACTGATGAGGAAATCAATTACCAAAATACTGAAATAGCGCATTCAGAAGTAACAGGTAGTGAAACTTCTGTATTAAATGACAAAAGTACGTACAATCTACCACAATGTTCTTAGATGCCAGATGTAACTGTAGAAAGCACATTACTTCCAACGGAATCTCCAAAATGCGTTTTGGCCATTCCAAAAGTTCAGCAAACGAAGCAGAGGGCGTCTATAAAAAAAAGTGAAAGCGACAATTTTCAATTCATCGCCATATGTGCAAGGATGGAGGGAAGCTAAGGGAAAAGGCTAAGGGAGCTAACAAAATAGACCGAGAAAAACGAAAATTATTCTCGGGGGTAGAGGGAAGAATGTCATGAAAGAGAAATCAAAAGATGGATTGAAAGGGAAAGGATTACCAAAACAGAAAATGTGCAGACCTAGAAGAGAATCTGCTTCTTCGGATACGGATAATGAACAGGATGCAGAATGCTTATATTGTCTGGACTTGTATTCAAAGTCTACTGAAGGGGCACACAACCCCTGCGCCGATACAGATAGTGAGGATTATGAAGCCGTCTTTGTGTGTGAACTGTATGCCACTTAGCAAGGGAACATGTTGCAATAAATATTTTCCATTACTCTTTATATTTACCACTACTAACTCATTTATGTAGTATGTGAATTATGCGTCATTTAACTAGGAAATATATGATAAATATGTTTTTCTTACTGTTTGTATTATTTACAACTATTAATTTGCCTTATCAACAAAAAAACTCATTCCGCTCCACATGCTGGGCGGAATGAGTTTTATAATAATATCCAAAATAAAATGTTTTTCCTTTCGATCTGCATTTCCTCGACACACAACCATACCTGTTTATCTTTTACAACAGTTTTGGTCATGTTTTCGATGTCGTTACGCACAACTAGCATATAGTTCTGTAACGTTCTTTGAAATGGTATCTTCAAGTTAGGACTGTAGTTATTTCACAAGTCATAAAACGGTTGTTTATCGAGTAGTATAACAATAAGACAATATAGTAATTGTGTATTCAGCACTAAATTCATTAATTTAACTATTTTGTGCTCGATTTTTAAATTTACATTTTAATTATGAACTTGAGGACTCATATATGTAATATTTTAGTAGATATTATGTATTTTGACATATTTATCCTCTCACATTAAATATACTATTCTAAAAAAATAAGCACACATTCTAGAATTATGAATACGGGAATTATTTCTGGAGCGGACTTAACAAATGTAGAACGTTATCCTTACTAGGAAGATGTAAATGTTTCTTAGAACTCGGTAGGCAGGAAATTCCAAACTAATTCATAGTTGTACTTATTTGTGCTCTTTGCAAATGCGAAAACATTTGATGTCGTGTATCTGACGCGCAAAAGTATTGGTAGTCGATGGTGGACAGGACAAGACATCTGTCTTAGATAATTAGTATAATTCTAAATATAGCCAAAAAAGAAACCATTTCATATAAAGTCGTATTTGCTGAGAGATTACGGAAATTCCTGATAAATATTGACATCATTGATAATTAATAAAAGTTATTGCATGTTAACATCCAAAGCTAAACGTCAGTCGGCCGTAAACAGAAGTTTCCTAATGTGCACAATACATGTTAGGGGAATCCTTTTATCAATATTAACCTTTTAACTTCATTGCGTTGGAGATAAAGATAAACGCCGGGATTTTATAAACACCTACTTACAATCATCTCTAGTATATAACATACATAAATAAATATCTCGCCGCAGTTGTGATTTATAACCGGTTGTAGGTGCAGAACAATAGTAGAATGCTAGCATTCATATACTTGATTACAAGCAGTGCGTTAATTGCATCTGCAGGTAAGTAGGAATTTTGCATTTCGTAACATTTTACCAACATTTATAATTTATGATAATTTTGTTTGACTTACACATATTCTTTTTAATGAATTAAGTTGAAATACCCGATGTATACTGGAGAGAATATATCGACGGACACATTCCAGAGGATGCAGTTTTTGTAGAAACAGGTATTTACGTCGGTCAACTGCCAATGAACGGTATACTACCAGCAACGATATATTCTAGTCAAAGAAAAGCAGTTTCGGAGTGTTTCACTAAAAGAGTTGAAGCGACTGAAGGCGTTAAGGTAAATAAAAGTTAATAATCTCATAATATCTTTCATATAATCCTAAAGTTTTCCACATTCTAGATTCTATGCACTACGAATTCAGAACGGTTACAATGGAAGTATGTCAACATCGCAAACTTGAATAAATCATATTTAGGAAAATTAGTAAGAGGTGGTATAGAAGAAGGTCAAATATTGTATATTGGAAAAATTTTCCATGAGGGGCAATGGAAAGTTGGTAAAGTCTTTCCCGGATTTCATAACTTACGCGGACTAAGAATTTGGACCAATAGTGGGGGTCATCATGTAGCGTCCGATTTCCAAGTACTTACATATATTTAAATAGTAAAATACTATTACCTGTGCTTCAGTGAATTATTAATTATAGAATATGTAAAAAGATGAGGCGCTGAAAGCAATTCTCAATGCAATTTTGTGATACATTGTAGCTTTCAAAGAATAGATACTATAAAATAATGTCCGAAAAATGGAAAATTGTTATTTACTTCAAAATTAAATGCTGTTAGATATTTACGAATATAGAGTAATTTCTACAGCATTAAATTTTGAATAGAACATTGTAGATCTGTACATGTGTAAATACGATTTTTTACAACTTCATAATGACACTGCGGATAAAAATATTAGTCTAATTTAAATGTTTCTTTTTTCCTTTCCATGCTTGATCGATTCTTTTCTACCAAAATAATTGCGATTAGAAACCTTTGGCGGTTAAGAAATATAGTCAAAAATTATAATTTTCCTTATAATTAATAGAAAAAGTTTTTAATGTTTTGTGAAACAAAAACATACTCGGTAGGCTTTCCGGACGGAAGTCTTACCACCGGACCGCGGGACCTTCTAAGCACAAATCGCTTTTAACATCTCTACTACAGTTCGGATATTGTACATAAAGATTCATACATAATAAGATGTCATTACTGGCAAAAGTCAACTGTATTCTGTAGCATACGAAATTTGAACTACCACTTAACATCGGATTGCTTGTTCGCTTTAATACTGCTCTATTAAAAGTAGCCCAAGCTAATCGAGTGCTATTATTATTATACCTAGGTGGAAACAAATTTGAAATATCGTTATAATCCGATTAGAGATAGGAATATCATGGGCGTCTTCTTTAGGTGTTGTGTTTCTTTAAGGGATTATGAGTAGTAGGTTCTATTTTAGTTCATTTATTAAGGTGATATGTGCGACCTATACATGAAAATGGCTGAGGATATGAGTAGTTCCAGTTCCAACAAACAACGTCATCCTAGTTTGATTCCCAAATAAAGAGTAATAATTCGAAAAATGTTCAAAGGTCTTCCTGCTCGTGAAAAAAAAAATTATAGTGATTAGTGAGGTGATTACATTGTTTTCTCTTCTAACAAAGGTTTGTGAACGAAGTGTTTATGGGTTAATTAAAAGCCAAGGCGAGAGCCTCACACGAGAGGAAAAAAGAAAATTATACTGGACAATGATACGAAATATGCAATTCATCGTATTATACATACATTTTATTATAGAAATGAAACTCCAAACTTGAAGAAAATCCCTGCAGCTATTAAAGCCAACGACAGTGCCCTCCGCAAATATCGAGGCATGTTTTATTACGCCCATTACCAAAATTGTATTTCAGGTATCTAAAAGGAAATAAAAAAAGCACTCTCACTGAAAAAGAAGAGACAACTTTAGGCCCAAGAAATTTTTTGAAATGCATTAAGGAATATCGGAGACAGGGTCGGAAAATATATTATGCCGATAAAACTTGGTTAAATGAAAGGTACGCAGTTGAAAAACTGTGGCAGGATTTAAATATAAAAAGTAAAAGACAGGTACATTTTGAGGAGTTTATCATTGTCTTGAAACCTCCATCTGGAAAAGGGCGTAGACTGATAATCACGCATATTGGTAATGATTCTGGTTTTCTAGAAGAAGGTTTGAGCGTGTATCAGTCAAAGAAGATTGGTGAGTATCATGAGGATATGTTCGACAATAGTTATGAAAAATGATTGGAAATTGTTTCCAAAATTCAACATCGGTCTGTTGTAGTAATGTTATTTTTTTTTCTTTTAAATTGATTACCTTGCTTCGAAACACAATAGAGTCTATAAAAGCTATCTACTGTTTTATTCCAGCTCTATGTGCAACACTGAAAAGACAGCCCTCGTAAGAGGATATTATGTTGACGCATAAGTAACTTATAAAGGAAATGTTTTTCCTCCGAAAAGTATTTGAATATTCATTTAACTCTTATATCCGTATCGTCCGGTGTATCGCAGGCCAGTTTTGTTGGTATCATTTTATTCCTACTTGGTATTATATCCCATTAGTAGATAACGTCTCCTTAAGTATTAGTAAATGTAAATAATAATAATTTGAAATGAATACGTAGGCTTCCATGGCCAGAGTTAGTAATAAACAAACTACTTCCGGAATTGGACCGTGTCATGATGAGATATATAGAAATGAAATAAGGGTAAGAGGAGAAAGAAATAAAAAGATAAAGAGATGAATGAAAAAAGGGGGAGCGTGAAAAAGAAAGAAAGTTTCACCTTTTCACTTTCACCGAAAGAAAGGTGAAACTTTCTTTCTTTTTCACGTAAGAGAAGGAAAGAGAGAGAGGGGGGTGGGAAAGAAAAAAGAGAACAAAAGAGAAAGGTGGGATCTCGACGTTTCGCCTCTGTCGTAGAAGGCTTTTTCAGGAGAAACAGGGGAAACCAAAGTGGCACTTAACTCGACGTGTAAACCATGCTAAAGGCGAAACCACTTTGGCACAAGGTTACGATTTTCTGTCTCTATTTCCTTCTCTTACTCTTTTCATCTCTCTTTCATTTTCACCAAGACTTTGCTAGACAAAGACAGAACAGCTTTTGATAAGCTAATTTTTAAACACACTTGGGGAAACCAATTCTGTCGTAAACGAAGACTTTTCAGGTTGCTGAGTATTATTTACTAATAGCTTTTCTATTTTCTATAAAATGGAAATCTATTTTTGGTTCGATGTTAATTTATCACACGGATCGGTAAACAAGAATTTTTCGACTACAGCAAACAATTTTTCATAAATGATTTGCGAGGAAACAGAAGCGAACAAACATTGCTCGCATGTCACAAACGATACCAACACGCAAACGTACATATATCCTATCCAATAACGAAAATATTACGATGAATGTCGTATTTCCGCTGGGCGCAAAAATAAACAACCAAGTAAAACAAATACCATCCCATCTACTTTCATATTTCCGATGCTTTCTCGTATGAGTACACTCTCGTACGCATATATGCCACATTTGCAGGTATAGCCGACGTTTAAGAGAAAAATTCGTCGTCCTTGTTTGATCGTCATTACATCAACGATAAAGAAAACATCTATTATGCAAACAGACTCTCGAAAAAAGCTTTTTCATCTGCCGTTCATCAAACGATAGAACTTTGAAGGGATGAGGTTAAAAGAGAACGAAGGCAGGAGGAAAAAAGATGGAAAACGTTTCACACTTAAAATGGTCGGGAAGCCTTTTAGGATCGGAGGGACCAAACTTATATAAAACATACACACAGAAATGCCAATGGTAGCTCGTGCATAATGTATTTTTATTTATACAACTTCGAATAATTCAATTTTATCCATCAGCATAAATCTATGATGGCATCAGTAAAAACAGAAAAAATACAAAAAAACATTTGCCGTTAATCTTTTTGGATTAGTATTTTAGTACAAGTTACACAACATTTATTATTTATGGTTACAAAAGTGACAAAAATTGTATATATTGTACAGTATATACATAGTTAACATAAAGAAATTATTCTGTCCATTTCACAATGAGCTATAACAACACATGCTATCCTAAAAGACCGCCTATAATGTGAATCGCACATTTATTTAATTAAAAAAGCAAAGATTTACATTCTGTTAAGTTTGGAAAAAACTTACATGAAATATATTAGATCCTAAAATTATTCAAAAAATTGCATTGCAGATCCTTCAGGGTAAAAGGCATCATCTTGCTTCGCTTCAACAGCAGTCGACGACATTGTTCATGAATGGCTGCAGATGAGTTGTGTCGCATTCTCTCGCTCAGTAAATGTAGTATGATGACGATTATTCGACAGTTATGGTATTCAAAGTCTTGTGAAAAGTGGCCACCAAGAATATTAACTAACCAGAATAAAGAAACAAGGAAAACAACGGCCTCATAACACTTGTAACGCTTCCGTTTAGACAGAGATGAGTTTCTGGAAAAAATTATGACAGAATGCGAAACACGGGTTCATGTTCAACCTGAATTGAAGAGACAGTCAATAGAGTGGCATCACACAGACTCATCAAAGACGAAAAGGTTCAAAACTATGCGATCGGCAGAGAAAGTTATGTCGACAGTGTTCTACGATGCAGAAGATGTAATTATGTTAATTATGGGAGTTCACCCAACGAAAGCTATGACGGATGTTCCTCTTTTGCATGACAATGCAAGACCACACACCAGTCGTCATACTACTGAGGAGACTGTGAACATTGTATGAAAAGCTTGTATAATCCCCCATACAGCTGACCTGGCACCATTAGATTTCCATCTCCTCGGGCGGTTAAAAGAAACTCATCATGAGATTCACTTTGAGGTTGAGGAGGCCGTGATAACGTGCGTGCGTCAATGACTTAAAAGACGAGACCGCGTTTTTTACCACACTACAATCCATGCTCTTATTAAAAGATGTAGAAAACTGAGGAAATGGAAGGAGATTGAATTGAAAAGTGACAAGTTAATTAAAATTTCTTGATAATCAAAAGGAAACAAATAGGATCTATCAGTTTTTGACTGACCCTCGCATTATTTATTCGTTTAGATAAGTTTTTAAAACTATTATCATAATGTTGCTCTACAAAAGTTCGGAGTTGACCAAATAAATTGAACAAAGCTTCAGGAACGTCACCTAACAAATATTGTACAAAAAAAAAGATATTTTGTATTATTAAGAATATAAATCTTGGGATATATCCGAACCACATTAAAGTAGCGAACTACATATTTTGCATAAAATTGAGGTGCAGATTATTTTCTGTTTTTCGGGTATAAAATCTTACATTTTTGCTACATTAAGGGCAGTATATTGTTTTTTCAGATGAAGTTTGGGGAAGTACATATTCTATAATCGTCGAGTTGCCTAATTATCTCAATGAAATATTTCAAGACAAAGACTTAAACATTTTGAGACATATACATATATTTAATAGAAAGTAGGTGATGTCAAACGGGCCTAGCACGCTTGGATTTGGGATTCCGCATTTGAGCTCCGGGACTACTGCTACTCAGAGTTGAGGTTGCTTTGTGGGTTTCCTCCCTCCATGGCGAATGTTGAGAGCGAATATCTTAAAATGCACAATGGGTGTAGGCGTAATAATAACCCACGCTCGGGCGATGTAAATTAGCAAAAGCTGTTGGTGGATGTCAGGGCGTGAATTATTATTACTATATATTATTAAAAATTCCATATCTTTATATTTATATATGTGTGTGTGTGTTGTAGTATTGTGTAGCCGATTGTCTTGAGTACTATTGCCTATACTGTTCTTATTTGCAAACAAATCATCAAATTCTCTTTAGAGCCCACAAAATTAGTAGTACGTCTTTACTTGTCGTGTAACTGCTGCCTTTGTTATATTGAAATCGTAATGTACACAGACGGGGAGATGGAAGTCTTAAGAGCAAGAATAAGTAGCAAAGAGGAGAAGTAAAAAATATGCGCACGATCCCTAACAAAGGCCGGAGTGCTGCCTGCTGTATAATTATCTTTTAACGTATTAATAAGATACACCACGTCCTCTTCTATCACAGAAACGAGGTGAACGATACCAGCACCAACGATTGGAAAAACTCTTTAAAAGCGTCCACTATCGAAACTCGATCGCTATACGTGTTGCCGTAACCTATTCTTTTATACATAAATCGATGATGATTCTTAAGTTTAATGCTATTAATGCGATCACCTTTGAATAAGGTTATGTATGCGATTTTATAGAACATTTGTTTTATCCGATTAAAGTATATATTCAATTTTTAACCATACTGTTTTCTTCTTGAGTAAATTTTGACCGGTTTCACACCTTTGGATAGCAAGAGATTGTATTATTGAAAGTTGTTCTTCTCGCGAGCATGTTTATATTTTGAAACGAACAAAAGATGATATATCCGTTTATTTCCTACAAACAGTAGGTCAAAGTTACCAACTTGATCAGCAAAAAGTTTCATCTAGTAATACTTAGTACTTTCTCCACTATGGCAGTCTGTTTCATTAATCATTGACTGTATATGGATGTTTTACCGAAACCGGCACATTTTGGGAGTGACCACAAACATAGAAAGACAACCAAATAAGAACGATCGTCTTATATAAGGGATAGATTGTTCCATTTTGTTTATCGATTGTATATATGAAAGAAACGCTTCTTCATAAGCTATTTTATTTAAATTCTTGGCGGACAACTAAACGGTTAGCTGTCTATCGTTCCAGAAACTACATGATTTTAATAAATTTTTGTAGTATTTTGTGAAACTGGATCACCTAAATTAACGTTTGGCTCGGAAAAAGCAAATCGCCGAAAATGATTATGAAGTACTAAAATAACTTTATGAAACATTTTTCGTTTTCTCTCGTTACGACCTTCATGGCTACAAAAAAGGGTAATTGTATACAAGTCCACAAAAACCAAAGCATTGATTTTTAGTTGACATGAGCAGGGACGCCTAATATCTGATTGGCAACTAACTGCCGATTTCCTTATGCAAATGAAACATATTTTTTTATATAATTATTAAACTTTATTCAATAATACATTTTCCATTTTGATCAATGGACTTTTGCTATCTTTCCGTCAACTTTATTATCCCACGCCCATAGAGCTTCTGGTCTTTGTCGGCAAAAAACTGAACTTGATGCAATATCGCAGCGATATCATCATTGGAAGTTTTACCATTCAAAGAATTTTGTAAGGCTCTGTATGAATAGTAATTCGATGGTGCTAAGCCATGGCTAAACGGCGAATGTGACATCACTTCCTAACTAAGCATCAATAATTTTTAGCGAGTAATCAATGTAGTGTGTGGCCTAACTCTCTCGATTTAATTTGTCCCATTGACAACAATACACATCTGAATTAAACTTTTGATTCCTAGGAAATAGCTCAAAATACCCAATACATTTATAATTTCGCCAAACTGACAGCATAATCTTCTCTTAATATAGTTTACCAGGTGTACAAGTATGAAATGCAATATTTTTTCTTCTAAAATAACATGTTAAATTCAGAAGAATGAAAAAAAGTGCTTTCTTCAAAGTATACTCCATCGTTTGTTATACATTGTTCCCATCTTTCGGGCAATTTGTGAATACCATGCCAGTACACATCTCCCCCTTTTGGCATTCACCGAGCCATTTTTTCTCATCTTCGTATGAATCAAAGTGCTGCTCAGCAAGTTCGTGACCTATCGATGCAAACAAGTGATAATGGGAAGGAGCCAGGTCTGGTGAATAAGCCACATGGGGCAGAACTTCCCAGTTGAATGCTTCCAACGTGTCGCGAACCGGTTTTGCCGTGTCTGATGTCAGTATTGTCATGAACATTCTGGCCTTCTTTTTCAAGCAGCGAACGGTTCAAATCTGTCAATTTTTGTTAGTAACGTTCAGTATTAACTGTTTCCCAAAGTTTTAACAGCTGATGATAGACCACGCTCGGCCGCTCCCACCAAATACAAACCATTGTCTTTCTACCAAAGCGATTCGGGCTTGCGGTCAATGTGGATGGTGCGCCTGGGTCCATCCATGATTTTTTGCGTTTTAGATTTTAAAGACAATTCCACTTTTCATCCCCTCCAACTGTACGATGCAAAAACGATTTCCTTTTGTACCGAGCGAGCAAAATGTTACATATATTTTTGCGCTTTTACATTTACCTGTTATTCAACTCATCTGGTATCCATCTACCGGTTTTCTCAATCTTTCCCATCTCTCGTAGCCAATTGGAAATAGCTTGTTGACTAACGTCCAATTGCTTGGCGAGTTGTTCTTGTGTCTGCGAATCATCTTCGTCCAACAATGCTTGCAATTCAACACCTTCGTATTTTTCTGGCCGTCTTCCACGTTCCTTGTGTACAGCACCGAAATCACCACTTTTGAACCTACGAAACCATCATTCACACGTCTCTTGCGATGCAGCATGTCCACCTTAAGCTTCTCGAAGTAATCGGTATAATTCAGCGACAGTTTTCTTCTAATGAAAACAAAGAATTAAATTCTTCCGCGAATGCTGTTTATTCGGTATAAATTTCGACATATTGAACACTATGCACACACTTTTCCAATGTATCACTCATGCGCATCTGAGACTTGTTGATGATACAACAAAACGACGCAGTATCAAATTTTAATAGCACAAAGTGCATTGGTGTTGCTTTGTTGTCTGAAATCTATATTTCATAGTTGAACACCTGGTAGCTTTCGATGTTGTTTTCGCTGGTTTAATTTCTTTAGACCATGACCGCTTTCGTTCGATGTTATCACCAGTGATTATACGTTTTAGAAAAGGTGATTTCATTTCGTTTAAGGTACAAATCCCAGATGCTAATGCGATGGGTTAAATGAATTTCCTTAAACTCACGGGGAACCCAAATATCGAGTTTTCAATGAATCGTATATATTTTAAATGATTTTCAATTGTTGCGTGCGATATATTTAACCTTTCCGCAATCTCTCGGACAGGCATATAACGATACGAATCAATTATCTCTTTGATTTGATCATGAAGAAAAATTGATGAACATTTTTGTTCTGCATGTTAAAGTTGGACCCACATAAATAAATTTCGCAAAAATTACACTTAATTTGAGTTTTAAGAAAACTAAAGTTCACAGCTGACAAATGCCAAAACTGTATAATTGTAACACTGGCAAAAGTCATTCAAAAGTGGTACTACTTCCACTTACATTTAAAATAGGTAATTACGTTCTTACGACCCCAACAAATGAGCGGTTAAATACTTATATCGCTGGAGTTGCACATGCGGCGGTTATGACGTCACGGATCCAAGATAATTTGTAGATTTTTGACTCGTTCGCATTCATCTCGCAATATTCACGACGTGGGAGAGAGATCGTTTTCCGACAGTACGGATGTGTTTAAAGGGTGGCGATATAGGTGGTGGGAAACGGAAAAGCGCACGTCATCTTCGACGCCTGCGATCAATATTAAAAGGCGGGGAGGGGAGAACGTCGAAGCACTAGTGCCCGCGCGACCGGAATGGAGAGTAAATTTATCCGAAAATGAAAGAAACGTGTTCTCTGGAGATTAAGCGAATCATTGCTTCGGCGAATAATTCGACGGATAATAGGCGAAAGAAAAGGGGTAGCCGACGCGCCGTCGTAAATTGGTGCTTCGCGTCGTACGTAAGGGAGAGGGAGTAGGTTCATTATAATGAAGGACATAGAATTTAAGGGGAGGAAAGGTCGTAGTCGGAAAGATCGGAATTTATTGTATGTCAAAAGTCTCAAGGTTAAGGGTTAGCGTTTGTTCGAGAAACACTTTTTTTCTACACAAACTTTGATTTAGGATTAATTGAAAAATTCAATTCGGCGCAAGGAAAGAGTGAATTTCTGAAAAGCGTATAATAGTGAATATCAACCTGAGTTCCTTTTATTTCTAAAATGTTTCAATAGTAGCTAAAATAATAAGTAGGCCGCGGACCGACGGCTGTCTATCGATTATGAATTGCATATGCGTTAATGATTGAGATACTTGTATGGGTTATTACTAGTCTTCGCAAAGTGGGGTAAGTTACGGTGCAATACGGAGAACAACGTTGAGGGCGAGTACTCAGAAACGTTTAAGTACTCGCATCATTTATGATCGTGACCTTCATCACTGGGCATAGGCGATGCGAAGACAGGAATGTTTACACATAAAATAATGATAAAAAATACATTATATAGCATGCTGAAGCGTTTACTGTTTTAAGAAGTTTTCACGAAATCACAAACTGGGTGGCATCCATTAAATATTAGAATCATTAAATATGTTTCCACACTTGTTTCAGTCAAATGAGTACGGCGTGCGAAATAAATATTTCCTAATGATGAAAACGACCGTTCTACATCCTGTGATATTACATTCGCAAATTCAAAGTAATCCTTGCGACAACTTAATGGATCTTTAGACGCATCTTCACAAATTTGTCTTAGCATGACAAAATCTGAACCCTTGTCAATAACATTTTAAAATTTTCGTATTACACTTTAATTTGTTTCGCCTTCCGCCGTACATAGGTGTGAATGAACATCATCCACAATCTGGACAGAATCCACAAACGACATCGAATCATTTTGTAATTTTTCGATTCAATCCGCTAGTCCATAGTGGTTCTTGCGAATACCTTCTAAATCACATTTTACCCGGCTATCTTGAACCATTTTATGGCTTCTCTTCATAGCTTGTCTTGGATCGAATTGTAAAACTACCTTCTTTACATCATCATAATGTTCGCAGTAGTAAAACGCAGCCTTTAACCATGTTCCTCAACGCGTTGTAATCGGCTGTGGTGGTTCAAGCACCTTGCAACACATTTCGGGAAATCTTTTTGTACGTTTTGGGGACTTTAGAAATACTGCCTTCGTATGAGCTATTAAAGCATTTACTCGTCGATAACATTTAGGGATCAATTGCGCCTCAAGGTTTAAAGCATGGATTTTACATGTTACATGTGACAGATTATCATTCTCTGCTTTAAAGGATCGGGCTAAGGAAAGCATGTTAGCGCCACCGTCACTCACAAACATTAAAAGTTTGGGTTGTTGAAACTTGAAATTTGTTCAATGCCATCAGTACCATTTTTAAAACTTCATCGCTAGTACATTTGGCAACTCTTTTGAAAGCAAGTAAGATAGGGGATGACGGTTCAGACTCTTCCATTGTACGTGCCATCACATTCACTACAAAATGTTTCTACCGATCGGTTATTTCACCTACACATAACCACAATTTTTTATCTTCCAATTCTGCTTTAATTTTTCTTTCAACATAGTCACGAACAGATGGCATAAAGTTTCTTAACGATATCCGACTTGGTACTGTATAATCCGAATACTTGCTCCAGAAAGGGACAAATGCTTGTTCCTTTATTGGGTTTTTAGAGGAAGAAAATGGTGAAATTTCGATCAAAGCAATAATATATTAATAAGCAAAAAGCATTATATCAGTTACAATGGTGAAAGTTTGAAAAAAAAACTAACGTAATCCCTATGCCAACTAAATTGTGAAAGGAATTCTAATAAATTAATCTGAATCAATGAAGTTCTTATTTATTTATTTACACATGCAATTTCGGTGATTTTATGGATCAGCGTATCTTCATTTCTTAACAACATGCTAATAACGGAAGACCTCTGGTTATATTCAAAGGTTTTTCGTTTAGATTAACGGTATTGAAGAGGAATAAAAATGGAAGACACAATGGTTTTAACCAATATTCAGAAGTATTTCCCGTGAATTATTTAAAATATTCACAATAAGAAAGAACTCACAAACTTTGTTGATGCTACCCCAGATAGTCATTAGTTCTGTCTGCCGCTCTGCGACCACGCTGATATTAATAGACAGTTGCCTTCGTTATGTCATGGCAACAACGAAAACATTTCCGAAATACTATCAGAGGTGAAAATACTGACTATGGATGTGAATCTTGCTAATTGGCCATGTGTGTGTGTGCGTGCGTGCCAAATAATTTTATAATAAATTTTGCATTAATTAAACAATTTTGTGTGATATAAACTTTATGTTCAAGTAGTTTCTTGGTCCTTTTCCGCTGTTGATTAAGGCACTCACACAAAAGGGATTAGCACCGAAACCTATCAGAAAAGCAACTGCAGGCACGTATTTCGGGCAACTTTGCCTTCATCAGTGCTGGTGTAGCTCAGAAGGAAAATGGGAAACAACTTCGAAATGAAAACAAGTTGGCACTTGAGCAAGAAGATCGACCACCAATTTGAAAAATAGTTGCCCCTATTAATGCTATATTAATCATCGTTGCGTAACTAAGTTATTTTGAGATGTTATTGATACATTGTGCAGTTCTTGTTGATCTAAAATGTCCAATACAAAGTTGAAGATCAAGTTTAGCGAGGTGGGGCAAAATTCTGACAACCCTGAACTAAAGAAGGTTGATAATAAATCGTCACTTACCGTGTCTTTAATAGGTAGGATACCCATTAATTTGAGTAATTTGCCTTTGTTATAGGTGAGATAATACGGAAAAAACAGTAAGTAAGTAAGTCAGATCAGTAAACCCAGGCAATAACAAAATTTAGTTTCTTTCAAACAATAACGTTAAACTGAAGTTCTTGTTAAGTGATTACGCCCCAAATTGAGCTTAAAAACGTAAACACCTCTTCTCATAAAATATTAAAATTAAAATGTTTTGGAATATTAGAGCTCAATTCATCTTCGCTTTAGATGCATGACGCGTATCAATGTTCCTTAGTCCATAAACGATCGATACCACCCACGGCTTCTATTGCCGTCTTTACAAAGGTATCACGATAATAACCACTCATTCTATTTACGGATTCCTCACACGAGGGGGAAGAAATCTAGACAGCCACCGCACCGTCGGAAGCGACGTACGTCATTTCAGTTACACGCTGAGAGACAATATTCTCCTCGCCTCTAGATTCAGCGGCGAGAACGTCAAAGAAAATCGTTTTGGGGTCGCACGTCCGTTAAAGGGAGATGACAAGGGTACGGGGAAACCGGATCCGACTGCGTACAAGGATTTCCGCTAAAATTTCCTTCATAATTGTCCGCGCGCCTTTATACGGAGTAAGCTGGCTAATGGACAATGGCATCCACGTAGACAGTGGCGGCGATAAAAGGGGTGAATAGATTGAATAAAGAAAATGGGAATGATCGCGCCGCATATCAAATGCAATAGCGTAATTTTCAGTATAAAGATCAAAATATCTGCGTTATTGAATGTGCCTCGCGTTATTTTCTACATTGTTAGATTTATGTTTTAATAGTAATAAAACTATCTAGTGTTGTAAAATTTGTTATTGTGGTATACCGAATTTTTCTGTATCGTATGACACACAGAGTTACTTGTGCAGCTTCTAACAATCATTGCTCATCACCAGTTGCTCAGATATATTAAGTGACATAACGAAACTGGAAACACTATATCATAATGAAAAACTGGAGGTATATCTATGTTCTTCTATGTATTAACTAGAAATATAAAAGTAAAATAAGAAAAGATATAAATATGAATCAATGGTATAATGAAAAAAGTAATATAAATAACTAAATTTTGATTAATCACGTAAAATTGCTTTATAACTTTTAAAACGATATACTTATAATCTTGATAGTTATCATAAGTGTTCAATGAAAAATCTAAGATAACAAAGTGGAAGTAAATATGGCGCTTTGTATCAGATGGGGTTAAAACACGAATATGGAAATATATGGTAGAGAGTTGTAACCAGTAATATGAAGCGTGATCAAGGAAAACTAACTATAGAAAAATCTGATCATTGTAAATCAAACCATAATAAGATTAACCGTAGTATTCTAAAATGAAAAAAGATGTAGTAGTACGAGGCATTTCAGAATTAATGAGAATGATTAGTTTTAAGATGTTTATTTAATGTATCTACAATTTAATATTGTTCCCTTGAAAGTATACTCTTTTACAATGCACAGAGCGTCTCCGTCGAATTTTCCATTCCTGGTAACAATTCTGAAGGTCTTGTTTCGTTAGGCTGTTTAGAACCTGCATTGTGACACTTTGGATGCTTATTGTTTCGTACTGCCAACCTCTCAATGTCTACTCTCTAACCAACAATGAGCTGGTAATGTCAGGTCACACACGCAAAACGTTTCGTTCAAGGACCTCGCGATAAAAGGTTTGATTTGCTGGCTGGCCTTGCGGTACGAATTCTTTGTGGGAAATTCCGCAAGAATACATCACAAAATTCGCCCCAGTCATAGCTTTGTCGGTTAGAGAATTTTTGGCAGAGGATTCCAGTACTCCCACATCCACCCTACAGTCCAGACATAGCTCCATGTGATTATTTTCTTTTTTGAACATTGAAAGGTTCTCATTAAGGAACAATAAGCGATAACGGTATAATACGTACCAACCCACCCCGCCTTATTCCTATTATAACGGGCATATCTGTAAGAACTTATTAACAATTTCTTAGTTCTTGAGCGCGATATATAACGGATGTATTGTGAATGTCAATATTATTCTACGGCAGCTACCAACTATGCCTGACTAAACATTTAATAGACTAAAAATGGCACAACATTCAAATTTCAATTATTATTGAGGTAGACTATCTGTCCATCCGACATAGTTGCAAAAGCCATTTCAGAGAGTGTAAAATTTTAACCATACTTTGTATTGTAATCTTTGAGCTAGCACTCTTTTTTTCATAATAAGAATAGGTTTTGATGACATGTTTCGTTTACCAGACATCATATATCATCAATTCAGCTGAACGCTTGGGGCAGCACGTTGTTAATAGTGTGCCGTTGTGTTTGTAACAGGAAGATAACGTTAATAAATTAAAGTACAGCTTGAAGCTAGATTTAGTAGAAAAACGTGACTATCCACTCAATGAGTATCTCGATGATAGGTAAGTGCAATCTCAATGTCGTTTTTGACCAAATTTGTCTTCAGATATTTAATTATTATTATCGTAATTCATCCTTAGTATCAACTAATTGGGCTACTTTATTCTATTACATACAAATATCAGCAATTTCATATGCATGTACACGCATGAAAGAAGTAAATTATTATTATTTAGTTGATCGATGTACAAGAAAATTGTTAAGAGCATTGTACGTACAGCTATGAAACTCAACATAAATAAAAAGATATGATCACTAAAGAGAAGACTAAATAAAGATTGAAATAGCAAATTAAATAGACTTGTTATTGTAGCATAGTAGAATAGAGGAATTCAAGAAATGAAAACGTGTATTTATACTCTTATTCATCTTTGTTATTATTATTTAATCATTTAATACTTTCTATAAATATTTATTGATTGCAAATATTAAATACTTCGTCATTTTGATTGAATTGAAGTAAAAAATGAATGCTGCATTTAAAACAGTATGACGTTTTACTATATTTCCTTTGATAGAATTAATTACAATTTCATACTCGTAATGGTTGTCGGGTTCCGCCGTGTTACTAGGCTTTTTGTCCCTGAGGTTTCGTGAACTGCGGTTCGCATTTTCAAAGGTACCTTCGAAACGACCGTGAAAGTCGGAGATACTATTTAATTATAATTTCTTGATTATTCTTTAGGGATATTTTATGCTTATAGTATGTTACGGTCACAAAAGATTTCATTGCATACAAAACAAAATATGTAAGTAACATATAGTAATCTGCATTGAATATTTTGTAAATGAGGGAAAGGTATGGATAGTTAATCTAAAGGCTTTCTTCAGGTGATTATGTTCAAGGATTTAATGAAACTATTTACAATATTATAATGAATGAACAGTTGCACAATATTCTGCTGCTTCCCCTCACTCAACCAAATTGTTAAATAGGAATTTATTAGTAATACGTACTTACAATTATTAGTAAAATATGAGCATTGCGTTAGAAGAGGAAACATTGATTTACTCTTCATTCAGAATCTCCTACCTATTGAAAAAAGTAAACTGTAATTGCGGAGAATTACATTAGCATCCGTATATCATTAATGTCCAAAAATTGTTTGCATTCATGAGAAAGATGCCTAAAGAATTATAATAAGGATTAAATGAAACAATAATCCAAACCGTATAAACTTTAAAATTGTCAAGCTAAATAATAGTAAAAGTTGTGGCGAAATATTATTATAATGAAAATGAAATATGTTCGAGATATTTTTTAAGAATGATCACCTGGAGACACCTACAACATATACGATTTCTAACTAAAACCAGTCATTCGAGAACATTGACATGAACACCCACCAATTAGCAGCTAAATGTTTAATATTTAAACCTCTACCAAGGTCAAGGAAGTCAACTTCAAGTTCAAGATTTTATTAATCGCTGTAAACCTACTGGTGTTGTTTTATTGATCACCTTTGAATTTACATTCGTTTGAATATATTTTTATAGTGTACTAGGTTTTGCTTTTGTAAATAAATAAGAAGTTCTAAATTTAACCGTGTTGCTTTTTATATATGTATTTATTCACTGGAATACGTATTAGTAGTTATAAGCTGCTATTTAAAATTTAATTAAATAATCAAAAGTAATTATTGAAAACTATTTTTATTTTTTCAATCATTGTTTCCTGTTATACAACATACCGATGTATTTACACGAATTTACTTTGATTTCCATCAATCTGTGTAATGTACAATTAGTCCAAAATAATGGAAGATGATGGAGGTATATAGAAACAAGCAGTCATAACTCTGATGAATGTTATTGTGTCGGAATACACACTTAATATATTATATATACTGTTCCAATGCCGTAAACTGTGTTTGAGTTTATATTCGACGTGTGGCAGCGTTTAAGCCGTTCGACACAAAACCTGGTTCGTGATAATTTTATTGAAATAAGATATCAGCAGCGGTGAGTAGGGTATAAATACATAATATATCGAGAACAAGTGGGTAGTCGTGAATTACATGCTTTTATAGCTATTTGTACCTCTGTCACTGTAACCAGGCGCTCAGGGTCCTATGATAGGGTTGATGATGATCTTGCCACGCTCGAATTCTTTGGTTAGTCGCGGAACACAGCATAGAACCGAAGCTTACCGAAGCTATATTGTAATCTCTCTTATACGATCCCGCCCAAATTGTAGATAGTAGACGTAATACGGTAAGCTTTGAGGAGCTTGGACGTGAAGCATAGTAATAGCTTCAGTCAGTTTGCTTCGATGGTGTGTCCTACGATGAAGAATACAAGTGTACGCACAAATAGAAACGTTCTTGTAAGTAAAATAAACTTGATTGGAAGTAAAAGAAAACCATTAGAAATATTGAATATAGCTAGTTACAAGGAGATCATTCTTATTTTGCATGTATATTTCTTAGAAATGTATTTACAAAGCCACTAAGTTGGGACAAATACCCACATTCATTTCAAGCATTATTTTCTTTTGTTTGATACCCTTCAGAGGAGACATTGGTTCTTTGAACATATTAAGATACTGTCAGGAAAAGTTCCATCAAACGTAAAATATACGTACATATATCGTCAGTCAATGTACCGAGGAACTTATTAGCGATTTCGCTGTCCAAGGAAGACGTTAGTAAGAAATATTGAAAGATAAGAAAGGGATATCAAGCTACCATTATGAAGAAATATATCATAAAAAAAAGGAAGAGGGTGGAGAAGCAGAGCAATAAGTTAGGTAGTACAAGGAAATGTGTGTACGGTAATGGTTAATAAACAATTATTAGAAGGGGAATTTTTTTTTCATTAAACAAACAAACACAGAGAAGGGAGCTGAAGCGAATTCCTTCCAATTACGTAAGCATTATGTTCTATGAAAAATATATAAATTAGGTAACATTGAGAGTGAGATAATTGATGTCTAATAAATGGTGGAAGTGACGGGCATCTTCTTTTCTCAATAATTGTTTCTTTTTAATTAATTTTTTTCTCAGTGCCTAACTTACTTCTACGGATCAAATGTTAGAGAATGGAAATAATTGCTACCTAGGTCCTTTTATAAAAGCACCGCCTCTCGTCTGTTGTTACACTCGTGTCTGCACGGAACCGTCTTTGCTGGAACCTTTCGCTACAATATCTTATAGATAAGCTACCAACCAGTTAATAGTCAAACCTGTTACGGAACAGTTACCAGCAATACCCCATGTTCCATATGATGCGCTACATTTTCATTTTTGATATAAGACGGTCGAATTAACAATTTCATTTTATATATCATGGAAAGCGCATCATCAGCCTGTAAGACTGAACATATCGGGATAAAACGTGGCACACATTTTTCTTTCGTCGAAAATATTAAGTGCTTAACCTAGGAAAGAATGAAGAATAAGTAAACCGAACAAGTACCACATTTGTTTAGAGGATTTGTTTCAGAAGTAATAACAACTTCGAAGTAGTAAATATTTGTACACAAGCTTATTCACGGAATAAAGAAAAAAGCTATTAATACTACAAAATTCCTTAAAAATGATAGGTAAGATACCTAAAGCTAGAAGAGGATACAACAAAAATCAATCTAGAAAATTTCAACCTCATGTCTGTGAAGCACTGCATGAAATAAAATTGTTCAAGAGTAGAAACACCTACTATAGTATAAACGACAGTAAGAGATCATATTTGGCCGATCTTCATATAAAGAGACGAACAAAATGTTTCGCGAATTGTATTTAATCTACATTAGAGTCGTGTTGAATAATATCCAACACAAAATTTGCATTGACTTTTGGATATACTAAAATAAATACGCAGTTCATATGATGAGATTTCAGTAAAAGTAACACATCTCCAATTTTAAGTTTCGAAAAGCGTCAGTATTGATGAAACAACGTTTGCAAAATGGAGCACGGTAGCTTAAACTACAAAATGGTCGGCACAAAAGAAAGACTACAACATTTTAGAACAGAAAAAACAGCTACAGAGGAAATAAGCCGAACTTCTACAACTGAAGAAATGATTTGTATACATTTTAGGAGTAGCCTAGAATTCAAAAAACAGAACAAGAGATGATGTTTATTTAGAAAAGTGTATTTTACACTTACCCGGCGACTGTGGGTAAGGAAAGAAGTAACGGTGTATATTCGTATGTTTCATGAGACTAGTAAATTGCAAATAGAGAGTTAAAACTTCATCAAACTGAATCAAAATATTTAACGATGATTGTTGCAGAAGTCAATCAATCTTACTATCGCGCATGGACCATTTTTTTAGCAACTAGAATATGCAGAGAGACATATCAATTTCGTTACTGCCCAACTCGAAAACTAGAAAGGAGAAATTCAACTGTAGTGAAAGACAGGAGAAGAATTTGTATAGGACTTGTATGACTGCAGGATGAATCTGTGCTGCTTCCATACTCCTATTCTGCGATAGGCACAATAACTCTGTGCCCTATGAATTTTCAAAATCCTTAACTCATGCCAATCAACGCTAAAAAGTTTCAGTGCCTGCAAGATTTAAAGAAATTCTCCAGAGTTAAAGCACAATCACTGTTTGATAACATTCTAAAATAAGGAATATGTATTATTGAAAAGTGTTTACAACTGCAATAGTTTGTGCAGTAATACCTTGATAGTCCGAAGCTGCAATAAACTGAATTCTTCGGTAATTCGAATAGCTTTTTAAAATAGATTATGTACTTTGTAATCTGAATTTTTATGATTTGGTTATTAGCAATTTTTGCAAGTTCCAGTTTGCATAAAATTACGTCATGCAGAACGCGAAGTTAGTTGAGTTAAATCGTTGGTTCGGTATTGCTAATCAAAGCGATAACACAGCACACTAACATTGAAACAAAAGTCTGAAATTTTAGGCAAATTAGATAGTGGTGCAAGTAGTAAAGGCTTGGTTGTTTCATATGGTGTTGGACAATCCATTATTTCGAATCTAAAAAAAATAAGCTAGAATTAAAGGGTAAGAAGTTAATTATTTTAACATCTCTGTAGTTTCGTTAACCACTGCTATACTGCGCCAGGGAACAGAATATCCAGAAATGGAAACTCGATTATATTTCTGGTTTAGAACCCAACGATCTCAACATGTTCCATTTACATATGAAATGTTAGCTGCTAATGCAAGAGTGCTGTATTAAGAAAACGATAATTTTGTTGCAAGAAGAGGTTGGTTGGCTAATTTAAAAGTCAGATTTAGTTTCCGTAAGTTAAACACCTTCGGCGAAAAATTACATAGCAATCATAGCGCAGTCCAGCCTTCTTTAGAAACATCAAAAAAAAATCAAAAGCTCTAGTCTTGCACAGGCACAAATCGTGCAGATTAGACTACTTTATACTGGAAATTACTATCAGGCAAGGCGGTAGTTCACTCTGGAGAAAAACAACCAGCTGGACGGAAGACTTCTAAACAAAGACTAATTTTTTTCGTTTGTACAAACAGCGATGGGTCTCACAAATTAAAGCCAGTGGTCATTGGAAAGCCAAAGAACCCAAGGTCATTTAAATGTTTAAACATTGTTTTGTCATGCAAGTCAGAAATTATCTTAAACTACGACATTTACCAGAAAAAAACTTTACTTTTAGTAGACAACTGTATTTTACCGCCAACCACAATGCATGCCAATTAATTTAAAATTTTATCATCAGATGGCACAAACTTCATGCCTTAAGGAATTTAGCATAAAAGACGCTGTTTTCTAGTTATCGTGTGCATGGAGTACTTTTACATCCCAAACAATTGAAAAAAGTTGGTATAAAATACTCAGCAAGTATTTTTTGAAGATAAAAGTATTGATGAGTATGAGCCGGATGATTTAATGTCATTAAAAGCCTTAGTCTAAAAAAGACGACCTAATGCTGATTTCTAGTATACTAATTTCAGTTGGCGGGGAAAATGTTACTAAAAGCGAAGTGTTGAACTGGGTACAGGTTGATGAGAATTTGCTACCTACCGAAGAGCCTAATGAAGAAGAAAATGCCAAAGAGGAAGAGGAAACAGTGATAAATAACAATATTGTAAAATATGAAGCATCAATAAGAGCATTTGAAACAAATTGGGCAAGAGAAAACCATATTCCAATAGTCAATATTCTCACATTACGAAGACTAAATGACGAAGCCTTTCTCCTAAATCAAAAGAAAGGTAAACAACAAACAACTACACCAACGACAAAATCGCTGTAAATACAGCCTTTCTCATGGTATTCGTGTTATTATTTGGCGGTATTATTTTGTCTTGGTGTTATTTTCTAGGCATTCCTTTAGAAGTGTTTGAAACAATTACAAACTATTTTTTATAATTTTTTAATTAATTTTAATTTTTTATAAGTACTTTAACGATTTGCTGCTTATTTACAAATGAAAAAGCATAAAAACCCTAATAAAAATAATCATTCGGCAATACGAATTTTTTGATGCTTTGAATCATCGCAGTTTCAATTACTTTGAATTATCGAGGTATTACTGTATACACTTTTTTGGATATAACTTTTTTTATTCAATTTTTTTATGGTTTCAAAAATGTTTTCTTTTTAACGCAAGCTTATTTCTAATACAATTCTTGCCAGTTAATATCCAAAGTAAATCCTCTAATAGAGTGTATAAAATCTAAACTATAAAACAAAAATTTTAACGTAGATCTTTATGCATCTATGCCGTATGACCTCTACCTAATGAAATTAAAAATGAATGCATTTTAATGTTTTTTCAGAGCAAAGGAGCTGAAATTACTAATAAAAGACTAAACCATTAACCTACGCCACTGCTTCATAGAAGCATCAGAAATTCTAGTGCTACAACAGAAGCTTATTTTCGTCGACGCACAAATACCCCACAGCGGAAACCCGTCCGAGGTCACCCTCGCCTTCCTACTATCCCCGGTTTTCATCCCCCGTCGGCCATCGTCGCCATTATCATTATCATCGCTTTAATTGTTTTATGTAATTAGCATGTTTCGTCGGAATACCTAATAGGAGCGGCATTAATTTCGCTACTTACGTCAACATATAACGTCGTCAATGGTACGAAGGTAATTTTTAGACGTCTTAGCCTAAATTAAATGCTTGATACGTTAGGTAGTCGAAATTAATTAAATGAGCGCGTTTTTCGTTAGTACATTATCATATTAAGAATCTCAATAATGAAAATAACAAGCAACACGTTAAAATAAATGCTAAACATGAAGCGAACTAATGGAAACGGTTATTAATACTGACGGCAACAACATATTTTAAGTGGCTATCCTTCAATTCTGAGTATAAATAAGAGCTGGTAATATTTACCGAGTTGATGTAAGATGAAGCCTGTTTAATGGACTAAATTATTCATAGAATGTTATAAAACCTAGTTTAAAGTGGTCTCGACAGAGTCGAAACATTGCAAAGTGTTTGCAAAAGTAAAGTGCTTGTGCATGCAAAAAGATACATTTTTTTTAGAAAAAAGAAATAGGAATCGTAATTTAGTATAACGTCTTACAGGTACCTAAGTGATTTGGTAAGTTTTACGCTTACTGAGAAAATCGGCACACGAAAATTCCCGTAAGGGTGTAAGGGTTATAAACTTATACTTGCAAATCCTTTAAATTCTTATCCGAACTCTCGGAAAGTCAAATTTAATACGCGAATTTTTCCTAATCCTAAACAAACTCATTAAGAGAACCTCTGTTTCAGTGTGATTTAAATACGGATTAAAATAGAAACTTTATTTTAATGTTTTTTAAATTCTGCTTACTTAACTATTTGTGTGCATCCTAATATTGATTAGCAAGACCATATACATTAAAATACTTCTACATTAAAAATTAATGTAAAATGTACAAAAAATTCCAAATGTACAAAAAATATAGATTTTATTTAAAGAAATGTAGGTTTTGTTTCGTATGACGTAATGCTAAATAATCAAGGTTGTCTGTTGTAGTAATAATAAACACGCATAATAAACCTACGTGCTCCGAATATACAATATTTGCTTTCTTTCTTTGTTATATCTGTGTAATTTACCTTGCTTGGGTAAGTACTCTTGTATTACAAGCGGATAATTTCATTTGTAATTCCCAAGTGTTAGTACCAAGTGTTACTACGGCTCTTAGAAGAAAAATTGGTCAATATGGAAATCTATTCTTCGTTTATCAAGAATAAATGTTTTATCGATATAGAATTTTGAAGAATATAAATAAAATTTGCTCATATTGCATTTAAAAAGGTGTTTTGTATAATTATATATTATGAATAGTGTAGAAAACTCTGGATTTTATAAAATTGTTAACGTTTACAACCATAAGTCCAAAAATGATCGAATAATTAATCGACAAATTTATTAATGCAACAATAAAGTACTCTAATTAGGAAAAGGTACCTTTTACCTCTACATTAACTATGAACGATATTAGTGTTATAAGTAATAATGATTCAAATTCAAATTTACCGAAAACCATTCACGAAACAAACTAATATTTAGATGAAGTCATTTCTCACACGCATCTGGAGTACAACAGTAGTAGTATAAGGTAGCAATTTGGGTTCACTACATTTTGTAATTTTTGTATCCCTCCAGTATTAAATTTCGGCAAATTGCGATTCGCTGAAAATTATTTTCAACGTATTTTTCGAAACCAGTGAAATCAGCGTTAATAAGTCATCAATATCGAATTAATAATTTTGCACTGAATACTGTAAAGGATTTGGGAGTGACACCCGTTTGTAAACTTACCCCCAACGAACACATCACAAACATTATGTCATCTGTCAAATCATTAGGTTTCATTCTACGCAATACATTTCTCATTAACACATTTTAAGGTGACGCCAAGAGGGTCTATCCCTAAAATCATCTTCCCCCAGTCATCTCTTCTGCATGGCCTCTTTATTTCCTTTTTCCCAACTCCTTCTGGGTCCTCCTTTTTTCCTTCTATTAGCAGGCTTCCATTTCCAAACCGAATCGATTCTCCTCATGTGGCAATACCATAATAGCTGTTTGCATTCCTCAAGTTGCATTATTTCTCTTATCCTTTCATTTCTTTCATGATCTAATAATGTCTTCTTACAGTAGCGTCTTTAGTGCGTCATCTCAGTTGACACTATTTTGCTTTCCATCTTCTTATTCAGTGCCACACTTCCTTTCGATAGGTTTCAAGGAAAGAGAGGAACATTGGGGTTTTTGTTTTCCTCGAAATATTGTCATTTCACACCATAGGCGGTAGTTGTCTAATTATAGTTTTTCCCTTTATTATTTTATTCTGAATGTCTACTGAGATTGAAGGAAAAAGTTGTAACAAGTATTTAAGAAGATCTTGACAATCATTTTAGTGCTCTAGCAATTTTAACATTGCCAAGAATATTTTTCAAGACCTACTTGAGTGCTAATCAAAAATATGTAACAGTCAATGTTAGATGCAAAACAAATGTCAATTACAGATTATTTATAATAAGCAGTGGATCTGCGGCAGATTATACAGATGTTATTGTCAAAGTCAAATTTTGTTTTCTCTTCCATGCAACATAGATATGTTTAGTTACATAATTTTTACCATTTTATTGTTGGGAATGGACTAATGTGCGAAATAGAGTCCTTGAAAAACTAGTGGTGAGGATGCTAACTAAAAAAGAAGAAATTCTAACGAAAAATAAGCAAATACTTAAGAATAAGAACAGCTTTCACAATCCGAGGCATCCTCACCACTAGTTTTTCAAGGACTCTATTTGACACATTAGTTCATTTTTCTTGTAAAATGTAAAATGTCAGGTAGCAGCAATTTTATACGTTCATTGTCGGCATGAGTTGTTATTGTCTTACGACCTGAACGTGGGCGATCTCCTAAACTGCCCGTGGGTTGATGTCTCCGAATGATATCACTAACAATCGATTTATTAACATGGATGTTTTCGGAAATTTGACGCACTGAATAACCTTCTTCATGAAAACAAACAATTACTAAGCGCTATTCTAGACTTATCGATTTTCCTCTCGACATTTTAATAACTAATCAGGTTCACACAAGAGGATACACTCTTAACACTAAGGCACGCACAATCAGGTTTATTTAGAAACTAAAGCATTTATCAATACAAAATACATTTTCGGATAGCCTACTCCCATCCTAAAGAGTATCCTATATTTATTACCTGCAACATTGTCCCAAACATAATCCTATTTGTGGCGATTTCTGAAAATTACTATATTGGGTCATAAAATATAATAGGTTTTTTAATCATTTTCTAAATCTCTCTCTAATCAATATTCTTGGAAGTTTGCCTGTACAATTAATAAACAATAAACTTAATAAAGGGCCTAATATAAATGTTATTTGTATATAAAAATATTTATGTTATCTTTTAGTAGAGTTTACGTTTAACTGGGTGTCCGAAGTAATATGTGCGATAGTGTATATAGTGGATGCTTTAGGACTCTTGGAGGATGTCCGTTATTAGATTATCCTGTCAATGCCACTCTTAAATGTTTATTAGTAATTTGTACGTGCACTATATATAATTGATAACCAGTTCGATAACTATACCGTTTAAGAGCTAAAAGAATTTTCTATGTAAAAGAAACAATTTAAACCATCCATCACCAACATTTTTTAGCCGGTACTGAAATACAGTATACCAGCATTAAATAAAATGAAAAATTTTACTACAGGTATACATACAATTGTATAAACGTACGTTTTTCATTTAAAACAATATAGCAAAAAGAAGGTTACCACAACCGACTGCGACATAGAAACTTTCGGGTAGTTCTCTTGTTACTTTTTCAGTTGTTGGATGTTTTGTTTCCGTAGGAACAATTTCAACTCAGCCGACATCATTTGTCACAATTGACGTGTTCGCTATCGGGGAACCGTCTTAAGGGATCAGTTACGGAATTGAACGAAGCAAAAACGACTCAAGGTAGATTTGCAAAAAGGTAGAAAATAACTTTATACAAGCAGGTAATAGACAACAGTTTTCGTGGAAATAGATCATGCTTATCCATCTGTTTGACATTCGCATTTATATACGTAAAAACTTTATTTTTGTTGATACTTACAGAAATTGACCTAAAAAGAAAGTACAAAATTTTACTTTTAGCTAGGGATGAAACAAACATGAATAGAAATACTTACATATGTGTGGACTAATTGAATTAGCTGCGTTATTCTGTAAGGTTTAGCGTTTTGTTAGGGATAAAATATACATACATATATAAATAAAACCCATACGTGTGTACTAATTAGATTAGCTGTGCTACCTTGTCCGGATCTACTTAACGCGAAATTGTGTTCTATTTTTTGGTTAAGCTCATATTTGACGGGTAAACTAGTTTTGATATGCTCACACAAATTGTTTCATAATTATACCACATCCCACATTGACAGTGGCCATTTTGGAATTCCCGTTTGTTTAGGAAATAAAATTATGTGTTAGAGTTATTTTACTTGCATTGTTTTGAAATAATTTTCTTAAATTGTAAAGTATTTCATAATACTGACTAAAATGTTATCAGAGCAGCTAACGTAAACCTTGCAGCCACTTGAAACATTTTGTTTTATATTTCACGTCATATCCATATCTTCACGAGGACTTAGACAAGAAATTAGAGCCACAGGGGTTTCTTCAAAAAAAAAATATTCAAATAAAGCTTTAGACCTACGACGACAGCAAAATCCTGGCTGTCTTGAAATCTCTTAAAAGTGTTAACACCCCCAAAACACCGTGCAAAGATATGCCGTGAATATTTGGAACAACTGGGACCCAGAGAGAAAGTTGTTATTATGAAGTGACTGGCCTAAAGTCCAAACCTTAATCCGATCGAGCATTTGTGGAAAGAATTCGACCGACAGGTACGAAGATGTGCCCCAAATTCGCCAGCAGTACCTTGGGTGCAACTACAGAATACGTGGAGGAAAATTGAGCCGCTAACACTGGCAAAGGTACTAGAGAACCAAAATTGCGTGCGGCAGTAATAAAAGCGAAAAGCAGATACATTGGTAAATTTAAATTAATTTATAATAAATAATTTATATAACTTTGAACTGTTACAGTAACTACATGACAAAGGTTTATTTTGTAATCAATTTTGAGTTATTTTTGTAATATTTTAAGGGTGGCTGAACTTATTCGTTGCGCGTTCTTACTGATGTCATAAGCATTTAAATCTGTTGCTATTTCATTAAAATCAAAATTCATATAATTTATAAATAGATAATACGTTATTCTGCAAAATGTACACAACTTTCTAAATTGCCTTGAATTGTATATGCGGATACATAAAATATTTATTTTGGAAGCTTCATATTAAATAAAAATCAAAAAGACTGACATTTTATACTTGACGGTATCTTTTTCCTGTCCTGTCCTTTTAATATTATACAAATTACATAGTTATTATTGTTAAACAAATGTATCTAATCGTTATTAAAACTCATATGTACTTCCACTAAGTTTAAATATTGGCTGCTCTTGATGCACATAATTAAAACTCGAATTGCACCAAGCAGAAATTATTTAATATTCTGTACAAATGTTTACGTTCTGCCTTTAAATTAGAATAGCAGTTTAAATATGATTTACGAAAGCTACGTCGAATAATCTTTGTTGAATCACTTTTATTTTGTCTTCATAATTATAATAAAAATTATAACAAAGGCGCAAGTGCATGTCACAAAAATTTGCTTTACGCTGGAATTTTACATTAGATGTGGAATTCTACGTTGTAACACATGGGCTGAAAAGTCCCGAGCCTAACAAAGAAAACACGGTTTCTTTTTGGTTCAAAATTAGCTTTATTCATCAACGTAATCTCCATCAAGAGCAACGCAATCATTCCAGCGCCGCTCTAACATTTCAATACCACTTTTGTAGAACGATTTATCTTTTGCCTCGAAATAGCCCTCAGTTTCAGCGATAATCTCTTCATTCGTGCGAAATTTCTTACCGGCGAGCATTTTTTTGAGGTCTGCTAACAGCCAGTAGTTGCTGGGAGCCAAATCTGGCGAATACGGTGGATGTGGGAGCAATTCGAAGTTCAATTCATGTAGCCATGTTGCCATTGTTTTGACTTGTGACACTGTGCGTTGTCTTGATGAAACAACATTTTTTTCTTTGCCATATGCGGTCGTTTCTTTGCAATTTCGGCCTTCAAGCGCTCCAATAACGCTATATAATATTCACTGTTGATGATATTTCCTTTCTCAAGATAGTCGATGAATATTAAACCATGCGCATCCCAAAATACCGACGTCATAACCTTTCCAGCCGATTGTTGTGCTTTCGGGCGCTTTGGACGAGGTTCACCAATTGCTGTCCACTCAGATGACGATCGTTTTGATTCCGGAGTGAAGTGATGGATCCATGTTTCATCCATTGTCACATATCGACGCAAAAATTCCGGTTTGTTACGTTTAAACATGGCCAAACACTGCTCAGAATCATCAACACGTTCTTGTTTTTGGTCAACAGTGAGCAAACGCGGCACCCACTTGGAACAGAACTTTCTCATAGTCAAATGCTCATGCAATATAAAGCCAATACGTTCTTTTGATATCTTTACGATGTCAGCTAACTCACGCAACTTCACTTTTCGATCATTCAAAACGATTTTGTGGATTTTTTTGATGTTTTCTGGTGTTACCGCCTCATTTAGACGTCCACTGCGTTCTGCATCATCGGTGTCTCTATGACCACGTTTGAAATCAGCAAACCAACGTTTTATTGTTGTTTCTGATGGAGCGGAGTCCTCATAACACTTTTCAAGCCATTGCTTCGCTTGAACGGTATTTTTTCCCATCAAGAAGCAGTGTAAAATTAAAACACGAAATTGTTTTTGATCCATTGTTTTGAAAATAACAAAAGTAGCGTGACTTTTAGCATAATAACTCACAAAACTAATGAATAGAATATCACGAAATTTTAACAGCTGTCTTTTGAAGGTTAGTACTAACTGAGAGAAAGGTGACTGCAATAAAACTAGCGTCATCTATGTCTTAGGCCCGGGACTTTTCAGCCCATGTGTTAAAATCTAGCTCTGCTGTATCAAAGAACATGACATTATATTCTGAATTTACGTTCCCATTGTCGTATGTTCTCGTGGTATGAGTCATTTTGCAAGGAAAATGCCGCAATTAATAAGGGGTATAACATTGCCAACAATTTTTTAAGGAATGAAGTCCGAATTTTCAAAAATCAAAACCGATTCCTACAAATATTAACGAAGGTAATGCCTAGCACGATTTAAGTGAAAAACATAAGCTAAAATATTTTAATATGATTATTTAATTCCATACACGAGAACAGAAGTGAAAAAGACAATCTTCAAAACGAACATGAATCTTGTTAAAATATGGCCTGTATTGCCCAATAAGTTATCTTATTACAGTGCATCGAATCTTAAGAAAGGGACAAAAAAATGCGTTTCGCTTTTATTCACGAACGCAGTTTTGCCTTCAGATTATCAATGACCATCGTAATAGTACGGAAGGCGGCACGAAGATGAAATAAAAATGAGAGGAAAATCGGGGAAGAAAAATCCCCACGACTCAGCATTACATCATACGAACGAATGCGATTTTCCGTTAGCGAAAGACGCACGGAAGCATTGTATCTTCATCTTTTTCCATCTTGCATCCGCCGTAATAGGTTCAAGCGAGGGCGGCGCTAGAAGCGAAAGGAGCATATTCCATCTACGGAACATGATAATTTCTATGCCGGGGAAAGATCTCCCCGAAGGGACGGAGAGGCGCACTAATCCCTCTTCCCTATTCAGAGCATGATGCCAGATCCTGTTTATTAGATGCCCGTTCCTGTCGTCCGGCCTCTAGGTTTGGCGCACATCGGCTCTCGTCTCAGTTATGGCGATGGTGTGCCGAATTAAGCGGACGTTATTACGTTGCGCTAGTGGCTGATAATGATGCCAGATCGCGCGGTACCATCGTGAAAGTGTCATTGAAATTCATAATGCCAATCGGAATATTACGAAATTCGGACTTAACAACGGATTATCGGATCATGTTTCTCATGACTATTGTCGACAGAAATGATGGAGATGGGCTACTTTACCGCCACGAAATATTCACCCAATAATGGTATGAATTAATTCGAAGTTATGTTACGGTGTAATCTAAAATAGATGCTGACAATTTTAGTCGTTGGCAAAGCTGCTTCATGGATGTATTAACATATTTGAGGATAAGCACCTAAAGTACTTCTTAAAATGCGCTTATTCCGAAAGCAAACTTTCTACTTAACATAGTATTCTAAGCTTCTAATAGTTTTACATACTTAATCGACAAAAATTCAAATTTGTTGGAGTGTAATAGTAGTAATGATTACACCGCCTAAAAAAAATTCTTGCCGTGGTGCCTGTCAAATACGATCTGATTTAGGGTATTTCTGATGTGGCTGATTCCAAAAACAACTGGTGTTCTTCCTAGCAGCCCTGGTTTTTGAGATACACCACGGTCAAATTTATTACTCATACGGATAAATAGCAAAATGAAAATAAATAACTAAATATGCAGGAGACCTAAATTGTCGTTGTAACATGAACATCAAGATTAATTACCTTCATAGTCACTTATATCGCTTTCCAGAAAATTTAGGTGATATTAGTGAGGAACAGGGGAAAGATTTCACAAAGACATCAGCATTTGCTCCAAATACAAAAATTCTCAGCCTTAAACAAAAAATTGAGATTGTTGAAGTTTACAATAAAGAGAAATTAAGTGTAAGGAACTTATCCAAGCGTTTTAATATTGGAAAAACACAAGCCGCAGTTATAATTAAACATAAAGAAATCCTTCTAGACAAATGGATGTCGAACAGCAATTTGAATGAAAAAAGAAGCTTTTTGACGGGTGATGGTACTAAAATTGACAAATTGTGGTATTACTGGTTACAGCAGCTCGGCATAAGGGGATTCCTTTAACAGGTATGCATATGATTTTTTTAGATAAGGTTTTCTTGTATTAATGTGTTGATTTTCTTTTCATATTAAATTCTAAAATAGATAACAAAGTGAGATTACCAATAAGTTTGTCGTGACAAAAACGCAAAAAACTTATTTTTTTTAGGTCCGCTAATACAATGTAAAGCAAGAGAAATATCCGCTTCTTTGGGACATTCTACATTCAGTGCTTCTTTTGGTTGGCTCAATAAATTTAGAATCCGCCACAATATAAGTTTTAAAGCGATTTCGGAAGAAGAAGCTTCGGTTAATGCTGAAGATGTTTCATCGTTTTTAAAAAATTGTCCTTCTTTGATTAAGGGATATTCACCGAGAGACATTCATAATGCTGATGAGACAGGCCTGTATTTTAGGGCTCTGCCCGACAAAACGCTCACATTAAAGAAGGAAAAATGTGTTGGGGGTAAGTATCCCAAAGAGAGGTCTACAATTTTGCATTGTGCAAATATGACGAGTGAAAAAGAAAAACTCCTAGTCATTGGTAGGGCAGCTAAACCCAGAGCTTTTCAAAACATTAATATATATAACCTGCCTGTAACTTTTAAATACAATAAGAAAGCTTGGATGACAGGACAAATTATGACAGAGTGGTTGCAAGACCTAGATTGGAGAATGGCCAAAGAAAAAAGAAACATTTTGTTATTTTTAGACAATGCGGGATCTTATCCGAAAGACGTTCGCTTAAATAATATAAAAATATTATTTTTACACCCTAATTGTACATCAGCTTGTCAACCACTTGACCAGGGGATAATAAAGAATTTTAAAACTTACTACCGAAGTCTAATACTCAAACATATAAGATTTGTATGTTGAAGATCGAGATTCAGAACAAGAAATTGCAAATCCAGTTGAAATACAAGAACTTTCGGAAGATTCTGATGTCGATGAGGTTCCAGTGCCAACAGAAGCTATCCCAAAATATGGTAAAGCTATCACCCTGACCAAGCAGCTCAAAAGTTTTGTCGAAAATCACGGAGATACAGAGTCTTTGGAGCGTCTTTCTAAATTAGAAATACGATTTGAAGACGCCATTTTAAAGAAAAAGAGAAGACAAACAATAATATATGAATTTTTGCGTCCTTAAAGTGACTATTCATTTCATTGTTTTGTATTACATACTACATCTATGTATCTATGTACATATAGCATACTTTGTATGTATATATATAAAGGAAATAAACTTATTTTCTTAAGTGTATTTATTTTAAAAACATTTATATACATATACGATTTAAATGTCCAGTTTCTTTAATATGTTCATTTTTCTTTAAAACACGATTTTTGTTGTATCTACTATATATTTCTTTTATGCGGACACCCCTCCTGAACGGACATCTTCAGTTGGCCCCGTTGGTATCCGTTTAATGGAGATTTTTCTCTGTATATATATACATATATATATATATATATATATATATATATATATATATATATATATATATATGGACCATTGAGTAATAATATCCATACCTTAAAGCAATTTTATTTTGAAATTTAAAAAAAATAGGTGACCAAATACTTATGGACGGTAGCGTACATACTTCAAACTGGTAGCAATAAAATTTGGATTTTTTCAAATATTTTATGTTATATAAGTTGGTCAAAAAATTCTTCAAGAACAATTATGTATTGCAGGAAACAATCTAACTCATCAATAACTTGTAAGGAATTTACGTACAATATATTTGGAAGGCACCATTTTAAATTCAATTTCTGTGAAATCGTCTCGAACCATTTCTCTGTAACGGAAATACATTTCATTCCTTTTCTCCCTTTAATCGGATCGCCAATACAAAAATACAGCAAAAAGTGCAATCGCCAAACAATCTCCGAATGCAACGATAGTTTCAACCGATTCGCGAATAAAACGGGAAGCTGTATCAACGACACAATCTCGAAATGCATGTCTCGCTCCTACTCCACCGCCCTCCTAAACCCAGCTTTATATTGAGTACAGACATTTTTGCGTTGTAAACATGCAAATTTCTCGTGGCAACGTCCGTAATTAAATTAACGACGTTCGACGTGGGCATTTGAGACTAGCATATCGTACGGATTACTTTTACACTGCTAGGCAATTCGGTGCATGGATAAAACGTTTGCGGAATAAAGCTGAAACAATGTCATGAATGTTTGGCTGTTATCCTTAAAATTGTTATATATCTTCGGAATAAGTTATCTTTGTGGATGAAAGGCTCAACAGATGTAACAAATGCAATTATATTCATGGTTAAGATTGGTGACTATCACGAGAATATGGACGCCGATCGTTTTGAAAAATGCTTTACGGAAAATTGTTCCCAAAATTGAACCTGGGTTTTTGTTATAGTAATGTTAATCTTTTTTTAAATTGACTTTAATTGATATTTACAAATTAAACTATTAGTAAAATGTTTAACTTAAATTTGTGATTGAGAGCTTTTTCATTGTAAGTGTTTTTGTTGTTGAGTTATGTGAAAATTATGTAATTATATAATGTAATAATATAATAATAAGGAAATACAGTAGAATATTTCATTTTCATTTAGTTCCCGCTGATGCCGCTAACTAAAGGAAATAAATAAACAGGTAAATTCTATTACATTAAATTTGTATTTTTCAATTTAATCTACACAAGTTATGGACGCCTATGGAATTTTGTTCCCAGCACGTTTTCTTCCCCGCAACGGCCATAACTTGAAGTGTGAATCACTGCCTACGAGGGGAGGTCCAGAAGTTCGTGGAATAGAGGGAATGGAGTGGGGATAGGAGCGCTTGCTAAGTGTCATTCTGATTGGCGACTCATCATTAGTAAGTTGCAGCCCTATAGCGTTAGTCGTTTACGAATAGTTGCCTGCTAAACAAGTCAATCCGGAAGAAAACTGAAACTATGGAGGAAATTGAACACCGTGCTGTGATAAAGTTCCTTACAAAGCAAGGAAAGAACGCTCAAACCATATTGAATGGAATGAAAACCGTTTATGGGGAACAGTGCCCTCAATGATTTATAAGTGGCATAGTCTTTTTAAACATGTTCGGGAGTCGATTGAAGACGACCCCCCCCTCAGGACGGCCAGTTGAGGCCATTACATCAGACATCGTCGAAAAAGTGCAAAAATTTCTACTGCAAGATGCCCGTTTGAAGAAAAAACAATTATCTGCATTAGTTGGAGTATCAGATACCACCATTTTGCATATCCTACATGACCACATGGGTATGGCAAAAGTCCGTGCAAGATGGGTACCAGAATGCTCACCCCGCTCCAGAAACAGCAGCGCGTCTGTGCGTCCAAACAATTTTTGGAGCCGTGTGGAGACAAACCTGCACAGATTTTGGAGCGGATTGTTGCCGGAGATGAAACATGGGTTCATCACTTTGAGCCTGAGTCTAAACAGGAGTCCATGCAACGGCATAAAAAGAAGACACCACCGCCAAAGAAATTCAAAGTGTCAGAATCGGCTGGAAAGTTGATGGCTACTGTTTTTTGGGATTGTGAGGGGATGATTACAAAAAAAAAGGTAGGAGCATAACCGGAGAATATTACGCAGCGATATTAGAAAAAGTAAAGGAGGCCATCAAGGAAGAACGTCGAGGAAGATTGACCAGATGTTGCTCTTGCAAGACAATGCTCACTAGAGCAAAGTTGCAATGGCTGTTCTGCACAAGCATGGCTTTCAATCAATAGTCCATCCACCGTACAGTCCAGACCTGGCACCTACTGATTTTTATTTGTTCCCCAATTTAAAAAAGGACTTACGTAGAAGAAAGTTTTCCGACGACAATGAGGTAAAGGAGGCAATTTTGGCCCATTTTGAGGCGAAAGATAAGAAATATTTTTATGATGGTTTAGAAAAATTAATTCATAGATCTAATAAATGTATTGTGCCTAAGGGTGATTATATTGAAAAGAAAAAATAGATTTATTGTTTTATTTTATTTAAAACCCTTTCATTCCACGAACTTCTGGACCTCCCCCCGTACATTATATGAACTGTGGTATAGGTGAAATCGACTTGATAAGGATTATACGAAAATACTTTGTAAATTATACCAATAACAATAACGAAGAAAAATATAATCCTTGAAATACTTCCTTGATTCACCGTATACCGACAGTATGAATCGCACGAGGATATTAACAAATAAGAGCTGAAACCGAGCAAATGTGGAGGCGGGTTGAGAAACGCTCTCTGATGAGAAACTCGTCGCGAGATAGTCAAGTAATGCGCGATGCTCATCACGGCAGGGCGGAATATAGTATTAATACATTCTAGTTACGAATTACATGTACCGTACATACATATCTCTACGTTTCGCGTCTACATCGGAATAATACCGAGCCGAATTGTACGGAGAATTGCATAATTATTCGTGAATGCGGTAGGTATACGTGAGATAATTAGATTACGTTACAGTAAAGAGGCGCACGTCCAACTTAGGTTGGTGTTCGAGCTATCGTCTTTGGTATTTCAATGCGTACAGTAATTGTTAGGATTAATTCAAGGAATTAATTACATCTACCTTCTCCTAAAGTATAGGTGAATAGATTACGTTCAAAAACTAATATGAATCGTTGTCAATGTGTAATAGAAAGGTGCTTTCGTTTTAAATAGCAACTAATCAATACTGTTTATAGGCTTGAGGGTAGGAGGTAATGGATAGGAAATGTATGTAAATTAAAAATCTGAAATAAGAAAATTAATATTAAACTTTCGTGTTGACAAATTCGTAGTGATAAATTACAATTTGCAGATAATTAACGACGTTTGTAAAAACTTTTTTCTGAAAAAGTCATTTCCAGCAGGATTTGAACGCACGTCCTCTCCCTTGCCGGGGGTGCGTCTTACTGCTACACCTACCAGTTTAAATCACTTTTAAAACCTAAATGTCGTAATACCTGTAGATATATTACAATATCTCAAAAGACAATATTATTTAAAGCCAAGTTCCTATTAATTAAATTATGCAGCTTCCGTTGGAAAATTTGCAATGATAAATTACAATTTTTATGTACAGTCCCTATCCATTTTATTAGGACCACCTTATACATTTAAGCTTTTGTGGCTTACCAACCCGATAATTTACAAATACAAGTACAGAATTCATGAATAGGGTTTACAATACCTCTCTAAATACGTTCCCTAAATATCCTTCTAAGAAATTGGCAAGAAAGTGCCACCTAATGACTTCTTGCTTATTATTATCCCCCTGATGAATCACTCTATACTGTATAGAAGATGGGTAGAGACAAGATTGAAAGACACAGTAATTCGTAGAATATTATTTGGATCGGTTATTATTGTAGAAAGAATATTTATCTGTTTATGCAACAAGGTTTTAGGTTAGGTATCGTTTGTATGCGGTTTATATCTTTTCGTTATAAGTAGAAACGGACATATAAAATGAGAAAAAACTGCATATTGCGGTATTGTTGGGTACAGGAGTGTATTCTCCACGCACAATTGCAAAGGAAGTAGAAGTATTCCGACAAACACTGCAATGGTCGTTTTAATGGAAGAAAAGATACCCACTACAAGTACCGGAGGAGCGTTTTGGCGGAAGAAAAGGATCACTACTAATCAAGGTGATCGACGTACCCTGCAACTAGCAACTGAAAACCGAAGAAATAGAAAATGTAATGTCTCACCACGCGTATTTTTTTTCTGAAAAAGTCGGTCCCAGTATAATTTGAACCAAGGTCCTCTTCCTTGCCACGAGACCCTGTGAGTTAAAATTACTTAATTTATCATCTGAAATAAGAATTTCGAAGTTACTGAAAGATGTATATTTCATCCTGATCCTTTGTATAACTATTAACTCCATAGGCGAAGTAAATACCGATACAGTTAAACTTATAAACTGTTATACTTCTACCCCAACAAAACATTTCAATAGTGATTTTGTATTTCAATCTGTCAATATAGAATAATCTAGCTAAACTGAATTAATCTGTAAAAATATATAATGATTTTTTCAGTTAAACCATTTCAAATGAATATCTTATTAGTGCATATATGGATTGAAATATAGAAAACATTTCATTTCAAACAAAACCTTAGTATTAAGCAATATATATGAATCAATACGGCGTTGTTTCAGGGTTTCTGATCGTGACAGTCTGCTTTGAACGTTGGCGTAGTAAGAATTCAGCAAACTGCTATGATTCATTACATATTTCAAAGCTCGTATTTGAGAACATCAAGAACTAACTTTGCTAATAAGTTTAGAGCGATGTGCATACCACGTTAAATTGCATCAGTATGTACATAACTCGGCAGATTTCCACGACATTTGAAAGAACTCTTGCACTAAAATGTTTTTGTTGCAAGCTCTCTTAAAAAGATATTTACGAAAAGTTTGTTATTAGTAAACCATCCCATCACACCGTCCAGTTGCTATATTTCGATATGCGGAAATATCGCTGCAAGACACAACAGCAGTTCAGTCGTCAGTATACATCGTCAAGTCGTTTCCTAACAAGAATTTAGCAATGCTATATGTAATGATATAATCTACGCCATTTGGAACCCAATTATTAGTCTCTAAATTTGCGCCTTGCCTTTATTATACTTTGCTGATGTTGTTAATGAAGGACTTCCCCTAATTTTCGATTTGAATTTTTAAACATTCAATACACGCTATTGTGTATTGAATATTACAATTATCTACATTCAGTTACCACTTAATATGTGTATATACATATATATAGTTTTTCTAAATCTACTTATATTATATTTAATATCATCAAAATTATCTCCATTGATCAGTAGGATGCTATATTCACACGCACTTTATTGAATTATATGTAATTTACTATCCTGGAGAAACACATACACAATCTTCTCCAGAATCATTTCATTCCATTAAGAGTGTATGCTGTGTACTCATCAGACAAACAGGTCTAGTATGCCACGGTTGTAGCATCTCCTCGGTAACAATAGACACTATAGAGAATAACAACGTCAGTCTTCTACATTCTCGTACGTCAAAAGAATGGCACAACTGACACTTGATCTGACCTGATCTAAGATTGTAACAAACCCTTGACGTGGTAGAATAGTTCAATGCTTTTGATAAATATTAAATCAGTCCATTATTCTTCTCCGTTCGTTTAGAAGATGGTAGATATTCCATTTTTCAAAAATTTTATATCATGCACCACTGTTGTTCTTCACCTTCCCAACACTGTACAACCGACATTTCAAGGCTAAAGTCCCCTTTGTTGAAAAAAGACAGGACCATCTTCTCAGTATAAGGTTTCTTGGTGTTCCTCCCATATCTCGACTTCGTATTTTAGGTTCCCTTTCTGTAGTAGACTACAACAAGACTCTCCCTCAGTGAAGCCATGCTCCTAACTTCTTCAGCCAACTTATCTACTTTTTCATTTCTTTCGATTTCTTACTGACTTAGGGCCTACCCTAATGTGATATGATTGCCTTAAATTTTGTAGGTAAATGTGTAGCTGGTGAAATTCATGTGTATAATTACATTACATCCCTTCTTAGCTTTTGACACCGCAAATCATGGTGTACCATTGGCAACTCTGCACTACATCGGATTTTGCATCAGTTATACGCAAATAAGCGAGTATTATCGGCTATTATCGGCTATTATCGGCTACGTCATCAATTCGAATCTATGACTGATCATGCCTTAATGTATTTCATTTTAAGTCACGAAAAAAAAACAGTCAAAAAATCTTAATTTGAAAATGATTAATTCTGTCTAATCTTCCGTATTATGCTTCCATGTATAGTACTTCTTTGAATTTCTATCATCATCAACAATGCCTACGTTATCAAAATGCATAGTGCTTATACGTGATATACATATATATATTCGATAGTCATAAATTTAATCATAATTTTAATGTATAAACTTAATGAAATTGGTTAGAAAAACAAACATATATTATATTTTTTATAATGTATAACTAATTATTACAATCACTTATCAATATATAATGTAATTTTTATATCTGTTTGTACTGCAACAGTGATAAACCAAAGATAAGCAAAGTCGTTTATAATTTACTATTTTCAGCTCGTAACAATAATAACGGGAAATTAGTCGGTGAAATGAAGGAAAATAATATTTTGAGCTTTTAGCAAGCAAGTATGCATGTACGTCTGCACATTATAAAAATAGGTTAGCGATTTTGAGTTCAATGACCTATCCCCCGGACACAAAACTTCAGTTCTCTTTTATCGATTCAATTAAGCGCTTAGCAATTACCTTTCACCTCCAATCAAGTTATATAACAATGGATGTCGTCCGCATTGAAAATACTCCAATGTCGTTATCCTATTACGTGGACAGAAAGAGATATGGAAATAATAAAATCTGTAAATAGAAACGGTCGCACAATACACAAATCACTTGAAACACGAGTGTACACAAGCTAACATAAATATTTGAAGTAGTTAGCCTTGATACAATTCATTGCCGACAGTTTATCGTACTGATTGATACCATTTTTGAAAAATACTAATCGAATTGTGATGTATTTCATTTCAACTTATATAATGCGTGATTAAATATTTTTTTAAGCAATTCAAAAAAAGAATAAAATAAAGTTCTATTCTATCCTATTATTCCACCATGACCATCACCACTACTCTGATTCATACTTTATACACTTATACTATGGATCATACAAGGATACACGCTTCTCGCCCAGGGTTTCATCAGGGCATATTTAAATAACACAAACAAAATAGAACCATGGGAGAAAGGAACCTAAATATGGTTTCAAACAAAGAATAATCAATCATTTCATTACACAAACACTCAAACAATAATTTGACTTTTAACTGCGAATGAATATATTTCTTTATAGATTTAGAATAAAGTTACTCAAATACGAATGTTGTAATCTGTAGCACAAGAGCATCTAAGCATATAATTAAAATAAACGAGGATATGCAATTTGTAGACACTAGTGTTCCCTTTCATCCGTTGCAAAGAACTTAGTATCGCTTGAAATTCCACAACAAGGGAACACCGGCGGGTGTCTCCCTCCGACTTCGATGAAACTTAACATATCGAAAGAGTACCTTAAAATAAAAGACACGTATTTTTTTTATCGGCGTATCTGAACGATTTTGGGGTACAGCCCCGTCCAAAGTTTAGACGATTTTTCTATTTCTGTAAATATTTCCTAAATTATAACAGATATTAAAATATCTTCTGAACATAATTTGCAGCATATTGCATGGCTCTAAGGGTGGCGTCGCCCGTATTCGGAAAAGGTTAATAACGGAGGACGAGGTACCCCGTACTCCCCATTTTTTTAAATTCTTTCTTTTTCTTATTGATCAAAAGAAGGCCGATTTTACATAGAATACGATGATGTATAACAAGTTTAAAAAATTAATAATTATAAAAATAGAAAAATAATAATAAAGCTTCAAAATTAATAAACTTGTCTATTGATATAAATCAAATGAACTATAACAGAAATAAGTTTTTATCATTAACATAATACATGGTCTCAAAATAGATATCTTCACAAAAAGCTAATAACGGGGGACGGGGTACCCCATACCCCCGCATTTTTTTAATAATAAGTTTATTCATTATTCATCAAAAAAGATCGCTTTTACATAGAAAACGGTGATGTATAATAAATTTAGAAAATTAATGATAGTAATAATAACTCAAAATAAATATAGGTCTATGTCATGAATTTGATATGCACTTATCTACCCATACGTGAGTTTTATTAATTATTCAGTCACTTCAGATATAATTCCTAATTTGCATTATAAACTTAACGCGATAAGCGATCTGGTGATTGATCATATTATTATATAGATAAAAATAAATCCCTGAATGCATAGTAATTAAACACGAACGTTTAAGTGGTCACGTCTGCATTTAAGAAATAGGTATACAAGACGAGTATTCCAAATGAGAACATTAGAAGTCCTTTTTTCGTGCAGTGTAGGTCAGTTTGGTACAATGGCGGTCGTAAATATAGCAAATGTGTTGAACATGTTACTTGCAACGTTTCACGTTACTAACATCGCAACAATTCCTTTGACACCGCAAGAAAGTGAATTGCATGATACCCTGAAAAATATAATTGTATCTGCTCAACAAGACGCCATGTTCTCCTTTCAAGATGTAACAGCATAAGAGTTTGAACAATTAGCAGAACCACACGAAGCGCAATTTATGGAAGAGACAGCAGAAGACGAAGAAGATAATTATGAAGATATTGCATGTGTTCCTGAAGAAGGGTGTAGCGTTATAGACCTAGATTACGAAACTAGAGCTGTGGACTACTGGAAAAGTGCTAAATCCAAGCCACGTACTTTGGCAGGTATCATCCAAAAATTCAAAAAAGTACAATCGCTACGACAGTTGCGCAGATGGAAAGAAAGTGTTAATAGAGGCGGCACCCACACGGATAAATTACTGGAATTAATTATTATACATCACCGTTTTCTATGTAAAAGCGATCTTTTTTGATGAATAATGAATAAACTTATTATTAAGTCCCCCGTTATTAGCTTTTTGTGAAGATATCTACTTATACACACAAGTTTATTAATTTTGAAGCTCTATTATTATTTTTCTATTTTTACAATTATTAATTTTCTAAACTTGTTATACATCATCGTATTCTATGTAAAATCGGTCTTCTTTTGATGAATAAGAAAAAGAAAAAAATTTTAAAAATGGGGGCTACGGGGTACCCCGTCCTCCGTTATTAACTTTTTACGAATACGGACAACGCCAGCCTTAGAGCCATACAATATGCTGTAAATTATGTTAAGAAGAAATTTTAATATCTGTTATAATTTAGGAAATATTTGCAAAAATTGAAAAATCGTCCAAACTTTGGAGGGGGCTGTACCCCAAAATAGTGCGGATTTGCCGATAAAAAAATACGTGTCTCTTATTTTAAGGTACTCTTTCCCCTTAAAGCTGAGTTTCTCTATTAATATCCAAAAAAGCCGAAAATAAATACAGCAGTTGCTACTAATGCAGGAAAATGTCACAAAATTTTGTTAGTAAATGGGTACAACATTCGATGATTTGCCGGAATCAGATATTCCGTAAACCACTACGAAAAGGCAAAATAAAATCAATGAGTAGATATTTACTGAAAAGCCGAACTTAGCGCAGCACCCAGTTCAGGTGTAATTCGCTAGAAAACAAACCCAAGTTTCCATAATTATAAATAGACGACAATTAAAAGACTCTCGAGTAAAGTGACGAAGTGCAAAATTAAAATCTCGGCTGATAGAATATCCCATCAATCGATGATTAACATGGCAACCGAAAATACTACGAAAGAAATGAGTAAAAACAATCGCGATTAATATTGCTAGGATGCAAATATATAAGAATAAAGAACGGTTTCGGATATGCTTGATATTTCTTAGTGAAGATACATATTTACAACTAAAATACTCAGACGGTGGATTGTTGTATGCATTCAGGTTCATTGAAATAATCCCAATTTTCGTCATACGTAACGATGTCACAGGTTAAATTTCAACTACCTTGGTTAAATTTCGTGGGCATTTCTTTGCACCATTTGACGCGAATCAAATTGTCTTTGAGTTTGTCAACTTCTGCGGGATTCATCGACTGTACAACTTTCATACGTTCCAGTATTGATGCAAAATTCTGTAAATTGCTTTTATGACAATCCCCAAGAATGCCTCAGTCATATGGTATGTGGGACGCCAATATCGTTAACTGGTTCCACGCAAAACATTAACAATTGTAGTAACAAGAGACTCGATGGGCAGCCTTTCACGAAATTCACCCCCGGGAGTAGTACTTTCTATTTTATTCCTAAAAGTCAAAGACTTGAAGATATTTACGTCAAAGTTCCAATTTTACACCTAATTCTAGTTTGTTTCAAATGCTGGGTATAGTTACCTAAAGTACCAACTTTCCACTAAATTATAGGTTAGAACTTCAAATTTTACAAATACCATAAGTTAAAAAATGTGGACGCAACTTATACTATTAAATTTCATAAATATTTCTAGCAGCCTTCGTATTGAACCTTTGTTCATTGTGTAAACATGCAACTATACCTCAGTTCATATAATATAGGCAGTGATTCATACTTCCAGATATGATCGCTGGGGGAAGGAGAGGTGCGGGGAAAAAAATTCCATAGGCTTGCATCATTTATATACATCAAATTGAAAAATACAAATTTAATGTTATAGAATTTACTTGTTTATTTATTTCTTTGAGTTAGAGGCATAAATGAGAAATAAATGAAAATGAAATATCCTATTGCATTTCTTTATTATTATATTATTACATTACAATTACATAATTTTCACATAACGCTACTACAACAACAATTACAATGAAAAGGTTTTCAACCACAAATTTACGTAAACACTGCACTAATAGTTTAATTTGTAAACATTAATTGAAACAAGGTAGTCAATTTGAAAAAAAAATAAGAAATTAATGGAAGAACAGTCTACATAAGCAATACTAACATTTGTAATAAACGAACTACTTCCGGAATTGGACCCTGTCATGATGATATATATAAAAAAGAAATAAGAGTAAGAGGAGAAAGAAAAATAAGAAGAAAAAGAGAAAAAGAAAAGGAATCGCCATCATATGTAGAAAATTCCCCGAATCCGACATATGTCTCTTCTCCTGCACTAAGATTGATCATATGTAATTGGTTCAATAACAATATTCATTGTCGTGTCAGGATCCCACATTCGCTGCTCTTGTTGCGCTATGTGTTGAATACATTTGCACCATGATTGTGGGGTTACATCTTGCCACTTCGCTTTTCATTTACGCCTAAATCACTTCAATGGGATTTAATTCGCAATGGTAGGGTGCGGTGACCTGAGCGCAATTATACCTCGGTCACGAGCTTATTCATAAACTGCATATTTAAGGTATTTGTCTTCGCGCAGTCGAGCTGTATGTAACAACTCTGATTTCACCATGGTCTCCTTGAAATGAATGTTTTTAGCTCTAACGTCATGTGGATGTTGACAATTTCTCTAGGCGCCGGCTATAATATGGCGCATCAACCATTACTACAACAGACCCAGGTTCAATTTTGGAAACAATTTCTGAAAACCATCTTCCAAAACGATCAGCGTCCATAGCTATAGTTACCAATTTTCTTTGACTCCAATGCGCTCAAGATTTCTTCCACAAAACCAGAATCACGTGATTATCAGTCCATGCCCTTTTCCAGGTGGAGCCTTCAAACCAGTTGAAAACTCCTCAAAATATGCATGTCTTTTACTTTTTCTATTTAAATCCTGCCACATTTGTTCAATTATATGCCGTTCATTCAACCGAGTTTCACCGGCATAATATATTTTTCGACCTTCGATGTTCTTTAACATTTTTCAAACAATTTCTTCGCTATAAAATTATTTCTCGTAATGCGCGTAATAAAACATGCCTCGATATTTTTGGAAAACTGTCGTTGGCTTCAAGAGAGATTTTCTTCAAGTTTGGAATTTAATTTCTAAAATAAAATGTATGTATGTATAACACGATGAATTCCACATTTCGTATCGTCGTTCAGTATATATTTTCTCATTTTTTTTCAAGTTGGGATACATTTTCATTCTCACTTTGCCTTTTAATTAACTTATAAACATCTCATTCATTAACCTTTGTCAGAAGAGCGTACAATGTAATCACCTTACCAATCAACATATTTTTTCACGAGCATGAAATCCTTCGAGCACATTTCGAATTATTGCCTTTTATTCGAGAATGAAATTAGGACGACGTTGTTTGCTGAAACCGGTACTATTGATATTCTCAGCCATTTTCACATTTAAGGGGCACGTATCACTTTTATAAATGAATTAAAATGGAAGCTCGGGATGTCAGTATACATATAGTCCTGAATTACTTACTACTTTCAATCCCTTAATGAAATAGAATACATGCGGGAGACACTCTGACATCCTTATCTCCAACCGGATTATAACGATATTTCAAATTTGTTTTCATCCAGGTATGATAATAGTAGTTCCGGTACTTTCGACATGTTAATGTGAATGCAAGAGGCGAATCATATCGCCGATCTTGTCATGTCGCTATAACATCGTCACTCGATTAGCTTGGGCCGCATTTTCATGGCGCGGCAAAGCGAACAAGCAATGCGATGTTATCTGCTAGTTCAAATTTCATATGCTACAGAATACAGCCGCCTTTTCCAATTATAACAACTTTCAATGTATACACCACTGTCCACAATATCCGAACTGTACTATATCTGTGAATTTCGTTGCATAGCTCGTTCTATAATCTAAGAACAGTACATAACCCAAACTCTATCAAATAAATGATACCTTTTTCTTGAAACATTGAAATACATCTTAAAAGAACGTATAAAAACACTGCTTTTAAATGTAGAAAATGTAAAATATATCTTTTATAAAACAATATTATTCCTCAGCGTAAGTTTTATCCAAGACACCAAGTATCACGAACAATATTCTACAATTCTATTACCCCGCATCTTCAGGGACCGCGCGGTACACTACTCGAAGCGTGACGGTCTATTTTTCCCGTGAAAACGCGGTAGCCCTACCTCCTGTTACACGCTCCTACAACGAGATACAGAGTAATACTTCCAGCAGGATTATCAAATGTAGCCAGTCATCCGTTATGTGCGCGGCTTAATCTGATTTCAAAGCTTGCGGTAAAACTATTATACCGACGGTTGTTGTCGGTGATGCTCTAATCCGATTTTCGAAGCAGATATCTCGTCGGTCGCATTTTACATAATTGCAAGACGACTGCATTTAACGCGCTGTATTCGATGAAGTGAAACGCATATCGGCAAACGCGTTTCATCCCGTTGGAATCGAATGCTGTTGCACATTTGATGGATATTAACTAAGCCTGTGTGAACTAATTAGTAGGTATCCACTATGATTTTGTTCGGAGAACTGGAAAATCTGGCATTTTACTGGTTTGTTGTAGGCAGAGAATTTACATTCCATACATTTACGCTTATTTGTCAAATTTACTGGATGAGAATACAGTCAGAGTTCGGTAGAAAGAAAAGAAAAAACAAACAGTTTTTTCAGAAAGAAAGATATACACAAGTACACTGGGAAGGGAAGAAAAGCGTATAAAAAGTGGAAAAAAATCGAAACTACAACGATGACAACAACAAATGAAGGAGTCTTCAAAGTATATCTGCTTGAAGAGGAAAATAGAAAAAGACTCTACCAAGGTAGAAGAACGAGGAATGGCAAAACATAAAGCAAGCAGTGGAAAAACCTTCATCTGAAGTCTTGGGCAAAAAGAAGAATCCCGTAAGGAAAGAAGGATTCAAAATATGGTCAGATGAGATAGATGTAGTGAAAGAAAAACAAAAACCTATATGCAATATATTAACAACTCTCGAAGGTAATCGTGGAATTTACAAGCTTAGTAGAAATGTTGCGAAAAAAATATTCAGAAAAATGAACGAAGAGTCCTCGTATAAATTTATAAGTAATATCGAAAATGATATAATTGGAAGACAAAACCTGGCTTATAAAGTAATGAAATCACCAAACAATCACGAAAATGATAAAATACAAATAAACATAGACAAAGAGAACTGAGTAAAAAATATGAACAGCTCTGGTACAAGGAAAATATTGACGAAACAACAATACAAGAAGTAAACGTAAAAAGCTTGGATGATATAGATCTAACAGAATTGACAGAAGCCTTGAAAGCTACTGAAACAGAAAAGCGACCTGACAGAACAGGGATATCCACGTCACCCAATAAGAGCTATACTGTGTTCATACACAGACACCAGAATTGTGGTAGATATAGGTGGAAGATTAACTAGAGAAACACCAACAAACAAAAGAGTTAGACAAGGCTGCTGTGTGTGGCCAATATTATTTAACATACAGCCTTGAACATTTGCCGGGGGCACCCATAAAAAATTTCATTGTACGTTACCGCACCGGAATTCCCTGCGTTCCAGATGAACTTTTATTTACTAATGCACATTTTATGACGTTAATATGCGAAATTCGAATTTATAATCCCCTATTTACATAAATATCGGTCTATTGTTTATTTCAAGAATGTAATCAGTATTGACACGTTGGCGATTGAAGGGGTTTCTAGAGCGTTATTTTTATTATTTGAGGGTGCTGTGTGTTGTGTTCTACTTGCGTACAGTTGATTGTATAAAGATGCCTAAAAGACGGGAATTGACTGTTGCAGAACGTAGTCAAATAGTGTTGCTAAATTGGCAGGGTGTGTCGCAAAAAAATTGCATCAACAATGAAGCGTTCGCGACATGCGATATAATTAACCACTAAACGATTTCGGGAAACTGGACCGTATGACAGTCGACGAAAAAGTGGGAGGTAACGCAAAACCACTGCGAGGCAGGATCGCAATTTGGAGCGTTTAACTTTACGGAATCGCTTTCGAACGCCGAAATAGCTGGCCGCTGACTTATCGGTCGAACAGAACGTTTCTGTATGTGAGAGAATTGTTCGAAGAAGGTTGGCAGAGGTGAATTTGAAGGGTCGGAAAGCGCGCCGCAAGCCATACATGAGCCAGCAACAAATGAAAAATCGTTTGCTGTGGGCAAGAAAATATAAAGAATGGACTGTCGAGTATTGGTCGAAGGTCATATGGTCTGACGAATCAAACATAGAGGTATGTTAAGCAATCCTATTTTATTCCTTTGTTACACAAAATTTGCAAAAGTGTATACACGTACCACCAATTTGCTAAATTAAAAAAGTAATTATAATTATCCAATACAGATGTTTGGTACTCCTGGAGCTCACTTTGTTCGCCGTAGACCTGGTATGTATCCCCAACTGTCAAACATGGAGGTGGCAGCGACATGATTTCGGGATGTATATTCGCAAATGGCGTAGGAGAAGTGTTTGTGTGTGATGGTAGGATGAATAGTGAGCGGTATATCTCGATGCTAGAAGAGATATTAGAAGCATCAGTGCTGAAAATATATGACAGGGATGATGCAGAATATTTATTCCAACAGGATAACGCGTCCTGTCACAAATTCAGATTCTCGATGAAGTGGTTTCGTGGGAACGGGATCCGTCGCCTATAGAAAATTTGTGGCGCATGCTGAACCTAAAGCTTTCGAGTTATAGATTCAGTGACAAAAATGACCTAAGGAACAAAATTGTACAGGAGTGGGAGACACTTTCACCTGAAGTTTGTTTACGTTTAGTAGCGTCAATGCCTAAACGGTTAAATGCTGTTATTAAAGCAAATCGTGGTGCCATCAAATATTAAATTTATTATTAAAAACTTACTTAGTGAATGTTTATGTACGTAGTTTTATTTTAATAGCGCACAATGTATCTTTATTTTAAATATTTTGGGGTGCCCCAAACATATGTCCAAGGCTGTATGTATATATTGATGCCATTATAAAGGAATCGTTAAAGAAGCACCCAAAAGGAATGCGTTTAGACGAGAACACTACTCTAAACTCTGTCTTAGATGCTGATGACAGTACTCCTAACAGAATCAGACGATGATCTACAGAAAGGGATAGATACATTACAAAAAAAACTATAACACGAAAATATTGGCAAATAAAACCAAAACCATGGCTTTCCAGGTCAGACAATTAATGGAGAATTCTGTCGTGATATCCTAAGGTAGCTGAGAGAAGGTATGAGAAGGAAACATTCAAAGAAGTGACGGGTTGGGTTCTCCATCATGGTAAAACGAGGCTACATACTGTTTCCATTATGTAGCAGTTTTTTGAAAAACAACCTGGCCGTTGTTCCTCATCTAGCGTACTGGCCTGGCTTGATTCCTTGCTGCCATTTTCGAAAGATGAAAATAAAATTGAAGGGAGGAAATAATATAATAATATGTAGGAAATACGGAAAAAGGAAAGAAAGCGGGACCAATCTCGCAGAATCTCAAACAATTTAATTAATCTATGGCCACCGGTTTCGTGCACATTTGCTTGTAGTCGGGCCAAGACGCTGCAGAAATAGACTACAGGCTTAAAATAGATGCAAAAAACAGCATTACCAAGCATCACGGCAATAAAACAAGCTTTAAAAAACACAAACTAAAATTACACAAAAAATTTTTTGAAAAAAATTTCTTGTTGACTTGCCCTCTTTTTGGCATTTTAATTTGTTTTATTTTTAAGTTTGTTTTATGCCGTGATGCTGATTTCCGGAACTTATGGGCACCACGTCCGCGCTCCACGAAATCCTGAACAAATTCCATGTGATTGGAAAAACCAATTTTCTGTGTAATAAGTAAAAGATTTGTCATATACGATGCTTCATTCGGAGGAAATTATTTGCCAAAAGAAAACTTATATCCACGGTCAACCGCGTAGATTTTAATAATCGCTTTATCCACCTAGGCTGCAAGCGAACGCCTTCGTCTTGTTCATGCTTTACCTGTTATAATATCGTAAGTACGTAGCGGAATACAGTAATAACGAGGCCTCATATCTCCGCACAATAAATGAGATTACAGGTGGCTTTTCCGCCTGGCGTTATGGAAAATTATATTTGCGATTTTCTTCGGTAAAACGCGAGGATGATATACCGAGAGCATCGTAAAAATGCCAGTTAAATTAGTTTAAGTTCTAAAGCTATGTCCGTAATTCAACCGCATTTTTCCATCTTGTTTTAAAAGAATAACGGTCGGTATTACGAGAGCGCTTTTTTAAAATACGGTAGGTATATCAAGAAATAACGTCCGTCGGCACGTAAATTGAAAGAGGTGGAAACAAGTGAATGAAGTGCTTTGTAACTTGTCAGGCAATAAGTCGATTTCAGGATATAATGCAAAGAAATACGCTCTTTCTATTTCCTTTCTATTTCCTCGTTTTCTGCGAGAATATTTAAATTTTTTGCTATACTTGCTAACTTATTTATTTTGAAACTCATGCAGAGTGTGCTTGCGAAGGCCATAAGAGAGAGAAAAAGGCTCAAATGAGGAAATAAGTGCAGTTTTATTTTTCATTTTTATTTAAAAGGAGAAAGAAACAAAGAGCAAGTAAAGGCATGGCACTATATACATATATATATATATATATATATATATATATATATATACAAAGGATTGGAAAAGAACAAAGAATTACAAATATACAAATGCATTATCATAGCAAGAATAAGGTTAGAACTATTGGCATCTATATAAGTTGGTAGATATACAAGAAAATGTAAGTTCGCGCCATTTTCTTCGTGTGCTGGGTTAGTTTATAATAAAATATTATTTAGTTATAAAGAAAGTGTCTTATTATTCATATAAATAATAATACGGTTTATTAAAAATCGACATGCACAGATCGATATTTAGATACTAATATCCGCCAGTGTAAAAGTTAAATATAAATTCTCTAGCAGTAATACACTTAGGGGGCATAACTTAATAAGACAATAACATGATTTTGCAATTAGAGGAAATTCTATTGCTAAATTGACAGAAACTAAAATTTTACATATTTTTCAATACATGCTTCTACTTTCATCAGTCATGTTTTGTTTTAATTGAATATAAAAAACAATAGAATTTACTACCATAAGTGAATACGGCATAGTACTGGACTAACAACAGAAATGTATTGTGATTTATATTCTATAAATAAAAGCCGAATTAATTTATAAATATCAAGCGCTGTATATTGAAATAGCGGAGCATTATTAGCACAGTTCAAACATCTCAAAGAGGTCAAGTAGTCTCCTTGTTTAAAAATATATTACTATACGAGCGTATGTGTGCATGTTAGATTGGAAATTTTTCATTTTGACATCCGATATACAAGCTCCAGGCGCGAAAGAAAAGTGCCACGCAATTAATCCGGTTGCAATAATATCCTCCTCGGGCGATGTCGCTTTTATTGTGAATTGTACAATCGCACCCTCAATAAATCACGTGCTTCTGGTTAAAAACGTGCGGCACGCGTGTTCTATTTCATGCGGGACGTGACCCTTTGCGAAATTGCCGCTAGATAGCGGGTACAGTAATACGTGAGTGATTTTCATCTCTCCTTGTATGTTAATAAGAACAAAAAAGAATTTTTGTAAAGAAAACGACCATTCGATATCTAGTTATGTAATATTCTCACAATTAAAATAATCGCTGCAATTGTGTTAGGAATTTGTAGATGCATAATCACTATATATTCATTATAATGTGGTAAACTCTTTTCTTGAACGTTGTTAAACTTCGCTATAAGACTATATATTTTCCGTCACTTACTGAATGTACATAGTCTACTATTTATAGTGACTTTATAGTAATGAAGGATTTGGCAACTTTTTTATTGCTCCGTCTTTCTTTGTAATTATAATTTGTAAATCCATCTCAATGGACCGTGTAAGTGTGACGTCAATAAGTATTGTGGCTACAGTGAAAAGTTTTCTAACAAAACAAAGACACGTGATAAAACTAACCTATTCCTGTCAATTCCTTATGTTTACGTTGTTTACTGTGTTGTTTCGCGGTCGTAAGCAGCATTATTTTATTCGTTAAGTAGAATTATTAAATTCATTACAATTACAAAAATGAATATGTTTTCATGTACAAGACGTAAAGCTCTATTGTTATCTGTCAAATGAGCGTACAAATGTGGATAGTTACTACTGATTTAAAGAAGAAGATAAGCAGTTGACAAAAATAAAACAACTGCAATAAACAGGATACAAACAAATCTCACATGTGTATAAAAATAAGTTTTTAATTAAAAATTCTTTAACATGTAACAGTAAATTACCAAGCTCCATATTTTCAAATTCACCACAATCTTACACATACTTTCTTTATTTAATGTTAAAGTAGAGCACCAGTGGTTAATATATGTATGCTACTACACCATTTAGAGTTATGCCAAGTCTTTGGGCAGTATTCATATACGAAATGTGTTAATTTTTGCCAATCAAATAAAGCAGGCTCTCCAGATTTCATCTTAATATAGTTTAGTATAATATGTCAACTTGTAAATGTACGGCAGGCATAAGTTATATTCTTCTTAGAGATTGGTAACACATGGGCTGAAAAGTCCCGGGCCTAACACACAGATGACGCTAGTTTTATTGCAGTCACCTTTCTCTCAGTTAGTACTAACCTTCAAAAGACAGCTGTTAAAATTTCATGATATTCTATTCATTAGTTTGTGAGTTATTGTGCTAAGAGTCACGCTACTTTTATTATTTTCAAAACAATGGATCAAAAACAATTTCGTGTTTTAATTTTACACTGCTTCTTGATGGGAAAAAATACCGTTCAAGCGAAGCAACGGCTTGAAAAGTGTTATGGGGACTCCGCTCCATCAGAAACAACAACAAAACGTTGGTTTGCTGATTTCAAACGTGGTCGTAGAGACACCGATGATGCAGAACTCAGTGGACGTCCAAATGAGGCGGTAACACCAGAAAACATCAAAAAAATCCACAAAATCGTTTTGTATGATCGAAAAGTGAAGTTGAGTAAGTTAGCTGACATCGTAAAGATATCGAAAGAACGTATTGGATTTATATTGCATGAGCATTTGACTATGAGAAAGCTCTGTTCAAAGTGGGTACCGCGTTTGCTCACTGTTGACCAAAAACAAGAACGTGTTGATTCTGAGCAGTGTTTGGCCATGTTTAAACGTAACAAACCGGAATTTTTGCGTCGATATGTGACGATGGATGAAACATGGATCCATCACTTCACTCCGGAATCAAAACGATCGTCATCTGAGTGGACAGCAACTGGTGAACCTCGTCCAAAGCGCCCGAAAGCACAACAATCGGCTGGAAAGGTTATGGACTCGGTATTTTGGGATGTGCGTGGTGTAATATTCATCAACTATCTTGAGAAAGGAAATACCATCAACAGTGAATATTATATAGCGTTATTGGAGCGTTTGAAGGCCGATATTGCATGAGCATTTGACTATGAGAAAGCTCTGTTCAAAGTGGGTACCGCGTTTGCTCACTGTTGACCAAAAACAAGAACGTGTTGATTCTGAGCAGTGTTTGGCCATGTTTAAACGTAACAAACCGGAATTTTTGCGTCGATATGTGACGATGGATGAAACATGGATCCATCACTTCACTCCGGAATCAAAACGATTGTCATCTGAGTGGACAGCAACTGGTGAACCTCGTCCAAAGCGCCCGAAAGCACAACAATCGGCTGGAAAGGTTATGGACTCGGTATTTTGGGATGCGCGTGGTGTAATATTCATCGACTATCTTGAGAAAGGAAATACCATCAACAGTGAATATTATATAGCGTTAATGGAGCGTTTGAAGGCCGAAATTGTAAAGAAACGATCGCATAAGGCAAGGAAAAAATTTTGTTTCATCAAGACATGTGCACAACGCACCGTGCCACAAGTCAATCAAAACAATGGCAAAACTACATGAATTGAATTTCAAATGCTCCCACATCCACCGTATTCGCCAGATTTGGCTGCCAGCGACTACTGGCTGTTCGCAGACCTCAAAAAAATGCTTGCCGGAAAGAAATTTCGCACGAATGAAGAGATTACCGCTGAAACTGAGGCCTATTTTGAGGCAAAAGATAAATCGTTCTACAAAAGTGGTATTAAAATGTTAGAGCGGCGCTGGAATGATTGCGTTGCTCTTGATGGAGATTACGTTGATGAATAAAGCTAATTTTGAACCAAAAAACCCGTGTTTTCTTTGTTAAGCCCGGGACTTTTCAGCCCATGTGTTATATATTTCATCAACCGATAACACAAAATCTCATGTTGAGTTAGATCTCCACAATACAAGTTCAACTGAAGTTTCATTTCATTAGAGTAATTAATAGTTGATTTTCTTTAAGTATATTTGCTCCAATTCATCGTAGATAATGTTTTAAAGTTAAGCAAATGAATAAGGATTCTAATAATAATTGTAATAAACTTCATAATTTTACTTAACGATCACCATAGTGCTGCTTACGGTCGCAAAACAGCACAGTAAATAACGTAAACATTAAGAATTGACAGGAATAGGTTAGTTTTATCACGTGTCTTTGTTTTGTTTGGAAACTTGTCAGTGTAGGCACAATACTTACTGACGTCATCACTTACACGGTCCATTTCGGACTCGTAAAATACTGCTTAACCATAGAATAAACAGAAGGGACACATGTGTCGACTTCTTTGATGTTTGTGTGTCTTATTTTATCACCTTCAATATAAAGTGAAGTTAGCTAGCCACCATATTGAAAATAATGAAATGATAGGAAATTCAAACAACAAAATTCTAATTATAATTTAACCTGTTCATTTGTAAGCAACATGCTTGAAAAAACATTAGTAAGGAAAATAATGCGATGTGCTTTTATTTTAGTTACAACTATAAAACTATAAAAGTTGTTTAAGTGTTCAAAATTAAGAATAGCAGACATTGTGCTACACTTTGGACTTACGATAATTATTGTCTTAAAGAAAAACTAAGCAAAGACAAACGATTTGTCTTCGTAAAACACTTGAAGCCCTTTTATAAAACCATCATGACTAATCACACTTCCTCAATTGATAATCGATAATTAGAATTTCCAGTAATGTATCTTATAAGATTACTGGGTGATTCTAACATGTTTCATTACTATATCACACTTACAATGTACCATACTACTAAAGCAATAATAAAGTGGCATATTTCAATTTGCAGATATCGGAAGTTAGAGGTATAATCCTGGACCGGAGTGACAGATTGTTACATATCGCATTAGACTTATTACCGTGTCGAATTTCACATTACTCAGTTTAGTTCGATCCAAGAATATACCCTTGACTTCTAATCACTGTTAATTTACAAAGAACTTAAAAAATTAACATAATAGAGAAATGAAACAACAAATCGTGTTTTAGTTTTTGTTATAAATGACTCACTCTGAATCTATATTACAGTTTTGCATGGTACAATGAGAATTTCTTCTCTTCCTTCTACTACTACTATCACTACTCATTTTTGTCTTATAGTCTAAATAGACAAAATATAAATAAACAATGAAATAAAAAAGAAAAACGGGAATGAAGTAACTAAAATAAAAAAGAAAAACGAGAACGAAGTAACTAAAATAAAAATGAAATAAAATAAAAACAAAAACTCTGCATATAATGTAACACAAACATTTTGGAGACTGTACGACGTATTTCGAAAGCAAATTCTGCCAAATACTGGTACACAAGGTTATGTAACGTAAATAAATACGGTAAATGAAATGAAATTGTTTTCTCATATTATTTTCAATGCGATTACGTGCAGGCATGCCGAAGAAATGCTACAGGAACTGTAGAAAGTATCCTGTTATTCTGCGGCTTAACTCTTTTTGATAGCAGCTGAGGCTTTAGCATTAAACTGTTAACGTTAAACGTTCCTCGGCGAATAAGAAGTAGTTCTGGTGATTTAGGAATATCGATTGTTTGTAAATAAATAAAGGTGATATATTCGAATTTCTTCAGCCGCAATATATAACTCACGCAATTTACACGTAATATACTATCGTGGCCCCATACGTGTTAGACACTACGTTTTACGGGATTTGTGAGAAAATACTGAAAATAAATTAAAACTACATATACAGAAAAGGTTCTTAATGGTAATTTATTGTCAAAAATAATATTTTGTATATCAACCACGTGCCCTTATTACAGCACGAATCCTCTATGGCATACTTGATACAAAAGTATCGCACAGACGTGGTGAAAGTTTTTCCCATTCTTCCGAAATTTTTGTTTTTAAACTAGCTCTCAACAAGAAACACTTTATGTTGTTTCTCTAACATGGTAATACATAATTTAATTGATAAGACACGTTCTCAATAAATTGACTTTGCTACAAGTTTAACTTTCGAAAAGTATTACCGTTCCACGGCGTTCCCAAGTTTAAATGAAAATCGTAGGCTACTTTAAATGAAAATTTTATTGTAGGCATGGTATTTATCCCAAAAGTGCCGAAATGATGGCTGATTAAGTAAATTAAATATTGCCATCCTACAATTGGTTTGGTCGCTGCACAGGAACAGCGTACATATGTTTACGCTATTTTATTTTCAGTGGGTAGACTAATTGAGTGAAGACGCAGAGACTTATACAATTGCGGTCAGCACATGCACTTGTCTTCAATAAACGGTTCTGCTGTCAAAATCGAGCAGCTCGTTAACGAGATAATCGCCAATGACAGTGACGTCTAATAAATTTGACATTTTTCTGTGATGTATGGCACATTCCGGTAACTATCTAAATTTATTTAGTTAACTCAACAGCATAGCATTACCAAACATGCAAAATTTATTCAAATCGTTCTTGTTTCAAATAATATTAAACGACTACATGAACACCGTACTCTTCATTGCAATTTGCTACATCAGCATAGCACCCGCGAAAGGACTAGGAGTAATGAAACCAATGATGAAGGCATCAAGGGAAGAATTTTACCCGGCTGTTACGGAAGTAGGGTCAAACGGTAAGACCTACAATGGAATGTATGTGAACGGTCGTGCGGTAGCGACGGATACAGAGGTGAATTCGGATGATATACAAGTATGCGGCTTCATCAGAGTACCATGCACGCATATCACAGAAAAAATGCTCATCGTTGATGATGTAGGATATTTGACTTTTCCGTGGTATCCTAATTTTACTAGGTTAACACAAGATATGGTACACAGGACGCTTCCCTCAAATCCGAAAGAGTGCGTTGCAGTTGCTGCTACACACGATCCGGTCTTAGTCACCATCAGAGGGCAGAAAGCCGAATGCTCTGGTTGTCAACACATGGATACACTCGTCTGCGATTATCAGGTCGTGGGTGTTATATTTCGGGATGGAAGAATTTTAGAGTGGACGAAAATGATAGAAGTTGTAGAAAAATATATAGGAAGGGATGATGAGTCGGAATTTCTGAAAACGTTTGAGAAGCGCGGAGGTATGGGAACAGCCATGGTAAGGTCAGGTGGTGGAGGAAATAGTACTTCTGGTGTTGATACTTATTCGTTTTATAAACATATGGTGTTTATTACAGTCTTTGCTGCTCTATTTTAATCTGCTACTACATTTTTTGTGCCATTATTATGTATGTGGTAAACTATGTAACACAAAGAAGACGTCTTATGCGATTTGTAATGTTTTGTAATCGAAATGTTATGTACAGTGCCACTCATCAATTGTAAATCGTATTCGAGCTATAAGTTAAAAAAAATAATAATAATCATTGCAATTTGAAAAAAAAAACAGTGATATTACCCTTTGTATCATTCTTTGAACCATACAAAACATAGGAGAGCGAGTATGATTACCGTATTATATAGAAAGAGCTTTGTTTTAATTTGTGAAGTAAAGTTACTTTTATAACGTACTTCCACAAATTTCAGATCAGCGAAGTTAGTGACATGATATATTGTGCTATTTCAGTTATTATACTGAAAAAGATCAGAAGTACGTGAAATCGATACCGTTTACTGATAAGTTCTCATTAACACGCCGGTTAGTTTTTCTTCAACTTATAGTCATATAATTAGATATGTTATGATTATAGTTAGCTCTAAACTATAGTTCTGATCCCGCTTTTAAAGTGAATTTTAAATGAAATAATATCCAACACAATTAAATAAGTAAATTACAACCTAGTATTTTCGTATACCGTAGAAAAAAATCATTTAGCATAACTGGAGAGAAAGCGGTAAGAAAATCGTTTTATATCTAAATAATATTTGTAAATTGTAATTCATAGTACTCCGATCTGAAGTTTCTGACAAAATGCATATCTCATTGTGAATATTTTAAAAACATTATAATACCATTACAAAATATTCATTAATTTATTGATTAATATAGAATGACTTTACTTAAAATATAATACTATTACCTCGTACAGCGCAGCAAAGATTATAGATGTAACACAATCTTTACAACGTAACAAGCAGATAGGTAGATCTTCTGATACAACAATCATAAAAAGGTGTCGCAAACTAGAATTTTTATAAATTTCCAAAGTGCACGTAAAATATGGGGATTAATTTTGAAGAATTGATTGCTGCCAATAATTTTGATACACAATTTGTATGGTTCCCTGTACATTGAATTTCCGATTCTAGCCCCAAAGTTGTACTTGAATTAAAATATTGTTATAGTGACACGATATTTGAAAGGAGTTTGGAATACCTTTGAATTTAAGCTTGGTAGCTGAATTTGATCAAATCTATGTAAATTTTGCCGCATTTTACACAGTGCGACAAATAAATTTCGAGACTGGCCGTGAGAAGAGTCACTGAAACAAAAAATCTGAATATTTCTCAATTCTCTTATTCAAAATATTTTCTTCCAGTTCCAATACACTTATTACAGCGATTCAAATGCGTGTTTTAGCTCACTTCGATGTGGACAATTGCTTTGCTACCGAAGAATGTAATGATCATTATTTTTATTTTTAATGAAACCTTTTTGACTTGTGGTGAATTTTCCGACTTCCATTTTGCACTTTGACACTTGTTTTTTGGGCCGTACTGGGTGTTTGGCTGGTTCGTCACTCGTAACAATTAATTTCAGGAAGTTTGGATCATTTCTGGCAGCTGAAACGACTTCTGATGATTGACACGCACCCATTTTTAACCATTCGTCAATGTGTGTGGAATAAATTTTGCACAGACCTTTCTTTGCCCAAATCTTCGTGAAGAATGATTTGGAACGTTTCCTTGCCAATACTTAAGCGCTCCTCCATCATTTTCAACGAACTTTGGGATCATTTTCAATAAAACCACGTACTTCTTTGACCATTTCTTATGTCCGATCTAGAATTGGCCTTGTTTAACGATTATCATCTTCTAACCTCTTTCTGTCTTTCAGTAAATGTTTATGCCACTCAAAAAAAATGCTGTACTCAGACAATCATCGCCGTACACTTGCTGCATCAATTTGAATGTTTCTGATAAACTTTTCTGATAAAATTTTGCGTCAAATTTAATAACCGCTCTTTGTTCCATACCAGTATTTCAATATCGACACAAAAGTTACTTTGGGAGAACTGTCATAACTTTTAACTATTTATTGACCGATTGAAGCAAAGTTGGTATTATTGGAAAGAGAAATGTCACAGGTTTTAAATCTGCACCTGCCCACATAGATGGGGCTACTAGTATTCTTACATTCTATAGTTGTAATGTGCAATGATTTTTATGTATATCATCTTGTAAACTATTATACATTGAACTTGTCATAACATAAAAATCCAAAAAAGAACTACTAACGAACGAACAGCTGATCAACAGTCTATATCTGTAGGTAAAGCTCTGCAGGACAAATGTATATCTGTTTCGCTCAAATACAAAGTGGTTCAAATTGGTTTCTACTCAGGTTTCTTCCGATTTTAGTAGTACTCTAGTTCTGATGCGTAGACAAGTTATAGACTACCCAAGCTTACCAGAGGTTGTCACTTTCCTTTATTTCGTTGAGAAAGGTTTAATTTTAATCCATGACAATGCTAGACTACACACCGCTCCTTTTAGGTCTTAATACTTAGATGAAGTCGAAATTTGCAAGACTTTACTTAATGTGCCAAACATCATACTGTTGGTTTTACTTCTTTATCCGAGAAGGTACCTTATTCTATCTTTTATACGTAACTAAAAGGCGCGCCTTCAACCTGGAATTTATTATTTTTTATGACAAACGACAAACCTATGCAGACTAACAATGAAGAAAATTTAATTTAACATTTTATTAAAATATACCGAAAGACTCATAATCCCTTGAAAATTTGTCGTTAAGACCACAATTGGTAGAGTAGCTAGAATGAACGGAACCATTAGGAAAAAATAGGAATTTTGTTTTACAAGAGTAGCTTTTGTTTTTCTATCACGTCTTGTTAGACTTTCCACTATTTTTTGTAGGAAAGGACGAAAAAGTCAAAAATGTATAACTGAGAAACTCTGATCAAACATTTGGTTAAATAAAATTAGAAGAATTGACAAGAATAGATCGTAACCATTTTATCGCTAAAAGAAGGTTGACATTAAAAAAAATAAATATTTCCGCCTAACTTTTGGTTGATGAGGTACGTGGAAATACGCTTGTCGCGCCAAATGGTTCCTCCCCTGTAAATACGCCTCGCGCTCGAAATCGATTTTTATTAAATTGACAATCTAATTTCCTCGTTCAAAATTCTCTATAATTCAATTCCGATCCATTTTGCTCGGTCTGCTCTTAATTGAAAAGTGCACTCTGTTATGGTCGATAGCATCGCTTTTCAATTCAGTTCGATTGTGAATGCATATGTAACAATAATTCCTCGATAAAACGAATTTCACGTTGCACGCGTTTCCGCCGTAAAGAATGTCGATTTCTATACATGGTATAAGTTCCTGCATAACTTCAGTTTTTCCTCTCTTTTTTTCCTTTTTCCTCCCTTCCGGCTAATCTAAAATACTTAATACGGTAAAGTTTCTATACCCACTTATTTCAGCAACATGCAAAAACAAACGTCAAACTTGACGGTAAAAGTAAAATCGTTGTGTTGATCAATCAGCTAAAATTAATTGGCTCGCTAATAAATAAACCAAAAATACAACCCTTCATATTTTCTGGTAATCTTGAAACAATTTCTGTATCCAGATTTCGGTACTAGTTTCTTGAAGACACAAGAAAGTTATCGAATAAATTGAACATTTTACGACGTTAGATATATTCCAACGGGAATAAAGAAATAAAAATGGAACATTTTTGATAACCGTTTATTAAAATAAATAAAAAAATACTTGATTGGAATTAAGGGTCTTACACCTCGAACGATTTATTATTCATATTTTAAAGTTATTTAGTTAAATTTATTAGTTTCTATTTGAAACAGTCGAGTGAACGGCATATTTATACATGCGTAAGAAAATAATATTTACAAAGGAAAGTTATTAAATAAGTCACGAACTGCTGTGGCTGAAAATAGCAGCAGAAAATCCAGCTTCATGATACTGAGGTGACAGTTACCGTACGCGTACGCAGGCAGTGTTAAAATGGGGGCCATGCTCGAAGAGTGTACCGTGGAAGAGCAGCGTGCTGTTGCGCGTTTTTTTTTTTCTAGACAAAAGGACTTCCTACAGAAGATACCCATAAGGAAATGTCTCTTGCTTACGGTGAAAAGTGTTTATCGCGTGTAAAGCCGTGTATAACTGGGTCGGGAAATTTTCTCAAGGGCCCCAGAATGTTGACGATCAGCAATAGATAGCATAGCAACTGCAATAGGGTGTTCTCAAACATTTTGGGGGTGATAACGATGTTCAACGAAGGATACGCATGTGGTTCACACGGCAACCGAGACACCTTTATGCAGCAGGCATCGGGGCATTGATAAAACGATGGGATTACTGCATTAATGTATATGGAGACTTTGTTGAAACATAAAACTTATTCTTGGCTAACTATTTCTCTAATTATGTTTATAACTGCTTTTTGTGACCTACTTACTGACTATTCCTCGTACTTCAGTCGAGAAACAAAATTTCGATGCTAAATAAAACATTTTATTTGCTGAAGTATTTAAGTCCACGAATTAAATCAATTAGTTCCTTAATTCTAGAAAATAACAAATTGAATTGTATCAGTTCATTGTTTTCTGTTTTCGCAGGAGAGTTATTAGATTTGCTAAACACATCGGAATACAATGCTGCTGAATTTCACTGTCAACTATAAAATACATTTAGGTCTACTGGAAAAAGCAATGAAGTAGTGAGTTCAAGGACCGTCGTCCCCGTTCATGATGAACAGAAAAGTTGCAAAAGTAAGAGAAAATCGTCACCATTTCCAAAAGTTTCCAGGGCAACATTGTTGGAAGTCGTGACTAAAACTTTAAGCTATCGGAAACTGTGTGCACAATGGGAGTCGAAAGTGGTGATAGATGCTCGTAAAGATTACAGAATGGCATCTGCACATGGTTTTCTCGACCGCGTTAACCACGATATGGCAAAGGTATTCATCTCCCTGAATACCTTCGCCATATCGCCACTAGTGATGAAACGTGGATTTCGTATGTCAATGGCGAAACGGAACATCTACGCCGAAAAAATTCAAACAAATCCAGTCATAAATGAGAATCATGGCAACCATATTCTAGGACCAAAGGAGCATGCTATTGAATGACTTTATTACATTTGTCGAACCTGTCGAAAATCATTACATCAAAACTGTACTCTCACAAAGCTCCAGATATGTCCAGAAATGTCTTTGGCGACAAATCCACGATGTGAATAAGATATCGAAAATTCATCGCAGGGGATTTGTATGTACATGACCAATTGTCCACTGAAGTGAACGATCATCTTACTCGAAGGCTAGTGACTAACCATTCACACAAAACCTGGTTGGTATATTCGATAGCGTTTGGTTAGTCATAAGTTACATTAAATATATTTGCAATGGTGATCGACTGTCTTGCTACCGTCGCCTCGGCCTGACTTTAAAGCTCCGACAAATGGGCTTTAAACCTCCTCTTTAGAAGAACATAATTGTATAGATAACGATTTTCCTCGGAGGTAGGTACAGATACGCGAGATAACTATATGCCTCACACTCACACTGACTACGCAAACTTAATTGATATCAATACATTTATCCCATCGCTGTATCAATGCCACAATTCCTACTGCATAAAAGTGTTTGGCTTGCCGTCTGAACCATGTACGTACCTATTGTTGAATATTGTTATCACCCTCCAAATGTTTGCCGTCAAGATGCTTTTTGCGTGCACCAAACAGATGATAGTCGCTTAGGGTTAAGTCGGGATTGTAAGCTGAATGTTCAGAAATCCCCACCCCAATTCTGTAATTCTCGCCTGAATCAAGTGAGCCGAATCCGGCCCGGCATTATCGTAATGCAGCAATATTCTTCTCGCCAGTATGATTCAGTTCGAATTGTCTCTTCCACTTGCCGAACTGTTGCATTTGTCGCAATCTGAACGGGGTGGTTACTTTGTTGATCCTCAACAATTTTGGAGCGCCCTTAAGAGAATTTTTCAACCCAGTTATACACGGTTTTACGCGAGAAACACTTTACACAATAAAGCGGACACATTTCCTTATGGATATCTTTTGCAGGAAGTCCTTTTGCCTAGAAAAAGAAGACGCACAACAGCACGCTACTCTTCCACAATACACTCTTCGAGCTCGGCAATTGTCACTTCAGTATCATAAAGCTAGATTGTGCTAACACATAGTGACAAATAGTGAAAGGGTAACAAAATGTATTCAGGTGAAATTTGTACGTAAATGTTTGGACTTTACTGATTGTATGTAAGAATTTTATATTTGCATGTAATAATTTATAATAGAGCTTAACGAAAGGAATTTTGTCTTGCTTCCAAACTTATGGACGGTAGTGCACATTAATTTCCGTTGTCTCCAAGGAATAAATTCCAATTACTTTGATCTTACCAACGTTAAATTAATTAATACCGAATACCATAAAAATCTTTATTTCACAAATTAGACGTTGATAAAATCAAGAAAAATTTATAAGTCTTCGCTATGTTTGTACATAACTTACCTTGAAGGTTAAATTATAAGTACTATTGGAAAAGGAAGCAATATAATAATAACAAAAATACTAACAACAATAATAATAACAATAACAATAATAATAATAACAAAAATTATAATTAATCTAAAATTACAATTTAACGAAAAACAGATTAATTGATCAAATTCATACGTGCTTACGTATACATGTATTACCTGAGGAATTAGCAAACCATTCAATTAACACATTTGTATGCGAGGCCAACTTAAACAAATAATGTATTCTACATCAGAACTTTCTTATGTTAAATATTTCTGAAACGGCACGTAGTTTAAACATTAAACTACAATTTCATCACATTTCGATTTTACGGAGCTATAAAGTTATTTTTTGCTTTCATGTCATCTTTCCTTTGGCATAAAAAATAAACATATACCCGCGTAAACATGTAGAACTTATGAAAGTAAAGCATAAATTGAATCAAAAGAAGTCGCGACCTACTATTGCTAGATACTTTCAATCAAGTTATGCAAAGATGTAAACAGATGACTAACAGGTGTGTTACAACACAGTATGTTAAACACAAACATAACCTTAAAAGAAGCATTAAACAGCATTTAAATGAAAGAAACAGATACTTACATGTCAGTTAATTCCATTATCTCGAACCGATGTTATCACAGTAATACGTATACGGTAAAAAACTGCACTTTACACTACGAGGAAAAAAAAACAAACGTACACTCGTGAAATATATGAGCACTGAGTAATCATTGCCTGGCGAAACCCATATCGTCCGCTCCACTTTTATTTTATTTTTATTTTAGGCGAGAGTGCAAGATAGTACCGTCGTCAGAACGAGTCCGAACCATAACCTATACCATACGTCCGGTAGATACACAACGCACTACCATTAAACTATAGAAATAGAAATTCTCGGGCGAGGAGAGCGGTTTAGAGCGCGACGGAATTTTCTTATCTGGAATGCGTTAAAAAGAGACGAGATACGGTTATCGCGAAAGCCCAAAGCGAGAGCTCAAACGAGCGTTATTCTGTTCGGTTGTCCGCGTGTTGTTCTTCTATTGTGTGGAGCGGAATACACGCCGCGATGATTTTCTTCTGCTTTTCAAATGCTGACGGAAAACAGCACCCGTAACTCAAATCTTAAATATTTCAGGAGATCGGACGATAAAGAAGATGAGTTTCCGTGCACGTGCATGCATTTTTTTTCGGGTTACTCGTTCAAAGCGCGCGTCTCCGGATAGCGCGCTGCAATGAATAGACGGCGCACGAGCTCGGATTGTATTCGCGAATGAGACGCGGAGATATCGTAGCTGGCGACGAAAACGTTTAAAGCAAGCGAAAATCTTCAATCCTTGAAGTCGATAGCGTATGTTTTTTCTCTTAGAAGGACGAATTTTGAAGCAGCAGGTAAATTTAGAACATCAAATAAATGTGTGCTTCCTTTATAATTGGATGAGGTGTACCGCAATCTTTAATTACTGCTTGTATTTTACCTACACCATTTAATTTGTTAATTAATATAAAATATTGATAAGCACGAATGTATGCTGATAAAGATTAAATTCATCGTCAATCCCGCTTCCAGGTTGTTACAATGGCGGAGAAATGATACGATCATTTCCCGGTATACTATTTATAAAATAATCGCTAATTAAATCTGAATTGGTCAAATCACTCGGATATTGCTTCGCCGTTAGCGAATGCCAAGATAACTAAGGTTTTTCCAGAGCAGCTGACTACCTCGAGAATGCAATGCAAGATCAAAGTACGCTCTCTTTTCGAGTTTGTCAGATTCATAATTGCCTTTTAATCACAGGCTCTCCATTCTACAAAATTTGTTCTATACTTTTTCTCGCAAATTCATCAACAATTTTAAATTATCACTAAGTGACGGAATATACTTCGTGAATCTACACGTAACGCATATCTATCAATGAATTGTGTAATTTCAAAAATATTGATGTTATGCAGATGCGGCAAACAATGAAAGTTCACCTGTAGTATATCAGACTCGAATTCAGGCATATGTATTGTTGTGATATCCTGAAATGTAGAGGTAATGGGTTCACAAGAACGCATAGCAATGCCCAACATACAAAGAAAATATCAAGGTCGGGCAGTTCCTAACTTACAACTCCATTACTAGCGACATCAATATCTCTCACGGTAATAACAAAATCAGTTCCAACCCCATTCAGGAATGAAGAGCAAAATTGAGGGGTTGTTTGCTTGAAGCAGATGTTTAAATTTCATTTTAATTTCATAACAATACAATTGATCTGTTTGTTAGTGACTAATGAATCTTCCAAAACGTTGAGAAACACTTCATAGTTGCGCCAATTTTTTTACGTTCTATGTGTATCAGGACACGATGGAAAGGGTAAACACCCAAAGCTGCTAGGAATATAAATACCAGCATCACCACCACGTCCGCCGTGATTACACCGATAAAAGGTATCATTCTTAAGTAGTGTGTGAGTGGTTAAAGAAATTAATAGTAATTTATAGTCACTCGGTTACCTTGCACTCTGCCTTTGTTAATCATAGCCTGGTCGATAGACTATGATCATCAAAAATGATATCTTGTTTATTGCGTTTTATTGTAAAAGCGTATACAGTGAAATTCCCCTTCGCGGACACCCCTCTTACACGGACACCTCCCTTAAACGGACAGTTTCTCATGGTCCCAACCGGCTCTCATATAACTTCCATTGTATTAACTCTTTCTTGGACGGACATTCTCTTGAATGGACGCGGACACGAGAAGATGTTCTCTTAACCGGACAAAAAATAAAACAAAAAGAAACGCCTTATCGTATTTTTATATCGAAAGTATTGCTATTACATTTCTCAATCGCGCCTCACGACAATTTCGCTGGGACTTCCCCGAGTAAACCGGAGATCTACAGACTTTAATCTTTCGGTACAAACGCAGTATATGTCGTGCATTTCTGCCTGGTGTGAATTAGGGACTTCCCCAAGTTTGTCGGGGATTTACCGTTCTTATTCTGTGGGTGTACGCTTTCGATTGAATCTGCTTTCAATATTAGTCAGACGTCTATGTGGAAAAGACACAGTGGGCGACACATTCATTGTAGAAGTGGCTCCAAGCAGAAAAATTCTCACGCTTAAACAAAAAATTGAGATTGTTGAAGTTTACAATAAAGAGAAATTAAGTGTAAGAAACTTATCCAAGCGTTTTAATATTGGGAAAACACAAGCTGCAGATATAATTAAACATAAAAAATCCTTCTAAACAAATGGATGTCGAACAGTAATTTGAATGAAAAAGAAGTTTTTGACGGGTGATGGTACTAAAATTGAGAAATTGTGTTATGACTGGTTTCTAGTAGCTCGGCATAAGGGGATTCCTTTAACAGGTATGCATATGATTTTTTTAGATAAGGTTTTCTTGTATTAACGCGTTGATTTTCTTTTCATATTAAATTCTAAATTAGACAAAAAAAGTGAGATTACAAATAGGTTTATGGTGACAAAAACGTAAAAACTTATTTTTTTTTAGGTCCGCTAATACGATGTAAAGTAAGAGAAATAGCCCCTTCTTTGGGAGAAGGAGCTTTGGTTAATGCTGAAAATGTTTCATCGTTTTTAAAAAATTACCCTTCTTTGATTAAAGGATATTCACCGAGAGACATCTATAATGCCGATGAGACAGGCCTGTATTTTAGGGCTCTACCCCACACAAAAAGCCCACATTAAAGAAGGAAAAATGTGTTGGGGGAAAGTATCCCAAAGAGAAGTTTTCAATTTTGCATTGTGCAAATATGACGGGTGAAAAAGAAAAACTCCTAGCCATTGGTAGGGCAGCTAAACTCAGAGCTTTTAAATACATTAATATATATAACCTGCCTGTAATTTGGAAATACAATAAGAAAGCTTGGACGACAGGACAAATTATGACAGAGTGGTTGCAAAACCTAGATTGGAGAATGGCTAAAGAAAAAAGAAACATTTTGTTATTTTTAGACAATGCGGGATCTCATCCGAAAGACGTTCGCTTAAATAATATAAAAATATTATTTTTACATCCTAATTGTACATCAGCTTGTCAACCACTTCACCAGGGAATTATAAAGAATTTTAAAACTTATTACCGAAGGCTAATACTCAAACATCTGCTAGTAAACATTGAAACTGCTGGTACAGCTTTTGAGTTAATAAAGAAAATTACTAATTAATACCACTGGATGCAGTTTATTTGGGAAAAGCCGCTTGGGACCAAGTAGCCAAAGAGACAGTTCAAAATTGCTTCTGCGAAGCAGGATTTAATCATGTGAATATGCAAAGTGAAGACCAGTTAACTGAGGGTGATACATTTGATCTAGAAGATGATTTGCCTCCTAGTGTGCTTTCAGATATCCTCAAAAATAAGAATTTATTGAAATTGACGGATAATGAAAACCTTAAAGATTTTTTGAACGTAGATGAAGATTTGTTTGTTGAAGATCCAGATTCAGAACAAGAAATTGCAAATCCAGTTGAAATACAAGAACTTTCGGAAGATTCTGATGTCGATGAGGTTCCAGTGTCAACAGAAGCTAACCCAAATTACGGTAAAACTATTACCCTGACTAAGCAGCTCAAAAGTTTTGTTGAAAATCATGGAGATACAGAGTCTTTGGAGGTTCTTTCTAAATTAGAAATACGATTTCAAGACGCCATTTTAAAGAAAAAGAGAAGACAAACAACAATATATGATTTTTTTCGTCCTTAAAGTGACTATTCATGTCATTGTTTTGTATTACATACTACATTGTATGTATATATCTAAAGGGAATAAACTTTTTTTTCTTAAGTTTAAAGTTTCGTATTTATTTTAAAAACATTTATATACATATACGATTTAAATGTCGGAGTTTCTTTAACATATTCATTTTTCGTTAAAACACGATTTTTGTTGTATCTACTACATATTTCTTTCATGCGGACAGCCCTCCTGAACGGACATCTTCAGTTAGTCCCATTGGTGTCCGTTCAAGGGAGATTTCGCTGTATAGACTATCGAATATTTCCTTGAATCTTCACAAATAGTTTTGTGAAGTTTACCTTAAGCGATATTATATCATGTCGGTTTGGTTAACTTCCAGGGATTTACGAGAGTCAACGGTTTCACGTGAGTTCTTCCGAAAACAAATACTGTAGTCCGTTAATTGCAACTAAAATGTAGAAAATGTGGAAAATGCACAGAAAATATCTCAAAGATTCCTGAGTGATGCCTCCTATACGACAACGTGCAGTCGAGGGGATTATTGGACGACATCACGGCGGTTCTTCTTTCTGATAAATTGGCTGGAGAATCAATCATAGTCACTACACCATATCACGGTGTTGGAACCAATGCAAAAAAAATAAGGTTCGTTGACAAGATTCAGCCGCACCTAGAAGAACCATCCCTGAAGGAGATTTTTATCTGGAGCACTTGCTTATATGACATCGGTTTGAATCAGTAACAATTTCATCGCAACTATGGTGAAACGCTACCGGTCTTTGGTACGACTACTCTAAACACCTGAGCACTAATGTGTTAAACTAGCGTGTTGCGAAAAACGGTGACAATTGCGGGATAAATGGAATTCTATAGCGTTTAAGGAAGAATCCTAGTTTTTCTTTACATCACGGTAGAATAAATTTGTTAAACAAATTTATCGTTAATATTTCCAAGGATGTACTGAAATACCTTGCTGACTGCTAAGATTTTTTCTCTATTTTTTTTATTCATTGTTATTTGGATAAATTCATAAAAATTTTGAGCTTGTATCCACTTCTAAAAGAATTCCTAGAAAATAACACCAAGATAAGAAAACGCTGTAAGTACAGTTTTCTCATGGTATTAGTCAAATCAATTCACGAGAAAGACATGTGAGACATAAAACGTTAACACATGGACATGTTTCTGCCTTTCCGGCGTCATCAGCGTGGTTTCGAGCAGTTTTATGCTAACACATGTAATTCTCTCTCTGCTTCTATTACCATACTTAAGCTTACGATACAAATGAATACTCCTGGCGCTAACTAGTGCCAAGAGAAAGAAACATTTGTCCGCAAAATCAGACAGCGTGCAATTCATGGATTGCTCTCTCCCGCGAAGGCGTTTTTGCACCAAAGGCAGTGCGTAGGGAAACTGCACATGTGAATGATTTCTAAAGGCTTACCATGACGTATTTAAAACACATCTAAAAGAATGCCTAGAAAATAACACCAATCATGGTATTAGTGAAATCAATTCACGAGAGAGACATGTGAGCATAAAACTGCTAGAAACCACGCTGATGACGCCGGGAAGGCAGAAACAGGTCCGTGTGTTAGCGTTTTATGTCTCACATGTCTTTTTCGTGAATTGATTGCACTAATACCATGAGAAACCTGCATTTACAGCGTTTTCTTATCTTGGTGTTCGTACCCACTTAATAGAAACTAACATATATATTTTCAATTCAATAAAAAATATATGAATAAAAAATGACACTGCCCAACACAATTTCTGCTGACTTCAATATGACACTTGTTTTTTACTAATTTGGGGGTGCTCAATCCAAAAATCATATTAGCTTTTGCGTATCACGTCAAAATTCAACCCCATGCCGTACTATGCTCTTTGAAGAATCACTAATGCGGCTAAATTGTTACTTAGGAACTGATAAGATATAAAGAATGTATAAAATTTTAATAATTCTTTTAGTTATTTAAATACATTAGGCACGAGTATAGTACAAGTACTTGCTTTAATAATCACGAAAAAATCACAAGAGTACTTGTAAAAATACAAACAACTATCAGGAAATAAATTTTCGTTTGCTGGCCTTTCTGCTATGTATTTTGGTTTGGTAGTTCTCTTGAATACATCGACAGTAGTTGGACATTATATGAGGATCCCGTCTTCCTTAGTACCGACTTTCCATAGTTTTTAAGTCTTGATGAAATCCCTTGCCTTACAGCACCTAAATTTTCGGGAAACCTATTAAGATGACTATGAAGCAAATGAAGCTTTATGCTCATGTTACAACCTAGGCGGTGAAATTTTTGAAGCATTAATTTTATTAGATCTTTGTAATTGGAGGCTTTTTTCTTTCCAAGATAATTGTTCGCAATCCGTAGTGAATGAAGTCCAGGCCTCTTTCTCAGACTCGTTCATAGAGCTAAAGAAATTTGGATACGTCGTTAAAGTTCTAACTTGAATACCTCAGTTTCAATTTCTTCGTAACGTAATCATGAAGACTTTTGACATATGTATTTGAAACAGTCCCCTTGCAAATCTAGAGCATTAAAATATTGCTTCATAAGACCCAATTTCGGCAAACAAGAAATTCCGTAGAAAAACGAACGTGACGTCATAGGGAAAAATGGTTTTAGATTTGGCAAGCATCAAATTTTAATCAGCAGAAAAAAAGGATTTGTTGGCAGTGTAATCATTCGAGTAAGCTATCACTAATTATTACCTAGTCATAGTATTACTAATACAAGTTGCTTCTGTGCAAAATTCGAGAATAGATTTCTTTGTATCAAATGTGCAAGTATATAGTGTCCAATTATAGTAATCATACTACTGATTGTTTTGTTTGCAGCTACTGTAGTTACAATTAAGTTGGTTGTTAACAAGGTACGTAACACAAAATCATAAAATATGCACACGTGTAAAATAATTACGCTATAAACGTATTACTAATACACAACATTGCTCATATTATTAATAGATATTCTATAAATACAAAAGAATATAACGTGGAATACACACATCAATGCGCTGGTGAAGAAGAACATCAAAACAATAGCTGCTGTAGGAAAAATTAGGTACATATTACCAACCCCACTAAACAAACATATATAACGCGTTATTCACGTCTCGCAATAATTACTTGATGACTGTCTGGGGAAACACTTCTAAAACAAACCTAAATAAGATATAAAAGCAACAAAACAAAATCCTTAAAATGCTGTGCTCGCTAGACATATGAATACCAACACAGATTTTATATATAAAAAAAAACAGGAATTGAACATTAATTAATTCCTAGCAGTAAACAACCTACTGGTACTCTATAAAATTTAAAAACATCCTTTTAAAACCAACATAAAACTAACAAAGAGTAAAAATGTACAGCCGCAAGATCAGAAGAAGATTTCATTTATGGACCGAAAGAGTTACGAATTACACGTTCTCATAAACGCTAACAACAAAAACAATAACCACATATAATAAACTACCCGATGATATAAAACAACTCAAAATTGAGACGACAAAAAGAAAATTAAATATATGATTGGACATAACATTCTACGAAAGAATAACGGTAATACGTACTTGGACATGGACAAGCGACAACTTGAGCCCTCGACATCGTTAGGCAGGGATGGACCATCAGGCCAAACATCCCAAGTGGAAGAAGAGGGACGTACAACATTCAAAAGCTAATATGCACTCGTGTGCGCTTATACAATTATGCACATGCAATACGTAATACAGCTTTTATAAACAAAATAAAAAGATTGCACTAAAAGTGAATTTACTTTCAAAACGAAGGGTAGGCCACATGTTTCGCTATTTATTTTAATATTTTGATGTGGCCGTTTAACACTGCACTAACGCTGCCAACGATCCAAATATCAATAAATATGCAGCGAATATTTATGCTTTCACATGCAGAAGCGGTAAAAAATTTTTCAGCAGTTACTTGATTTAAAACCTGAAAATGGTCGCTCCGATCGTCACTTTGTGCGATTGAATAATGTTACCTATAAACTATATTACATGTTCTTTTTCCATAGCCGGCGTGCATGAACTAAATGGATTAGAACGACTTAGAGCGCGAGTATTGGTAGGCACGATGGGTGAAGCAAATTTGCACTAAGCTACAGTTTGCTGAAGTACATGTATTATCTCTGGAGGGCTCACGTCTAGAGTACATATATATTGTATGTTAAATAAACTTTCATGACTTCCTTTAAGAGAGGAATCATTGTGAAGAAATAAAGACAGTAGAATCTTTCCTTTTGTTAAGATGAGCAAAATGATACACTTCTGAGTGTAATTTGTGTTTACTGAAGAATTATACTACAAAGTCTACGCTTCCAAATTTAAGCAGTAATGCAGGTATAGCTTGGGTGTTTGAATTTGGGCCGCACACTTTCAATTTTTGAAAATTTGAAAATGCCAGGTTTTACATTGATTTTGTGTCAAAAAGTATTTTCTACTTATTCCATCCTCAGGGTATTTGAATTAGAAATGTAGGGGCCAAGCACACACTTTTTCCATGCTTTCTATTTTTCAAAATTTGACTAAGCTGTACCAATTTCACGTAGATACCGTGTATATTGTCCTGATTAATATTGAAGCAGCAACGCTTTTGTTGGTTTTAAAGTAACTCAAGGGCTAAAACCAAATAAAGCACCAGAATTTGATGGGATCACTACAAAACTAATCAGAGAAAACATAGAAAATTAACACCCATAATAACGAAACTGATAAATGATGTAATAGAGGGAGGAGTGTATCCTGAATACTGAAAAAGGGCGACGATTATCCTAATATACAAGAAAGGAGAACGTAAGACGGTAGAAAACTGTAGACCAATCTTACTCCTAACAATCATAAAGAAAATAATGGAAAAAGTAAACAGATGCAGCTATCAGATTATTTACAAAGGAACAGAATAAAATACCAAAACAAGTATGCTTTCCAAAAACATTCAGGAACTGTCTACCACTATTGCTGAACAACATCAAGGAGAAAATAGAAAAAATATAGTAATTGCGATTTTCATTCATATGAAAGAAGCATTTGATACCGTATGCAAAACAAAACTAATCCGAAAAAGAGAAAAAAATAGGAATCTACGGAAACGAGAAGAAACTGATACAAACATATAGTGGGTTCTTCTTAGCGGGTTCTTTGATTTAAAATTTTGATCAATTTGTTTTAAATTAAGAGATGATGTTTTCTAATTAAAATAACCAAATGTAAAGTTGAAAAGATAAATATATTGACAAATTGATAAATATATATCGCTTTTTTACAAAAAAAAATGTTTTTTACAGAAAACCTAAGGCAATCCATGTCTAGCTAAACTTTAAATATTCTAAATTAGTTTACGAAACCAAAAATGAGATCGAAAGATACAAATAATTTTGAAGATTCGACGTCTTTAATCTTAAAATCGTACCCGTTTAAGAGGGACTGATCTTCGGCTTCCAAAGTATGTGTCTGGAACTTTCAGAATTTATTTGTAGTATCTGGTGATACACTTTATGACTGGATATAACGAAAATCTTTGTAAAATTATGGAGTTATATGAGATAATAAGTAAGTATTCTCAGAAAAACGATGCCAACATGTCTGACTTTGACACGATATTTCTTTACTGTTTTGTTTTATCTCCATAGCAACGCATTTGTTCGCCTATATGGTAGGCCACACAGTACACACGTACTTGATACGTGTGAGATTATAAAGGAAAATGCTGCCAGTCGTGCCATCCTTCTGTCGTACGAGAAACTTTGAAGATTTTTAAGTATAATTTTGGAATAATGCATATTTATACAATGTGATTAAAATATATGAGTACAGTGTATTAAACGTCTACTAAGAATGAAATATTGAAATATTTATTTACATAAAAAATATATATATATGATAGACGATAGTAAAGTTTACGTCTCCTCTGCAAGTGTTGTTGAAGGGATCTTTTTTTCTTTTAAACAAGAAAATTGGGAATAATAAGTTATTAAAGAATACCCAAAGTAGATATCTGTAAAACTTTAGAAAGAAACCTGTACAGGTTGAATATCTGTTCTTAAAATTCATATTAGTACTAACAGCACTTTGCCTCCAACTTCTAACATCAACCATAATAAAAAATAACGGCATGCAACAAACAGACTAGAAAATTTCTGGAATAGAAAACCTGGTAAAATTTAGAAAAAATTAAAAGATAATATTTCATATCATTACAATATGTATCTGACAGAACACAAAGAACAGTGGTGAATAAACAAGAAAGCGAAAGACAAAGCCCTAAATGTGGAAACCACAAGGCGGAAATTTATCCCCAATACTCTACATACATAACGAAACAAAGAAAAAAACATGGAAAAGTTTCAACAGCAGACGTAATAAAAAATTACAACAAAATATCAAAAGCAATGGAAGATCTAAACTACATACAATACAAACGAAAAATCGCGCGGAAGATACTATAAGCAGAAATATAAGAGTGAAACGTACAGAAAGAGAAAGAAAAAGAAGCAATAAGGGAGTCCTCAATATCACTATTCCAGCCCAGAATCGCAGCACTCCCAAACCACCCAAGAAGAAGACTGAGGACCGTATTTATGGGAATACGATGTACTGTGCATGGTACATTGTTGTAGGTGAATATACACATATTTGTATTGTAATTTGTACAGTAATAAATAAATATCTTTTGTTCCAAAAAGAAAAGAGTAAACAAGTAGTAACTTCATATTTGTACATCCGGAATGCAGTTATCCACTCTAAGCTAATTGTTGAATTCGTTGCTTTTAATTAATTTATAATACTTATGCCTCCCTCCCCACCTTTATAACGGTATTATGTAAGAATCAAATATTGCTAATTTCTCATTTACGTTCGACTAATCCATGGAATCGAATATTCCGTTCGTTGGGAAATATATTTAACAACAGTAACTGCAATGTTATAGGTGTGATTATGTCGTAACTTTGAAGTATAACATCGTAACCTTGAATTTATGACGGAAATTAACTTAATAATACATAGTTAACTACCAGCATTCTATTTTAATGCACAAACTCTCGGTTATAGAACTAAAATAAAGCGATAGTAAATCTAGTTGCTTATGGTTTTCTTCTTTAATCGCAAAGTAAGTTAAATACTATTTATAGGTCATTGTTTAAAATATCAAAAATAAAAAACGAAAGAATACCGTTTTTTTTTAATTGTAAACATTATATAAATTAAAAGAATGATCGATCAAAAGTAACTGTGTACCTCTACAAAATAGGTCAAAGTTTAATTATGTCGACTTTTCAACGATGTTGCGTGTTCCTTATAGTCTCGCATCTACACAGGGCATATGATAATTAAGCTAATAACAGAGTTTTGTATTTATTCACGATTAGATCGAATGCTACATAATACGTATCTAAATAGCGGAAGTGACAAATTTCTCTTTTTATAAGCAATGTAAGTAAAATTTCAATAATGCCGCAATTATTTCTATCATTAATCGCCAGTCTTAATAAAATAATGTCTTAGGTTTTAACCTGTCTAAACTTTAATTTATAATATGTTTTACAAATAAGACAAGAAGCATTTTCTCAGCTGGATGAATTTGGGAAAAGCAACTGCTATAGAAGCACAGAGAGATACATAAATTGACAATAGATTAACACATTAAAATGTGATAAAATTACAATTTCCTTGCAATCACCTAACGTAATTAAATTACTGAGAAAATATCAGTCTGGAAGGGACTCGAACCCAACATCTTTACGTTTTACCGACTGAGGAAGGTCCAATACAAACAACACATCAGAAACCCACGACTTTGTCATCAACAAACACCGGTAATAAGAAATTTATAACTCTTCCTTTTCACCCAACAGTAAAAGGGTTAAGTAAAATTTTCCGACAACTAAACATGAACGTGTCTTTTGTGTCAAAAAACAACTTAAAGCATCTCTTATGGAATCCCAAAGATAAACCGGAGATGATAAAAAAGTCTGGAATATACCAAATCGCATGCAATGATTGTGAGAAAGTTTATATTGGACAAACAAAAAGGAGTATCGAAACGAGGTTCAAAGAACATATTAGACACTATCGTTTCTACAAACCTGAACTATCAAGCGTAGCAGAACATATGGTAAAATCCGGACATAAGATTGATTTAAAAAATCTGACACTACTTAAAAACGTGAACTCGTATAGAGAATTAGACGCGTACGAAACGGTATATATGAAAAAGAACGGAAACTTATTGAACAAAGAACCACCCCAATTGCACACTCGAGTTTGATGGATTTATTATCATAGACCCTGTTAAAGATACGGTTCGCTTTCGGTCCATCCTTCCCCGTAAAAGGCATGAGGCCACCTAGTAGATTGTAAATAGTCATATGGTTAGAAATTTTAGAGCCTGCGTAGAAAATAATTTGCATGTGTGATACAGTTTTTACTTTCAGTCGGTAACACGGTTGACAATGGGAGCCCACGTGCTCTCGAAACGCTGCGTTCCGCATAATTAATTAATTTGTGTGAGTGGAGTTTACTGCTATACCTGTGAATCTTTACGTTTTTATTCTTAAAGAAATATATTTAAATGTTTTATCTTCCATTGTATTTTTTAAGGATTGTACTAACGGCTGCGACAGCAGGTTTTTATGAATACAAGACTGCTGCTGTGATACAGCGGATTGGAGGGGATAATTTTGTTTACTGCTTTGCTAATCCAAGTGATATAAAGTTTCAACAACCGTGAATATCTGGTCTGTAAACGAACGTGCTTTTTCCGTTACGGCCTATATCGAAACCAAATCGATAGTTATGGTACAATGAAGGGCTCGCCTTGAGTTCAATATTCCGCCTTTAGGTGAGATTCCGTCGCGTAATTAAATCTTATATTGTTACCATAAATTCCAAGCAGCCGAAAGTGTTATGGCTGTTTATAAAGGCACAAAGAAAACCACAAGAACTCCGGAAAACATTGAAAGAGTGAGGCAAGCGTTAGTTCGCAGTCCAAATCGAGCAGCAAGGCGTTAAATTTATCAGGCAGGACCATGCGAAAAATTTTACACAAGGATTTACGTCTTTTTCAAAATACAGATTATACAGAAACTTTTACTTTGGTAGATTTATTTACCTGCGAGACATGAATTTTGTAACGTGTTTCATCATCAAATAGCTCTTTGAGTCCAGTGTTGGACATAGGCCTCCCTTATTCTATTCTATTGCCTTGTGAAAATTGACGAGCGCCAAGACCATCGGTCTATTGTAATCTATTGTCTTCTCTAGGAGTGTTTTGATACTATGGAGATGGTTATTTGTTCAAAATCTTCTACGGAAACACGCCTGTTCCACTGGTTGATAGAAATCAATTTTATTTTCTAGCCGAGTGATTACAAGTTTTGTGAAAAGGTTATAAATATGACTGAAGAAGCTTATTGGCCCATAATTCCTTATTGAGCTATGTAACCCTTTTTATGAAGCAATATCACGATGAAATTATGCCATTTATTGAGAATCGTGTTATTGAAGGGGCAGAGGTTAAAAAGATCTCTTAATTTTTCAAGTAAATGTTGGCCTCCTATCTTGATTACATCTGAAACTATATTGTCGTCACCTGGTGATTTGTTATTTTTTATTTTCCGCAAGGCTAGTTCTATCCCCTATGGTAATATCAGGTATTTCCTCTGATCCTTGGTTGACAACACCCTTTCATATATGAGAATATCTGGTTCGCAATTCTCGTCAACCTCGTGCTGACTTTTATATAGCATATGATAGAATTCTCCTACAATGATAAGTATTGTCTTCCTGCCTATTATAAGGTTTCGCTGCTAATCTCGTAATTTACATATTCCTTTCTTCCCGCTTGTAAGTGTTCCACGCAACACTTTCGTACTTTTATTAGTCTCTACGGTTTGTTCAATTTTTTCTTTTTTTCGTATTTTCTGATATCTTTTCTTATTGCTTTGGATATCTGTTGTTTATTTCTTTGATCTCTTCATTTGTGGTTGTTGTTTTGCTTGTCTTGTTTATTCTCTCATGCATCAGTTGTCTAGCTGTTTCAATAGTTTTCCTAACTTTCTGATATAGGTGTGACTATATCATCATTTAAATGTTCGTTCTTTGTTTCCATATCGTGCTGTTCCAATAGGTCGCTAATGCACCCCCGGAAACCACACATCCGTCGTGGGTTGCTAAGGTTTCCGCCTAAATTTAATAATCATTTTTCGGCGTGTTGAGTGATGAAGCGCATTTTATCGGGCCACGCCAATAAACAAAATGATTGTTTTCGAGATCAAAAACAAGCCATGAGGATTCATAAAACTCCAGTACATTCGGAGAAAGTGACTACTCTGTTTGGCATTTTGGGGCCCGTTCCTTTACTAGAAGAACAATAAAACAATGACTATAACATCTAGACGTTATGTGGAAATGTTAAACAACCTTTTACGTGCCGATTTACAGCATTTAGAGATGCAAAACTGTGTATTACGGTTTCAGCAAGATGGTGCTACTAGCCACATGGTGCGAATCGCATTGGTTGTCTTAAGGAACATGTTTCCAGACGGCTTGATTTCGCGCAATGATGATATTGATTAGCCACCACTGTTTTCGGACTTAACAGCGTTGATATGAATATGCTACAGAGAGTCATCATCGGTGTACATGAACGAATAGCCGGCTGCATCGAAAGTGGTGGTGGCAATTTAAACTATATAATTTCTAAAAAATAAAATGTTGCTTGTATGCCCATTAAATATTATTCTTTTAGCAAGTGAAATATACCTTGTTCCTTTCTATTCCTCCGATGCTTAGTGCACGAGCTTAGATCAAAATCAGTCAAAATCTACTGCGGCATACTGCATATTAGAACTATACAGCTGGATTCCAAAAGAATGGTCTCCTCTTTCACTTTTCCCGCACCGGCTTTCCTTTAAACTACAACAACGTTATTCGATTAAAATACGTTAATTTAGTATAGAACTTTTGGTAATATCAGTAATTTAATTCTATTTCCAATGTCACTGGAAGTGAGGCCAACTTTGTACCTTAAACCAAACAACCTGTACATTTCACTCCAAATTTCTTTGTTGTAATTCGTTGCCATGAAAATCCTCTTCGTAACAGCAATGTTTTATCTCTTCAGCATTTTCTCTGTATGGTTTGCGAACTATTAACCTAAATACAGTTTTAATTTAATATTTCGTATCTAAGAAAGAATACTGGAAGTCGAAATTTTGTTTACAATATAATGTGGCATCCATGTTTCTATTTTATAGTCTTCACGTTATTTACTTTGATATTTACAAATTCTTTGTAAATAATAATAATGTATTTATTCCCACGATAAGGAAGATAATATATGTTATCAAATAAGCATGAATATATACAGTATAGTGAAATTATTGTTTTTGGTGTGTTTTAATGCTGCTGCCACATTATACTTATTGGCTCTTTCTCTTTCATTTTCTTCAATAATTTCATTATTTATGACATTAAATGTAACACTTTTAAAACTTGTAACGAATTTTTCTAAAAGCTTACAGCGAAATTAATCAAACACACTTATAAATAATACAATAATATTGTATAATATACACCATAAGAAGACATACATTTTGAAAAGATTGTGAGCTTTTAACAATCTTTATTCGAAAACTTAATAAATGTAGCTTGAGATATACAGGCGTTTAAGACTACTAATAGCATTGTAAGAGATCGATAGATAGATAAATGTAAGTTAATTAGAAAGCTATTAAGATACCTACCATACTTGATGAGTGCCTACATATCGAAATTTGTTGAATTTTTCAACAAAGATTATTAAAAGCTCATGATCCTTTTTAATACATCATTCACAATAAAGAACTCCAATATTTAGCTGTTCATCTAATGGCAACTAAACTTTGCCGATAAGAGAACGCAAACATATTAATATTGCGTTTTATACGGGTCTAAATCCAAACAGACGGTATAATTTAAACAAAATGATTTATTTACAAACTAAACAAACTTAGATGAAAATCAAATAACGACAAAATCGGAAACGCTCATGCTAAATGTCTATTTGCGTAAACTATCTTCACCCTATATTTATATTTCAAGACACTTTCCTGGGAATAAATCGCACTTATCCGCAGTCAGCAGCCAGTATTTCTCGAAACGTCCAACGCATTTCGGGAATCTTATCGAGCGTCATATATTTACGCTGTTGTTTATAGCACTCATTATATTAACATGATACTAATATGAATCCATTTGTTAATATAATATTTACACATATTCATTAAACAAACATATGAACGCCGATAAGATATGATTAGCTAGTGAAAAGTACACAATATTTCAATGCTTGTCAAAATCTAACGAGTTGTTATTTCCATTCAAAAATTACATCTTTTGTGTGCTACTAAACAAAAGAAACTTTAATTCTAAAAAAATGTATAGTATTTATTTCTACGTCGTCTTTTTGTTTACTTTCATGGGATATTCTTTCAACGAAAGCGACGATTACACTAGTTTTAGAAGATGAACTATGTTTACTAGATTCACAAGGGTGACTGCATTAGAGAAAGTTAAATCGTGATTTATCAGTATAAGCAACCAATGAAAGTAACATATTAATTTAATCAAAAAAGAGCTTGCCTTTAATAGTATTGTATCTTCTGAGATATTTGCGATAAATCTGCAGACATCACGACATCTAGGTATTAAAAGTTATTTGCACTTACCCAGTCACATAGTTTAGTGACACGGTGTTACCCCAGCATACCGAGACTGATATTTTTTAAGAAAGTTTGAAACGTTGGTAAAATGCAATACAAAATTGTAATGTATGTATATGTATATGTATAGAAGAAGACGAAAGGAACTTCATCGAAGGAAGAAGAAAGAGAAGATGAATGAGATCTCGTCGAAACGGTCCCGTTCGGAATCAACAGCACACGCCGCCAGATACCCGGGACTATTATTTCATAAGTTACGGGGGTGGATCCTCATGCCCCACCCCTCACCCACTTCTAATTGGTTATGCGGTTAAGTTTTTGACATTTAGTTAACTGATATTTGTAGATCATATCTACATGATATCAAATTTGTATCTAAAAGTGTTCTTGTGCTGTGGCTAATTCTTGTATGGCGTGTCGTGAATGTTCATAAAATTGATCCTGTATAACAAAAAGCCGTAAAAAAATACCTCCAGAAAAAGACCATGAGGCCAACTCAAACTCATAAAGACATTATGGTAAAAATTAAGCAGTCTGCAGTTTCTTATGATATAGTTAAACGCTGGTGTCGAGATTTTAAATGCGGAAGAACATCCTGTGAAAACCGACACACTGGTGGTTCCCCCATAAGGGTAACAACAGACAAAAACATTAAAAAGGTACACGATATCGTACTGCAAAACCGATGAGTACGCATCAGAGATATTGTGGAAGATACCGGCTTATCATATCATGTGGTATACATAGTGACTAAAAGATTAGATGTGAAAAAGATGAGTGCAAAATGGGTGTCCCGAATGTTAACCATTGATCAAAAAAGAAATCGGGTGTTGACTTGCAAGCGTCAAAGTTCGGTATGTTATCATGGATGAGTCATGGGTGCACCAGTATGATCCCGAGACCAAAGCGCAAAGTAGAGAGTGGAAACATCACGGTTCTCTTCCTCCTCGCAAATTTAAGGTCGTACCGTGTGCTGGAAAAGTTTCGCTATCTGTGTTCTGTGATGCTCAATGGATCATCCTGACTGACGGTTTGCAAAAGGGACAGAGCGTTACAGGCTCACTACACACAATTGATTTCTAAATTGCGAGAGACTATTAAAGAGAAATGCCGATGAAAGTTAAGGCACGCTGCTGTTCCATCAGGTTAATGCTGCCAGCCATGCATCTGGTATTGTTATGGCTGCTATACACCAAGCAGGCTTTGAATTAGTGGAGCAGCGGAGCAGCCGCCATATTCCCCGGATCTGGCTCTAGTGATTACAGCCTGTTTCCCAAATTAAGAGATATCTTAGACGGGGAAAGATTTTCCAGTAATTACGAAATGATGCAAGCTGTAGAGAGGTAGTTTGCAGGGGTCGGAAAAAAATATTTCCAGTCTGTTTAAATCTTGGAGCACCGATGGACCAAGTGTAGAAGAAGGACTATGTCGAAAAATCAAAAATATAGTGCCACTGTAATTTTACTGTAAGGGGATCAGGGGTACAGCGTGGAGATCCACCCTCGTACGGTGCTCTATTTCACAATCTGAGGTTTCCCATGCGATGGTGCTATTCTAGGATACGAGAAATGAAGGAAATGAAACGTACAACTCATCGTTATATACATTCCTTCCCATTATTTTCTCTACTCTTTAATAATGTCCGTAAATTACTGAAATGGTTAGAAAGAGCATATTAAAAATCCCAACAATGGAGGTCAAAATAAACAACTAAGGATCACTAATCCGTATTTTCTATGTCTAATGTTGGCATTAGATTATAGATCTTATATTACTTAAGACACGGAGAAATTTGGCTAAAATTTCATTATATCACGAATCGAAAAGGCAAATTTCCAAGAGAAAAAACTTTGAAATCCCCACGCTCGATATGCCATAACGTTCGTTGTTTCTCGTGTTCCGTTCACGCCGCCAAGATCCAGGATGTTTGCGAAAGCAGTTCAAAGCTTTTATACATCTCTTATGAGTTTCTAAGTTGCACCAACTTTTACCGTTTTCCTTTGTTTTCCTTTCTTTCCATCATTTTTCTAGACCGTACGGATGTCACACGTCCGACGTAAGCGTAGATATAAATTATAGAATGGATATCTTAAATTTGCTACACCTTTCACTCCCCTGCGTCCCGATAACGCAATACATATCTATGTATGTATGTATACTTATATATAGGGCACGCTTCCGTTTCTGTTGTTTTAAAAGTTGTCTCTTCTGCGAATATCGTTTTCCCCACAGTTGGCGTTTGAAATTGTCTTTTTCGTTTTTACTTTCCCTCGCAATATTAGATTTATGTGCGAATTTCTGTTCTTATTGACAGGTCAATGAATATATTGTTCCGGTGCTTTTAACGTTAGATGGAAAACTGGGGATTTTAAAAGGGCCCATCAATAAACGTTCGGAGAAAGGGCGCGTTTCACAAAACGAGACTTTATCATCATCATAATCATATATTCTCATTTTCCTTATGCATACATCACCACGAACAAAAAAATCCGACGAACAGTCGATACCTTGTTTGCATCATTCTTCTCCTTTTTCGACTGCTCTGTGATGTAAAGAAACTCAACGGAATAATGAAATATCGGATTATATATGTACATATTCTTAATAGAGACTATTACAGAAACGTACAGTCACCGCATTTAGAAATGCATAAGTAATAATATGCAAACTAGGGTATTATTCCAGCGTAGTATTTTCCTAAAGTTCGAGCATCGTAAGTCCGTCGATGTAATAATACGCATAAATTGTATTAAGAAAGACTATTTCTATAAATTCTATACAAAGTAAATATAAAACCTGATTTTGTGTAGATTGAAATGGTATTTTACATAAAAAAATATAAACGAGGGTAAAACGGGGGCCTAAATATGAAATATATCTGCAACCTTGGCCACTTGTATTAGACACTCTAGAATAAAACTACAAGAACAAAAATGTATATAACGACAATTTATTTACAAAATATTACATTTCTTACTATTTAGTACTTCTTCCGCCTGCTTTTATAACAGCACGGACACTCTTTGGCCTACCTACCACAAGACGATAACATTCATCTAAAAGTATGTTCTCCCACTCTTCAAATATTTTTTATTTCAGAATGTTTTATTTGCCACTTTACTTTTTAAAATCTGCCACAAATGTTCAATAGGAAACAAGTCAGGGGACTACGTCGACTAGTCCAATATTTGCACGTTATTATCACTGAACCAACATACTAACTGTTGTGATTTATGACATGGCGCATTATCTTGATGAAAATAATATTCCGGTACTTCAGCATTAAATAAGTTTAAGACAGACGGCGCTAACACCTCTTCTAACGTCTGAGTATAGCGCTGGTTGTTCAAGCGGCCCGTGGATATGAAAAGTTCTTCGACACGTGCTGCCGACATGCATACCCAGACCATGATACTACCTTCACCGAATGTTACGATAGGAACAATACCATCGGGATGATATGCTTTTGCACGTCGTCGTCAAACGTACTGTAAACAGTACCAATAAAATTTACCTACATTGACCTTTGTTTTTAAAAAGTGCATATAGTAATTTGACTTATCTACTTTCATAAGACTGCAGCGTGGTACGAATCGGACATCGAATACATTTGATTACTCTCGCTGTAGCGCTGTACCCTATGACTTAAGTAGGACAATTTGTCCGTGTTCTACTTTGGTTAATTCTCGAATTTTTGGCATTGTTTCACTATTTTAAGCTAACAAAAATGAAAATATCAAACACAAAGTATCCTGGTTATAAACTTGTAATACACACCACTCTGTTATCGCGTCGATAATACACTCATAATTAAAATCGAAACATTACTGCCTGCTAAACTGTTGTCGCAAAGTAAGCAACTACCTCGTACTGATATTTTTTGGAAATATAATAGCACTTATAATACCTGAGTTTTATAGTGTTGTAACTGGCAATTTGTTGAAATCTTCTTAAAAGGGACTAATATACAATCTACAATATAATAAAAATACTCAACTTTGAAAATTTGTTCAGCAGATTCTAAAACATGCTCATCTTCTCCTTCGTAATCAAATATTTTTCGTTTCTTTCTTTGCTTCACTATTTGAAACTTTGGCTCTATGTCCAAAAGTTCGCTCATTTCTCTTGCAACCAAGTTTGTGCTTACACGATTTACACAGAGCACGTGATAACAAATAGCTAATGCTACTAAAAAGTCATAGCTCCTTATTTCATTGACAAGGGATCGAGCTTCACTTTTTGCTTAAGGGTCGTCAGTCGCTTCTACTACTTCATCTAAAGCATCGTGTACTTCCATAATCTGGTAACGAAGTGCTTTTACACTTTCATTTTTACTTTCCCATCTAGTGTCACGTGACTTTTTAACGGTGAGGACAGGAACATGTTTTTTTTAAAAATGTCCCACCGCTTCGTTGATGCTGAAAAAACAACATAAATTCTCTGAACAATTCCGAAAAATGTTATAGCCTTAGGTGAACATTTTGCGGCATCACAAATCAAGAGATTCAAACTGTGACTTGCAGAAGGCATGTAAAATGCCCTTGGATTTATTCCTAAAATTCGAGCTTGAAATACAGAATACGACCCTTTCATATTTGAACCATTGTTGTATCCTTGGCCTCTGCAATCCTTAATCTCTAAGCCTATTTTATCTAGTACCTCTAATAAAACATCAGTTAAATTTTTGCCTGTTGTTGACTTAACGTCTAAAAATTCGAGAAAATGCTCTTCAACAGTCACACCCCCACTTTTATTCTTAGTAGCACTTACATTGTTTTCAGTCTTAACAAAACGTATCACCAAAGACAACTGCTCTTGGTGGCTGAGATCGGGAGTGTAGTCTAGTAGTACAGAAAAATACTTAGCTGTCTTAATGTCTGAAACAATTTCCTCTTTCACCTTTCCAGATAACATTTTAATCAACTCATTTTGAATATTTGCTCCTAGATAGTGATCGTGAATGTCAGACGATCTGATTCGCCTCAAATGCTCTTGCATAACTGGATCATAAGTAGCCATCATTTCAATAAGTCCTAAAAAGTTGCCATTGTTTGGCTCATACAGTTTAGAGTTCGATCCCCTGAAAGCAATTTTGTGCTGTGCTAAATATTTAGTGCCACTAACAATTCTTTTAAGAACTTCACGCCAATGTTCCTTTTCTTTGTTTATCAATTTCATATGTTGCTTATCAATAGTGGACGCTTCAGATAAACGTATCTCACAATCCGTCCACTTTCCAACATTATGACCATGAATTGCCGATTTTTCGTGATTATCAAGGGCTCTGCCCAAGTGTGCCCAATCACTATACCCTTCGTTAGCTAATTGAGATCCAGTGTCATTTCCATGCAATTTGCAGCAAAAACAAAATGCTTTATCAGTACTTTTGCTGTAAACTAGCCAACGTCTGCGCACTTGTTCTCCATTATTCATAGTTCGTTTGTAAAAATTGGCAGAAAAATGTCTTTTTTCTGCATTTTTCGGAAAATTAATTTTTTGTACTTGTAACGGGCCCTTTTCTATTATTTCATCAAATTGGGAGTGAGTTAGTAGATTTGGCCATAGAGCAGGATCATAAGCATCTAAAAGTAGTTCAAACCCACCAGCTGAATTTAAAGGGTTACATGATTCTGTTGTTCTGGAAATAGTTTTAACAGGAGCAGGAGTGGCATCAACACTTCTTCTACCAACAGTCGTTTGATCGACTAACGATTCATTAATGTCAGAATTTGTTTTTTTGACCATGAATACTACTTGTACTAGGAGTTATTTCGTTACTCACGTCATCATGAGTTTGAGTTACGTACTGGTCGTCAACTTCTTCACCTATCGGTTTCAGAAACTTTACCAATGGTTTGCGACTCCAAAAACTTATCACGTTTGACTTTTTTCTTCTGCTTGTCAAACCCACTTTCATACTTTCTGAATTTATCAGGATCTCTCGGCATAATATTGTTACGGATCAGGTTCTTTTATAAGAGAAAATACTCACTAGCACTTAAATATTTATTCAGCAGTCACACATACACTTACTAATAAAACGCGTAATTTATTTTAAAGTCGAACACCAGGTATTTATTTTTTACACTTCGCCGATAATACACAAAATGACTCGGGCTGAATGAACTCTCCTTTTATATATTTTTCCCTTTAAGTTCTAGAAAAAGCTATACTTTACGAGCAATGGAACATTCCGGAATTTTCGTATAAGTAAACCTCAATAATGACGAAATATTCTAGTTACTGAATCCCTCTTTTCTTTCTAATCGCGCCGCCTAATTTGCATAATGGTACGTGACATTTTTTGCTCGTTTGTTTGTCTTTGTTCGCACCACCGACACCGCTACAATATAAAACGTTTATTATTACGTAATGGCAATGCAAAAACAAAGCAATATCGTACGCATATAGCACGAAAACTTTAATAACTAGCAAAATAAGCTTTACTACAAATTAATATTTGATATTGGCAAAATTTTATTTTAGATGGCACTGAAAATGGAAAATCTCAGAAAAATCTCATATAGTGTACATAATAAATGTTTAATGCGGAAATCTAACAGGTGTACCTGTCAATTAAAAAAACAGATTTAAGCGTGAATGCTTCCCTCTCACAGAATTTTTTTTAGGAAACTCTGATTATAACAGACAAAAGACAAACTCTAATCTGATTGGCTGGAAAAACTGTGTACTTTTAGTGTGCCTGCGTCGTAATAGGTTCGGTCAGCCGTCGCCGTCGCCACTTCTGACTTTATTCGAAGTCTAAGGAATTAGAAAGTAAAAAAATTGGAATACCTACAGTTGAAATGTTTAGAGACAAACAAATTCAATATAAACCATTGAAAAGGGAAGGTTTCAAATAATTCATTTTTAGTCCGTATTATCTTATTCTAAGAACATTTTATTGTGAAAAGGCCCCTCACCGCGGGGCTTAGGGCGGCCGCTCCACTCGCTCCACCCTAAGGACGGCCCTGTCTAGGTCTTCCTTTTACTCTTCAGCATATGTACAGTATTCAAGAATTAATGTTCTTAACGTTTACCAAACTAAACTCTAATAGTTCACCAGGATCGGATAACATCACCGCAGTGTCTTAAGGAAGCCAATTTTTTTGTTGATTAAGTCTCTTACCCATTTGATTAGCGATTCGATATCATCAAGAATTTTTCCAACGGTATTCAGAATATCTTTAATAATACTCCTGCACAAAAAGGGAGATTTGGTAGATTTGAACGAACCTCATGTGTTGGTAAACTTTTAGGATACTCTTTGTTGTCCCGTTTAGAATCTTTTTTAAATAAGCACAACAGTATATCCGATAACCAACATAGATCTACGCAAGGCAGATCTACAATTAGCGCTGTTACTGATATGTAAAATTATATTTTATCACAATTAGAGAATAAACAGGCACCCACGGGAGTATTCTGTGACCTAAGTAAGTCGACTGTGTTTACCATAATTTATTAATGAAAAAATTACCAAGGATAGAAACTAGAGGTATCATGTATCTTCAAGGGTGTACAGCTCGTGCGGATTTCGATGTTTAAAAACTGTAAAAAAGCAACATTTCTGGAAAAGACAACTCTGGACTACGGCCGGTCTCCTCTGGTCTTCTGCAAGGAGACGTTTTGTTGCCGGTTTTATTCACGTTGGTCATTAACGATCTAAGATCTCACCGTCTACGTCGACAACACCGCCATTATTATCAGTAGTAGTAAAGAAAATATAGAAAATAAAACCAACTCAATGCTAGGCGATTTGCGTACATGGTTTATAATAAATAAATTAGTCGTAACGGTTGTCGGGCTTTTTGTTCCTGACCTAGATGTCAGAGACAAAAACCTAGTGACACGGCGGAACCCGACAACCGTTACGACTATGTCAAATGGCCGTGAAAGCTTGAGATACTATTTAATAAATAAATTGTTTCTAAACAAGACAACTTCTAAAACCACTTATTTCCGGGATCGGTGGCAGTCTGTAGAATTGTATAATCAAGTGTACACGCCCTTTACCATCGAGGGTATCGTAGTTTGTCAAGCTCACATATGCGCCGATGACACTCAGTTGTACTGCTCTTTCTATATGCAAAAGTCGAGGCTGATCAAGGGGATAGTAAATAGTCAGTCCTGTCACTAGGTCTTTTTTGTTCCTAAAGTTTCACGGAACCCGACAACCGTTACGACGATGACAAACGGCCGTGAAACTCGGAGATAGTATTTAATTGCTACTGAAGATCCTATTTTTCCTTATGTAACAAAAGGTAAAAACTTAGGACTTGTTATTGATAACAGAGATCATTATAAATCATATTATAAACTCGTATCTCCAACTAAACCAATTATGTCTCTATTCTGCCTTGTATCACCCTGCAGTGGATAGTATGACAGCGACTTGAAACACATAAGCTTGTTGAGAATAGATGGGTCAATTTGCGAAATCATGAGATGTTATAAAGCACATGTTGAACCCATAAAAAAAATAAAAAAAACATTTTAGGTCTGATATTCTGAATGCTATTACTTGTTTTCGAAATATAATTTCGTCACGTAGCCATAGAACAGTTTTATTTGAAAGACCATTCTCCTTTTCACCACAAACTTTATATAACACTTAGAAATAATACCTCAAGGGTTTCGATGCTGCAACAATGGCAAAGCATTTGAAACGTTTTCATGAAAGATTAGGAAAGCGAGTAATGTCTTTTGTCTTCTCTTATATCTCTTGTGCTTTAATCTTTTTCAAGTGTTACAATTGAATTTATTGAAATAAGATACAATTACGGCAAAAAAAAAACATATCAAGGAGCGCGTCAGTTCCTTTTCTTTAATCAGTCAAGGTATAAATTGAGAAACCAATTGTATCAACTTCAACATTACCGTATGGTTGTGAATATTATTTTAATTAGTTCTCTATTGGTTAAAATTCTCCTAGCAAACTAGTTTGTTCTTGCTATATCAAATTACATATATTCATTATTCGATTGTTAACTAAAACATATTGCTCTGCATTTAGCAAGTATGTCCGAGCATACTCTAAAATCAAATGGTTTGCGTAATCGATTTTGAGATTACCTGTCAATCATGCGCAGTGTTGTTGACAGCTAATGCTGATTCTAGTCTAGTAATTTCATCAAACACAACATATTGGAATTCCAATTAACAGAGATAACTAGAATATTACCAGTAATCTGTGTGCTACATGAAATACAAAAATTAGTACAATTAAACAATGAATGTATTCTAATGCATCGAAATCTCCAATATAATATTGATGCTTCCATAAAAAAGTTCATTAACGGAAACAGAACGTTACAAATGCTTCGAAGTTTATTCGTAATGGAATAGATTCCTTTTTTTTAAGCGCTTGACGGTCAAAAGTTAGCGACTCGCGTCTGATTCTTTTCATGGACCTACTTCACTTAGGTCGAACCAACTACCGCTAATAATTCAAGCGGTGAGCGACTCCAGCTTTCAAAATTGGCGAGATCTCTAGATTTGTCGAAAGTAATTTTAAGTTTTTCGCAGTTAAATCAAGATGGGATTAGTTCTTGCAGTTGTAGAATTATATGGCTACGATACTTTGCGAGCAAAGTATTTTTTTCATTTTTCATTCTTTTTGGTAAATTCTTTACTTCTTTGATTTCAACTTTCAGGATATTTCTTTCCAACTATTTTCCAGCACTTTTCCAAGTTCTTTGAGTTAAGTTAACTACAAAAATTCCAATGACTACTCCACGAAGTCGCAAATTATATAATAAATAAATCATGACTTATGCATGTCCTTATTGCAGAAATTTTGAATCTTACAAAGACCTCGTTATTCAAAAAACAACTAAATGTTTCACAAGACTGTATATAGACAATTAAATACCTTTCGAGGCCAGATCACATTCCTTTACACCACAAACATGATGGGACGTACAATAATAATGGCTGAACATTTTCGTTATTACCAAAATTAATCAAAAAAAAAACGTAAGTATAGAAAACTAATGGCTACGCTTGTTTCCCAAATGAATGCATGTTAATGCTTTCTTTTAAAGTGACTGTTGTCATATTTTGGGTATATAATGGCTTAATCAAATTCATTTTCGGTATGTACCTTGTATGATACCCTCTTTAGTTGCTGCAGTACACATTATTTAAAACGATATTATTCTAGCAAATACATCTCTAAAAAGCCAGAGGATATTGTATAAATGACTAGTTATTCGAAGAGAGTGATGAGGAATATAACATTTTCGTTCCTGAAAGTTCGTTTGAGCGGCAATACCTTAAAACGGATTGCATATTCGATTCATCGCTTCCTTTCTCCATTTACTGCATTTATAAAATGAAAAGGAAGCAGCGTTAATGCACTAGATAACGAAGATTTTCTAGCAGATACGAAAGTGAACAATCTGAATGACATTCCTCTGCCAATAAAATATTTTAATAGATATCCAGACGACGATTTTTGAGACTATGGCGTTTTTCACAAACAAATAAGAAATACGAGGGTCACGCTATATATTTTGAGATACAAGAAAACTACAAGCCTTTCTACGAAGATGATTTTATTTATGTTCAAAATAATCACTTCCAAAGCTCGTAGCCAGTCATCTTTTGGAATGCTCCTTCGTCGTGAAACATCGACCACGTAAATGTTTCTTTAAATTAAAGAATAACCAGATATCACACATGGTCAAATCAGGCGAATAGGGTGGATGTTCAATGACTCTTACATTATATTCACGTAAAAATTGTCTGCTGTGCACTGTAAGACGATGCATTGTCCTGATGCAACATTAACCCGCGAACGTTTACTGACTCTAGAACTGGACTGATCCTGTACCTCAAAGAAAACTACGTACATAACTTTCTTGACAGCTCTTTGCTTTTTGGCCATTGTTGGTGTTGGTGCATCTTGGTGGATCCGCACATGGTTCCCCTGGCGGGTAGGAATATCGTAAAATGGGACGTACGTTTCATCAAGTGTTACTATTTTAGATAGAATATGATGTCCACTATTATATAACATTTCTAACATTTTCGGAGCGATTCTTACTCTGCCGTGTGTGGCACCCAACGAGTAATAATTCTTTTCATCCGAAGATGATCATGTAAAATTGAATTTACTTTTGCGGATTCAACACCATGAGTTGCGTCAATCGCTTAATAGGTGCATCTTGGATCTTCGTCGATCATACGTCTCACTCTTTCAATATTTCTAGCGGTAACTGAAGAACAGGGCCTACCAGCACTTGCCCCATCATCATCCGTGCTCTTTTAAATACGCTGTACTAGCGAAACGCAGGTGCACGTGAAGAACTTTTATCTCCAAATACAAGTGTTACAGTTGAAATTGTTCAAGACTTTGTTGTTCAATTAAACTGACGTTAAAATCGTAGTAGGTCATTCCGTGCACATGTTCTCTTGACAAGTCCATGTTTCGATGACAAATCGTATGTTCCACGTTTGCTCTATGACAGCAGCGACCCAACTGACAGTCAAAACCTAATACTTAGCGATGGTGGTATTTAGAAATGCAATGTTGCCAGCTCTAGTTGGCCTAGTTTCCTAGTTCTTTGAAACTACTAGTGAAGAATTATTGAAGGTATACATTATTATTATATTGCTGTAGCATTATATCATTATTTAATCCCTTGACGATTGCAAGGACTGTGTGGATGTACAATTCACAGGGATAGCAGCAAACTCCACTCACACAAATTAAGTAATTATGCGGAACGCAGCGTTTCGAGAGCACGTGGACTCCCATTGTCAACCGTGTTACCGACTGAAAGTAAAAACTGTATCACACATGCAAATTATTTTCTACGCAGACTCTAAAACATATGACTATTTACAATCTCCTAGGTAGTCTAATGCCTTTTACGGGAAAGGATGGACCGGAAGCGAACCGTATCTTTAACAGGGCCTATGGTAATAAATCCATCAAACTCGAGTGTGCAATTGGGGGTGGTTCTCTGTTCAATAAGTTTCCATTCTTTTTCATATATACCGTTTCGTACGCGTCTAATTCTCTATACGAGTTCACGTTTTTAAGTAGTGTCAGATTTTTTAAATCAATCTTATGTCCGGATTTTACTATATGCTCTGCTACGCTTGATAGTTCAGCTTTGTCGAAACGATAGTGTCTAATATGTTCTTTAAACCTCGTTTCGATACTCCTTTTCGTTTGTCCAATATAACCTTTCTCACAATCATTGCATGCGATTTGGTATATTCCAGACCTTTTTATCATCTCCGGTTTATCTTTGGGATTCCCTAAAAGATTCTTTAAGTTGTTTTTGTTTTTAAGTTGTTTCTTGACACAAACAACTTAAAGTGTCAAAAAACAACTTAAAGAATCTCTTAGGGAATCCCAAAGATAAACCTGAGATGATAAAAAGGTCTGGAATATACCAAATCGCATGCAATGATTGTGAGAAAGGTTATATTGGACAAACAAAAAGGAGTATCGAAACGAGGTTTAAAGAACATATTAGACACTATCGTTTCGACAAACCTGAACTATCAAGCGTAGCAGAGCATATGGTAAAATCCGGACATAAGATTGATTTAAAAAATCTGACACTACTTAAAAACGTGAACTCGTATAGAGAATTAGACGCGTACGAAACGGTATATATGAAAAAGAACGGAAACTTATTGAACAGAGAACCACCCCCAATTGCACACTCGAGTTTGATGGATTTATTACCATAGGCCCTGTTAAAGATACGGTTCGCTTCCGGTCCATCCTTTCCCGTAAAAGGCATTAGACTACCTAGGAGATTGTAAATAGTCATATGTTTTAGAGCCTGCGTAGAAAATAATTTGCATGTGTGATACAGTTTTTACTTTCAGTCGGTAACACGGTGCTCTCGAAACGCTGCGTTCCGCATAATTAATTAATTTGTGTGAGTGGAGTTTACTGCTATACCTGTGAATTATTTAATCCCTGTTTGCACTATATACAATTGTATTTATTCTACGGTGACTGTATTCTGTTATTAGTACGAAAATCTTTATAACAACTGTACTTGTATTTGTAACTAACAAACAGCTCTACTTAATAAATGTAGTACTTATTTTATTATAAACACAGTAATCTCACTCTCTTTCGTGATAACGGATATTGCCATTATCATTACAGAAACACTTTTACCAAACCTGCGGAGAAAGATAAAAAAGTCGGAACATATTATAATGTTGATGTTTTCGAGTGAGATAGGTAATATTATAAGTTCGGAAAAATAGAGATGATGTGGAAGTGTAAATGTGCTTAAGAAAATGTTGCTGCCGTCGTGAAAATACATACAAGTGGTGCAGGAATCGAGACGAAATGTAAATATTCCTTGATGGAGCGATGGATTAACATATTTATGTAGACGTACTAAAAGAAATCTGAACTTACTGACTGTACTTTAGAAGAACTCGCGTTACAAGATTTCAGCATACATTCGACTAAGCGTTTTAAGCAGTAGTCCTTCCACTCTCATAGTTGGTTGCTCCGAATTTGAGAAAAGAAAGAATTAACAAGTTGTTAATATGCTACTCTGAGCGTGTAGGGCTTTTATGAATATATAAATATATAATAATAAAAAAAATATCAGTTGTTGATTAAGCTTACAACATATTACATATAAAAATAGACCTTGATCAAAATGTTGTAGAGGCAGTGGAATATAAATATCCTAGTTGACACAAACTACAACCACTAACAATCACAAATACTTTTAAAGAACTTATGTTTCCCGATTGAAACCGCGACGATTCGCTTTCTGTTGCATGGAACTTCTTGTGGGCTACGTATCCCATGCAAATGAGAGAAAAACGTTAACAAACTCATGCAATTACAACACGGCTTCAGACCGCAAACCTAAATTTTATAAAAGAAAACAAGAGCGAAAGCCTACAACATAAAACTATGTAAATTTCGCAAATAATAAGAGTTCATTCATTCAACTTATTTCAATGTGTAGGTAATACTGCTGTATTAACTGATTTTAAGACACGTGTTCTACAAATGTTGTATTCTCTGAGCATTCAAAGCGTTAATGGAAGAACTAGACAGAGTCTCACAATAATTGAAGTGGAACAGGTCGGGACTGTTACAAAGAAGACCATAAAGTTTTTGGCCATGACAATCTCTGCATCCATGTAACAACTTCAGACTACAATAAACTGCTCTTATTATTTTATTAACATGGTCTCTAAATCTTATTTTTTGTGTTAATCAGAACATCTAAATTCTTGGCTGTTTCAACAAGGACAAGTTGTTTCTCCTTAACAAATATTGTTGCCATATTAGCCAGAGATATCTTTAGTAAAAAGCTGAAGATCTGTCAAGATTTATCTTTAGGGAATATTTGGCACTTACACTAATTATGTTGTCAATATCTTCATTAAATTGTTGTACATCTAAGTGTATTTCGTCGGGTTGGAAAGAAATATATAGCTAAGTATCGTTGGCATACAGTTGGTAGGTAGAGGTAGTATTCATGCAGATATTATTGGTCTAATATGCGAATCAACGAGGTACCATGGTGGATTCTTATACTATCCCTGACTGAAGCAGTAAATCTTATATTGCGGCAAACAGAAACAAAACACCAATTTACTTTTTACAGTACTTAAAATAAAATATTCATGTTTTGCACACTGCCGCATAAAGGGCACCACTAGACAAATGTCACTATTAAAAATTAAACTCCACCTTTAGTTAAGCTAAACCCAAAGTTTCAGTACGATAAGTGTAATCTTGTAGCTACAGAGAACCGTCAAAAACGATAAGTTAGTTGAAGAAATGAATTAAACCGAAAACATTTTTGCGCAATATTTTTTTATAATTTCCAGACAATTATCTCAATAAGGGTGCATCGGTGAGTTGATTAGACTTAGCGACAATACAAGAACAGGTGCACCATAAACCGCAGTCATGTAGGATAACGTCGATGCTGAACACAAAATCATCAACGAAGATCGAGGTGTGAGATATCGTGAGATTGAGGCATTATTCAGAATTTCAGAGACCTCAATTCAAAAACTTTGCATGAAGAATTCTGTGTAAAAAAAATTAGTTACCTGTCGGATACCGCATCTGCTGATAGAAGAACAGGAAGCAGCTAGGGCCAGTTGCCTGTTTGGGGGAAAAACTGACAAAATCATCGAAGTGTCTCCAAGAAAATAAAGGATGGTCGCGAGATTTGTCCTCTACAAAAGCATTTGCTTACCGCAAGTCATCGCTGAGCGCCGAACAATGATTCATCCTTTACCAAGACCATGCAAATTCGCACACAGTACGCAAGACAATTGAATTTTTAACGCAACAAAATGTCGAATTGTTAGAGCATCCTTCGTACAGTTCGGACCTAAGTCCCAGCGATTTCTTTACCTATCCCAACATCAAAAACGGACTGCGTGGTCATAAATTTCAGTCGGCAAAAGGAGCAGTCGATGCCTTCAAAAATGTAATTTTGACTGTACCAACAAACGAGTAGAATAACTGCTTCCAGAATTGGTTCTAACGCATACAAAAGCGCTTTAATCTTCGTAGAGAGTACTTCGAAAAACAATAAAGTTTTTACAGCTAGCTACTGTTTTATTCCAGCTTTATATGCAAAACTGAAAAGACAACCCTGGTATTCTATTTATTCTATTTCTTTAATAAGAACTGTAGTACTCTCTTCATCCATTCGGCTACATGCTATATACTTGTTGGTATTTACTAGAACAGATTCTATTCATTCGCGCTGAATGAAATTTACCGGTCTAGTTATTACTCTATTTTTTTTTTGTATTAAGCGAACAACTAGAGATTTATTTATTTTGGGAGAACGTAAAGAGATTGCTCCAAATTACCGTTCTAAGATTTTAAGTATCTGTTTAGAAAGTTGTTCGGAAACAATTCCTAACTTCCATTAATAATTTCTTGGTAAATCTCTATCCGAAAATTCCCCACGGAATACGTTAGTGATTAACTGAGTAACTTTATATCCACGCTATTAATTTTAATTAACGCGCTAAGATATACACCCCCACACACACTAATAAAGAGAAATATTACTCGATACGCTCTGTCTACCCCATCAGTCGTATCATTCCCTATTTTGTACATCTGTTATTTCCTCCTATGTGTGGCGTAAAAGGGCCAAAATCGAGCCGAGAATTAGTAAGGCAATGAACGGAAATATTCATTCCGGAAATTGTTCCGTTTTGCTTTAATAACGGGTGAACCCTCAGCGATTATGTAACGAAAGGATTAGGGATAATAGCGTCTTGTATGCGTTTCGTTTGTATTATTTGTTGGATACCTTCTTTCCTTTTTTAATACAGACTGGTTTTATCGTTAAATCTTATCATAAGTTAATGTTTACTTAAATATTCTATTTAGATAATAATAACCTCTACGAAAGAACCACATGCCTAAGAAATTCAGATTTTATTTGTTTTAAATTTTGTGCAATTGTAGTAATTATTTTAGCAAGTCAACGTTAAAAAGGAAATGTTTTTCTATTATCTGTTTATAATCACTGGGATGTATTTCTAAATTTTTTTTTATTTATCTACCGGTGTTGTTTCGTGACCTTTTGACGAAAGGACCATTGTCGTAAAAAATATGATAAGGTTATATTGTTGTTAAGGATTTAACATTGTGTATATATTTTTGTATAAGAATTTTAATTTTCTAAGGAAATGTATTTTGTTTTATGCATTCTCTTACTACTTTATATATCTTTATCTTTTTTGCAACCGTATGGGTTAGCATTAATATTACTTTATTTTCATTTTATCATTTATTTTTCTCTCTTTGTAAAGCATATAGAATTTTGTTTTATATGTATGTACATTACGCATTACATATACATGCATTCAGCCATTCCCAATACTTGTACTGCAAATGCCTAATATTTGATAGGTTAAATGTAACATCGTCGGACGAATATCCGCAATTTTTAATCTACAATATTCTCAAGCACGGGCTGTCGACTTCCGTGTGACGATTGAGGTAATAGTGATCGTTCTCTCTCAACCGCCTTTCGTACCTCGTCGGTACCTTTCTTGTAACGTCGTCGTACGAATTTCGGCAGTTATCGATATTCAATATTTTCAGGTACGAGCATACCTCTTCGGTTCTTATATACTGAGAATCTTTACTGTAACGTCGTCGGAAAATTATCCGCAGCTCTAAATATTCAATATTTTAAGTACGGGTTGTCAACTCCCGTGTGACGGTCGAGGTAATAACGATCGTTCATTCTCAGCAACTTCGTATCTCGTCGGTTTTCGTATAGTGGCAACCTTTACTGTAACGTCGACGGACGAATATCTGCATTTTTTAATATTCAATATTTTCAAGTACGGCTTTCGTATAGTGGAAACCTTTGTTGTAACATCGTCGGAACTTATATAGCAACATGCTTAACAAGTACAATCTCTCCGCTTCTAGTTGATGGTCATAAAGGCTGCAGCGTGCGTTGTCATCTGTACGTTTGTTTGGTCCTCTGTGGTTAGGGAACTTAGACATTCTTTCATCTAGCTGTCCGTCGATGCGGACGTGTTTCACGGACCAATTTCTATATGTTATGTCGGCTTCATTGCTCCGTTTTCCTTGTCGGTGCACACTTCACATATTTGTTGGCTACTGGCTTTTTCCCTTCTATGGAGGGGAGAGGGCAGTAGCAAAGAGCTACAGAATACAAAACGTATCATTTCTATTATGCGAACGTCTGGGTAGCTGTAATACTCTTGTTTTCATCAAATCGGCTATTATCGCTACTGTCGCCCTCAACCAAGCGTTCAGGCTCTAAGCCATAGGGTTGGGTTTCGCTATAAAACTACAGGGTCAAGTCCCTTAGACAAATTCAAGGCAAGGAAAAAGTATTTGGCTCCTGCAAAGGGACATATAAATAGCACAGCACTGAGGTGCGCGTGTCAAACTTACAATTAAATAGGGTTGGCTCCCCTAAACAAAGGTAGTGGTGCATGCATGCGTATACAGGCATTATTACATGCCTTTAACAAAGCTTCTGCGGAAGCCTATAAGACTTTATACATAGCACTGACAACGTACACACTGCCGCTGTACCTTACATAGCAAAAACTAATGGAAAGCATGCATATATACATGCTAATGCACATGCATAAGAGAGGTCGAATAACTGCAATTATTGTGCATATATATATACATATATATCTTACGTATATAGTTAACTGTACATAGGATAGAGTGGAAACCGTGTACACATTCTATTTTTAAATGTTTTTGTTTGCGCATGTAAAACCTTCAACCTACCAAATAAGCGAGCATACTCTACAAATAAGTATTGGTCGAGAAATTCAAGAATTTACGAGCAGGCTACAGCGGCTTTGTTCTTCAAAACAGGAGAACGTAACAACTGAGTCGTCACACACACAGTCGTCACGTTTTTACACTATAAGAAAGGTGTAAGCAATTGCATCCTAATAAACGCCGTTGACTACTGAATCCACTTAGAATGGATGTCCACCTTACACCGCAAGGGTACTGTTTTTAACAGAAGGAAATCGACAATAGAGAAACATAAATTCTATTGCATTATTAAGACAGAGGCAATATTCGAATACTGAAGATAAAGAGATAGGTAAGAAATTAATATCCATAAATTCTACGACATTTTAACTGCTATATTTGCGTACTAACATTTTTAAGATTTGCATTATTTTAGCATTAACTTTAAAAATAATAAATTACTTAATTGTTTAATGCGTTATTTTCTTAGTCGCGTAAAAGAAGAATACATTTTGATAGCAATTATCACCTCCTTTAATGTTCCTTACTCACTAAACATTCCGCGATGATATTCGCTTTCGTCATGACCTTCAAGAGCTAGTTTAAGAACACTACAAAATGTAATATAACATATTGAACCCTTTCATATATAACCATTTTTCCTGATTTCCTCAAGAATATGTTGTGAATAAGCAAAATTGAATTCTGTTATAATATTTGTTGCCGAGTAGAGCAACATATGCCTACATGTATTAAGGAGGTCACGAAATTCTTCATGTTTCTTTATTCGAGTGGATAGATGCTGTACCTCTTTCACAGTAGTTGTAGCTGACTAAATGGATTGAAGGAATTTGACCCGATTCTCTGGAAAGCCTACGTCGTTAGTCATAACATTACTCAGCTCTTGTCAAAGATGGAAAAGTACATTTTGACTCCAAAAATACTATTTTATGAGCATTGATGGCACAATGGTTAGTGATAAAGTCGACTAACAAACCAAGACCATTCTTTTGTCAGGCCATACGATTTCTTACAAAGTTAACGCTATGTCGCCAGACAATGATGACTAATTTTCCAAAGAATATGCAATGGTTAGTGATGAAGTCGACTAACAAACCAAGACTATTCTTTTGTCAGTCCACACGATTTCTTACAAAGTTCACGCTATTTCACCAGATAATGTTGACCAATTTTCCGAAGATTAAAGATTGAAGCAAAAGATAATCTTAGAAATTTGTAGGCCCTACTAATCGATGAATGTACAGATGTCAGCAACAGAGCTTAACTAATTTCTTTTCTCCTAATCATCAGAGACGGTAAAATGACAAGTGAAATAGAGGAAAGGACGACAGGCAAAGATTTCTTTAATTTGGTGTCCCGAAGTCCTTTCCAAAATAAAATAATGGTCAGGTTTAATTAATACATATTTATTTTTTATATTAAAATACAGGCTTTGAGAGTTTATTTCTTAAAAAATTATGTCTTGTAAATGTATCTTGCTGGAACTCTTCTAAACGCGAGGCAAAATCTTTGCGAACTACTCGATACACATTCTCCATAACAGCCTTCTCCTCGAATATTCTCTTTTAGTTCATTCAGAGAATGAGGAGTGTTGCTGTATACCTGTGATTTAAAGTAGCCCGTAGGAAAAAGACCATTGGTATCAAGTCGGGGCTACGTGCCAGCCAGTTTATATTACCGCGTCTGGGTATCAATTTTCCAAGGAAAAGTTTCGCGAACAACTGGTAAGGACAAATTAAACGTGTGAGATGTCGCTTCCATCCATGTCGATTCCATCTTGTTGGAACTAAGTGTTCCGATTGAAGCCATTAAAATCCTGCAAGGCTGATGTAAAAAAAGTATTTATTATCCTCACAAATCGCTTGGAATTTATGTTTATTGTACGACTTCTGTCATCTTCAAAAAACTACCGGCCGATAATTCCTTACGCCGACATTGCGTAACTTTTGGCGAGTGAAGTGGTTTCTGATACTTCTGTTGCGGATTTGGTGAATTCCGATATCGTCAATTCCGCCGGTTTGCGTGGTCATTAAAGTGAAAATATGCTTCCTCTGCGAAGTTTTTGTAAAACTCGCGCACACAGCATGCACAAACCCCTCACTTAATACTTAATGGTGGTATTCGTGCAGTAGATAAAACAAATTGAGAAATACCTTTGTGACATCCTGTATATTCACAGGGATGTAGTGACTAACTTGTATTAATGTATACGCTAATAGCGCTTCATATATACATCGTCGGAGAAAGGCTTGGTTACTTATGGATTGTGTAAAATTGTGTGTGTTCCATTGCTCATCGCGAAGTTTAGGTGACAAAACCTCTACATGATTGTCCCCTGAAAATGATGTATAATGTTGTTAAAATGGTGAATTACATAAAATCACTATCATTGCAGATTTCTTGCATCCCTATGTGAAACGTCTGACTATGTTTTTAAGTGTTTACTGCTTCATATAGAAGGTTGGAGATTTTGAAGAATTTCTTGGCAATGATAATTAGCGGCTGAAAGTAATATTGCTCAATGATCTTTTTTGAAATTTTGAATTAGAAATAAAATAATATTAGATTGGGATCTATAATGAGTAAATAAATAAAACACAAAAGGAGCAACCGAAAATATGTTTCTAATTAAGGATAAATTAGAATCCCCTGACGAGAAGTTAGAAGTGTGGACCTGGCAGTTAAAAACTGTTAGCTTGATTATTTTTCAGGAGTAGGAGCTTCTCCAAACAAATCTAAAAGGTTAGCAGAAATGCAGAAGACAATAAAAAACCTTTCTATAATTTTTTAAGTATTTCCCATCATTTGATAATCAACTGTACGAGTGGGTCATCAATTCTTTCGTAAGGTACGACAGGTCACACCCAAATAGAATTTAATAGACTTGAAAAAGGATTCTGTACCACAAGACCATTCTCTGTGCTAAAATTGCTAAAATTTTGAACGTCAATTTGAATTAGTGACTACAGCCGTTAAATCTTGGTTGCCTTTTAGATCATCGAATCTTTGCGAGTATGGTTTCTCAGAGCATAGGGAAACGAAATCGAAAGAACGGGAAGGATTACAAGAAATGAGGTAGATACCAAATTACGTATACGTTTATCTAATTTACGGCCGTGTAACGACAAAATTCTTTCTTACAACAATTGCATCCCACTAGGAACATTGTTTTATTATTTATGTATATGTATATATCCATATGTATTGTATGCTTATATATTGATGATATTGTATAGAATAAGAATTATTCATACTAATAAAGTATATTTAAATTTGACGGAATTCTTACTTAACGTACCACAAAATAAATTGTACTCGACCAGTATGTCGTAAAGTACAAAAGTTTGTCAGATTTTGATTTGCAGTGCCTGAACAATAATATAAATTTGACACGTCAAAAAGATAATCCATCAAATATTTTTCAGTAGGAACCGATAAATGAGTTTTGCATTAGAAAGATATAGTTAATAGTATTTTAAAGAATGATTTAAAGGATTTTCAGGAGACAAATGAGAGATGAACTCGTAAATCAACACCAATTGAAAATCATGATCACCTGGTCTATAAACTTATTGTCAATTCATAGAGTACAGGAATACTTCGTTATTTTAGTTTCTCTGTATCTTTTTTCCATTTTGAAAAATGGTAAGAATTTTCCCATTTTTTTCTTATTTCATGTGCAAACTATAAAAAAAGGGCTGAACGCGGGAAAGATTCTTATATTCCATACAAGGTTAACAAACCCTCACCCTATAAATGTTTGTCACACCTTCACAGGCAATCGCGTTACGTGCTTGCACGTGTTCAACGACATCATCCCACGACTGGTAGCGAACTTTTCAATTTCACATAATCGACTTGAAACTTTTAATTAGAATCTCATGCTGAAAAGTTGGTAGCGCCTTAATTGTTTATCTACTGGCATGCGCTCTTTCCTAAAATGGTGTGCGTGTAACCCCAAAAATATCGCACAAGCTCATATCTGCGGCGAAAGTATTCATCCACGTTTTAACTTCGTACGAAAGTTCGGACCTCCTATTTCCGAACGGGGTAGCAAAATTTCCTCCTTTCGATCTCTTTTCCCATCTTCTCCCGCACGTTTAAATGCGTAAAAGAAGTTTTTGTAACGAAGTCAAGCAAGGTCGTTACGTCGCTATGATACTGATGGTGATAGGTTAAGATAATACGGTGAAAAACGGGGTTAGGATACCCTGCACCTTTCCTTCTTCGCTAATTTTCCGTACTCGTATTTTAATTATACGGCTTAAAATATATCGCGATTTGATTGTCATCAGAGAACGCTACTAAGCGCTCTGCCTGTCGTTTCCTAACACTCTGTCCTTTGAATGTAATTATAAGTTGTTTAGTTTATTATTGATTAAATGTCGTCGTCGGTTGTTTTGATAGTGTCGCTTAAGTTTAACTCGATGCAAATTATACGCATCGTAATTTTGTAATTATTTCCATAATGGAAGTTGGATGACTTTTAGCATAAATATAACGCTAGAATTATTATTGGAATATATTACTTATTTTAGCTGGTGGCAGAGTTGGATAAAATAAAAATTTAAATCAAAATGGTTTCTTATTTATTGTACTATGTACTGATATAACTAATTGCCTCACGAAGAAAAAAACAGAAAACGATTGCATTTTATTTATGAACTTATGATTAAAGACTGGATTTTATGCAAAATGCACATTTTTGTCTTTTGGTATATTTATTCCATATTGTGCGCCATTTTCCACCCTAAGAATTCATTCTTTACTATTTTTAGTGCATGTAATGCATATATGGACAATTTACCATGAGTGGATATGCACGTGCATATTTCATCATTGTTTTGCATATTTATGCATATATTCCCCATTTTCATAATAAAATCTGAAAAACTGGTTATCATTCCTTCAACTTTGTAATAATGGGATGGACTTTCCCAAAAATAGGATTTAACAAAAGGAGGTTAGAACAATTGCTAAAATTGAGACGGATGTCGTCTTCATAAATTCAAATCCTACTGTATTGATAAATTCATGAATATGTTACTGTGGTATTAGAAAGGAGTTGAAAAACCAAACTCTTTGGATCTCTGTTCATGAAATCACCGATGCGAGAGCTGTCATAATTATTAGAATCTTAAATAGTCCAAATTAACCTAAAAGATATTTAATAAATGTAGATAATTTAGACAAAACAACTCATGTTACTATAGCCAGGTTTGTTGATGAGTCCTTAGTTAATTTCCTCTTACCGGACAAAGTACCTTTTGAAAAAGTTCTATTAATGGTTGCTACGTAAGGAAAAGACTAAGAACTAGTAAGTGAAAAAAATCTAGAAAAGTAACGTGTTTTAACATGAAACGTTATATTGAAATTTATGTCACAATTACTTCATTTTTATGACCACACCTTTAGTAACTTCCTTGAGGTTGACCAGCTAGCTCAGGAAGGCATTTAAGAAAAACCATATTTATATTAATAAGCGCCACCTTGCGTAATAATCAAGCAAGTAAAAATTCAGGAGAGCGTTCAGTTAATACTTATTAAATGCCGGAACCAAAGTCTAACAGGACATACTTAAAAAAGAAAAGAAGAGGAAAATTCAATCTAACAATTACGACTAAAAGATTTAGTAAATATTCAATAACAGTTTCTATATTCCCCAAATGATATCCCATGTCTTCCGGTTACATAAAAAATGTAATTATTAAATCAATGGACTTAAATTACAGTGACTATCAAAATTAATTATATACATAAGTATTTAATATTATTGAAAAGTGAACTTTCTTTTGAGCTTTTCTTTTTAATTAAATAAAATAATGAAAAAAATATTCTGTTACAGCAGGAACGGTAACCTAAATTAATGCTAGTTCCTACAAATTACTTGGTTGAAGTCAGCTATGCCTCGTAGTACAAATTTTACCACGCTGACAGACTGTAAGATGGTGCCTGCTAGTTAGAATATTAACCTTTTAAGGAAAGTTGGAATTTTCGGGGACAAATCGTCTCTTCTGACATAAATTTCTCTATTTTCAGATATTTGGTGTGAAAATATTAGTATCTCATCCATATAATAAAACCCTGGAAACTTAAAATAAACGAAAATGCAATAAAATAAAAAAGAGGTAATGGTAAATGTACTTGTTCAGTATCAAGGTCAATAAAAAGATATCAAGAATTATAAATGTGTTGGCTGTTTAACTAAATAATTTGGAAGCTTACTTAACTTATTCAAATCAAACAATAAATGCAAAGTTGCAAAGAAGTACGTGGTCAAATCCCCGAATGAACAAATGTTACGATTCACATCGCTTAGAATCGAGTATACAGCGTCGTGAAAAAGAAAAGTAACAAGTTAAAACTGTGGACGTAACATGGTAATTGACGCCGCTTTATATATCTTAAAAGCAGCTGAAAGCCTGATTTTTTTTTCCGAATTTTATCCATTCTTGTTTTGCCCATAGCTTAAATACGGTTACTGAAAAAGTTAGATTAGGGTTTTCTGATGTAAATAGTTTAATACTAATATATAAAAGTATTTTCGAAAGCGCCCTTACGACCGCAATTATTTAAGAAAATGCTTCTCGACATTCCATTGCCACCAGAACCTATTTTAACAAGGGAGGGAACATGACTTAAATGTGCTGCGCTTCTTGCTGATAATTGCGAAGGCATCAAAAGTGCTGTAATTTAATTTAATTCAACAAACAGTCTTGTTATAGAAAAATATAAGGTAATTTTCCATAATTTCACAATAAAAAATCAGCTATCATATATTACATCCAATTCCTAATTAAGGTGGCAATTACTAGATTAGAAGATAGAAAATTATCTTAAATGATAGTGTTGGTACTTTAAAATTATATTTAAAAAATTTTTAAAAAATTACTGGAAATTCTACACAAAAATGAAGGTTTGCTACATTAAAATCGATAAATAATGTAATTAGTAATGGCAATTTTAATTAAGACATTAATATAAACCCCTCACTAATACCTAGTTTTAAGAATGCACCGATCACATCTTGCAATGTTGAAAGAAAATTTTCCCAATATAAACATATACTTACAAACCGTAGATATAATTTAACTATGGAAAATTCAAAAATATATATTGCTATTTATTTCAATAAATAAATATGTCATTTGTTAATACGACAAATGAATTTTAATTTCCTAAAACATAATAAATAAATGCATATTATCAGTGCATATTTAGGGATTTTTAAGTGCATATTACATGTATATTTCGCTAACTTTTTAGTTCATATTGCTCATGACACGTTATGTGTAACATCCACTAATACCAAAAACATTAGTAAATACTGTGGAGATATTTGTTAAGAACTGAAAGTTGTTATAGTATTGAAAGGTACTTTCACGTTCTTAAAACGTGTACCCCATCAATTGGACTATTCATCCACAAAGTTTCGGTTTCTTTTCTAATTTTCCTCTGCTAAATTATTTGTTTGAAACAATTCAATTGTGAATAAATTTGGTAGATTTACTGATTTTACCAAAAATACATGACATTCTATTACGCCATGTTGGATAATAAATTTACATCACTCACTCCCAAACGATCATCAATCTTGCTTCTGTAACAGCTGACATGTTAGTCGAACCGTTTAAAGTGAATTTTATTTTACGATATGTGTATACAGTACCTTTATTCAGTGGTTACTAGAAATTAGAAATATTATTTCCAAGTGATATTGTTAAAATGAATCTTGGTGTAAACAGGTTATATTTTCGTTGATAATTCATACTTCCAAACAATAAGTATTTGTAAACAATTGTAATTCAAAATTAGGCTAGTTAACATAATTCCCTTTTTAGTAGCAGTTAGACTTTATGTTGAAAAAGTAAATTATCATTATGATAAATTACTTTTTAGAGGGTTACCAAACGTGATTGGCAACATCTGTATTCGCAATTAGGTGTATTATGATACGATTAGACAGAAACTAATAGAAGAAGCACAAATGGATTTTACAAAAGAGAGATCAACCACAGATAGAATATTCACTCTACAACAAATTATAGAAAAGCACAGGGAATACAACAGAGAAACACACATAGGGTTTATAGACTTCGAAAAAGCTTTCGATAACATAAACAGATGTATATTATTAACAGAGATATCCACATTATTTAATAAGGGTTTATACAGACACCAACATTGTGACAGATATAGGCGGAAGCTTAACTAGAGAAATACCAACAAACAAAGGAGTTAGACAAGGCTGTTGTGTGTTGCCAATACTATTTAACATATATATTAATGCTATTCTAAGGGAACAGGGAAAAATCCCCTAAATGAATATGTTTATACCAGCACACCACCCTAAATTCTATCTTATATGTAGGCGACTTAGTATTCCTAACAGAAACAGAAGATGATCTACAGAAACTATACACTACATAAAATCGGCCAAAGTTATGAAATGGAAATATCGATAAATAAAATATACAATCGACAAATAAAATATAACCCCTCTACAAATTTCAACTATTGAAGATTTAGTGCTAAACGATCTTCGCTTAAAAGTGATGGAATTAGCAGTGATAACAAACGTATTTGAAACAAGTGTTCTCCGAATTCTCCATGACCATTTGGGTATGAATCAAATCAATGCAAGACGGATACCGCGACTTCTCTTTGCTCTCCAACGTGAACGTCGAGTCGAATGTGGGCAGTCGTTTTTAAACATGTGTGGAGACGACCCAAGACCGATTTTGGAGTCCCGTGTCACAGGTGATGAAACAATGGTTCTGTCTTACGATCCCCTATCGAAAAGGGAGTTTATGGAATGGCAGCGACCTGATGCACCTTGTCCCAGAAAGGCGAAAGGTGATGGCCACGATATTCTAGGATTGTGAGGGCATTTTGCTAATTGACTTTAAAGAGCGCAATACAACTGTGAACGGCACATATTATGCGTCTTTATTGCATAAATTAAAGGATAGTATTCATACAAAACTTCATGGAAAATTGAAAAGAAGGTATGCGATTATTGAACCACAGTGCTCCCGTCCATATTGTTGCCGTTTGACCAGCAGCCATCCGCGAATGTAGCTTTCACTGTTATGAACATTTGAACGACATTTAAACACTTTGACGGAAAAGCTTCAGATTATTTTTACAAGGGTATTGAATTATTAGTAAATCGTTAAAATAAAATTTCTTAGATTGTTCCAAGTTTCTTTTTTCTATATCAGGCCGAGAATTTATGGCGCCTACCTATGATAGTATTTAACAAATATATTACTTATAAGTTATTTCTATATTTTCCAAAGTATACGAAAGAGCCTTTGTTAAAATATAATTTGCTAATGTAAAGTACAAATCACTTGTGAAATACGAAACTAAATTATCGAAAATGTAAACATCATGGCAATTATTGGTAAATCAGCTGTAAAAAAGTCACTATTCTCCATTCATGTTAAGAATGCAGACTTAAAATACGGGCTTGCCATTGGCTAATGGGCGAGGCATATTTACACCGGAGAAATAGATCCAATTTCTTCGTCTGAAATATCTGTCAATTGATCTCAGTTGTCAAATATACTTGTCATTTTGACGTCGTTTCTTGCAGTTTCTCATCGTATTTTCTATCTTTATAAACAATTTGTGGCAAAAATAGTTATTTTCAGAGCTCCTTTATCTCATCATTTAATAATTTGAGGTACTATACAACCAATTATATTAACAAAATAATTTTTATTGTACTATTACCAGATTACAGCTTCGGTTCGGTATGACTGAGGAAGCAGTATTTATATCTGCAACTTATATCTGCAATTTATATCTGCAAATTGATGGAGATTACCAACGGAAATATTTACTTTATGACAACACCGTGTATATAACCATATATAACCATTCATGTCCAATTTATACTCTTGATTCAAGTTTATCCATGGCAACATTGTTATCTTAAACTTTGTCACATGGCACATGGCATTTATGTTCTCTTCGATTAACTCCAAATGCAATCTCATTTCTTTCTAACGCAATTAAATAAGCTTCAATTATTTCGGTAAATGAAACAACCGAAGGATACATTTATATTGCAATTGATGTTGCTTTCATTTTATAATTGCGGTATTATTTTACGAGGTCACACAACCATAATGTATTGCACATAAGAAATGAAAAACTTTGCCATTTACTATACAAGATTTAGATAACCAAACTTTGACGCTTACGATGTTGTCATTTGACAGTTCCATCGGTTAAATTTCACCAGTGTAATACAGTAGCCGATTGTAACGCTATCTACTGCATTCTTAACATGAATGTATTATAGTATAAAATCGCGCAACTCTGTCCAGGTTGAAGAGAGATGCATATACATACAAAAGCTCTCTGTTGATATGAAAAAAGCTATAACACCTCATAAGATCCAATAGTGAATTTTAAGGTGCCAACAGCCTATGCACATACAAGAACGATATTATTAAACTATAAGTAGACATAAATTCGTGTAGTATTTTCTTCATACTGTTTTTTTGTAAGAATATTTGGTGGGAGAAACTTATAATTTCCTTCATCGACTATCTGTAACGCAGCAATACACACATATACATATATACACCTATAAATTTAAACTGCGTATGTAGTTAGCCATACCTTGAATCGAGGATTTAAATTCAGCTCTTCCTTCATTTGGACGGTTACAATTTATGCGGCGCGCTTGATTAGTTACACACGTAAATCTTTCAGATCAGGCAATTGCTACACCCACTATAAAGTAAATTTTCGTACGTATCCCGCGCCAATAAATATTGGCCGAAATTTTTCACTTGAATTGCGTCAATTCAAAAGCGTTTAAGCGAGATAAATCCGAATGAATGAATATCGGATCACTAATGGATGAGCAAATAAGTCTCTTATAGTTATTACGCTGTTACGTGATTAGAATAGACGCAAACTGCACATGTCTATGTATAGAAATATACAAAAAAAAACAATACAAATATTAATAATAATATACGTTTATTAGCCTAACACGAAACACCCAACAACAAGACATTACACTTGTAATACAAATTATCTCCAGAATAACAATTACATATATGTACATGCAAAATAATAACAAAAGGTAATAATAACGAGAAAAAAAGAAAAAAATCAATGGTGACGTACCAGGTGTATGAATAAGCTTTTCCCGTTTAACTAAGAGATGGCGCCAGCGAAAAGTACGCTCAGTATTAATTTCACACATACGTCATTTTATTCGTCTGACATCTAAACTAGAAACACACACAAATTCAGTCCGCCAAAAACTAGCGTCTCTGCTTTATCATTTAGTGAGCATGTCGAATTTTGTGTCTGAAGAAGAACACTTGATGCACGCATTACTTTTCCTATTTAATCAAAAGGAAAAGGTTGTTGAAAGTCATCGATTAGTTGGAGAAGCATATGGTGAACGCAGTCCATCGATTAGAACATGTGACACATAGTTTCGACAATTTCAAAGTGGTGATTTCAAATGTGAAAAGCAGGTGTGCTTTGGTAGACCATAGATGTGAAGACAAGCAATTGCAGGACTTATTGGATGATGATCCAACTCAAACTCAACGGCAATTAGCAGACGCATTACATGTGTTACAAGAACAATCATCAAACGTTTACGAGCAATGAGGAAGATCAAATGGGTCCCACACGATTTGAATGAACGTCAAATAGAAAATCGTAAAATCATCTGTGAAATGCTGCTTCAACGCCACGAAATGAAATCATTTTTGCATCGAATTGTGATGGTTGATGAAAAATGGATTTATTTTGAAAACCTGAGTCGGACAAAATCGTGGCTTTCACCAGGAGAAGCCTGTCCTTCAACACCAAGGTCAAATTACTTTGGCAAGAAGACCATGCTCCGTGTCTGGTGGAACCAGAGCGTCATTGTGTATTATGAACTCTTGAAGCCTGACTTAACCGTTAATACGCAATACTATCACCAACAACGGCCGGAATGGGCCAGACGACATAGCAAAGTGGTTTTGTTACGCGATAATGTTCAGTCTCACATAGCAAAACCAGTGAAAGACACTTTGAAATCGCTTGCGCACCCGCCGCACTCTCTAGACCTGGCGCTATCTGACTATCACCTTCTGGCATCAATCGTCGTCCGCGGTCCCAGAGCAACATTCCAGCAATTTCGAGTAAGTTGGAAATGTCTCGACGAACTGTTTGCTGCAAAAGGCAACCAGTTTCTTCTGGCGTGGTATCCATAAATTATCTGAAAGATGAGTGAAATGTGTAGAAGCCGATGGCCAATATTGTTTGTTAGCACTCCTACACATAGCAAAAATCGACAATAGCAGATTTGTGCAAGGTGTAGGAGTTAAAATATCTGAAGGACATCTAGATGCAAAACGTGGAACTCGAGAAAGTAGAAATTCAGCGTATATTTTGTTATAAAATATGTTGATAAAGATAATGCATTTTGGCAGCATAAAAATAATAATTACATATACTTATTCTTGGTATAGTTAGCGACCCAATGGGTTTATAAGTTATTTAGCTTGTCATAAAATGCAGAAGCCTTAAAGTGCAGGAACAGTGTTTGTAAAGTGACTAGGGACTATACTGATGCCGTTCGGAAAAGTACTGCTATTACATTTAACAGAAGCAAGTTCCAAACGCACGACACCGGAGTTGCCAATTCAGATGGACCAGATGGACTTACCACTGGACCACCAACAATATCGTGCAATAGCTCTTACTCAACTAGCTATGAGTTATTACTACATCTGCGTCCATTGTGCGTCTTAAGATGTCTGGTCTCAGCATTCGTGATAGAGCAAGTAATTCCTTTCCCAGCAGTCCAAACCGTCGGAAATAATAGCCAAGCGAACTATACGCCGAGTCGCCAGTCCAGAATCAAACATAATAGTGGCAACAGTTATATCAGCGATTCAACAAGCAGATATTGTGTAGATCAGAAGTAATGGATTTCTAGTTGAATTCAAAATTGAAAAGATGATACTGATATAGCATCTATTGTTACTTCTAACTAAATGCGTTGATCAACTAAACGTTGATCGCAAATAGTATCTACTTAGTAAAATACGAATTTCAAATAACATCGATTTGACGATAAATAATGAATTAGAGTTTTAAAATTTACATATCATGCAAATTTGTAAACTTACAAACGAACAAGACAATTTGCAACTTGTTGAAACAAACTTAGACTGAATGTTGACATTTATCCACCTAACTTCCTTAAAAATAAGCACCTGCTATCTATACTATGAGTGTGGTCTTTTCTTGATGATACTTGATAACAATTTTACAATATGTAACTAATTTGTATGAAACTAAATTAAATTGAAGTGAAACCAAGAAATCGCCTGGTTCAATGCGAATATCAACTAGTTATCGTGATTATTAATAAATCGCGTTTTACAATCCCTGATACGCTTCTGCGGTCATTACTAGTCTCGGCAAAGTGGAGCAAGTTACAATGCAGTGTGGAGAACAACATGGAGGGGCCGAGCGGCTGTATCAAGGCAAGTGTTCAGTAACGTTTACGTACTCGCATTATTTATGATCGTGACCTTCATGAGTGAGTATAGGCGATGCGGACGCAGGAATGTTTACACATAAAATAATGATAAAAAGTATATTATATAACTTGTTGAAACACTCATTGTTTTATGAAGTTTCCGCGATATCACCAACTAGGTGACATCTATTAAATATTAGAATGATTAAATATGTTTCCACACTTGTTTCAGTCAAATAAGTACGGCGTGCGGAATAAATATTTTTTAATGATGAAAATGACCGTTTCACATCGAGTGATTCGTAAATTTAAAGTAATCGTTGTGACAACTTAATGGATCCTTGGACGCACACTCACAAATTAGTAGTATGAGAAAATCTGAATCCTTGTCAACAACACTTTCAAATTTTCGTATTAGACAAGTTTCTTAGCGATCTCCGACTTGGTAATGTATAATCCGCATACTTGCGCCAGAAGGAGGCAAATGCTTGTTAGTCTAGTAAAGTGACCAAAGATCTATTACATAGAATAAAACAAACACCTACATCAAATATTAATTGTTCACTGTATCGTTTGCCACATATTCCAGAACAGTGTTCTATACTTTTTAGGTGGCATTCACATTTCCACCTGCTGGTGCACGTCAAATAGTTGTCATACTTTACCCACTTAATTCTATCGCCTTCGTATTCTAAATCTGGCATACTCACTAGTACGTTTTCTAGTTTATATGAAATACGCCGTTTCCGAAACGTACCTGATTGCGAAATTTTCTAAGTATGTGTGTACTGACAAGTACTCCCAACAAGCAGTCGAATAATACTAAAGAAGCGTGCATTGATTCAGGTACTCAATTCTCCGTGCCGCGCGCTTCACCCCTCCACGTTGCTCTCCATACGGCACTGAAACTTGCTCCTCTTTGTCGAGACTGTATATAAAGTCTCAGGGCGCGTAATAGAATTTTTAGTGTAGTGGGTTCCTTTATTTGAGGTTTTTATAAGAAGAAAATAGTGAAATTTCGCTCGAAATAATAATATATTAATAAGGAAAAAGGATTATATCACTTACAATAGTGAACGTTTGAAAAAAAAAACTAACGTAATCCCTATGCCAACTAAATTGTGAACAAATTAATTTGAATCAATAAAGTTATTTTTTATTTATTCACATATATAATTTCGGTGATTTGATAGACCAGCGAATCTTCATTTCCTTCCTTGCTGAGACTAGCCATTACTGCTGCTGAGTTTGTATTGACAGCAACTGGCAGCGACGACGACCAACGAACCGTCAACTTCGTCCTGAAGATGCCAGCCGCAGTGTTTGACAAAACGTCGACATATGCCTGCTCAAGACCACGGTCAACAACCCATACATACTGCCACTACAAACTCAGACTCCAGCCGTGAAAGCCTACTGTTATTTATTACTACTGCTATTTCTATTGAAGTCTAAAACACAACATTCTATTTAATAGATGCCAACTTAAATACACTACCGCTCAAAAGTGTTTAGGCACCCCTGTTTTCATGGATTATTCATATAGTATCATGTTTACCAAAAAAAGATCATAATAATATGAAATACGTATTTAAAATGGTTTAACTTGGTCGGATTACCATAAACTGTCTATTGCGGTGCAATTACAATAACAATCCCTCTGAATTTACTGGGTAAATTTAGTCATCTGTTACATTGTAGGTAATAATGTTTAAATTACCTTCCTAGAAGATTATAGTAAAATCTGTAACCTATGGTCAGTTGTAGTGTGGTAATTACTCTATTCACGTCGTGAGCGAAATATCGTGTGACAATTTTTTAAAATGCCTTCGCGAAGAGAAATTAGTACGGAAACATGAGCGCTTACAATAGCTTGCCATAAAAGTGGCATAAATAATAGACAAATTGACAAAAAAAATGAAAATACACCACGCTACGGTTGACTATAACGTAAAAAGATATCGGGAAACTGGCAGTTTTCTTAATAAAAGGCGGAGTGCAAGGCCAAAAGCGACAATATCTGCAGATGATCGCAGAATAGTGGTTACCAGCAAGTTAAATAAATGCAAAACAGCCCCGGAAATCACCGCAGAATTAAATGTTGGTCGCTAAAAACTAGTCAGTGTTTCTACAGTCAAACGTCGCCTACAGACAGCCGGGCTCCATGGACGTATTGCGATAAAAAAGCCATTACTACGCAAACAAAACAAGCAAAAGCGACTTAAATGGGCTCGTGACCACCAACACTGGACCATAGAAGAGTGGAACAACGTCCTATGGACGGATAAGTCCAAATTTGAGCTGTTCGGAACCCGAAAACGCATATTCGTAAGAAGATCTGTGGGTGAACGTGCCAGAGAAGAGTGTATTGCTGCTACCGTGAAGCATGGTGGAGGTTTTATCATCATTTGAGGCTGTTTTGCTGGTACTAGTATAGGGGACATTGTGAAAATTGACGGTATATTAAAAAAAGAAGGTTACCGCGAAATTTTGGAGAACCACGCAATACCTTCCGGAATTCGACTTTTGGGTCAAAATTTTATCTTCCAGCAAGATAATGACCCAAAACATTCCTCTAAATTATGTAAAGACTATTTACGCCATTTAGAAGAGGAAGGAACTCTCAAAATTATGGAATGGCCTCCCCAGATCGCCGACTTGAATCCATTCGAGTTACTATGGGAAGAACTAGATCGGAATGTACGGAAATCGGCTCCGACATCAGCTACTGACGTGTGGAACAAATTGCAATCGAGTTGGACCTCAATAACACAAGAAACTCTGGCAAAACTTATTGCGAGAATCCCTCGATTGTGTGCTGCAATTATTAAATCAAGACGAGGTCACATAGATGAAAGCAAAATTTAAATTAAACGTTTTAATTTTCACATTTATTTAATATATTTTTATTCATGTACGTGTATCTGTACATAAAAAATAAATATTATTAACATTTTTGCTGAGTTTTTATACATTTTTGCTGTCAGTGAGAGTACCTAAACACTTTTAAGCGGTAGTGTATATGCCAATATCTCTAGTAGTAGTGAACTAACTCATTAATTTCTAATTTTAAGCTTTCGAAAGGCAAAGCGTTAACATATAAAATAAATAATGGATTAGGATCTGCTATCAAAAAAACATGAACTACGCAAAAGAATCCTCTTTAACGCTACGAGTTTTGAAATAAATTCTGCGAACTTTTTATTCGCCGTGCAGACGAACATAAAATTTGCATTTTACTGATGTAGCGAGTTGCAGGAATGGAAATTTATAGTAAGATTTTCCCGGCAGTTGCAGCGCCCATACATATACATGCATAGATACGCTATAAAATGGCCGGAGCTTTTGTATTGCGTTCTCGTTATTACAAATCTACTCCAATTCCTTTTATTTTACTATAAAGCGGAGTCTTATCACGATTAAATAGACAAACTACTACAAAGAAATTAAATTTTCATCGAAGCGCTGCGAACCTTGTAAATATATTGAAATTTAATATTGAACATTACCGTTCTTATCACGATTTAGTATACTGCCACGAGCATCACGTTAACATTCTAATATTTCGTGTAACCTATACTTCCAAATACATCTATTTTAAGTAACATTACGTAAGATATTATATAAGGCACTATTTTAAATTAGTTTTAGATACTGTTTGCGTTACTTCTTCGTTGTAACAGAAATACATTTAATTACATCATAGAATAAGTACATGTAAATTCAGTTCACGAACATCTTCCAGTGAAATATGTTCTGCATTTAAATATAACCTTCGATTTATAGACTAAGTTAGTATAAGGATAGTGCCATTCTTTCAGGTGCAAATTCGCTCATCTTCAGTATGTAGGGTACCCTAAATTCAACACAACTCCTTACCTACTTGCATTAATATCCCTGTAACTATGGAAAGTATTTAAATAATACGTTGGCTAGCTTGATCTGTTTTACCAGTATTAAGTGATAAACGTCAGTAAACCCACTAATTGCAGTTACCACCTATTTACCCACAATTTCAAACCAAATAAATGATTACAAAATAGATTTCACTAATTGCATACGTTATTAGCCCAACAGCAAACACCTAATAACAGGGTATTACATTGGTAATATATATATATATTTGCATATGCATGTGACAAATACTTTTTTTACTGACTAAGATCTGGTACTTGTTTTTAACTAATATAGTAGTACGCTAATGCCAAACATGAAATCCATTTTCCCTATCACATTCCGTTTTTTTCTCTACGACGTCCGACCCTCTGGGATAGTCGAACTAGAAACCAGCACTGAATTCAGAAATATTGGTTTAGATGTTGGATTATGAAAGAAGGTGAGAAAGAAGCCGTGACATCATTCACTATGGTCGTGAACAATTTTCTTGGAAGAAAGCCTCCAATTACAAAGATCTAATCAAATCAATGCAAAATTTCACCGCATGAGCAGAAACCTTCGTTTCCTTCATAGGCATCTTTATAGGTTTACCGAAAATTTATGTGCTGCAAGTGATGAACAAGGCGAGAGATTTTATTAAGATTTGAAAACCATGGAAACTCGGTACTAAGACAGATGGAATCTGTATATGATAGCAAACTACTGTTGGAGCGTTCAAAGGAACTGCCAAATCAAAATATACAGCAAGAGGTGCAGTAAGTGATTGCTGTTTGCGTTTTTAGAAGTACCCTTGTATTTTTTGACTAATATTGTATGTGAATAAATAAATGAATTATTAAAATTTCATACTTTGTTTATATCTTTGCAGTTCTTAAGTAACAACTTAGCCGCATTAGTAATCCTTCAACGAGCATAGTATGGGCATAGAGTTAAATTTTGACGTGATACGCAAAAACTAACATGATTTTCGGATTCTGCATACTCTAATTAGTAAAAAACCAGTCTCATATAGAAGTCAGCAAAAACTATGTTGGGCGGTGTAATAATGAATAAGTAACAAAAACATCTTCAAAATATTTGCTATTACAATAACAGCAAGCTGTAGGAATTAGAAAGATTGGAACATGTCTTGAAACATATCTTGATGCAAGACGTGGTACATTAAGTAGCACTCGAGATAATAGAAATACACAGTTTATTTTGTTGTGAAGGATGTATAAAATTGTAGCACTGTGTCCCATCACTTCGTTGAGACAGAGACTGCAATCCACGTTATTGCAATAATGCATTCTGGTAGGTATCCCCGAGCGGATACGCTCCATCCAGTTTAAGCGATATAAATTTTGGAAATGTTCAGTGCACACGATCCAGGTATAGAGCATGAGTCATATAAATGAGGTTCCGTATAATACAGCCATACCTCAATTTACTACGAATATGAGCGATCTGAGGGTAACATGAATATTACGATTGTGTACTACATCTATCTTAAAAGTCATTGGCATGCATTTTGCCAATTTTTAATTAAAGGAAACAATTTCCTTATCTATCTAAAAGGAGTTAAATTTAACCCTTTTTCACATTTTTGTAAAAAGTAATAAGCTCAGTTGTTTTATCAACGTGCCAAACCATCTACAACGATAACCCTTTTTGGTATTTGAATATCCAAATTGGCTCGATGCTAGTTTGTGTTTTTGTAGCATCTGTCTGATGACAACAGAGGGGACGACAAACGTTGTAGGTCAATCGAAACAATCTATGTCGCGTCAAACGCAACGGGACCATACATTCTGGGAAATCAATCATAAAATTAAATTGCCTTCCAGTTGACAGAAGTTAGTGTATTGGCGTGATAAACATCGATGCCCTCGCATACGTTTTGCATTAGGTCTGTCGGTGAATGGAGCGTACCGTCATCAGTGAAAGAGGGGTACAATCGAATTAAACGGAACGGTTCGACTGCGAAGCTTATTGTAACAATTTGTCCGTTTTAAAGTGTACCTGTAGTCTATAAATATATTGATTTCGACCCAGCCGAAACAATTCCTATAATAGTATTTTTTTTAATGTTCATAGTTCGAAAACAAAAGCTGTAGAAATTTACTTTTATGACTTTGTTGCAATGCCGACACATAAGTACTTGCTAGTACTAATTTATCTATACTCTGCACTATTACATAAATTTAATAGTGTAAGCTTGCGATTTTCCAGACACCTTTTGCGGTGAAAAATCTCGGTAATTATTGTACTGTTTTAAACTTTTCAAATATATCTTTTTCATATTAAATAAAATAATAATGTGACCAATTAAACAGTTTAAAAAAATATATGATGAAATATATATCTATATTGCTTTTTCACATAAAATAAGGACAACTACATATCGTTATCCCTAACTAGTTAAATATTTTTTAACTAATTAATAGTAAATAAATACTGTGAATTTTGATCAGTTCTCTTTTCAGCTATCCGTGGATCTTCGGAAAGACTTCTGCAATTTTCAAAATGGTTATTCGAATTGGAGATTTTTGGAGATAACTACAGCTTAATTTTCGAGAGGAAATTTTCAATAAGTCAGTTTCACTATTATGTCAAGTATATGCTGTTACCGACCCGATGCCTTATCCAACGCGGACTAGCCTTGCTTGCCTGGTTATTGATCGATTAAAAGAATTATAAACAAAGTTCGTAAGTCGTACCATCCTTTCCACGTATACGAGAATTTAAAATATTGTATATTCTTCCAAAGTAATAACATTTTATGAATGATAATAGCTTCATAATACACTACTCAAATTTGAAGAATTTTAACATAAGCTAATTCTTTTTCGAAAAACGATACATATATGCGACAATGCGACAGTGGAGTTTACGTCTCTACTAAGCACGTAACTGAAGTGGCTCTTACTTGTACATATATTTTTTAAATTATATCATGAATTTCAATAAATGGTAAATAAATGTATAGTGATTCACAGTGAAAATGATACAGTGGTATATAATTTCGTAAGAAGCTGAAAATGTTGGGAAAAATAGTTATTTGGGAAAAGTAAATTAAATATATTATATCTACCATTGTTCAAATATATTACAAAAATAAAACAAAACTAATTCGAATAGGTGTTACGAATTCTAACCAGATAATATTACACCGGTTACATATTCAATATCATAGTGAAAATGATGCAACCGAGCACACAATATTTATACAAATATGAGAATCCCCTAGGCGTACGTCTACTTTACCTCTCTATCTGTTATAACTGTGAAGCGCGATTTTATCAGAAGCAGCATTAATTTACAGTAATTCAATATGGGTCGACAGACAACGTTGCAAGAGCGGGATTTAGTAATTTTTTCACCATATGAAAAATAAAAGTCAACGGAAAATTGCAATAATATTAAATAGAAGTGCATCCACCATACAGTATTTTATTAAACATTGTAATCGCGAAAACAAAGTGAAGAACAAATAGAAAATAAGTAAAAAAAAATTAACGAATATGATGAGCGGTGGACTGTTAGACAATCTGGAAGTTATCCACTGTTAAGTGCTCCTAAGTTAACGCTAGAGGTGAAACGTGTTCTAAAAAATATCATAAATGTGGAATCTGTGCGAAGAACTTTGAGGCGTGTCAATTTGTACGGACGAATAGCCAGGAGAGAACCGTTTATAAGCCAGAAGAATAAAAACAGTCGCATACAGTTCGCATTAGAGCACCAAAATAGCACCAATAGAGCTGATTTCTACCTTTGAAAAACTGTTTTATTCTCCGATGAGAATAAATTTAATTTTTCGACTCAGATAGGAAAGGTAATATGTGGGTAAAGAAGAATGAAGAATTAAAACGTAACATTGAAAACCAACTGTTAAAGGTGGAGGTGGGCACGTAATGGTCTGGGGCTGTGTTTCTCCTGCTGGTGTTGGAAACTTTCATTTTATCGACGGTACTGTGGATAGATTTATGTACTTAAACACCTTTAAACAGAATATAGTGTTTAGTGCCAAAAAACTTGACATAGAAGATGATTTTCGATTTTACCATGAGAACGATCCCAGATATTCTTCGCGTGTGGTCCAAGAATGGTTATTATATAACTGCCGCAGTACAGTGAGAACCCAAGCTCAATCACCTGACATAAACATTATCGAAAATTTGTGGCGTATTCATCGAATATCCAATAGAAACTACTTAGAAAATGCTTTGTCACAAGAATGGAACAGTATTTAGCCAGATTATACGCGCAAGTTAGTAGAATCTGCTCCAAATAGATTACAATTAATTATAAAATCTAAAGGAAAGCCAACTAAATATTGTTTTTTTTTAACTTTCAAGAATAATTAATTCATTATTATTGTAGATGCATCATTTTCACTGTGATCTTGAATATGTAATCGCTGCAATGTTATCTGGTTAGTATTCGTAATACCTGTTCGAATTAGTTTCGTTTTATCTTTATAACATATTTGAAGAATAGTAGATATAATATATTTAATTTACTTTTCCCGAATCATTACTTTCCTATCATTTTCAGCTTACGAAATTATAATACACTGCATCATTTTCACTGTAGATGATTATAATCTGAAATGCACGAGAAAAATGCTACAAAAATGTTTGAGTCCGAATACGAATGTGCTTCCAACAAAAACAAACGAAAATATGAATGTATTCTATTACAAACAGATAATATCATTACAGTTTATCTAACATACATTTCGTATATTAGACGTCAACCATCCTTAAATAATATGCGTTAGCGATGTATAATCTGACACAACTAATTTGCGTCTGTTACTGTACTTACGAATGCTCGCTCCAACCATTTTAAGCCAATTCATGCATACCGACTGGAACCGATGAACGATAATGCAAGAATAGTACAATGCATAATACCTATAGTTTATGTGTGGTTCACAATATATTACAGTATTGGTATTATGCACTGATGCGATGACAAATTTCAAGCGGCATATCGTATTAGAAGCTTTTGTAGTGGCTGGCTTTCGAAATGTTTTCAGTGATTTCCGTAGCAGTTCACTTGGAGGTGGTTCTGCGAATTCGATCACATGATAATAAAGTTAGTCTTTTATAAGTGAACATATTCATTTTTGATAATCCCATAAATTTAAGATGGAAATCAATTGAGCTTTCACTCTGTTTCCAACTTTATGATTTTCATATTTCAGTACTTTTGAACAAGCAGACAGAAAGTGGTATATGATGAAAAATGGTGTTTTGCAAGGTACAGTCAGGCAGAGATACAAAATACACTCATAATAAACTAAAAACTACAGAATGCGAAACTATATTTTATTATGAAGGGATAGATCGTTAGCAAAAAATACATATAGTTGAAATCCATTCTATTCCATTCATAAAAAATGCAGCATGTTTTATTCAAATTTTTAGAATATACATATGTATTTTATTCGTACTAGGGAACATTTCAGCAAGATATGATCGAAACAATTGATTAAACACTAATAAGTATACTTTACTAGACATGCTTAAAATTAGCGAATTAATAGTAGCCTGTGATAGGTCAAAATCCTTCGTTTAAGGACACATACATTGCTTGGGGGTGTTTGTAAATTATTTATCTATATTGCACATATATTCTACTGGTGACAAGTCCGGCAGCCGAGAAGGGCATGATAAAGAATCAACACTATTATTATCCAGAAAAAAATGGTATTAGTACCAGCTCAAGAATATTATTGACTTGACGAATCTCATTTAATGTTCCTTCAATTACTGTTGGATGGCATATAGTGCCCCTCCCACGCCATCACATCTTAAACAAGAAGTGAATGTTGCCGTACAAAAAATTACGATTTTCTTCTTTTCCCAAGATTCCATGCTTTATTCCAGTGCAACCTTTGATTTAGCCGTACAATTTGATGGCATGGCGTTAGAAGTAAACAAAGAAATAGTCGATACAATCTAAAGGGTCGAATTCTTCGGTATACAGATCGTCTTTAAGAGCCAAAAGCCGAAAAGCACAATCTTCGTCTATGATGCGTCTGGGACGTCAGAGTCCTAAACATCGTGGTTCCTCATTATTTTCTGCCTATCTTCGCCTACATAGAGCTGTAACAGCGACACTACACGCTACACGGAAAACAAAGATATTTTTTACTTCATTGCCAATGCTGCTTTGATTAATCGGAAGTATCTTGCTAAAACTATGAACAAAGTACATATTGTATGTGCGAAATCTCACTAAAATACATTAACATTTACAAATGATATCATTTATTTATGGTAGCCAATATGTATATTATAGCATAATTCATCCACCGGCATGGTCAGGTGGAAAGTGTAATTTATAATCGCCTCCTTTTAATGGCTAAGGCCAATTTATGTAAAGGTACGTTTGGCAATGAGGAGGCTTGGTTAATTCTACGTTTCATGGTGGACTGCTGTACTTCAACTACTTGAAAAGGCATTCTTACATTAAGGGAAGGAAACGATTAGAGACATCTGTGGTCATCCAGAAGGTGTCTTTGTCTTGTGTAAGTATATTCATATTCGTAATACGAGGGCGACCTGAAATGTTTTCGGAATCGACAAGAAAAACACGATATTGGTGTGGTTTTTATTTTTATTTTTCGATGTAGTCTCCTCCGAAATGGTCACCCGATTTCGTTTTTGCTCCGGTGTGAGTAAATGCGGTACCCATCGCGCAGATATCTTTCTCATACCCAAAATTTCATGTAGGATATGGCCAACGCGTTCTTCTGAGATGCTTGTTGTCACTGGTATTTCTTTCAGTTTCAATCGGCGATCAGCTAACACGGCATCATGAATCTTGTCAACCATTCTATCGTTAATAGCGAGTTTTGGGCGTTCACTGCGTGAGTCGTCACTTGTGCTTGTGCGGCCACGTTTGAACTCGCTCACGCAGAAGCTGATGGTTGAAAATGATGGAGTAGATCCACCATGAACCTCTAGCAAATTATTTCGAATTTCCGTGGCCGTTTTTCCAGCCATCCAGAAGTGTTTTATCACTGCACGAAATTCGATTTTATCCATTTTTGCGAAACCATCTGACTTGTTACACAAAAGACACTCTTAAACAACAAGTATTGGCAGTAGACGTCTGAAATTTTGACAGTTGTTCATAAAAAAAGGTTGCCCTTGCCGTTCAATGAATCCACTACAACCTTCGTGCGCCATGCCTTGCCTATTCCGGAAACATTTCAGGTTGCCATCGTAAAACACTAAAGTGTCTTTCAAAAAATGTACTTAGCTTTACCAAAATCATTTTTTATTTCACAGTGGTCAATGATGCATGCTGGACTAAAAGTCCTGGTGTAGGTACATGATAAGGCTTTCGATAATTACGTTTGCTTATTACCGAACGAATATTTAAATATTTACAAATAATGAAGAAAATATATACTAACAAATTGTATACAAATTATTTACATCTAATATGTTCACAATGTGGTAATGATACAAAAAAAGATTCTAGTTTAAGAAATACCCGTTATAATTGTATGGTATTTCAAACCAATGAGTAACCATCCAAACCAATACCAACAGTTTATTCACAATTTTGCCAACGCACGCTATATTCTTTGTTTTTGTTTTCTTTTTCTTTTGAGGATGTCTGCACTATCCGTGAGATAGGTCTTTATTCGCGAAATAAATTCTACATAACAGAATAGGCTTCCTCATGACACAATGAATACGCCCTCGCACTCAAGGAAAGACTGTGAATCGCACCGTGAGTTTTCTATTCAGGTGCGTGATACCTGAATTACTGTTAAAATAGCAATCTTTTAGTTCCTTTAAAAAAGTAAAATGGTTTTATCTGGGCTTTTTTAAACTTATTGTATATAAATAAAAATTACTTTTTCTTCCTTTTTAGAGTTTATTCCAATTTTAGCATAAATTATAGTAAAATATCATTCCAATTACCTAAAGAACCCTGAAAGACAAATACTGAGAATGTTTCAACTTAATTTTGTAATATTTCTCGATTTTCCTTCCTTCCCAAGTGGTACGACTGTTTTCAATCTTTAGATTACTAATTTGGATAATACAGTCTTACAAATTATGATTCTACTTATTGTGTAGCACTCCGCATCAAACTTGTTACACAATTTGCAACATTTTTAGACCATTTGAAATACTAGTACACTACCAGTTTACCCGAGAAACGCTTCACCAAATTTCTTCAACTTTTATCGCTAATTTTCCCATTTTATAAATAATTCGGAGTAAAATTCCTTAAACCTTTTAAAACGACGATACTTCCTACTGACTCCTTTTTTTTTTTCGTTAAAAGTGTTCGCGGAAGGTTTTCGTACTTAGATCGCAATCAGATTCATTTTCTTTTATCTCCGAATTCGCCAAATCCTCTCCTTTGCAGTGCATCGGTGCAAACGATTCCGTTACTCCCTCAAAAGCGCTCTTTCTTAATTGCCCCATCCTCCCGGACGTTTTACGAAGAAATCTGTCGCGAAGTAGCTCGTTTAGTTCGCGCAAGTTTATTATTAGTTTCCGTAAGTTTCGGCGAATTGTTGGTTCGCTTTTAGAGTGGTACGGAATATATGGAAAGTAATAGGTATCTTTAGGTTCTTTCATCAAGGTAGTTCATTTTTAAATATCTTTTGGAATAAATCTGTACTACATCAGTTTGTTTTTAACTTTCTGCGTTCTTCTATTTCGATTCTAAAATTTTAGATGAAGACTACATTAGAACAGTCAGGCTAATATGTTTGAGTACCACTTAGCGTTGATGTTAGAAGTTTGTGCATTAAAATAAAGAGCCACCACTTTTCTCTGCTGAAAATGGACATCGACATTTTTCTGTCTCCGCAGATTCCTCATGCATATTTTGACGTTTAAATTCAAGCTCATCGTAAGACTGCGAAAATTCAAAACAAACAGTAAATGCGAAGCCAAACGCACTTTCTTCTGTAGTCATAAGTAGAGAATTGTTAAATCCATTATACTCGTTAAAATACGAACTCATATGCAAGGAAATACACAAACTATTGTGAATTTATTACCTTTATGATTTTCATATATAAAATCAATTTCACTTTAAAACATTCAATATAAAACTCAACATATTGTAGGAAGAGATTCCAACAATTTAAATTTTTTGAGTCGTGAACAGTTGCTGTTGCGGAGATATTACAACAAAACTTTTGAGAGAAAGTCACAAAGTTCGAACCGGAGGTTTTTGTTCATGTCGTAGGACACGTTTTATTAGAACTTCTGACCGTTGAATTGAATATATACAGTCCTCGGCCATATAATTGGTAACGACTATAAAATTTGTATTTGTTTGCTTACCGGCCTTCGTTTTCACGGCATATTAAGTTCTCAATTGGATTAAAATCAGAACTACACGCCGGTCAGCTAATAACCGAAATTAGCTATTATAGTATCTTCGTCACTCCTTGCAGTATGTCGGTCGCTGTTTGGGGCCCCACGAACAAACAATACTTCGTCAGAACCACAACTGTTTACTTTCGTTTCGTCCGTAAATAAAACATTTTTCCATTGATTCGTAATGCAGTTAATATGCGAAATCAACTTCTCTCTTAAGATTTCGTTTGCAAACCATGAGCTTCTTGCGAGCTATTCTGCCGAATTAGTTAGCTTCATTCAATTGCCTTCGGATTGCACGGACTGAAAGTTGGCTGTTTGATTTTCAAATAATTCTTTGTGTATGCCGATAGTAGTTTCTTTTTTATCAGGTTTTGCGATACGAACCATACAGCGATCCACATGCGCTGACGATTCTCTTTGTTTCTTTTCTCATCTAATATTTCCTGTCGTCCTATTTTTTTAAATACTGTACTGCATTATACACCATTTTCTTTTGAACAATGTATGTGTTCTGGTATTTGTCTATAAGATACGTTTCTGTCTATTAAATTTAAGATAATGCGACCAAGTTCGGGATTACACCTTATTTTCTTATCCCGCTAAACTTTACTTGTAAACTGTACTTCCACTATTTAATTTACTGTAGGATGAATGCTTACACCACAGTTTCACTAATAAATTTACTTAACGTCCTAACTTACTACTGTAGATAACAGTTCGTCTTATTACACTGAATGTTGTTAATTTTATGTCCGCGTAAATATATGCTTAAAATGAAGGTTCTCCCGCTTCCGAGTTAGCAGCTGTATATATGTAGATTCAAGTACTTATTCCTACTTAATTTACAAAATGGTTAATTTTGCTTGTTAAAGCTGGCACTGTAATACTGATCAGTATTCAAAAAGATGTCACTTTATTTCCCAGAAGCGTAGTGTTGTTAATTACATGGCCGCAATTATATATATATATATATACATATACGAGGGCGACCTGACATGTTTCCGGCATCGGCAAGAGATAGCGCACGAAGGGAAATGGATTCATTGGTCAGCAAGGGCAACCTTTTTTATGGCAACTGTCAAAATTTCAGACGTCTACTGTCAATAGTTGTTGCTGAAGAATGTGTTTTGTGTAGCAAGTCAGTTGGTTTCGCAAAAATGGATAAAATCGAATTTCGTGCAGTGATGAAACACTTTCGGATGGCTGGGAAAACAGGCACGGAACTTTGAAATCTTTTGATAGAGGTTCTTGGCAGATGTACTCCATTAATTTCGACCATCAGCTTCTGGGTGAGCGGGTTCAAATGTGGCCGCAGATGCACAAGTGACGAACCACGCAGTGCACGTCCAAAAAACGCTACCAGCGATGAAATGGTCGATAAGATTCATGATGTCGTGTTAGTCGATCGCTAATTGAAGCTGAAGGAGATAGCAGAGACAACAGGCATCTAAGAAGAACGCATTGGCCATATCCTACAGGAGATATTGGCAATGAAAAACCTTTCGGCGCGATGGGTACCGCGTTTGCTTACACCGGAGGTAAAACGAAGTGGGGTGACTGTTTCGGAGGAGTGTCTGGTCAGGATCCAATGCAATGCAAAGGATTTCTTCATGTGCTTCATAATCGTGGATGAGACTTGGATCCACCACTACATACCGGAGACCAAGAAACAGTTGACGTTTCCAGGCGAATCGGCTCCGAAGAAAACAAAGGCCGTTCCACCGGCCGGAGAGTTCATGGCGACCATTTTTTTGGGATTCCTAAGATGTGATCCTCATCGACTATCTGCAGAAGGGAAGGACAACCACGGGGCAATACTACAGCGATTTATTGACCCGATTCGATGCAGTATGAAGGAGAAACGACCTCGTTTGCAACGGAAAAAGTGCTCCTCCACTACGACAATGCACCGGCTCATTCATCCCACATAGTCGTGTCCAAATTGAATGAATTGCGCTACGAATTAGTCTCTCACCCTCCATATTCACCGGACCTAGCCCTCAGCGGCTTTTTCCTATCCCCAAACCTGAAAAAATTACTAGAAGGAAAGAAAAAAAAATATTTGAACAAGGCAGCAATTGTATGTACACCGTGCTAAACACGCTAAAATGTAGTTTATTAAAAGCCTACCGAAAACGGTTGTCCTTGCTTTAAGAAATATAAACGCCCGCGTCTTCCTAGGCGAAGAAAAGCCAAGAACAAAAGTTATCCGTTCTCGAAATGTCTCCAAAAACATGGTTGCGACATTTGTCTCGAAGGCGGATCATGTAGCAACAATTCCTCTACAAGATCAAAGCCGCCGATTGGTATACAGCCATTTGTTTGCCCCAAGTCATCGCTGAGTTTCGATAAACCAAACCCGTAGGACGAATTATCCTCCACCAAGACAATGCAACTTCGCGTACAGCACGCAAGATAATTGAATTTTTAACGCAACAAAACCTCAAATTGTTAGATCACTCTCCTTATAGTCAAGGCCTAAATCCCAACGATTTCTTCACCTTTCCGAAAATCAAGGACGGACTGTGTAGTCAAAAGTTCCAGTTGTCAGAAGGAGCTGTCAACGCCTTAAAAAAGGCTTGACTGCTAAAGTGCATTAATTTTCGTTGAGAATACTTCAAAAAACAATAAAATCTAAAAGAGTTATCTACTGTTTTATTCCAGCTCTATATATAAAACTTGAAAAACAGCCCTTGTACCCTTCTCCCGTGCTGATACAGCTACTGGTACATTGTTTAGAAGGGGCAGGAGGTCCAGAAGGTAAGAATTTATTTCAATAGAATATTTACAAAATTCAATGCACAGAATTAGTACTGTTATTAAAAACAATGGAAGCCCAACTAAACATTAAATGAGATTATGTTATTATAAATAAGTCGTATTTCAATATTTCAAGTTTTAAGTGATTTAAACGTTTATTTTTGTAAGTAGTATTGTATTAGCCTCTCCAAATATGTGCATTTATGAAAAAAGTAATAAAATTTTTGGAAATAAATAAAAAAGAAAAAAAAATTAAAAATAAAATAATTTAAATTTAAATTTTTTGGAAAAGTTTTAATTAAAATTTCCAAGCATTGCAGTTCATTCTGTCAATACTACATACACGTGAAATACCCTATATTATTAGTAATATACTTATCAAAGAAATTTTAATACATATTTCATATATTACCACGTCTTTGCTTTGAATTTCGTGAAAAGATACGCATCCGCAATTCCAACGGATAAATCCGAAACAATAGAGACCTGCAATTGTGTTTAGAATATATTTCCTTTTGAAATAAACTTTCGCGTGCTTCTCAAATACTAAACGTTATATACACAGCCTAACTTCTGTTCAGCACCTTCTCAATTCATTCGAATATAACATATGTACGTATTTAAACGGTATAATATAACTTTGTATGTATAAAGCAGTACAAACTTACAGAGCATTGATAAACTACGTTTAATAGTTCGGATGAAAAGTTGACTTAAGTATATATGTATACATATCACACCGCAAGTAGCTTTGATGGTCGGGCAATTAAGTTTCGTTCATGAACAAATGTTAAGACGATAATTCTGAAGTTGCTGTAAATTTCGCCCAGTTAGTATACATACGTATACAGTAGTCGACGACATCAATAATCACTGGCGCTGTATAACTAACATTAAAGGACCTTAACGAAGCGTTTATTTGGGGCGGAGACGTGAAATTAACCCGTAGAGACATAAAGCTGCTAGTTTCTAACCAACATGCATATAATTGCCAGAGCTACGTGAAGTTGCCGTATAGGGATGTAAGTAATTTCGCTGCAACCGATAATCTAAGATGCACCAATCCGACCACTCCAGCAGCATATGCGCAGGAATTTACCAACATTTTCTAAAGGTATTTTATTATTTACACTGGATTTATAATCAGCTTCAAATAAAGTTGGGTGTGATTCCTCGCAATAACCACACACTTCTTTTTGTATACCATGAGCCCACTTTCGACGCGTGAGTAAGAGCAGGATGAAATAAGATTTCTATAAGTTAACAAAGTCGAGAGGTACACATGCTATTCTACAGGGCGATTGTGTATCAGATATCTGATGGTATACTCTACCCTTGCTTAACTACTACGACAAAATCCTACCCTCACATCGACGTTTTCGTTTTGAATCAATTCAATGAAGACCACATCCCGTATTACTGCGAGGTGTAGGGAGTACGAGGTAGGCGCCATGGATTCTCGACCTGATATAGAAAAAAGAAACTTGGAACAATATAAAAAAAAATATTTTTCAATGTAATCTGTCCTAACTTCATTTATTACAACAATTAAATAATAATTCGTCACCCTTGTAAAAATAATCTGAAGTTTTTCCGTTAAAATATTCTATAGCAGCTGCTTGCAATTTATTGTCGTCCTTAAAACGACGTCCCCTAAGATCTTTTTAATTAGAAAACAAGTAAAAATCACAAAGAACCATATCCGGACTGTACGGTGAATGTTCCAATTCTTGAAAGCCACATCCGCAGATGGCAGTTTGTGAGAACGCGGCAGTACGAACGGGAGCATTGTCCTGTAATAGTCGCACGTCTTGTGTTAGTTGTCCACGACGTTTTGCACGAATACTGTCCCTTAATTTATGCAATAAAGACGCATAATATTTGTCGTTCGCAATTGTATTGCGCTCTTTAAAGTCAATTATTAAAATGTCCTCATAATCCCAGAATATGGTGGCCATCACCTGTTTCGGGACTAGGTTCATCAGGTCATCGCCATTCCATGGACAGAACCTGCTTTGGTTGGCTGATTACTAAAAACTACCACTCTTCGAACCGTTATATTTATAGCGTAGACCTCGCGTATGTGCAAAGTTTGAACACTCTTGAGCCTGTACAAGTCTGTCAGGCCGAGAATTTATGACGCCTACCTCGTACATCGGTAGACATACATTATTCGTTTCAAATGAAATCGGTGTTCGATTCATTTTCTAGTCGCCTAGAATGCAATTAACAGCTCGCAGCTTTTCACCCGGTATGTTTCACTCGATGTATATAAGAACTAAGAAGAAATAATGCTGCATGATCAAGTTTTGTAGTAGCAACTGTTAGTGGTGTGCTATGCATTTTGATAGTAGTATTTTGAGATAGCAATGCTAATTAATTATGTTGAACATACGTAGAAATAGGAAACGACCAGATATTGATCATACGAGGGGAGGTCCGGAATAAATGATAAAGTTCCTTGCAAAGCAAGGAAAAAACGCTCAAACCATATTGAATGAAATGGAAATTCTTTATGGGGAACAGTGCCCTAGTAAATCAATGATTTATAAGTGGCATGGTCTTTTTAAACATGGTCGGGAGTCGATTGAAGACGACGGCCAGTTAAGGCCACCACATCATCAGACATCGTCGAAAAAGTGCAAAAATTTCTACTGCAAGATGCCCGTTTGAAGAAAAAACAATTATCTGCATTAGTTGGAGTATCAGATACCACCATTTAGCGTATTCTACATGACCACCTGGATATGACAAAAGTCAGTGCAAGATGGGTACCGAGAATGCTCACGCCACCGCAGAAACAGCAGCGCGTCTGTGCATCCAAACAATTTTTGGAGCTGTGTGGAAACAAACCTGCACAGATTTTGGAGCGGATTGTTACCGGAGATGAAACATGCGTTAGGTAGGAGCATAACCGGAGAATATTACGCAGCGATATTAGAAAAATTAAAGGAGGCCATCAAGGAAAAACGTCGAGGAAAATTGGCCAAGGGTGTGTTGCGCCGGTTCACAAGAGCAAAGTTGCAATGGCTGCTCTGTACAGGTATGGCTTTCAATCAATAGTCCATCCACCCCACAGTCCATACCTGGCACCTAGTGATTTTTATTTGTTCCCTAATTTAAAAAAAAACTTACGTGGAAGAAAGTTTTCCGACGACAATTAGGTAAAGAAGGCAATTTTGGCCCATTTTGAGGGAGATAAAAAATATTTTTATGATGGTTTAGAAAAATTAACTCATAGATCTAATAAATGTATTGTGCTTAAGGGTGATTATATTGAAAAGCAAAAATAGATTTATTGTTTTATTTTATTTAAAACCCTTTCATTCCACGAACTTTTGGACCTCCCCTCGTATATATGAACAAGGCTTTTAGGGGAACTTACTGACTTAAAGTATAAGATTGTAAAAATAATATGTTTACTTTGACATAAACCATAAGCAGTGTATAGCACAAATACAAAAGAAGTGATCTAATACCGAGAGCTGAATTCCTGTTCGACTTGATTTTTATGTTGATGACCTGTAATTCACGATTTATTTATTTAATCAATCATTATTTCGGCATTTCTGGGTTAAATGTAATCCCATCATTATGTTATCAATTGCAAAATATTGATATCGGAAAAACGTATTTGCCATCTGTACGGGGAAAAATCGAAAACGATATGAAATCCGAATTACAACAATAAACTGTTACTAAATGTTAAACAATTACAAAGATGTACCGGAATAGCAATTACCAAATGCATTAGAAAAACATGACCTTTCCAGCAACCAACTCTTAATCTTCGTGATTTACGGTGCTGTAACCAGGCGTATTCTAGGCCCCAGCAAAAGTAAACGTGCTTGTGCGTGCATTGGTGTTAAGAACGTATATTTTTGTGTGAACCTGATTAAAGTTATTGAAATCCCCAGAGGAAAACCGACAAGTTTAGAAAAGTGCTTTGTAATTGTTGCTTTTCATCAAGAAGGTTAATCAGTACCTCAAATTTCTGAAAAAAGTACATGTTAATAAATCGACTTTGTGATATCATTCGTAGACATCAACGCATGGACAGTTAAGCCATCGGGCACGTTCAAGTCGCAAGGGAATAACAACTCACGCCGACGATAAGCGTAAAACATTGTTGAGCAAGTGAAGTGGGAGACTGGTAGCACCAGAAATTGCCGCCGAAATGAGTCGCGACCAAGCAATAAAAAAAATTCTGCTACTACAGTGAAAAGAGGACTAAAAGCTGCAAATCTTCACGGCCCCATTACAACAAAAAAAAAACCTGCTTCAACGGGCAAACAGGCAAGAACGACTACAGTGGGCAGAAACATATAGAAATGGGACAGTGAATAATTCGAAAGGTTTGAGGTAATTGGACAATCAAGGCGCGTTTTTCTAAGAAAAATGAAAATCCAAAGAATACTTCAGGATTGTGTAGTGCCAAGTGTCAAGCAAGGATGTTCTGTGCTTTTTTTGTGGTTGTTTTTCCTACGCCGGTACAGGAGACTCGAAGCGAATCGAAGGTATTTTGCAAAAAAGGGGTTATTTATAAATACTGCTAGAAAATACAATACCATCGGGGCAACGTCTAATCGGCGAAAATTTTGTGTTCATGCAGGACCACGACCCCAAATACTCAGTCATATGTAAAAATTTCTTAAATGATTATTCTGTTTGGTAATATGTAAATACTCAAAGAACATCAAAAAATTACAAATGACTAAAATATTCAGTAACGATGTTTTCTTTGATGACTTTATTTTGGTCCTTGCATCTTTATACGATACAACAAAGGGAAGCCGTATTGTCAATATTAAAGAACGTATATTCTTTCATCGTTAGTGTGTTCCAATTCACATACGCAAAGTTTGAAAAGAATTCGTCGTATAATGAGCAAGTGCGGATGCACTTAAACAGTTTTTGGAAAAAAGCATTGACACTATTTCGCAGATGCATTCGCGGAAGCTGTAGCAGTAGCAACCACTGGAAAGTTTATGGGAGCGTGTCCTTATTTTACTGTATTGTAAAGTTTCGCGTAAGGTGCATACGTAATTTATGCATGCAACGGCGTCGTATACTACCCAAGATATCATGAATACTACATACTTCCATCAACCGTAACGTGTCGAAATAAACCAGCTTCCTTCTGTGAAATACATGTACACATGTACGTACATATGCACATGTATACATATATACGAATTAATTACTATTTTATCGTCTATTAGATCGAAGGTAATGCTCTCATAAAGAGTAACTTTCGAACGATATTCGTGGTAGATGCCACTAACTAAGAAATAGTGTGTTTTTTATTGATCCATCAATGGAAACGTGTCTATATTCCGAGGGAATATAATCTGCGAAGCGGAAAGGTAACACGAAGACGTTAAACCTAATGGCGACGTTATCTCGTCGGAGTCATCGAACTGACATCGGCGATGTGTAATGCCGTACACATAAAACAAAAATTGCTTATCGTTACTATTTACTGTTATCTTTTTTTTTCTGCAATAACGCAATGTCAAGATAACGTCATTTAGATACTGTTATCCTATACGTGATGGGTCTAATTTGGGACACCCCAGTTTTTTTTTATCTTGCTTGTCGAAGAGGGAGAGGATTTATAAGATATGTACATACATACATGCCCGAAGCATGCACAAGCTTATATAAAAAGGTATTACTAGTCCACCCAACTGATAAAAAATTTCTTTAAATCAAAGAAATCTACATGTATCCAAAAAAGAAGTTAATAATGTCTATTAAATATTTGTTTCTTCGTTAATAAGTTATTTTTCTGAAATATATGTTTAATCGAAGGAAATATAGTTTAAATTAAAAAATAAATACTTGAAATACATACACTATGCTCACAAAATTTGAAAGCAACTATTTATCTCTTCATACGCTAAATATTAGTAAAGTTTGGTGAAATTGCTAAGCCTTATTTTAATGTAAATTATCTAAACATATAATCCATCAATATTTTCTTTAAAATCCGAAATATAAGTTATTAAATTATATCGGCACATCAGTGTCCTCAAGACGCGTAATCTATAGCTTCGAGGGGATTGTGTTACTTCAAAATAATGGAACAGTATTCTCAATTAATATTAATATTAAACCACCGTTGGAATTATTAATGATAAAATTACAATTTCCTTACAATTAACCAACGTAATTAAATTACTGGAAAAATATGAGTCTCGGAGGTGTTTGAAGCCACCACCTCTGCGCTCATTGTGCTACCATTACACCACGAAACCATTCGTGAGTTCAAATCGCTTTTAATCCCTAGATGCCACGATGTCAGTAGGTATATCACAATATCTCTATTACATTATATATTACTAAAGGCAAGTTCTTAACAATTAAACTAATACTAATATTAATGTAATATATAATATAATGGTAGCACATGGGCTCAAATCCCTCCGAGACTGATGTTTTTCAGTAATTTAATTACTTTGGTTAATTGCAAGGAAACTGTAATTTTATCATTACTAATATCAACTGGGGTTTAATATTAATATTAGTTTAATTTTTAAAAAATTTCCTTAAATAATATATAGTATCTGTGAGATATTATGATATATCTACTGACATCGTGACATCTACAGATTAAAAGCGATTTGAACTCACAAGTGGTTTCGTAGTAGCACAATGCGCCAGCAGCGCAGAAGTGGTGGTTTCAAATACCTCCGAGACTGATATTTTTTCAGTAACTTAACTACGTTAGTTAATTGCAAGGAAGTTGTAATTTTATCAGTACAGTATTCTAATTCTACTATACGAAGTTTTGAAACCATGAATTTAGTCTCTTGGATGCTATAGCATCGTCGTTAGAGTTTCTGTTAATCCTGTATACAGAGTGCCCGAAATCGTGCTGAGCATTAAAACTTTAGAAATAGGTGATCAATTATAAATAGGCGGGACTGTTATTAGCACAAGTGTATTGTATGTATGCAAAGATCGTTGATCCGCAAATTCTTCCCTATATACATATTACACAAAACAGAGCTATAGACACCATCAATAACGAACCATTTTATTTTACAAGCATATTGATTTGAATCATAATTACCGTTAACCGGGGTGGCAAAGTGCTAAGTTTTTTACGCCATATCTCCTCCGATATCAGTTGAATTGGACTGAATTTCAATACAATATAGACTTATATCTTTGCTATCAATTTATAAATCTTTAAGAAATTTTAGATACAACAGAAGGGAGGGAGGAATTATTTTCTGTGGCGACAACTCATCCCGTTTGTCGGGGCGACCTAGTGCCACACCTGGTTTCTCTTTCAGTTGGCGGGACAATTTTCTTTTTAATTTGTTGCCCTTTGAACCAAAAAACATCCGGAGAGTTAGCCCACTCCCAGAATTTTCCCTTGTTTCTCATGCAAGATACACTGGCTTCCCTGCTGACATCAAAGCTAGTCAAAATTAAACCTGGATAACATTTAGCACGATATTCTATGACACCGAGTGACCTCTATAGGCACTAACGTTATGTATTATATGTACATATGCAAGGTGTCCGTGAAATGAAATAAAAAAGTATGAAAAATTGAAAGATTTAATTTTATGACACTTTAATCCAAAATACTTTGCGGAAATTCCTTCGCAGTCGCGAGAAAAGGATAATGATAATTAAAATAAAAGTGGCCTTATTATTCACAGCCGAAGTATTCGTACATAAGCATGTTATTCAACTCTTAGTACATCGTTTGAAAGGCAGACAGTCTTATCCTGTAGTTTTTATTACAGCGACAGTTAGGCACATTTTGTATCCATAGGCGGCACATATTACAATTTTTTTTTAATTTTTAAGCGCGCATCGTAATTGAATCAATTTTTTTTTTGATTTACATATGTTCTACATAATCACACCTTTTCATTTTCGGAACTTCCTTGTTTTATTTGAAAGACACCCTGTATACCAGGAAAGAATGTTTACATTGCGGTTAGATTTCAAGGGAAATACTTATGGCGCACTTATATTTAAGTTTGAATATGTTAATGAAGTTTTGGAGCCTAACAGAGCTCTATTTTGTAAGGCGTAAGTAGAACAGATTTTTTTAGAATGTGAGAAAAGTTTTCTAAAAAAGTGATCTTCAAATATTTTAAACTTTTGATGCACTAAAGGGTATTTCCTTGTTATTTACTTTTTAAAATACTGGAGGGTATCTAATATACATCAGCGTAAGTATAAGTATGTAACGGACATCACAAAGTTCAATCAATAGTATCTCGTCTCGTTTTATAAACAATTATAAAATAGGAACGGAAGAAGGACAATAACATTAGTGTCGCTCATTATTTGTACAAATTCGGACAAAATTGGTTTAACTATTTTTATTTTGATAAGATTTTTTTATAAAATATCAACTGTTAATAAACATTACAGTTTCTATACCCATACTATTATTAAAATTATGTACTGCAGTCAATTCTCACGAAGTTATATGTATTGCTAATCCAAATTAAAACATTTAAAACGAATTTGAATAATTAAAAATAAAAAAAAACTAAATTTCACTTACCACACAGTCAACGCCAAGGTATTTTGAGGTCTCTTCGCGCAGCATTGATCGCTGCAGATGACGATATCAGCCGATCCAACACTTCCTCTAGGTGGTGGCGTCGCACAAACATGTCGGCCTCCGGACTGTCCCACGTACTCAACACTGGAACTACCGCAAATACCGTGCCGACACTGTCCTTTACGCATATTAGGAGAAATGAAACCGGAAGCAGCGGTACAGACCGTATCTTTACCATCTTTTCCGGTAGCGATGTTAAAACCGATGCACTGAAAGTCTTTGTTCGCGTAACCGCTGCACTGAACACCTTTCTCCTGCTGATACGCGCACTGATACTCTTTTCCGTGATAATTTTGGCACTGTATCGAATCTGGCAAACTAGTGTTATTGACACTGTGTTCCTTCTGAGCGGAGTGGAAATTTTGCAAATCTTTACCCTGGCTAGTTACCGAGCTGCTGGAACTCGATCCTGGACTGGATTTGACGTGATATCCTTCTTGGAACGGGCAACATTTCGACCTGTTCTGTGTGCACATGTGTGAGTAACGAATCCTTTGGAATTGATTTTGAGGATACGGTACTGTTAAACGATAGAAACCCAAATCCCTTCTCATGTAAGGGTCGTTCAAATTAACTTTTTGATAGCGATCATAAGATTGATAGGATCCATAGTAATTTTCTTGCTGTTGCGGCACATACCTTTCAACCGGTATATGAGCGTTCGGGGGTATGTACCTTTCACTGCTGCTGGTAGTTCCAAACCGATCATGGTATGAACCTTGATTCTGATGAGTTGATAAATAGCGGTCATTACTACTATTGCTCGCAGTACAATACTGGCGATCTTTACCAGAACGATCGTAGTGATTATATCGATCGTTCGGGTTTGGCGATGATGTGTACTGGTATCGCTTTTCGTATCTTTCCAACTTTTTCGGCGAAAAATTCTCAGTAGGTGATGGAGAAAGAGGTGGTGGTGGAATAAATCTATCTGGGGGCGGTGCTGCGGTTGTTGGTGATGGAAACGCATTAGCCGGATAACAATCTGGACTGGGTGTATTAGCTGGCGAAAGAGGTGGCGGAGGTATAAATCTATCGCTAGATGGCGCGGGTGAAGGTGGTTCCATGTAAGAAACTTGTGAAAATTGTACTCTGTCAGGTCGCTCGGTTCTCTCTTGCATACCTGCGAATCGCTCGGGGCACGGTATCGGCAAGAACCGGTCATATTCGGTAAATCTTTGATAGCGCTCGCCCAAAACTGGCTTCTTATCATTCGACCTGATTTTGTACACTTCCGACGGTAAAGTTTTTGAACCGTTGTTGTAACTTTCTGATGGCTGATTGAACCTTTGTCTTTCGGATGTTGGCGTGTATCGCTCGATGGAGCAAACACTTTGAGTAGAAGCTGTACCGGTACCGAAATCGGCACCTTGATTATATCTATCCGCATTGCTGCTGCTGCATCTTTCCTTCTCGTTCCCTCCGAGATATCTCTCCGTTGGTGTATTCGTTCTGGAATATCTGTCCATGCCACCGTTATGATATCTATCCAAGGATCCCACATTTTGGGTTTGGTGCCGTTCCGGGTACCGCTGACAATTCCTCTCAACATAGTGATACCGTTCCGGTTGGAAGTTCTGACCGGATCCTTGCAATATTTCCTTCGAAAGACGATCCGAGGAGATGGCGGTCTGAGGACGTTCGCCCAGCGGATAACGTTCCGATGCGCCGTGATAGCGTTCGCCGGACGGCAAACGATCCGAACTGCTCCGCTCCGAGCCGAAACGGTCCGTTGCCGCTTGGAACCGCTCCGATTGCTCGAATCTTTCGGACGCGATCTGCTTGTCGCTGCTGTAACGTTCTTGCCGATCCGTCGGTTGGTAGCGTTCGGTGATTGCTGTCTGTGCATGATCCACAGGTGCAGCAGGGCAACCAGCAGGACACGGTACAGGAGCTGGTGATGTGGAGGCATGCTGCAATGTAACTTGTCTCCGTCCATAGTCCTCGTCCGCAGGCATCCTGGTGGCCCCGGGCCCGCTGTCAGGACATCTGAAAATACAAGAATTATTATATAGTAGTATTATTGGTCACGTTTATCAAAATGAAGTCCACGGCAATATTAAACCTAACATTTCACGTCTTTTCTTTTTTTTTTTTGGCAGTGAGCGGTCCAACGGAGTTATTAACTATTTCAGCTTATCATAACCGTAAAAGCCTTAAGCTGTAGGAAAGTGTGTTTGTGAAGTATTTCATGGCCTTGTTACTACACCCCTTCGCCGTAAACGGCAAAGCGCCGTTAATTATTTTCCCAACAGCGAATGGTGATTCGAAGCAGCCAGAAAAAGTACTGCCGCTGTATTTGGCATGAATTACCAAAATTCAAATACTCGCCCTCTTACCACTGGAACAACGTGCCGTTCCAAATACCGTACGTCCATTTTATTAGGGCCACCTTATAAATGTAAGCCTTTGCGTGTTTCTAACGCGATAATTTACAAATACAAGTATAAAACCAATGAATAGGGTTTATAATACCTATTTAATACGTTCCCTAAATATCTTTCTAAAAAATTGGGAAAATGCCACTTAATGACATCTTCCCTATTATTATCCCCCTCATGAATCATTCTGTACTGTATAGAAGATGGATAGAAACAAGATTGAAAGACACAGTAATTCGTAGAATATTATTTGGATCGGTTACTATTGTAGAAAGAATATTTATCTGTTTATGTAACAACATCTTTCCGTGTTTACGTGTTAGTGTTGCACTTTAAGTTATTGCTTGTATGCGCTTTATATTTTGTAGTTATGGGTAAAAAAGGGACATACCAAACGACAAAAGAACTGCGTATAGAAGTATTGTTGGGCAGATGAGTGTATTCTCAACGCACAATTGCAAACAAAGAAGTAGTGTCCCGAGAAACAGTGCAGCGAATCGCTTTAATGAACTCAACTTACATTTAGTAATTTGACATTAAACAGAACAATAAACAAAAATAAAATTGAAGAAGAATCAGTGTTGCTAAATGTTATGCAAAGCTATGTGACCAACCTTACAGTCATTTACTGTCAAAAATCTCAGCCTTTTGTGATTTTTCACAAACAAACTTGATCTATGTTTCCATACGTTTTTAAATTTCCTTAGTAATACTTCTTTATTCACTGCCTTTATTGTATGTAAGACCTTAATTACAAAAACTTAACTTTACAGGGAGAAATATTAGATGTGAAACATAAACCATATAAAGTAAAAATATACTCACTCATATTACTGTTCAAAATCACAGTTATTGACACTCTCTGATAAAATTTGTCTTTCCACTAGAACACCCACAAAGTTCATTAACCTATTTTAAAAAATTCACCAAACTGCGATTGTGAATTATTGAACTTCAACGAATTCCTAAAAATTTCCAAATTTGGAATAGGTCTTGTTAAGAATTTAATATTGTTTATGTATTTTTCTGTAAGAATTTTACATTTCTGAGGAAATATATTTTACTTTATGCATTTTTTTACTAATTTATATATTGTATGTTTTTGCGTTTTTGTAACTGTATGTATTAGCATTAATGTTATATTTCATTTTTGTCATTTATTTTTTTCTCTGCAATATATATAATTTTAATAATAATATGTGTATACGCATTATATATATATATTATATATATATATATATATTATATATATATATATATTATATATGTATATATATATATATATATATATATGTATATATGTATGCGTTCAGCCATTCACCATACTCATACTACAAGTGCCTATATTAGTCCCATTAAGTACAACTGCGTCGTACATATTTTGGCAGTTATGAATATTCAATGTTTTCAAGTACAGGCAATTGGCTTCCGTCTGACGGTCGAGGTAATAGCAATCCTTCACTCTAAGTCGCCTTTGTATCTTGTCGGTTTTCATATAGCGGCACTCTTTATTGCAACTTCGTTGTAAGAATATCGGCAGTTTTCAATATTCAATATTTTCAAGTACAAGCAGACCCCTTCGCTTCTCGGATAGTGGCAACCTTTGTTGTAGCTTCGTCAGAACTTATATAGCAACATGCTTACCGAGTACGACTTTCTATTATCGATCGTCGAGGCTACGATGTCCGTTGTCGTTTATACACACTTGGCCTTCTGTTGAGATTGTGGCGGCAATCATTTTTGTAGCTTCGTCAGGGTGCATGTATAGACATCCTTAACAAGTACAATCTTTCCGCTTCTAGTTGACGGTCATCGAGGATGCAGCGTCCGTTGCCATCTGTACGTTTGTTCGGTCTTCCTTGTAAGGGAAATTCTTTCATTTAGTTGTCCGATGCGGACGAGTTTCACGGACCAAATTTCTATATATCATTACAACTTCAACTTTGCCGTTTTCTTTATCGGTGTACACTTCTCACATTAATTGGTTACTGGGTTCTTCCCTTCTAATAGAGGGCAGTAGCAAAGAGCTAGAGAATACATAGCATATTATATCTATTACGAGAACGCCTGTGTAGCTGTGACATTACACACTCTTGTTTTGCGATCGGCTATTTTCGCTACTGTCGCCGTCAAGCAGGCATCCAGCCTCTAAGAGATAGGGTTGGGTTCCCCCATACAAGTGCAAATAACGAAAGTGTTTCGTTCCCCTACAAACACAAACCAATGAAACAGGGTCAAGTCCCTTAGACAAATTCAAGGCAAAGAAAAAGTATTTTTTTCATTTGGCTCCCGGAAAGGGACATACAAATAAGCACAACACTGACATTCGCTTATCAAAATAACAATTAAATAGGGTTGGCTCCTCTATACAAAGGTAGTGGTGCATGCATACATCTACAGGCATGTCTTTAGCAAAGCTTCTGCAAAAACTAAAGGTGAAAGCATACATACATACACACATGCTAATGTGCATTACATGTATAAGAGAGGTCGAATAATTATTGTGCATGTTATATATCTTACGTACATAGTAACTCTACATTGGCTAGAGTCAAAACCGTGAGCAGATTTTATTTCTTAAATATATTTTTTGCGCATGCGCATTCAGTTTCATTGTAAAATCTTCAACCTACCAAATAGACGAGTATTTTCTACAAGCAAGTATTGGTCAAAAAATTCAAAAGTTTATGACCAGGCTACAGCGGCACTGTCCTTCAAAACAGGAGAACGTAACAAGTCTTGCAATCTGATGGGCATACTGAGAGGACATGTAACAGCACACGTTTGTTTTAAAATTATTTTGAAGCAAGAGTTTGTTTTGATCATATTCTCAAAATATATTATTTCTAGCATATTCTGAGAAATTATTAATGTTTGAGATAGACAACGCAAATATAAGTGAATTCGACAATACGTAATCCTTCAAATTTGATAAAAACAATTCTTAATCCAATTGGGTTCCAATGGTATACCTACATTTAAAGCCGGACTGCACTTTAAAGAATTAAATTAACATTTCGCATTCACACGCGTATGAATAAAAGATGTTCTAATTAAGCAAGTAATTTAATTTAGGTCACGGGTGTGGTAGCGGTTACTATTCTCCGTGTAAGTTTGGATAATTATACTAACGATGCGCCTCTCTAAACTGAAGAGCGCGCGGTGACGGCCCAAAAAAAGTTATTCGTGACGGCGGCTTGAGAAAGCATTAGGACGGAAAGGCAGGTTAACTAAGCATCAGGAAAGACCGAGCGGACAGTGACAAAGAAAAGCGACTAAAAGCGTGGCGGCGCACAAATGAACTTTTGCTTATTTAAAGTTTATTCGTGACGGTTGACGGTTTTCATTAAAATACCTTCATTTCACGTTTCATATCTACTGCATACACGCAAGTTCTCCCATCGTCAAGAACTTAACTCCCACCGAACAACCTAAATAATTAATTACAAATTTGTATCATGTTTGGTACGAGAAGCACTTACATGAAGTTCTCCCAGCATGCGCTTACACCAGGGAACAATTATTAATTACATGTTACGAACATAATCCGTAAGAAATTTCAAAAATATAAATACCTCTCAAGCTTTCAACGCTTGAAGTAGGAAATTCGATCTGCAGCAGTATCATAAATAGGAAGACTTTAATATTGATTACACCGCTCAACAAAATAATTTTTTTGTAACTGGTACTTCTTCCTATAACTCTGGTTTTGAAATACCCCACCGTGAAATTTATTAATCATACTTATAGATAGGAAAGTCAAAATAATTAACTAAATATTTAGGAGACCTAAATTGTTGCTCGGATGTAACATGAGCATCAAGATTTATTACTTCCATAGCCACTTAGATCGTTTTCCAGAAAACTTAGGTGATATTAGCGAGGAGCAGAGGAAAAGATTTCACAAAGACATCACCATTATGGAGGAAAGGTAACAAGGAAGATGGGATAACGATATGATGGCCGATTACTGCTGGAATCTTCAGCGTAACTGTTCTGGTAAACCTCACACAGGGAATTCTCATAAAATGAAATTTTTAACTGAAGACTGAAAGTTGTATATGCATATTTTTCGTGAATTTCGAAAACTAGACCTGGTAGAACAAATCTGACGGCATTTTTGGATTAAGCACCCCAAGATTGCTTAATTACACTTAAAGAAATCGAGGCACCAAAATGTGTGTTGGCGAGTGTTGTGCATTAGAGTGGAAAGATTTTCTTTTAATGTTAGATACCCTATACATGGAAAAGCTTGCATTTTGATGTCCTTAAAAAACATTGAAAAGACTTTTTGGTAACAATAACTAAACTGTGCAATCGTTGACACAAATGCAACGTCACTTTTAAGTCTTACAAGTTCTAGTTCTACAAAACCTGAGCAAACAACGTTTGCTACAACATTGAAAGATGGTCTAAAATCAGTGCAAATAAAAGTACCCACATTATTTTTAAATATAACCTTAACGTCCATTTGGGAGTTGTAACATCAAAAACCAACGATTTCCTGTTGTTTCTCATTAGTGTTGAATACCTACAAAAAAATAAACAAAATTGTGTTCTCTGTAACAATGTTATGTAACATATAAATGTAGGGAAACACAACCTTCCATCAAAATTTTGAATATCTGAAATCAATTCCCTTTCTATAATTTAAGTAGACGATATACAAATTTGGCTTTCGTGAACGTACGAAAATTTTAATCTGTGGTGCCATCTACGGGACGGAACAAAATTTAAGTTGTTACGCATACAACCAGTAAATATTACTTACTATACTACGGCATCTCCGAAATATTAACATGCAAACGCCTGTCTTTCAACGTTTTTCAAAATGAAACTTTAACTACGAGGAAAAGTAGTAAGCAGGTCACAAAAAACTGTTATAAACATAATTAGAAAAATAGTTAGCCAAAGTTAGTTTTATTTTTCAAAAGTCTCCGTCTGCATGAATACACTTATCCCATCGCTTTATCAATGCCCTAATGCCTGCTGCATAAAAGTGTCTGGGTTGCTGTATCAACCACGTGCGTACCTCTTGTTGAACATCGTTACCACCCTCGAAATGGTTGCCACCAAGATGCTTTTTGAGTGGACCAAACAGATTATAGTCGCTTGGAATTAGGTAGGGACTGTAAGCCGAATGTTTAAAAAGTTCCCACCCTAATTCTGAAATTCTCGTCTGGATCAAGTGGACCGAATGCGGCCTGGCATTATCGTGATGCAGCAATATTCCTCTCGTCAGTAGGCCTAGGGATTTTCGTCGAATTGCATCCCGAAGCAATAACAAACCTGTACAGTATGATTCTGCAGTTACGTTATCGTTTCTATTCTGGAAATGGATTAGGAGCATTCCTTAAGAATCCCAGAACACGGTAAGCATCACCAGTTCACACACTGTCTTGGTAACTGTTACTTGAGTATCACAAAGCTGGATTGTGCTGATACCTAGTGACAGATAGGGAAATGACTCATTGCTACTTCCAGCTTTCCCACAACAGTTTAAGAGTTATTTAATGACATTCGCTCGTTTAATACAATAGGACTAATAGTCTGAAAATAAGCCCTTTCACGTAACTCTATTTATACAAGCTCTATATATTAGCGAGGTGAATAGTTTGGCAGATTATATTCTAAACGAAATAAAGGCAATGAATTGAGAAGTAAATAAGTAACACATTGTATTGTGTTGTAGAAATACAATATCGAACTTAATGAGACACTTAGGACGAGGATCTTATTCTTATTTAGTCTTGTCAAAAATAGATCCATTGTCATTTAATAATAGACTCTCCACCATGTCGACCTATGTGCGTTCATCTATTATAAAGACCTCATCGGTCGATATAAATACGGCGGTGGAAGCAGTAGGTACTATGATTGGAGAATCATATTTTTTGCTCGGCCAACATCATTCCATCAGTAAGGGATCACAAGAACATGAAACGTTAATGAGGTCGTCGCTTTTTTCCCGAGAATAGCGGGCGTGTTCCGCGAGACATGATGGTATACTTTTTTTTAGCGAACGGAATGTTACTGCTTCTAATCTAAGTAATAAATTAATGAAGCTAGAAGATGGAAATTCGGTATTTCGATATCTTCATCTATGAATATTTTAGTAGCAGAAAAGAGCGAAATTGTAAGTTTCAGTATTTGGGTAGAATTTATATACATCTCTTTATAACCTTGTAAGAATGCTATATTCGAAAAATGTAAGCTTGGTGAATGTTTACGGGAATTGAAAGATCATCATAATTGAATTCTCCTTAATTACATCTGAATTTTCACTTAAGCACTCCCTAAAAAAATAAGCTGGTGTCACAGAATGAATATGAGGGACGCTGGGAATATTGTTCAATTCAGTAGATTAAGTTTGCGAAAAAACCTGATCAAGTCAAGTAGAAAACTGGCGGTGTTAAAGTCGGCTCCAGAGTCGTAATTGTTAAGATCGGCTCTGTAATTGGAGATTACCACTGATTATACCAAAGTTGCTGTGATTGGTGTAGAACTCGACATAATTAGTGAAAAAGAGACTAAACTCAATACAACAAGAGATTTAAAAGAGAAAAAATCGTCAATAAAAGTCAAGGACATACTTAACTGGTTGCTGATCTCCAAAATGGAAGAATGTTTTAAAGGTAAATAATAATCAATAAGTACCAAAAGAAGACAGGATTGCACTCAGGTTATTAATGAGCTAACAAGTCAAATTTCAATAATGCGAAAGGATTGCAAGATTAAATAGATTTTTGGTAAAACATGAATTCCCAATCATAAGGAAGGCAAGCGGAGAAGTATATGAAAGTGTGCACGTAAGTAGAAAAATGACAGAAACACTAAGAAAGCCTTAGGAAAAGAGAGCAAGGACCCACGAAGAAGAGAAAAGAAAAATTTTGTAGAAAAATATAAACTGAAAACGTTAAATGTGTTCCGTGTTCTTTGCAACCTCTGGTAACGTAATTGGTCGCGGTTTCGTGTGATATAGTTATGAGTAGAGACCGGATTATATGCAAAGTGCAAAAAATTTAATTTAATTTATTTATTATATTTTAAGTCTATTTGTAGATGTCTTACACTGATTAAATTTAGATAACGCTAATTAACTTTAATGTCTACATATAGACACAGTAGACGTAAAATATAATAAATAAATTGAATTAAATTTTTTGCACTTTGCATATAATCCGGTTTCTAGTTATGAGTGTGCCCGTTGATACTATAGTGATACTATCCTGTTCCTATGGACGTGAGCTAGAACTGTGAGGAAATATAGCCCCTTTAAGATAAAAATTTCTTCCTTTTTAAAATTATCTCTACAAGATTCCAAGTACCGCACAGCGAACCGCTTTCTTTTCCAGAAGAAATATTCTAGATGTCTCGATGGACAATCCCCAGAATAGTATACCGGGTTGAACAAAGTGGAATGTGGCAAAATATGCCACTCTGGTAGTATGATGAGTGGTAACTTTCTTCACTCTTCTTGGCGCGTATAATGCGGATGTCAGTTTACAAGCAAGCATGTCGATGTGTACTGTCCATCTTAGTTTCGTATCTATCTGCAATCCCACGAATCTAACGTTATAGCTTGCGCCAAGATTTTTCGTGGTAAGTAATAAGTGTTGTGTATTTTTCTTTATTCATTTTTAGTTTATTCTGCTGCAAATAAAGCACCACCCAGTGTTCGGAAAGCTTTATGTTAGTTTTAAATACTAATAAATATGTAAGTACGATTAATTTTTCGCATTTCTTTTTATCTACAGCAAAAATGCTTTTTTTTGGTAAATGAATTGATATGAGACATAAGTAACTGACCATCACAGATGAATATATTGAATATGAATATGTTTTATTATGTAAAATCAGTGATCGTAAACACCAACGTTAAAATTTTCTGAAAAAATGTCGCTGTCGGTAGGATTTGAACCTACGCCCTCACGCGATGCGGGCGAGTGTCTTACCAGCTAGACCATGGGACCTTTAAGAGCAAAGCATTTTTTAATTTACAATGTATTAGTATAATCGAAAGTCTCGTATTAATTTAATTAACAAAAACATACGGTTAAAAATATTATTATATTTGCAGAGATATAAATATATCTACAGAGATTACGACATCTACGTATTGAAGGTGATTTGTTCCTAGAGATCCCTTTGTCTAGCTGGTAAGACACTGGTAGATTCAAATACTGCCGAGACCGAGGTTTTTCCAAAAAAATTTAACGTTGGTGTTCACAAGGAAATTACAATTTATCAATATAAAACCCAGCGAAAGTTTCATATCCATAAGTTCTGGTTTACAGGTCTATCCTTTTACCCTTGCTTCATTTATCAGTCATGTTTTTAATATGATGGAAATAACTATCTATAGGATACAAGGAATAAATTTGTAAATGTATTGTGAATTTCTCTTCTACTTCCTTCTTACAAAGTACGCGCATATTCATCTACCAGCATTTCTAATTTTCAGAAAAATAATCTCATCCGTACACCGCACAAGAATACAAACATTAATCATTCAGCAAGGGACTACGTGTCCTTACATTTTTCTCTTTCGCAAGCGTCACGTTGTACGACTTTAATTGAACAATGCACTTGAAATGCGTTTCCGCACGAAAATGGGGAGCTCCGGAATGGTTAAGAACGAAAATAGGAAAGCCGAAAGAGAAGAAACAGGAAATAACGTTAGTGAGGGTTCGGGATGATAAAATGAGAAAGCACAGTATATACGGCTGACATTTTCTCGTTTTATATGCTTTTATTTCTGTGTGGAGGAACCGACTAATAAATATATCAAAAATTGACAACAAAGGTTCAATTCTGTCTAGAAGTAGAAATAACTGCCTTTCTATTTTGCTTTTATATCAAGCACGTTTTATTTATACGCATTTATTTTCTACTTACAAAGAAACTGAGAAAGTTCATCGGAAGATTTAAATTCCAACGAACTTGGATCTATGTATCTTCTTTCATTAGATATTGATCTTTCTACTGAAATTTCTTCTAGTTCTTTTATTTGCGCGTATTAAAAGTGACATATTTCTTTATTTTGTATTATATATGTATGCATTATAATTAATTAACTGTATTAAAAAGTATCTCCGGGAAAGATAGAAGCTATAGTTCTTTTTCAATTTCAGAAAAATGTATATCAGCAATGTATTAAATACGAAGGCGAATCAAATATGAACCGACGGTTCTTTTTAACGCCCTGTAGTTGAAGTGAATGGCGTGACGTTTTGATATGTGGTGGGGAGGGGAGAGGAGAGGGGGAAGTAGAAGGCGGAGGACAGTAAACCGATTTGGTTCGGCCGAGCAGTGAACGGATGAGCACCAGTGAGGTGAATATTGGTGCGATCCATGAGCTGATTGAAGATGACTACCGCCTTTCAATATGGAAAATTGGTGCACACGTCAGAGTATCATATGGGAATGACCAATCAATCGTTTCAGATGATTTAGGCTACCGAAAAGTGTTGGCAAGGTGGGTTCCTCGACTCTTGACGAAAGATAAAGAAGCAAACTGGGGTGCGTGAAAGACTTTTGGCACGATATCGAACAACGGAGTATGGTTTGTTGAGGCACATCGTCACTTGTGATGAGACATGGGTGCACCATTACACCCCGGAATCTAAGCAAGCAAACATGAAGCGGCGAAAACCTGGAGAAGCAGCACCGCGGAAAGCGGAGACCTGTCTTTCTGCTGGAAAAGTTCTTGCAACGGTTTTTTAGGATTCTATAGGTATACTGCTCATTGACTTTCTCCATGAACGGTGTGGGAGGTCACCCCTTTAACGACGACGAAGGTGTGGACATGTTGATACGCAATTGGTTACAGACGTGACCAAATTTATTCTTTGGTGATGGGATTAAAAAACTTCCGATACTGTGGGAAAAATGTATGAATAAAAGAGATTACATAGCAAAATAAGGTGCATTCATTTTTTTTACTGTATCAATTAATGTTTTAAAACCAAAGTCCGGTTGATATTTAATTCGCCCTCGTATGTACACACAATATGTAGTATGACCTTTCTAAAATAAAAAAATAATATATACTATAATACGCCATTGCGACTAAATCAAGTGTTTATCTTGCTATGTATCCAGTAACTAACATCACTCGTTTAAACAAATTGCTCTTGAGATGGGAACTTTAAACATACAAAGTCCACGAAGTTGGCGAGAATAACGGCAAGAATCGATGTCAATTTAACATGTAAATTAATAAAACTTTGAGTTTGACTAAGAATGCACATTTAATGCTAAACCACATTTAAACAAAATGTATATAAGTAATCAAGGAATAACCAATTCTGCATCTGCTATATTTGAATTTTCGTATGATAAGATTTTCGTTATTTACTTTTGTGGTATAGATTGTAACGCTTGTTGCATTTATGTATCCCCATTGAAGAGGGATCAATCCATATGAATATAAAAGCAATACTTCCTAGTTACTTTACTGTCAGCAATAAAACCACACCCGGTGTGTTTACAGAGCATTAAATTCCTTTAGCTAATAAAACCCAGCGACTTTTGTAGTTAAACTTCGGTCAATTTGACCCACCTCTATGAATTTCTACTCTAGTTTTGGTGAAAATAGAAATAACCCGTTATAAAAGTTAGATACTGGTATACGAATTGGGATAGCCACTTCTCTAGGAATCTATTTAATGACCTCAAGAAAAAAATTCGGTTTTTCAGGATAATGCTTAAATAAAAGCGTTTTTAGATCAAATACTATTTGTAAATTATAGAATTAACATACACAAAAGCAACAGCACTGCTCAATTACAATTTTCAACACATAATCAACTGTCATCGCCTAGCCTCCTTTGTTTATTTAAATATGCATGATACAAAAGCGAATACATCGACGAACAACCGCCACATTTAGAAAACACCGTGACCTTTTGCTGAATGCGACATTTGCGGCCAACCTGCTGCATTATTCGTTGTAAATGATGCAAAGGATTGCTTTGTTTTAGACATTATTATGTAGATTATCATTGCTAAATTTTGGAGTGAAAATGAACCGCTCATACCGTTAGTTTATGTAATATATATCATCTCTATTATTATTGTAGTAAATAATTTACATACATTGTTAATCATATTGTATTTTTCACGTAGTCGTAAATAAACACCAAATTCAATCGTTATGGATAACATTATTTTGTAAATAAAACCTCCTTGTTTCAGTTTTTGGACACAGTGTAGTTGAGTTTTTTCACGTCCTTTCATGGAAAATTTAATAGACTTCTATAAACTTAATGTAATGTTTATATCTTTCTCAAAAATAAAAATTCTTACCTTATAAAAATAAGATGACGAATAGTCTCGGCAAAGAGTGGCAAGTTTCAGTGCCTTGCGGAGAACAACGTGGAGAGGCGAAGCGCGCGGCACGGAGAATTGAGTACCCGTATCAAAGCACGCTTGTTCAGTATTATTCGACTGGTCTTACTTAGAAAATGTCGCATTTAGGTTCGTTTCAGAAATGGAGTATTTCGAATGAACTAGAAAACGTAATAGCGAGTACGCAAGATTTAGAATACGAAAGCAATCGAATTAAATGTGTAAAGCGCGAGAATTATTTGATGTAGCAACGTGACCAGCAGTGGAGGTATGAACGCCACCTAAGTTGTATAAAATATTGCTCTACAATCCGAGGCAAACAATATAGCGAAGAATTAATATTTGATATAGGTGTTTATTTTATTCTATGTAATGTACCGTTCACTTTACTAGACCAACAAGGATTTGTCTCCTTCTGCAGCAAGTATTTAGATTATACATTACCAAGTTGGACATCGTTAAGAAACTTTATGCCACCTGTTCGAGACTATGTTGAAAGAAGAATTAAAACAGAATTGAAGGATAAAAAATTGTGGTTATGTGTAGACGAAACAACCGATCGAAAAAAATGGCATTAGTAATGATAAAATTACAATTTTCTTGCAATTTTCAACGTAATTAAATTTCCGAAAACAATCGGTCTCGGAGGAGACCTGAACCCAACATCTCTATATCTCCGGTATAGCGTGCTAAACCCTTGCACCACGAGGCCATTGAATCCAAGTCATCTAGGGGAATTTAAGGTGACTTGGATTCAATGGCCTCGTGGAGCAAGGGTTTAGCACGCTATACTGGAGCCATGTTGGGTTCAGGTCCCCTCCGAGACCGATTCTTTTCGGAAATTTAATTACGTTGGAAATAGCAAGAAAATTGTAATTTTATCACGTTGTATAATATACTCGTTGTATAATAAATAACTAGGAGGGTCATTCAAATACTAAAGAACGTTTCTTTCTGTAGAAATTTTTATTAAATAAAATTAAATGAAACTGTATTTTACATAAAATTAGATACCCAAGGTATTCTTCCACGTAGTCACTGTTCAAATTTAGGCAATTGTCATAAGCTTTCATAAACTTTTCTACGCCTTCTGCATACTCAGTTACCTGCAAATTGCTGAACCACTGATTAGCGGCTTCTTTAAGTCCATCATCATTGCCGTAGTGTTGTCCACTCAAAAAATCTTTCAATTTGGGGAATAAATCACTTGGGGCTAAGTCCAGACTGCATGGTGGATGTTAAAAATTTCCCGCTCAGGTCTCTGTCTATAAATTTCGAAGGGTGTGCGCGTTTAAAAAGCACGCATTTTAAACACGCTCAGCTAAGTATTAATCAACGGTATTGGTTTGTAGTTGCCACCAAACTGAAGCGGATGAGTACCAAGGTCAGTAGCCAGTCAATGGTGGTGGTAGTGGGAGAACCCGGTCACATTTGAAAACAGAACATTCTTTACTTTCCGAATGACCCTCGTATATTATCAGAAAAGATGCAATCTTATAAAATAATGGATTCATATATTGGGCGTCTACGGTAGATTATCAAGAAAGAATAATTTAAGATGAAGCGCGAAACTCTTCATTTAAAGAAAGGATACTACGAACATCGTGTGGAGGAGGCATACCTCAAATTCGTGGGTAAAACTTTATGCTATACTTACTTTAACTTTCAGCAATAAACCTTCAAACATATCCACATAATCACCTTGATCTTACGTTTTCTCTTTGTCTGTATACGGAATCTGTTTCGCCTATTTCGTATAATTCAAACAAAAACGTGGAAGGATTAAAGGAACACTACCAATTGTCTTTGCTTAGTTTTATAACCAAGTTGTAACTAAGAACAATTGGTTTGAAAAATTTTAAAACGAATTTCATACCCGTTATGCGGTAGTATTTCATCTAAGACAATAATTACAGCTCAGGTTTGTAATTTAGGGAAGATTTATTACAAGTTTAATATCTTTTAAAGGGGGCATTAAAGCGGAGAGTATAATAAAAATACAGCTAGACTACCTTTAAAAGCATTCACGTCCCAGCCGTCCTATTCCTGCGGATCGAAATATCTTACAACATAATTCAACTTTTATATTTTCATTTTTCTGAAACCCATAAATCTATCTTATTAGCCTGTACTGCCACACGTATTCTTAAATTAATATATTTAACTTATTTATTACATGAAAAAGTTTTGTTGCTGCAGAACATCTTGTTCACATAGATTTTGCAGAACAGAACATTGCGCGGATATATGTGTATATGTACTGTAACTAGAAATTCCTACAATTAAAGAATTGCAACATTGCAAAAGAAGATAAACATTTGACTAACTGAAAGTGTATCTCTTTGAGCAGTTAACTTACGCCAGACTTATTCGCAACGACATTTCTTTTTTAGCAAATATCCTGTTTGCACGAAGGTTGAAGTGGATTTATTGGCGGGCAAGGACAACCTTTTTATGGCAACTGTCAAAATTTCAGACGTTTACTGCCAATAGTTGTTGTTTAAGGATGTGTTTTGTGTAGCAAGTCAGACAGTTTCGCAAAAATGGATAACATCGAATTTAGTGCAGTGATAAAACACTTCTGGATGGGAAAACGGCCATGGAAATTCTAAATATTTTACTAGAGGTTCATGGCGGATGTACTCCATCATTTTCGACCATCAGCTTCTGGATGAGCGAGTTCAAACGTGGCCGCACACGCATAAGTAACGAACTACGCAGTGGATGCCCAAAAACCGCTACCAAATCGACAAGACTCATGATGTCGTGTTTAGCCGATCGCCGATTAAAGCTGAAAGAGATAACAAGCATCTTATAAGAACTAATCCCCAGCGACTTTTTCCTATTCCCAAACCTGAAAACATCACTGGGGGAAAGAGATTTTCCTGAAATGAGTAGGTCATCGCTGCTACAGATGGCTATTTCGCAAACGAAACATTCTACTTTTTCGACGGCTTGAAGAGACTAGGACGTCGTTTGAAAAAGTGTATTGATCTTCAAGGAGACTGCATCGAAAAATAAAAATAAAAAACCACACCAATACCGTATTTCTCTTGTCGATTCTGGAAACATTTCAGGTCGCCCTCGTATAAGAAAAGAAGTGTGTCAAAAAAGCATCGCCAACCGCCAGTCATATTGTTTGCCAACGTCAATAAATATCAAATAACGAATACCCTCGTAAAAATTAGAAAATAATGTCTTTATAGAACCAAATTTTAAATATTTGTCCCGTTTCACGGTGTGGAAATGGACTTCACCAAAATTCTATATCTTAAGTATCTGAAGTTAATTTCTGTTTGTAGTTTAAGTGGGCCACAATAAAATAATAATAGTAAAATTCTTAAACTGTGGAGCCATTTGTAAGATAAAAGAAAGTTTAAGTGGACCTCGTTTTCTATATTTTTTCATCCCATACTTATCTTACCTAATTTTCTACACATTTGTCCTTTCCAGGTGTTTCGGTGTCTACCTATTCTGTTTTTGCTCTCTGTTTTGACTTCAAAAATCACCTTTCAGGCTGTTCCTTCGATTTCGATGCTATGTTTTTCCTCTTCTGCCGCTATTATCATTGTTTGTTTTCTCGTGTTTATCTCCATGTTTGTCTTTTTTAGTTCTTCGTGGTATATCTTCAAGTTTTGCTGTAACGTCTTTTCTGAGTCTGCTATCCATACCATATCATCTGCAAACATTAGTTCCTGTACATTAATTGCATCCATTTCCAGCTTCCTACGTTCATATTTTTCTCCTTTTTGTTTGGCTTTTTTAGTAGCGGCATCTATTAATATAGAGAATAACAATGGACCTAATACGCATCACTGTGTTAATCCAATTTAAAATCGTATTCGGAAAATCTTATTAAAAAGTGTTCTTAATCACTATAATTCAGTTATGAATGTGTCGTTAAATTGCAGTAAAATTACGAAAACATTTTTTACTGGGTAGCGTCTGTTGTGTTTATATTTTCTGTAATTGCAACAACACTAAATATTCTATTGTTTCAGGACATCCATCGAGTGGTGTAAATAAATTTATATTTTTGCGCAAAATGGACACTTAAATAATTTTTTTCATCGAAAACCATAAATTGCCACAGGTATCCATTCTCCATAATTTATGACGTTTATAAAACCATGTTTTCATCGAGTTTGATTAAACGAAAATATGTGGAAACGGAAAATATATCACTCCAGGATCCAGCCGCCGCTTTCGCAATAATTTCCCTTTCAATTCGTGCTTTCTGCTTTTTAATTTCCTCTTCTCTGCTCCGGCTTTCCTTTCAAAAGCTTCCTTTACTTCGCGTCGCTACCGTCGTATGGATCCGAAACCGTCCCGAAAATTTTAACATCGCGCGGGGGTGGGGGTGTTAAAACAGCTTGAATATACATGACGAGTAGTTAGTTGCTCAGCAACGGATATTCGAGACTTCGACGAGGGTTCAACGTTTTTATTAACTTTAGTCGTAAAGTTAATAAATGGCGTTAAGAATTGCAAAACTTACACTCGTTTAAGATATTTATAAAACGAAGGGAAGCTTTCGAATTGAAAGGCAAGTGGCGATTTCTAATTAAAGAGGAAAACCCGCAACATTCGCGGTGTAGGAAGAAATTACTTTTGGCGAATACAAGCTGTTAACGGTAATTTTGTCGTTTAATAGGATTAAATTAAGAAAAAAAAACTTGTATTGAAAATTGTAGAATTTAAATTTGTATTGAAATAGATACAATTCGATTAGATACTATAGTTAGTACAACACCAATGAGAATTGAAGGAGTTTGGAGACATGTCGAAATAATATTAATTCTAATTCGTTTAGAAACAAATATTTTGTTTACTTCCAAAATAAATTAATTTAGAATGTTCACCGTTTACCTGATTTATATGCCCAAATATAGTCAGTAGTATACCAGTAATGATTAATAACTAACCCAACAAGTGGAAATGGGTAATTCCACAGTGCACAGTCCTCCTACAACGGAGGCGAAACGTCGAGATCCCACCTTTGTCTCTATTTCCTTCTCTTATTCTATTCACGTTTTCTATTTCACGTCTCCCCACCCTTTATTATTTTTTCTTTTTGTCTCTTTTTCTTCTTATTTTTCTTTCTCCTCTTACTCTTATTTCTTTTTATATATATCTCATCATGACACGGTCCAATTCCGGAAGTAGTTCGTTTATTACTAACTCTGGCCGTGGAAGCCTACGTATTCATTTCAAGGAGGAACTATTGTTAACATTTTACCAATATTTTTTGCAGAATAATCAAATCTCTCTGGATCCAAGTCAAAGCCACATCCGATTGCTTGAAGGATTACCAGGTATATGCGTAAGTTCGTTCCGGTTTAACTAAGAGCGTCTGCTTTATCGTTCAGCGACCATGTCGAGTTTTGTGCTAGAAAAAGAACATTTGTGTCACGCATTACTTCTCTTATTTAATTAAAAGAAATAGGCTGTTGAAAGTCATCGTTTGCTGGTAGAAACATATGGTGAACACGCTCCATCGATTAGAACATGTCAGATATGGTTTCGTCAATTTAAAAGTGGTGATTTTAATGTGAAAGCCAATAAGCGCTTTGGTAGACCACAAAAATGCGAAGACGAGCAATTGCAGGAGTTATTGGATGATGACCCAACTCAAACTCAATGGCAGTTAGCAGAAGCATTACATGTGGCACAAGAAACAATCACCGGACGTTTGCGAGCAATGGGGAAGATCAATAAATTCAGTAAATGGGTTCTACACGATTTGAATGAACGTCAAATAGAAAATCTCAGTCACCTGTAAAAAGCTGCTTCAACTGCTTTCGAGTTGTGATGGGGGTCTTTCAACATCAAGGCCAAATCGCTTCGGCAAGAAGACCAACCCGTGCGTCTGGTGGGACCAGAGCGGTATTGTGTATTATGAACTTGGGGAACCCGTTAATACACAACACTATCGCCAACAAATCATTACTTTAAACCACGCATTAATCGATAGACGGCTCCAGTAGACCAGGACACATGGCAAAGTGATTTTGTTACACGCCAATGCTCCGTCTCACACAGCAAACCCAGTGAAAGACACCTTGAAATCGCTTGGATGGGACATCCTTCCACACTCACCGTATTTCCCAGACCTGGCGCCATCTGGCGCGCTCGCGGAGTTGAAAAATGGCTCGACGAATGGTTTGCGACAAAAGCAAAGCTTTTTTCGCATGGTATCCATAAATTACCTGAAAGAGGGGTGAAATGTCTAGAAACCGATAGCCAATATATAGAAAATTAATTTCCCTTCAAAATTACGTGTTGCCTTTCAGCGAAAAAGAAAAAAACGGAAAAACTTATGCATACATCTGGTATATGTAGTCTTTCAAAGCTTTTCAGATTCCTGTAATCTCTGATGAGTGTCGCATGTTTAAAATATCGACCAGCACTATTACCGTCATCTGTTGTACCATTTCCTCCAACTTTTGGTACATCCAGCGGTAACCTCATTGTTTCTCTAAGACTATCCTGAATATTTAGCCTTCCTTGCAGGCCTTGTCTGCTTGCCCTCGCACTTGCCATTTTTTAATATCTCGCCTGCAGGGGTGCTTTTATTCCATAGCGCATTCATTTGTTTTAGCAATGCTCCACAAATAAAACAAACTTGTGCTGAATTTGTTGATATCAAGGTATTACACACTTCCCCGTCAACCATCGTAAAATGTAATTCATGAGTAACTGTTACAGCTACATTGTTTATTACGGTAAGTGAAGAACACAAATTATTAATTTGGGTCTGAACACTATTAACAATTTTATTTACAAACTCGTTTGTTTCTTTGTCAAAGTGGAAGCTTACAGGTCTGCAATACCGAAAAGAGGAAGGAAAATTTTTCCATAGGACTAATTTGTTGTCTCGGGTTATTAACTTTAAAGAAACAATTGGTGTCATAATAGGGATTAGTAACACTTGCACCAGTATGAACAAATTTTCGTTGTATGTATTTTGGCCAGAACTACCGTCGCGTCCCCACGTGGAAATAAGAACTAAGTCGTTATGATATTTGTCCTCAATATTGCACTGCCTCTCGATCCCATTCCTCCATTATGTCGCTGACCTTCCTCTTCTCCTTCTATTTTGTGTTATATAATTTAGTTCCTTTTTAGCTATCTATCTTCACTCATTCTTTGTACCTTTCCATACCATATAAGCTGTATTGTTTCGATTCGATCCGTACTAGTAATAACTCTTCCTATTCTTCGTCGTATCTCTTCGTTTCTTACATGTTTCAGTTTTGATACTCCGCAGGCTCTTTTCAGGAAGTCCATTTTGTCATCTGCCAGCTCTCTGCACCGTTCGTTAGAATGGGCTGTACGACAGCTTTATATATTTCTATCTTTGTTTCCAGTCTTAATCCTTTATACCAGAGCAAGGAATTCAAGGTTTGGGTTGCTATTTTTCCCCTGTTGTATTTTAATTCGTGTGCCTATTTTCGATTTACCTTTGTCACTAAGTATGTTTCCTAGGTATTTATACTGGTTTGTTCTTCTTATTTCTCCAAATTGGTAGTCTCTTTCGTCTTTACAGTCCACTTTCATATATTCATGTTTATTGTTAGTCTTCAATGTTCTTATTCTTGTCTCAGTTTTCTAAACACGTAGTCCATATCCTCTTTATCGCAAGCTATAACTACTTGATCATCTGTGAAATAAAGACTTCTTGAATATAAATTTTAAATAATATATTGGAAACACTGCATCCTTGTTTCAATCAATGTATGCGGAATGGTTTTGATCTGTTTACGCCTACTTTGATTATGCTCTATTTTAATTCATTGAAAAAATCCCACAAGCTCACTTGTTTAATGGATTTCGGAAACCCATTAATAGCAAAGGTAGAGGTATAGCATTGGACATGTTTATTTATGAAGCAAATGCAGTTACAAATCGATACATAGGTAGACATTTTGAGAAATTGACGAGCATTCACGGAATTTCACTATAAATAAATCAAATGGATTGCTGCAGCATTTCTGTGTATATTCTTACAATATGAAGGTTCACTAATGGATTACGAAATAAATTACGTATAACCAGTAAAATCCCGTTAGAATATGATAAAGGCGAAAGAAAATCGCATCCGTAAACTTGGCAACTACAGCGATCAATATGACAGCATTACATAGAAAAGAATGCGGAGTGAAAAGTTATTTTGAATCTCGACAGAATATTTCCGGAAAAGTTTTTACACGCGCTCATTCCTTCGTATCCAACCCGCACACATCCCGCATACATACGTCCCCGATGTAAAGCATCGAAATTCGAAACCACGCGCAACTCTACGTCGGCCGATATTACCCGAGTCGCCCGGCCGTCAACCGACATCCGACTCTCTCTTTAATCAATAGTGGAACCGGGCCACCGGCACCGCCGCCGTAATTTCGAACGAAGCCGCCACGCCAACCGCGCCGTTTCGCAAGGTTTATTTACTTCAGGATGCAAATCTTTAACACGGCAGCGCGCCAGGCGAATACAATGAATCAGACCGACAATTTCGAAATGCGCTCGCTGCTCTCCCTTCATTTCTAATTTTAATTACCGCGCTAGATGGTGCTATATGCCGCGAGAGCATTAAATCGTTGCCGTATAGTGAAGATACGGGAGAGTATTTTCTTTCCTACACGACATACTAGATACTACACAGTATAAATGCATTACCACTTACGAGGGCTACCTGAACTGTTTCCGGAATCGATAAGAAAAACACAGTATTTGTGTGGTTTTTTATTTTTATTTTTCGATATAGTCTCCTCGAAGATCAATACACTTCTTTAAATGGTGCACCAGTCTCTTCAAACCGTCGGAAAAGTAGGATGTTTCGAGGTCTGCAAAATAGCCATCTGCAGCGGCGATGACCTCCTCATTTGAGGCAAATCTCTTTCCTCCCAGTGATTTTTTCAGGTTTGGGAATAGGAAGAAGTCGCTGGGGACTAGGTCCGGTGAATATGAAGGATGAGAGGCTAATTCGTAGTGCAACTCATTCAAATTGGCCACGACGATGCAGAATGAATGAGCCGGTGCATTGTCGTGGTGGAAAAGCACTTTTTTCGCTGCAAATGAGGTCGTTTCTCCTTCAATCGAATCGGGTCAATAAATCTCTGTACTATTGCCCCCTGATCATCTTTCCTTCCTGCATATAGTGATAGTCGATGAGGCTCACACCTTGAGAATCCCAAAAAATGGTCGCCATGACCTTTCTGGCCGACGGAACGGTCTTTGCTTTCTTCGGAGCCGATTCCCCTGGAAAAGTTCACTGCTTCGACTGTTCCTTGGATTGCGTTGAATCCTGGCCAGACACTCTTCCGAACCAGTCACCCGATTTCATTTTTGTTCCGGTGTGAGCAAACGCGGTACCCAACGCGCCGAAAACTTTTTCATACCCAAAATTTCGTGTAGGATATGGCCAACACGTTCTTTTGAGATGCCTGATGTCTTTGTTATCTCTTTCATCACCAATTGGCAATCGGCTAATACGACATCGTGAATCTTGTCGACCATTCCATCGTTAGTAGCGCTTTTTGGGCGTCCACTGTGTAGTTCGTCACTTGTGCTTGTGCGGCCACGTTTGAACTCGCTCACCCAGAAGCTAATGGTTGAAAATGATGGAATACATCCGGCATGAACCACTAGCAAGATATTTCGAATTTCCGTGGCCGTTTTCCCAGCCATCCAGAAGTGTTTCATCACTGCACGAAATTTGACAATTTTTGCGAAACCGCCTGACTTGCTACACAAAACACACTCTTAAACAACAAGTATTGACGGTAGACGTCTGAAATATTGACAGTTGCCATAAAAAAGGTTACTCTTGGCGACCAATGGATCCACTTCAAGCTTCATGCGCCTCTCTTGCCGATTTCGGAAACATTTCGGGTCGCCTTCGTATTAAGCTGATCAAATCGCTTAAGAAAATTTACGATGGACGAAAATAGACGGTTTGTAATGTATATTCCATCAATAAAGAATCAATAAGTAATAACACTCTATTTTAACACGTAATGTGGTATATTAAAAAATAATAAGATAATACATAAAACGCTAAACCTAACATATTAAAATAATAATGATAAATATTAGTACGCCTCAGCATGCAACACAACCGTTAATTTCTATTTATTTCAAGAAAACAAAAACTACTCTCGGTGGTTTTCAGCTGGTGATTCACTCAACGAAATTTCTATAGTTCCATATAATTTTGTAGTTCTCCTAAACACATTTAGAAACGATGTGAGTTCGGAGTTATCCAGAATTACCTATAATTATATTAATGAGAATATGGGCGTTTCTGAATAATTATATCTGACCCTTTTTAAACCATTATTCTTCTAAATTATCTACTTAATAAAATATATCTCATTTGAGATTGATAAATTATTAAAGAAATATTCCGCATATTTTTTTCTCTCCATGATAACTTTATTAAAAAAATTATAAATCAATGGTACTGGTGTATAACTGGTTACCTACTCTTTCCAAAGAGAAAATGTTGGGAAAACTTTGGAAACGAAATTAGAAAAATACATGGATCAAACAATGAAACTTCTGAAACATAGCCAGATCATCAAAAGAAAGAAAAGAAAGGTAAGTAAAAATCAAAGGCAAAGATGGAAATTTAAAAACTAAAATCAGAGATATCGCAGAAAGAACGACCAATTTCACGGGGAAAAGATAGATAGTGACGAAGGAGAAACAAATACATTTTCACGAAATAAAGGAAAGGAAGCACTGCTAGATATCTCCAGCGACGCATGGAAATATATTTTACAAATTTATAAGGAAAGTGAACTAGATAATTGTAACACCTATAGAGCAATATGCTGATTATCTACAATATCTAAGGTATGTACAAGAATAGTTGAAAGCAATTTAAGGCAAAGGGTACAAAATAAATTAGAAGATGAACAGATCCCATAGAAGGCAAGCAAGCAAACAAATGATAATACACATATATTAGAAATTACAATTGAAAGAAGAATAGCCTGTTATAAACCTTAGAGCAGCTTTTGATACAAGTAAGTTCGTTTTGTACACCGCCGCTTTGCCTAACGAATATCGCTTGAGCTTGAATCAGCGTTATATTTGCGTTTTCAGTAAATAATTGTCTTATCTTGCCTTTTCATAGTGGTTCGCGAAATGCCTCCTCTCGGTAAATTATAGATCACTTTTGCATTATCGTACCGTTATACTCGTTTTCTAAGAAAAGATTGTATGCTCTACATGTGTTTAACAGTAGCTGCTATGTTCATTTTTTGGCCTGTTGAATGCATGTAGGTGGCTACGAAGCTAAGGGAATATGCAGTATTTATATTAGAATATTTGCACTTATTACAATTTCAAGCGATACTGATAGGTTCTTTATAACAGAGGAAAGGAGACAATATATTCCGCTTATTACAGATCGTTGTTTGTTTTTATTAGACATTATTTGAAGTAAGCAACTACATGATCTTATGCTGTAGATTGTAATTAAATATTGAATAAAGTTAAAGTGCACTATAATTTGGTGGTAGTTGAGCGGATATTTCTATAGCGGTAAAATTTCTCTTGCACCTTCGTTTTCTAGTTCAGTTTGTCAAACTTTAACTCTAAAACATCCCCCTAAAGAAGTATGAACTCGCAGAAGCGAGAATCCATTTAATTTCCAAAAGTTCGAGCTCTTTTCCTATTTAAATTATAAACGAAAGTTTGCTGTCGAATTGTATCCGATGTTATTTATAATTAGTGTCCTACTTTTAGTAATTAAATAAGTAAACCGAATACACTTTTTTAAGATTGCTGCGAAAATGTGTAGAAATTAATTTACGAAAGTCATTAAGATTTACACTAAAGTTATTGCTCCATATAATACTGAATAAAGTATTCAAAATAAAAGCATATATTTCAAATGCACAGCACCTACACTCACCTTGCGAGATGTTTGTGGTTTAAATACTGAACATTTTTCTGCTGTATTAAATTTATTAATCAGCTCAATGAAATTTAGTTGATTTAAATGTTTTTGTCGTAAACGAGGACTTTTGATTTCAAATAAAATCCTGGGTGAAGTACGAGGTAGGCGCCATAAATTCTTTGCCTGACAGGCTTATACAGGTGCAAATGTGTTCAAACTCCATCACGACATGAATGCACCTACGCAATGTCCACGCTATAAATATGACGGTTCGAAGAGGTGTAGTTTTCAGTAGCCAGCCAAGCAACATGACTAGTAAAATGTCTGAAGTAATGAAAATTGAGTACCGTGCGGTCATCAAATTTTTAACAAAAGAAGGACATACCCTTAATCACATCCCGTTTGGGGTAGAATCGCTGGAAGATGCTGAATGATCGGGTCGATCAATTCCAGTGATAACGCCTCAACAAATTTCAATTATTGAAGATTTAGTGCTAGGAGATCGTCGAAAGTGAAGGAATTAGTAGTGATAACAAACATATCTGAAACAAGTATTCGCCGAATTCTCGATGACTATTTGGGTATGAGTAAAATTAGTGTAAGATGGGTACCGCGGCTTCTTTCTGCTCTCCAACGCGAATGTCGAGTCGAATATACGCGGCGGTTCTTAAACATGTGTGGAGACGACCCAAAACCAATTTTGGAGTACATTGTTACAGCCGATGAAATAATGGGAGTCCATGAAATGGCGGCGGCCTGATGAACCACGTCCCAGAACTGCGAAAGTCATTCAATCAACGAAAAAGGCGATGGCCACAATATTCTGGGATTCTGACTTTAAAAAGCGCAATACAACTGTGAACAGCACATATTATGCGTCTTTATTGTATAAATTAAGGGACAGTATTTGTGCAAAACCTCGTGGAAAAGTGACAAAAGGTGTGTGATTATTACGCGACAATGCTCCCGTCCATACTGCCGCCGTTTCACAAGCTGCCATCCGCGAGTGTGGCTTTCAAGAATTGAACCGTATAGCCCGGATATGGCTCCTTATGATTTTCATTTATTTTGTAATGTAAACTTTATGGGACGTCGTTTTAAGGACGACAGTGAGTTGCAAGCAGCTGTTACAGAACATATTGACGGAAAAACCTCAGATTATTTTTGCATGGGTATCGAATTTTTAATTAATCGTTGTAATAAATGCATAGAAGTTAGGGGAGATTACATTGAAAAATAAAATTGTTCGAAACTTCTTTTTTCTATATTAGGCCCAGAATTTATGGCGCCTACCTCGTAGTAGTCTACTTAACTACAACAATTAGATACATCATAGCCTAGTCTACGCCGTACATGAACACCCAATCATAACAGTAGTTTAGCTGTTAATTCTACCTCAGTCACAAAGTTTGTGTTAAGTGTAGGTTAAATGCAGATAGTAAAAATAATTTATTTGCATTTGTAATATTATCATCATCAAATTAAAGCAAATCTACTAATAAAATCGGTTATATCACATAAAGAAGAAAGAAACAACCAAGTAAACACATTAAAAATTTAAAATCGCCAGGATGGTGTTGCAATCCTTCTTAAGCAGCAATTCCTTTATATTCCCGCTGGGAGAAAAACCTTTGTGACCGTCGGGAACATGGTTATTATACTTACCTCTCCAATTATCGATGTCCCTTTGAGAACCTGTCAAATGGTGATATTGGACACGCATATCATCTCGCGAACGTCTTGTGTAGATGTGACTTACTGTTAATCAGTGGAAATGCTGCTTTATGCTACTGAATATATATTACTGCCGACGTAGTAAACACAGATGGCTGGATAAGTTCTATACATTGCAGATTACAGAGGAATGTAATAACTCTTTTTCGTAGCATCAAGATCCTATGTCGCTCTGTGGATGTTTTCCAGAAAAGTATGCCATACGTGAGGGGAGGGTGAAAGTCCGCAAAATAAACTATTTTATGCTTCAGCATTCTTTCAGCATATAAAATTTCCGTGATGATACCATCTGAGATTCTTATCTATTATAATACCCATTAAATCTTTCCGGTATCGGCAAGAGATGGCGCACGAAGGTGAAGCGGATTCATTGGTCGACAAGGGTAACCTTTTTTATGGCAACTGTCAAAATTTCAGATGTCTATTGTCAATAATTGTTGTTTAAGAGTATTTTGTATTGCGAATCAGGTGGTTTCGCAAAAATGGATAAAATCGAATTTCGTGCAGTGATAGGAGACACTTCTGGATGGCTGGGAAAACGGCCACGGATATTCCAAATATTTTGCTAGAGATTCATGGCGGATATACACCATAATTTTCGACCATCAGCTTCTAGGTGAGCGAGTTTGAACATGGCCACACAAGCACAAGTGACGAACCACGCGGTACTGGTACAGTTATAATGTGTTGTACAGGTATCATAACGGTTCTCAAATTTCAGTAACTTACGATAGATTTCTTTTTTGATGAGTGTCTTGTTACATCCACTAAGTAACAGTGCTTCTTTGTACTTAAGAGTGCGTGTTCCTGACATTGGTATATCAAAGTCCTTAGATTTTCGTTTACACGATGCTGGTAAATGCTTTCCACTACTCGGACGCTGCTGTAATGTTACCAAAATTGCTGGTAATCGTATCGCTTACAACGCAACTACATACTTACATATTCATATGTACGAGTGTGGGCTAAAAACTAATACCTCCCATTTTTTCTCCTCGTAATTGTCAAGGAATTAAAATGCAATTGCATGGGTTGAAAGCCACAATATTAATGATTAATTTGCCACTTTTCAACATAATCTCCGTCCATTCCCACAGTTTTGGTCCATCTTTTAACAAGGGTAAGTGTCCTAATGTAGTAAAAAGCGCGATCTTGCTTCTTAAGCCATTGATGCACGGATGTTTTCACGGTCCCCTCATCTTCAAAGTGAAACCCGTTCTGAGCTTCTGTCAGCAGCCTAAAGAGATAAGAATCTGATGGTGCCAGGTGAGGGCTGTATGGGAGACGAGACAAGGATTCCTATCCAATTTTCACAATTTCTTCAATGGTGTGGCGACTGGTGTGTGGTTTTGCATTGTCATGCAAACTTTGTTACACAGAGGCGAACCCATCATCTAACAGTGCTGACACCCACTGTTGCATCACAGTACACATTTTTCGACTTGTCATCAATGTTAATGGGAGTTTCATCTTCTACATTCACGAATTCTATCACAGAACGCTGCCTAATGCGAACATCGACCAAGGACGATGTCGGCCATTCTGCGGGTGACTTATTGTCGCACAAAGTTACTACTGCAATGGATTGTAGAAAAAGGAATAGCACCAAATTCAAATTTTTCACTTAGTTAACTTTACTTAAATAGAATAAAATAGGAATCATTAGATACTAACTGATCCTCGTATATTTAGTTCATCGACTTACTTAATCACTTTCGCAAGAACCTGTACAACCTTTAAAAGTATATCCACAAAAATCCATCAATGCTGTTGTATTGTAAATCAGACCAATCTTATAATAGTTAATGTTCAGTGGCTATGTATTTGTATAGGTAAGTCCATACATAACGATTATTGAACAGGAAGATAGGTTGGATACAAACGCGATACCGGATTTACCGGACGGCGAAAATAAGAGATAAATTATGGTTGTACCCTAGGGCATCCGATTATATCGACCTGGTGTTTTTGTTATGTGCGGTGTTCGGGATACGGATGCGGAATATTGGGTTTAATCTACCGAAATTAATGAAAATATTGTTTTTATTAGAGACGGTAGTTTGTAGATCTGTGGATAAACGATCCTTATCCTCGCTCATAACACAGTAGTCGGTATTTAATAAGAAGAAATGTGAAGATTAAATTTTGTTTTAAAAAGATTAGGCAGCAACTAGTCAATAACAAATGCATGTAAAGACGATCCTTTGAAAAATATTTTCACGTAGGAAAATTAGGTCAAACTACTTTCTTAAAATATTGCTTTGAATAAAGAAGCAATTACTTTAGAACAAAATAAATCGCATAAGAATTACTTTCTTACCGAAAATGAGCTCTGTAATGCTTTTTTTAACATACCTATTACATATTTTTGCACCTCCATAAAATGTGTCTCGGAGTGTCTTCCCCGCTTCTATTGCATTTCCAACTAAGCCCAAAATAATTTATTAAGCTTACATTCAACTGCGAATTATGAAACGTATACAGGTAAAGAGATTAGAACATACATATAAGTTGAAATGGATCATTATACCGAGACACAGTAGTGCAGCTGGTGGATCTAAGGTGCCAAGTTGTAAACCACAAAGAAGAAGCATGAGGAGTAAATCGAACATACAGTCATGTGCACGAAAGTAACAGTCCCAAATTAATACTTATAAATCAGATTTACGACAGACAATTCTGACGCAGCTGTATTAAAGTTATTTAATAATGCAATGGAACGAGAAAAACGAAGGGAAATTGTCATTAGCTTGACATAATACAACAAAATCATTTTTGTTTGCAGTCATGGCTGGTGCTCTATCTGTTGTAATGCATACTAGTTCATAGATTGGTAGCTTGTAGCAAAATTTAATAAAGCATCATGTATATCCTCGCCACGGGATTTTCCTTTCAAGGAATCATTGTTAAAAATTCTTCTTAGGCGACATGACATTAAATACCATTCAATATACAGCTGTATCTGTTAAATCGGTGGATTCGTCGAACTGCAAAGAAAAGTATGAATATTCCATATCATATTATAGTTTATCTGCCATGTCCTCGCTCATGACTCCAATACGCTTTGTCACTCTCAGGCAAGATAACTGAAGTTCTTTAATAGCAGACATGATCTGTTTTATTTTTAATATCTCCCCCGCTTCAAGAAATGCTTTCTTTACAACCATTCACCTGTCTTCAAAAGGTTCCTTGTGTTTCGCTAATATATGAGAAATTTGCGATCGTTGCAGCTTTTGATTGTTTGGCTGGTCTTCTGAACTTGCCTTGTTTTTTTTTCAAATTATCAAATCATGCACTTTTCGTTTTCTTAATTCACTCTTTGGTGGGAAATCGTTTTCATAGTTTTCATGAATGGTTTTATGATGCCTCTGTGTCCCCATGCTTAGGTATTGCAACTGATGCTTGGCAAATGAGGTAAATGCCCTTATCTCTCATTATACAAAATAAGAATTCTTCCTCCTAATCGTTATTAAATTGATACGTTTTACTTCTTTTTGCCGCGCTTACTTTTTATTGTTATGTGATGCGGGTTCGAAAGGATAAAATAATGCCACACAGATTTTAGTGAGGCGGCTCTTTATTTATAAACTTTGTATCGCATTCGAGTTACTGCGACTCAGACTGATTCCGACTCGCGTATACGTAATATTTACATCGGTGCGGACGAAGTTGTATCCTATAGGTAGCTTCGGCATGGTTTGTTAGCGTACCGGTAAATACATCGCCCAAAGCTTCCAGAAGAATCGGTGGCAATCAAAGACGTCACGCGCTGTAGCTTTTCTTTGACAAATACCGCGCCTTCCTTTGATGAAGCCGCAGGGGATTATTCCGATATAAAAAAGTAATAAGGAGATTAATTTGGCTTAACTGTGAATATATTTAAATGTGAATCATGTCGTCATCAAACAAAAATTGTGAATCGACCCACATCAACCACAGACAAACACGAATGCATTAACCAAGGCTGCCGATGTTGACATCCAACAATTGCCTAAAAGAAGTGTTAAATATGTCACAATAAGGGCATATGCGATTATAGTTGTCACACGTAACACATATAGTTGTCACACCTAAACATTAAGTTAGTGCGTGTCGACAACGTATAAAATGTTGGAACACATCCCGCAGATGGTCGTGAAACCAAAAAACTTAGTTTGCTCAACAAGAATGCGGAATCAGCTTTGTTATTGAACAACTTGTATAAAAATGAGAGGTAGGCGTTACTGCGTCTAACTTCTAAAGATGTTGCTGAAAAAGAGTTCAACTATGTTTTATACGGAAAACCTCAGCAAGGGTAGATGTTATTTTGCTTAAACCATAAGCATTTAAGAAGACGCCTTTGCACGTTTTCAATTGCTCCTATATGGACATTATAATAAGGATGCCATACAATTGTGGCGTACTCAAGTTTAGAACGCACAAAAGAAAAATAACACAAGGATACGTTAGTAAACATCCCGGTATTAAGCAATATAAAGCCCATAGTCTTCGTACCAGAAGAAACAATTTCTGGGACATGGTCAACAAAATCAAATCGAGTATCAAATGTTAGGTCTTTAATACTTAGTACAACGAGTTAGTACCCTAGTGTCAATTGAATAATTGAACAAAAAAGATGACTCTTTCCTAGTTTCCTTAAGTTTAATCTATTTGTGGTGCACTAACTAGACACCAATTCCAAGTTATTCTGCAGTTTCAGACAATCGTTATGTGAGATTATATGGGAGAAAATCTTAATGCCATCAGCGAACATTAGAATCTCGCAATCTACAACATGAGTAATATCATTGATGAATAAAAATAAAGGCCCCGAGTTCAAACCCTACCGCACACCCGATATAATTAATCCATCTGCTGCTTTGAAACCACTGTAGGACACATAAAATCTGCAACCAATCAAATGCGAACTCATTAGTGTAACAAGTGGATCACTACAACCGAAACTGGGTAATTTGTGTAATAATATACCATGATGCCTTTTACATATCAGTATAGATTGTATCAACTTAATCCTGATCGTCCAACGCCACCGCAAGATACTGCACAAAGTTTCCCAAATTCGTGGTAGTCGACCGTTTATCAATAAAACCATGCTGAGCAGTTGAAAGATGATTCGCCACACTGGGATATATATTTTTATAAATTACTATCTCGAAAACTTTCGAAATATTGGATAGCATTGAAACCGGTCGATAATTACCGATGTTTGATCGTGCATCAGTTTTAAATACAGGGCAAATCCTAGCACGTTCCCAAAGAGATGAGAAAACGGACGTTTTTGAAATAAGGTTGAAAATCATACACAATGGTTGAGAAAGGACACTGGCGCAGTCCTTCAAAAGGAAACTAGGAATTTATTCAGGTCCAGAAGTCAGTTTGTTCCCTAACGACTTCATCGCAGACATCACGGACAGATAAAGCGGCGATGTATATATTTATGTCATATTACATGTTTGTGTTTTCAAAGCGTACACATTCACGGTGAGCATGAATATTGTGTCACATCTTAAACATTGACTTACCCTAGAGCGGTGAAACATTTTACCTTTGTCCTTCTAAATATTGACCTACATACACGTATAAAGGTTAGATGCGACATTTCACCGGACTCCGCGTCTTACAATAAGGACGCCATCTCGCACTTCATCTATCGAGTGAAATATGTGTCGGCCCCGTTATTCGACGCGTTAGCGTTAGGTACCGGCGACGCATCGGATACGTGCCGAGGAAGATGCGGATAGATGGTGCCTTAATTGAAAGTAATCCGATTGGAACAAAGTAAAATAATGTCGGGACCGGGTTTAATCGGACAGATCCGACGCCGATTTACATAATTGAAGTTCGCGCGATCCCAATAACTCTTCCGCCCGGCTAGATTGCATAATATCTGGGCGATGTTTGACTGTATGTGGGGGGAATGTTACGCCCACTTTAGGTTCGTTTTAACATACACGGGGCCGAGGCCGGTGCCGCATCCATGACAGGGTTCCGTCCGGGCTCACTTCCACTATAATTTATACATACATATCTGGGAGAGATTTCCGGTGGGGCACGACCGTACAACCTCAGAAAAAAAGTAGAACTACGGCAATTTATACATAACCGTACGACCTTGGAAGTGACCCAAACCTAGATCTACTTGAAAATTATCTTGTGAGAATAATTTTTGGAAGTAAATGTAAATCATTACGACAGACTAAGAGAAAATATAGAGGTATCACCATCAATTCAAATGCTTTTCATAATATCTGCATCTTATTTATTACTCTTGCTAATGTTACTTACTTTTATTATTACTTACAGTAACAAAAGAATTATTATTTACGATCAGTGTAGTATTGAAAGGAAATCAACTTTTGTCAATTAACGCATTGAGAAAAAATGGTTGAATTAACAAAAATTAACATTTTTTACGGTTGTATGTTGTCCACGTGTTTAACATTGTTGAAGCAGATGACACCAGGTGGCACTAATGTTTGAAAAGGAACTTCACTTAGCATTGTATCTACCTGCGCACGACATTCATCATCTACCAGCCGAGCCGACTAGTCGCGTACTATACAGTATTATACAGTATATTTGTATTTTAGCAGTTGTATTAAATTAATGTAACTTTCAAACACCATTGTGGTTTCTCTCCAACAAACATTTTGTATATACATATATACAATACTAAGTAAACTGTTAAACCTCATGGCTTAATCCAAAAACGTATCAATATTGAATTGAGAGAAAAGTAATATAAATTTTAAGTACCGTATTCTTCGTCCATTTATGAACATTACACCGTAGTATGATCCGAATAACAGTATCTCTCGGTTTTGTAATAAAACAATTGCTCGTATCAAGTTTGAACATAGTTTGTACCCATTCCACCCGTTTAGCAACTGCGTGTCACTGTGGCCATAAACTGACTGATTTGAACCATATTTTCTTCGGCGGCGCATTGCATGGAAGTACTATAGCCATATTTATAGTCTATTAATCTCATTGATAGTCTCGGCAAAGAGGGGCAAGTTTCAGTGCAGTGCGAAGAACTACGTGGAGGGATGAAGCACTCGGCACGGAGAATCCAGTACCCGTATCAAATAATGCTTGTTCAATATTATTCGATTGGTCGTTGTAAGTGCTTGTCAGTATACACATGCTTAGAAAATGTAGCATTTAGATACGTTTCGGAAACAGCGTATTTCGAATAAACTAGAAAACGTAATAGCGAGTATGCCGGATATAGAATACGAAGGCGATAGAATTAAATGTCTAAAGTGCGGCAACTATTTGACCAGTGTACCAGCAAAAATACACTGTTCTGTAATCCGTGGCAAACGATACAGCGAATAATTAATATTTGATATAGGTGTTTGTTTTATTCTATATAATATACCATTCACTTTACTAGACCAACAAGCATTTGAAGGAATTCTGGAGCAAGTATTCGGATTGTACATTATCAAATCGGACATCACTAAAAACTTTATGCTATCTGTTGAAAACTTTGAACCGTCATCCTCTATCTTACTTGGTTCCAAAAGAGTTGCAAAATATACTATCGATGAAATCTTTGGCAGTGGTGTTGAGGGCATTGAATACATTTCAAGTTTCAAAACTAACTTTTAATGTTTGTGAGTAACGGTGCCGCTAACAAGCTTTCCTCAGGCCTATCTCTTAAAGAAGAGAGTTGTAATCTGTTACATGCAACATGTAAAATCCATGCTTTGAACCTTGTGGCGCGCAAGTGGTCCCTAAATGTTATCCACGAGTAAATGCTCTATCTAATAGCTCATACGCAGTATTTCTAAAGTTCCCAAAAAAAGGTAAAATGTGGCTTAGAAACCAAGAACTACTATAAATTAGCTGAGGGAATTGAAAAATTACAAAATGATTCGATGTAGTTTGTGGATTCTGTTCAAAATGTGTATGATGTTCACTCACACCTATGTACGCTGGAAGGCGAAAAAAATGAAAGTGTAATACGAAAATTTGAAGTGTTTTTGTCAAGGATTCAGATTTTCCCATACTAAGACAAATTTGTGAAGGTACGTCGAAAGTTCCATTAAGTTGCCACCAAGATTACTTTAAATTTGCAAATATATGCAAATATATCACTCGATGTGGAACGGTCGTTTTCATCATTAAAAAATATTTATTCCACACACCGTACTTATATGACTGAAACAAGTGTGGAAACATATTTAATGATTCTAATATTTAATAGATGTCACCTAGTTTGTGATTTCGTGGAAACTTCTTAAAACAGTAAGTGCTTCAGCACGTTATATAATATATTCTTTATCATTATTTTATGTGTAAACATTCGTGCGTCCGCATCGCCTATGTTCACTCGTGAAGGTCACTATCATGTATGATGCGAGTACGTAAACGTTACTGAGCACTGGCCTTGATACGGCTACTACTAAGTCAATTGAATAGGCTTCATTAATTGAACAAAATTTTTCACTTAGAAGTTGGGCGCTATGCAGCTTATTTATGACAAATTGACAATAAGATTTGATCTTATGTAGAGAAGAAACTTTCAGTTAGATTGGTATTTAAGCAAAAGAGTGTTAATGACACATTTTTATTTACAGCTTTTTATGAATACAAGACCACAATCGGAAGTATAAAGAGAAATATTGAACATCATTTGGGACGGGGACTTCACAAGAACCAGTCATGGTTGTTTGTCGGCTAATATTTATACGAGTATCCCATTAAAATTGAGAATATCCCATTAGAAATTGACAAATAATGTCTTTATAAATACGAATTTATAATTTTATCCGCTTCGCAACACGCAAGTAAACTAATAAAGTTCCAAATTTTAATTCTAAGAAATTATACATACCGACGTAATCTGAAATAGATTATGATGGACATAAATAAGAATGCATATCTGCAAGATAGGAGAAAGTTTAGGTGATCATGCAGATAGTGTGTAGATATCGTTTTCTACATTATCGGCGTTTCAACATAGATATCAACGTTCGGTCAGTAACACGCTCTTAGAAAACGTGCAAGGGGTTTAGCAACTAACAAATACAGCTAAACACTCACCCTCGTTAGCAGCATTTTCAGTATGTAAATCCAAAAACTGGATAAAATCAGTTAAATATTCGCAGCATTAGGTAAGTTTCAACAATTTCCTCATATAACCGTACTTGTCATGTGAAGTAAATGTTTATAAGCGTATAATTAAAGTAATCTTCGTAAATACTTAAGGAATGTGTAGATCCACTATCATCAAATAAATGTTTCAACCTGATAACATGTGACTTTTTCGTTAACATAGTAGCTCTTTTAGCAATAACCCTAATATTTCTTCCATCGCTGAATACAAGTAGCTGTGCTTGTACAGCGTGTACTATTTACATTGACACCAGCAATCACAACGCAGAATTTCTTTAAGTACTTCAACTAATCTATTATAATCCGTATGAATAATTTTGTGAATCTAAAATTCGACTTGGGTATCTTGCAATTTCTTTTGTCTTTGTTTGATGGCAGTTGCTTTACTAGAATCAAATTATAAAACTAGAGGCTCAATTTTTTGGAAGTACTGAAGATGACAAAATGTTTCGTATAACAATGTTTCTCAACGTTTAAGCATCTGCTACGCAGATTCGGGAATAATGGGGCATTATGTACGAAATTTGCGAATCCGTTTTGAGAATTTTAAAAATACCGCTTTAGACAGTCTACTCCTAGATAACAAGAAAAACATTAAATTAGTTTTTCTTGTTCTCAGTTTCAACAATTACTACGTCAAAATCTATTGTTTCTTTTTTTTTTCATTATTGAGTAATAAAATTCACCATGCTCTATCAACAGATTTTTAACTAATGTATTGTCTAACTATTTACAGAAAAAGTATAATTTGTCAGCCAAGTACACTAGTGGTTGATTTTAGTCAATATGTTACACCCAATCCAATTTTTTCCTAATAGCATTGGTTATAGGGTTCCACTCACATATAGTAAGCAATTTTATTTATAGTGATGTTTCTAAACCGAAAACTCGTTGTACGGTTTCCAATGTTAATAATAATGTTCACAGATAGTTTAGACTGAACAGCATGCAGAATATTTTCTCAACAAAGACTCAACAGAATTTTAGAGGCTTCTCTAAATGCATTAGTGCAATGAGTTAACGATTGCAAGGACTATGTGGTTGTACAATTCACAGGTATAGCAGTAAACTCCACTCACATAAATTTATTAATTATGGGGAACACAGCGTTTCGAGAGCACGTGAACTCTCATTGTCAACCGTGTTACCGACTGAATGTAAAAAACTGTATCACACATGCAAATTATTTTCTACACAGGCTCTGAAATTTCTGAAACATATGACTATTTGCAATCTACTAGGTGGCCTAATATTTTGTATGTGTGTATTTTCGGGAAAGGATGGGGCGAAAGCGAACCGTATCTTTAACAGAGCCTATGGTAATAAAGGGTGGTTCTCTGTTCAATAACTTTCCGTTCTTTTTCATAAATATCGTTTCGTGCGCGTCTAATTCTCTACACGAGTTTACGTTTTTAAGAAGTGTAAGATTTTTTAAAACAATTTTATGTCCGGATTTTACCATATGCTTTGCTACGCTTGATAGTCCTGGTTTGTTGAAACGATAGTGTCTAATATGTTCTTTGACCCTCGTTTCGACACTTTGTGCTAAAGTTTATATTCGACAAACAAAAAGGAGTATCGAAACGAGGTTCAAAAAACATATTAGACACTATCGTTTCGACAAACCAGATAAATAAAATAAATTAAATAAATTTGTGTGAGTGGAGTTTACTGCTATACCTGTGAATAGTGCAATGAGCTTTACAAAGCTGGTGTCAGATTCTCGAACCGTCCTAAATGCACTGAAGCGTAGGAAATGATTTGTTAAAATTCATCCTCTTGTACTCGATATTATTTCAGAATATGCCAAACTCGAATTGCAAAATATCAACATAAGAATTTTCGGATTAAAAGCCATGTGGGGATCTGCCCTATTGAGAAAGCCAAAACGTAAGCGGTTAATGGCGAAGTCGTCGATCATTTACGGATCGGAATTTTATCTAAGCTTAAAAGATTCTTTTTTGTAAGAAAATGGGAAGAGAACTAGCAAATATAATATGAGCAACATCCTATGGAACGTGCCAAAATTCACCCTTCCGCATTTCATTCACGTTGGCCGAGTTTCACCTACGTCTATCCCATTATGAAACACTACCTCCATATACAAAAAGCTGTACGAACGTTTCGACAGCTAAGCTATCATATTCAGTAGTAATACTGAACTACATACCAACCCGCCTAAGCTTTCTCTTATCTTGCAGATACCAGTAGAAAAAAAGAACATACCAAAACCACACTATTTATAAGCATAGTGGTTTGTGATTTAATCTATCGTATTATTTTTAGGATAAAATTCGGATGTGGTTGTTTCAATTCCCATTTACATAAATTAAAGATTTTGGATTCTCCAGCTTGTGCATGTGATCATGAAGTAAGTGACTTAAAGCGCCTTATTTTAGTATGCAGCGTCAATAAGTGCACTAGCAGGAGGTTGTTCGAGAGTCTAAAAGTATTTAAGAGAGCATTAGTCACTTCTATGACATGTCTATTAAGGTATATTAATATAGAGATTTACAATGTTGTTATTAAGTTTCATATTGATAGACAATATGCAGAAACGAACTATTACGGTTACTTATTTACTTCTTAAAACAGAAACTGTTTTTATCCGGGCGAGGTCGGGTGTTTAAACTGGTGTAATATAATAATAAAATAATTTATCTATACTCCATTCGCGTTAAGAATGCCGACTTGGAATATATAAGCCTTAAAATACGGGTTTGCCATTGGCTAATGGGCGAGGCATATCCACACAGAAAAAATTGATATAATTTTTTCATATGAAATTTCTGTCAGTTGTCAAATTTGCTTGCAATTTTCGTGTCATTGTTTCCTGTTTATTTTGTCATTGCACTTTTTATCTATAAACAAGTTGTGGCAAAAATAATCCTTTTCAGAGTTCTTTTATCTCATCATTTCATAATTCGAGCTACTATACAATCGATTATATAAATAAAATAATTTCTACTTTACTATTACGATTACAGCTTTGGTTTGATATGGCTGAAGAAGCAGTAGTAGATGCAGTTGCAGGACCATCGAAGAACCCTCAAGGGAAGCATATTGGCAGTAGACAGAGGCTAAATTGAAAATATGATTGAAGAACTTATTATAACTACAGATGCAGATTCATCAACAGATACATCAGATTCTGATTTTGCCTAATAAATTAATAAAATGTGTATACACTTAGAATACTCTGATTGCTCACTTATATCTTTATGGATTCCATACATTTAGTTAAGGTGTTTTATACAGTGTCGTAATTTTAAAAGAACATGAGTACAAATTTATTGTATCAAGCATGTTATCAACGAGAGTATGATGTATTAACTGGATAATATTGTTGAAAACATATTTGAAGAATTTATCGTAACAGCAGACGTCAGACGACCATCATCATCAGAATCTGATTCAAATATCTGTTAACATCATTTGCATAATAAATTGAAATTATTTATTCACATTTTTCACTCTACACATTGATTTATAAATCAAAGTCATATGTTTATTTCATTTGTTATTGTATAAACAAAATGCTAGCAGTAAAGAGATCTTTTTTATTAAATTTATTCCAGATATGAAGAGAAGAAAACTATATAAATTTATAATAACGTGCAGATTGTTATAATTCATTAGTATATTTGCTTTTTTATTGTACTCATTGATATGCATGCAATTATTTATTGATTGTACTATCATTGAAAATGTACATTGGTTTTACTGCAGCCGGGGTACAGTAGATAAGTATACTTGGAGTGCTGTTTTCTTTTTCACCGAGCAGCTCATCTACATTCATCACTGACAATAACCAAATTCTATGCAAGATTTAAGAATATTGTGTGTTGCCATGTACTCTGAAGCCACTCGATGGACTTAGATACAGACCTGTTGAGCCCATTATGTATTGTTCATAATCAGCAACATTCTTCCTTGTTTGGCTTTTTCTTGTATATATTGAATTGCCTACTTTCAACCATACCATTGAAATTGATGGAGATTACCAACGGATAGATTTACTTCATGACAAATGACTTGGTATAACACTGTGTATGTAACCATTCATGTTGAAGTTATATTTTCGATTCAAGTTTATCCAAGGCAATATTGTTATTGTAAAACTTGTCATATGGCATTTATGTTCTCTTCAATTAACCCCAAATACAATCACATTTACTTTCTAACTTAATTAAATAAGCTCCAACTATTTCGGTAAATGAAACAATGAAAGGATACATTTATATTGCAATTGATGTTATTTTTACTTATTACTATTATTGCGGTATTATTTTACCAGGTCATATAATCATAATGTCTTGCACATAAAATATGAAAAACTTGTTATTTATTATACAAGATTTTAATAACCAAACTTTGATGTTTACGATGTTGTCATTTGACAGTTTCATCGGTTAAATTTCACCAGTGTAATACAGCCGCCGATCGTAGCGCTACCTACTGCATTCTTAACTACCCATTCTTGTTTGCCAAGCAAAGGAATTACACCCCTACACTTATTTGGTATTGATTAGTTGCTGATACCGCATGCTGATCATCTTTTATAGAAATAAATTTTCACTTCCAATACTATCATTCTTCTCAAGCTTAAGAGCGTTTTTTCAATCCCCATTTCTTAAAAAAATATATATCTCAATGTACTTAAAAGAATTAATAATAGAACTTTTATATTCCCTTAGACACACAAGATAATCTGCTTGATCGAAACTGCTTTCAGAATTCCAGGTGATCGAGAAGGAGAAGCGCCTATCGAGTTACGCCTTGAAAGACGATTATGAGGGTGTGTGCGTCGAAATGAAAAGAAGTCGGGTAGCGACCTAAATATAGGTACGCACTAATTCAACCTTTGACATCTATATTCCCTCCAGTTTTCCGCATTCACCGACACTTTCGGCGTACATACTATATTGCTTGGTACGCCGTCAAAGATCGAAGGGTCGTCAGGTGAGGGTGAATAGGTTTATGGATCATATATGACGCTACACAATGGCCCTCCGCCATCAGAACACGTCAAAAGCGACGCCTATCTCGACACTATCGTCTCGGATTTGATTATACGTCCCGGTCCGTGCGCGCGCTACGATTGAGATATGAAGATATGAACCGATTTCCGGATGCCGCTTTCAACGAGAGTCGAAGAGGGTATTACCTTTTTTTCCCATCGAATAAGTATAAGTAGATATGTATATATGCAGATTCGCTCGGCTGCTGAAAATTGCCGCTGTCTATTCCGACGACATGCTTCCTTTTACATACGTCTTTCAATCACCCTCAGCTTATAGCATTGACAAGTATTGTACCACAGATAAATATAAGTAATCTGCTTCTTCAACTACCTACAAAGATAAGTAATATTCGACATTCCATCTGCAGGTTATATTAAATACGAAGGCGACGTCTAAGGGAATCAGCCAATGGTCTTCGTATGGTAGACTTTTCGATTATTTTGAAGTAAATAAATCTTCGGGCTAATAAATGCCATCCAAGTACAAACGCCATATTGATCTTTCATTGATAGTAGTGTGAGTTTGACCCTCTAAGTTCGTTATGCTCTCTTTACGATAATAATAAATTTGTTTACGTCCTTTAAATTTTGCATACTATAACATATAGGGCGCCACTAACCAAACGTGTGCCAGTGGTGATGAATTTTGGATTTGCTCCCATGTGCCAGAAAATAAACGCCAGTCGTCTGTTTGGATGTTCCAAGCTGAAGAAAAGCCGACAGAAGTCATCCGAAATATCTCCAAAAATATGATTGCGACATTTATCTCGAAAGTAGGTCATGTAGCAACAATTCCTCTACAAGATCAAAGAACTGTTACTGAGAATTGATATACAACAATACAAAATATTACAACAATAGAAAAGAATTCTAATTTTTGTATATGAGGTATTAAGGTCATGAGTTGAGTATCTTGGCTGCTACAGCATAGTTTTCAGAATTTTTGTTAACCCTGTCAACAGGAACATAAACGTTAAGGTAAACTATTAATACACACGAATATTTTGAAAGTTTTGTTTTGATTGTCTGGAAGTTTACTATTCTTATTATACACACGTTCCATTTGTCCAATTTTTACTAACTACATACTGCATCTAAGAAGCGGTAATTAGGAATGACTTTGAACAGAAGAAAGTTTCAGTTTTCAATTTGCATTTTTAATTCACTCTAGTTATAATCTATAATTTATCTCTCCGCAAATTTAAATAACTTTCTGATCTCACAATCGCTCCGAGGAATTCATATTTTAGAACAAAGTTTCTGAACCATTTCTAAGTACCTCCTGATTTATTTTATACACGACATAAATCTTTAGGATTTGATTGTTGTGATTAACGTTAATGCTGGTAAATGAACTTTTCGTAAGCAGCGCAGAAATGAAAACCAAGAACAATTCAAGAACTCTGTATGTGAACTCAGGATTTTATAATCACGATATTAGACCGCCTTTCCAATATTCAGCACGAAGCGCTTTAAAATTACGTGTCAACCGAATCTAGAGACGTCTTTTAATAAAGTGAAGGAGTATAGACGATATTCCGAAGTTTGGATTTATATTTGTTTGCAGTACTAGCTTGAATAAACTTGATATAACCACACCCTATTACATTAAGTAAAACATCTCACAGAAATACTAAAGATGTCGACCTCCCCGTTTCTACTTGAAATGGGAGTATCAGGGTTGCCGTGAACACTATCCCAGCGTGACGACGGCACAACAATAACCTTGGCGAATGTGGGAAAAATCAATAAGCGAGCGAAGGGAAAATTGCCACGATTCATATCTAATTCAACTGTTTTAGCGGTAAGTATTAATAATAGTTTCAAGGCAAACAGGTTGGCTGTTTAAATTTTAAAATCTTTGCTGGTAAATTTGCATGCTTTAATACCAAACTAAACACAATTTTCTGTTCCTGAATAGATTATAAGATCAACAAGTGTTACTGAAGATAACTAAAAATTTACAAAAGTTAAACCATGAAAATATTTAGCGCACTTAAACTTTTTAAATTTTTACAAATTATCGGATAAAGCATATTTCATAATCTTTTTCAATTTCGCAGTGCTGTTACGAAAGTGCAAATGATAAATTACCAACAGTTAGCACGAAAATTAAATCAAAAAGAAAGGCATCATAAGCTTGTTCGTCACTTTTTTATACCTATGTTGTGCATGTTTAATGTGATTTAAATTTGTTCTCGGCACAGAAAAGGTTTATCGCACGCTGAATATATTATTTCTGCCCTATCGTGTATCAAATCGGAAAGTCTTTTACAAACTTATGTCCAGATCCTCAAAAAACCGACGTTTGCTAGGAAGTCTAGAGCTAATATAACTTTTCTTAAACATAATTACACTGTAGTCAAAAATTGCTACAATATAACGAATATCACTTATCACAATTCTCTCCCAGCTGTTGCGATTTATAACGACCGCTCTTTCTGAACAAACTGTCTGTAAACAGTTCCGCAAGCTGCGGAAAATGGGGATGCCCAGAGGGTGACTTCGTATCTCTCCACTATAATATCTGCCACTTGCAACATCAGTACACCATTGTCAGCTGAGTTGCAGGAACGTAAACATGGCTGCTACAATTGATTTTCCCGCCAAGTGCGAGTGGCGTAGTGTAATCCGATTTCTTCATGCAGAAGGGAATAGTGCACCCCCGAAACAAAACAACGGTTGCCCCAATGGATGCACTCAAACTTGCAAAACAAACCGAAAAAGTTCAAACAAGCATTCAATAACAGGCTACAGCTTCTTGGGATCAAAAGGTGGGTTGCTTGTGGAATTTATGGAACCGGAGACGACAACAAATGCGGCTGTTTAGACTTTACAATGATTACGGAGAGCCATTCAAAACAAAAGAAGAAGCCTGCTGACTTCTGGAATTCTTCTCATTCATGACAATGCCCGCCCTCACACTGCTGCCGTAACATAACGACTTCTTGAATAATAATAATAAGTTTTATTGTCCAGGAGATTTACACCCAATTATAGCATAAATACGTGAATCAAAAATAATCGATACAAAACCGGTACAGAAAATAAGTATGTAGGTAAGAAGTATTGCTGCGCTGTCGATGTGACCGTTACACAACTTCCAGAGGAAAAGTATGCCAGTAGATATGCATCGAAAGTTCAGCCGCGATAACAACAGTGGATGATGGGAACCTTTAGATGGGTAAACTTATTTTAACCGAAACCAAAGAAATTTTGCGAATCTGCGCTGCACCAAATTGAATAGACGTTTGTGAGACATACAGTAAGGTAACCACACCGCACGCATATTCCAAACGGGATCTTATAAGAGCATAATACATGCAAGGGAAGGACCAGAAATTCGTGGAATGAAAGGGTTTTAAACAAAATTAAACAATAAATCTATTTTTCTTTTTCAATATAATCACCCTTAAGCACAATACATTTATTAGATTTATGAATTAATTTTGCTAAACCATCATAAAAATATGTTTTATATTTCGCCTCAAAATGGGCCAAAATTGCCTCCTTTACCTCATTGTCGTCGGAAAACTTTTTTCCACGTAAGTCTTTTTTTTAAATTGAGGAACAAATAAAAATCAGTAGGTGCCAGGTCTGGACTGTAGGGTGGATGGACTATTGATTGAGAGTCATGCTTGTGCAGAGCAGCCATTGCAACCTTGCTCTTGTGAACCGGCGCATTGTCTTGTAAGAGCAACACACCCTTGGTCAATTTTCCTCGACGTTTTTCCTTGATGGCCTCCTTTAAGTTTTCTAATATCGCTGCGTAATATTCTCCGGTTATGGTCCTACCGTTTTCTTTGTAATCAATCAATAATATCTCCTCACACACAATCCCAAAAAACAGTAGCCATCAACTTTCCAGCCGATTCTGACACTTTGAATTTCTTTGACGGTGGTGTCTCCTTTTTATACCATTGCATGGACTCCTGTTTGGACTCAGGCTCAAAGTGATGAACCCATGTTTCATCTCCAGTAACAATCCGCTCCAAATTCTGTGCGGGTTTGTCTCCAAAAATTGTTTGGACGCACAGACGCGCTGCTGTTTCTGCAGCGGCGTGAACATTCTCGGTACCCATCTTCTACTGACTTTTGTCATACCTAGGTGGTCATGTAGAATACGCAAAATGGTGGTATCTGATACTCCAACTAATGCAGATAATTGTTTTTTCTTCAAACGGGCGTCTTGCAGTAGAAATTTTTGCACTTTTTCGACGATGTCTGATGATGTGGTGGCTTCAACTGGCCGTCCTGAGCGGGGCACGTCTTCAATCAACTCCAGACCATGTTTAAAAAGACCATGCCACTTATAAATCATTGATTTACTAGGGCACTGTTCCCCATAAACGGTTTCCATTTCATTCAATATAGTTTGAGCGTTCTTTCCTTGCTTTGTAAGGAGCTTTATCACAGTACGGTGTTCAATTTCCTCCATAGTTTTAGTTTTCTTCCGGATTGACTTGTTTAGCAGGCAACTATTCGTAAACGACTGACGCTATAGGGCTGCAACTTAACTTATGTACTGATGATGAGTCGCCAATCAGAATGACACCCAGCGAGCGCCCCTATCCCCATTCCATCCCCTCCATTCTTCGAACATCTGGACCTCCCCTCATAGCTTTCAATACACTTTCATTCGAAAATTGTCTGCAGTTACGTACAAGAAAGCCAAGAGATCTTCTAGCAATGCGTGATATGTTAAAAATATGTTGCTCAAAGGTAAGTTGAGTAAAACGAAAGATCCCATGTTCTTAACCAGTTCAGCACGTCACCAATTACTTCAAGCTCATAGTGAAAGGTAATGATCGTATATCGGCGAGTGAAGGAAAACACTTTGCACTTGTTGATATTAAGAGTTAGATTATTCAATGTGCACCATCTAGATATGTTTATCAGATCGACTTGCAGCAAGTTACAATTCTCAAGAGTAGACACTTCACGGAACAATTTCAAATCATTAGGAAGCAATAAAGCATGAGATGAAATATGAGTTGCTGTATCATTTATAAATAAAATGAATACTAGGGGCCCAAGATTAGACCCCTAGGGAACCCCCGAAGAAGGTATAAATTCGCGAGAGCTAAATCTATTAAAGAAAATGTACTGATGTCTATTAAACAGATACAATTGAAACAATTGTATCACTAAATCCAAACGATATCAATTTATAGAGAATCAAGCAATGATCGAGACGATCGAAAGCTTTAGTAAAATCGGTATATAAGACTGCAAAGAGTACGTGAATCTTGGGCACAAGACAAGAGCTGTGTAAATCGACATAAATTAGTTACACTTGATCGCCTTTCAACCAAAGCCATATTGAGAAGTTAAAATGCTGTTCTTGATGCAAGGATAAATAGCAGAGTATAGGCATTGTTCAAAAACTTTGGCAAAGTTTGATAGAATAGATACAGGACGATAGAAAACTTTCGATGGAAAGTTTTTGAACGCCCGGCGTATAGCCCCGATAATAACTAAAGTTGTTGTTTGGGCTATTTGAATCGCTCGTTGAACTTGTATAGTCCGACGTTTCGGTAGTCTGTCTACTGTCGTCTTCAGGAGCACCCTAAGTAGGGCTGTTGCTTTCCAAAGCAATCATGCTTTGATGCCCCTGAAGACGGCAATATATAGATTGTCGAAACATCGGAATATACAAGTTCAACGAAAGATGGAAATAACCCAAACAACAACTCTAGTTATTATGAGAATCCATCGTCAACAATATCACGTCAAGAGTATAGCCCCGACTTAGCGCCAAGCGATTTTCATCTCTTTCGTGAACTGAAAACGTGGCTAAGGGGCAGAGCTCCATCATCTCAACTGACTGGCGGCAATATTCTATGCAGAGTGGATTGAAATTCTGGTACATAAATATGACAAATGCAACAATCTTGACGGTGATTATATAGAAAAGTAATCATGTTTGTGCACAACTTTTGGTAATAAGTTCATTTTGTTGTTTACAATTGTCTTGTTTCTATAAGCTACCAGAGATTGAAAAAAAAATAGTCCTCGTACGTGTGGTACTATACTCGCTCACATCTCGATAACACCTGATTGCTGACTTAATTTTGCAGCTGCAAATATTGCAATAATTCTGCGAAACAAACAGTACGTACGACCAACCTGTCGAAATTCAATCGACCACAAATTCACACCTAGAACAACTCGAAGATTTCCAAGCCATAAGCCGCGAGAACACAGTTATGCCTTACTATCCATCTTACGCACCGTGATCTCACTGTTTCGGGAATTTTCCTTGTCAATTGGGTTGTAGTCCACTCTGAGGCGTAAGAAGTCACAGAGCAAAACAAAAATATTTCAATATTTGAGAGTTAAACATAATCTGCCTACAAATTCCTGAATCACTTCCTGATGTGTAAATGTTGTACGAGGACGACGTGAAATGTTTCCGGAATCGACAAGAAAAACACGGTATTGGTGTGGTTTTTATTTTTATTTTTCGATGTAGTCTCTTCAAAAATCTATAAACGTTTTCAAACGGTACACCAGTCTCTTCAAGCCATCGGAAAACTACGATGTTTCGAGGTCTGCAAATTTCTACCTTCCCAGTAATTTGTTTAGGTTTGGGAATTGGGGTCAGGTGAATATGGAGGATGAGAAACTAATTCGTAGCAAAACTCACTCATTTGGACACAACGATGCGGAATGAATGAGCCGGTGCATTGTCGTGGTGAAAAAGCACTTTTTTCCGCTGCAAACGTGGCCGTTTCTCCTTCAATACTGCTTCGAATCGGGTCAATAAGTCACTGCAGTATTACCCCGTGATCATCCTTCCCTTCTGTAGATAGTCGATTGGACATTGGAAATCCCAAAAAATGGTCGCCACGACCTTTCCAGCCAATCGAACGATCTTTGCTGTCTTCGGAGCCGGTTCGCCCTAAAAAGTCTACTGCTTCGACTGTTCCTTGGTCTCCGGTATGTTATGGCGGATCCAAGTCTCATCCACGGTTACGAAACGCATGCAGAAATTTCTTGGATTGCATTGGATCCAGACCCGACACTCTTCCGAAACAGTCGCACGATTTCGTTTTTGCCTCGGTGTGAGCGAACGCTGTAGTCATCGCGCCAAAAGCTTCTTCATACCCAAAATTTCGTGTAGGATATGGCCGACGGGTCCTTCTGAGATGCCTGTTGCCTGTGCTATCTGTTTCAGTTTCAATCGGCGATCGGCTGACACAACACCACGAATCTTGTCGACCATTTCATAATAGGTACCGGCTTTTGGGCATCCACTGTTGAACTCGCTCACCCAGAAGCTGATGGTCGAAAATGATGGAGTACATTCACCATGAGCCTCTAGCAAAATATTTCGAATTTCCGTGGCTGCTTTCCCAGACATCTACAAGTGTTTTATCACTGCACGAAATTCGATTTTATCCATTTTTGCGAAAATGCCGAATTGGCTACGCAAAACACACTCTTAAACAGCAACTATTGACAGTAGACGACCGAAATTTTAACAGTTGCCATAAAAAGGTTGCCTTTCCCGAACAATTAATCCACTTGAACTTTCGTCCGCCATCTCTTGCCGATGCCGGAAACATTTCAGGTCGCCCTCGTATTAACATTCTACCCATAAATACTTAATTCACCATTATTAACTTACTAACCATATGGGTCTTAAGAAAACGAAGGATGCCCCTCATTCATCGAATACTATTGCTTCAAGAATTAAAAACAGTGCTTTGCAATACTGCAATATAGTGTTTTGAGGAATAAAAAATGTGCGTAAATGAAAGTTAACTTTAGTAGTAAATTTATGTTTAGAACATCATACTTGAATCCGAGCTCTACAGGTAGCACTGAGGAAAGTATTAAAAACAGAACAACGTTACGTTAGAAACAGAACGATAATATAACCGCCTCTCTTCAAAAGCCAAACAATTCTCCCAGATCGGAATTAGGTATACACTAAACGGCCTTTTGGGTTAAATTGGCGGAGAGCCGGTAAATTGGGTGCCTTGGTCACCGGGTTTTAAATCCTCTCGGGGATTTATTTCCGCGAACACAAAGACATAGAACAACCGGTTTATCTCGCTGCACCAGGAAGCTACCGGCTTAACAAACAATACAAACGCCAAATTGATTTACAACAATGCAGAGATTAAATCCTATATTCTACGTGTACATGTACATACAAACGTGCGACATACATGCCGCGCATACGTAAGATGTACAGTTTAGAATTCAGAGATTTATGATTTCCGTGATATTCATTTCAAATGTTCATGAATTTAATATCTCACCTATTTATATCAAGATGTATGTGGCGTATATGTAAAGCAAGTCGGGGCAAACTGGGAATAATTGCATTGAAACTTGTAAATTCGAACTTCACATAGGTTAAAGTAATTTCCGCAACATTGTAAATGCAACAAGAGGGACATGGTAGTACTAGGAATGGAACTTCACAATACACATTCCCGCACCTCTACGTAAATAAAAATAATAATAGTTAATTCATTTATTTATAACATAGAGTACATACTTCAAAACTAAAGTAAATTCGCATGAAGGTTTTTAATCGTTCCGTTTAATTAGGGGACATTAATATTGTCAATTTAATATTCCTGAAAGAGAACTTAACAAGATTTTAGAGGAGAATGAAACATATTGGGACATATGACATTATCTTATGCGAAGCTAAAATAGCTTACAACACCGTTGCGCCGTTCACCACGTAAAACAGAAGGGATGATACGTTTAGATCCCTTCTAATAAAAATTTTTTGTTTTGTCCTGCCAACCATTCATTTACTGCTGCCATCACTTCTGTTATGTCTTTTTCTTATCGGATTAAAAAGTATTTTTAATTTTGTTCAGAGAAATTCTTTATTATATTAATAACGCTCTATTCGTAGAGTATAAATTTAACCAAAACTATTTCCTCCGTTATTTCATTTTACAGTAAACGCTCGCTATGTAAATACCCGGTAGTGGAAACGTCGCGGTCATGTAAACAGAAAATTGTTACTATAGGATCAAATGGAGCGCTCGGTAATGTAAACAAGCTTGCACTACGTACAATACGATAATGTAAACAGTTCAGGGCACCGGTTATTTCCCGATTTGCGTGCGTAATTGAATCGATCAAAAGAATGTTTACGTAAATGTTTTCAGCGCGCACCGGTTGTTCCCCGATTTACGTATGGGATTCCTGTAAGCGTTGGCTATTGGCTCTCGTGAAATAAAGTAGTGTGCAGCTAAACTCACGCCAGAACAGTCCAATAAAAGAACATTTTTAAAATTAAGTGACAAAGTGAAAATCATACACAAGATTAAAAAAAAGTGCAGGGGTGAATCAATTGGCAACAAAATATGGAGTATCTAAAGCCACAATCTGTAAAATTAAGCGATTCCAGTCACAAATTTTACAACGTGTGTCAGATACATACGAAAGCCCGGGAAACCGTAGAACTAAAAAGTGTCCAAGCGCCTAGTTTGGAAAATCGTCTGTATAAATGGTTTTTACAACAAAGGGATAATCATGTTCCAATTAGAGGTGAATTAATTAAAGAGAGAGCAAAATTATTGAATGAAAACCTAAAAGAGATGAATGATGGTTGGCTAAAAGAATTTAAAAGGAGGTATGGAATTCCACTGTTGTCGATATCTGGTGAAGAATTATCGGCACCATCACAACTAGTGCAACCATTTAAGGAAAAGTTAATAAACAAAATCAAAGAGCTACATTTAAATAAGGATCAGATATACAATGCAGATGAAACCAGTCTTTATTGGAAATTATTACCTACGAAAACCTATGTTGCATCACATGAAAAATTTGCTCCGGGTAAAAAGGCAGAAAGACAACGCATAACTTTTCTAGCGTGCACTAATGCGAGTGGTACACACAAAATAAGGCCACTAGTAATAGGAAAGGCAAGATATCCACGTTCATCCAGAAATTTTAAGAGTCCCGTTTTTTATAACTGTTCAAAATTCGCTTGGATGACCAAATGCATATTTCTGAACTGGTCCCACAAACACTTTGTCCCTCAGGTATGGCAATAAAACTGTAATAATAATTAGTAACTTAATGATACATATGCAATTTGTAGGTGAAAGATTTCTTAAGAAGGCAAAATCTTCTAATAAACCTCTAGCAAAATATTTCGAATTTCTGTGGCTGTTTTCCCAGACATCCAGAAGTGTTTAATCACTGCACGAAATTCGATTTTATCCATTTCTGCGAAAATGCCGGACTGGCTACGCAAAACACACTCTTAAACAGTAACTATTAACAGTAGACGACTGAGATTGTACAAAAATTTGGAAAATATAATAATATAAATAAATACTGGTCGCTGCAGCGCAACGCTTATGTGATGAAGTGTTGTCCTAATGGAATACCCCTTATCAACCTAAATCTTCCCTCCTTCTAGCGCCATCCAAAACAAGGGGTGCGGAAAGTTATCTCCCGCAATCCTATTGATACTGCAGCGCTTCAAATGGAACATTTCTAAGCATTCCCGCTATAGCCCCGATTAGACGACAAACAACATTCATTGATTTCTGTAAATGAAACTTTTTTGGAGAGAGAAATACTTCGAAAATAAAGAAAATAAAGACTTAGTGTCCCCAGGATGTCTCCCTTCTTATACAGAATTCATTTAATACCAGTTACGTCAAATAAATGGCTAATTTGAAATTACCTATACCAACGATGCCTATATATTCTAATAAATACCATAGATGAAATACTATTGCATTAACTTTAATAGGTAAGTCTAACCCAAAACATTTAACGAAGTTACAGCTGTGAAGTGCATGAGATGGAAGAACTCCTTGTTTATGGAAAACAATCTAATGTGTGATTAGGCATTACGTAATCCACATCAAGAAATTGTCGAGCGGAATAGTGCATTAATTTAATTAATAATTTAAACGCCAAAACTTCTTAATGGATGACAAGTAAAATCAGATTTACTTGTTTTGCACCTCCTGATGCGGCCGCTTCAACACCAAAATAACTGAACAAGTAGTAGTCGGAAACGGGCAACACTTACGCGCAAGCAAGGAAGGTTTCATCTAAACTATGTAAAAGTAATTATCAAGTTACCTGTGTCGGTCGCCGTGGTGATCCGTGATGGCGGCGCCAGGTCTGAAGGGGGGCTAACCCCCCGCACCCCGCCTACCACATCGCTGCCCTCAACGGAATCTGGAAAATAAAAGGAAAAAGTCTGACAAACAGATGATGCTAAAGGTAGAATTTTCTACTAACCAACAGGTAATAATACTAAACGAAAAGAATAAAGACAATAAATGACTTGTGTTGGATTTAATTATTGTGCTTGACTATATGTTTCTCCGCAAATATTCACATCACTTACTTTATGTTTGTTTTCTTATTTAAAAGCTGATTTCGAATTTTTTAATCACTTGTCAAAATAAGAGTATAGAAAGGAAAATACGTACAACCTGAGCAGTGCTTGCGTATTTTTAACCTTCAAGTGCTTTAGGAATATATAAGTGCTCGCATGGAGCCATATAGGCATCATCGCTTATTATTACTATTGTACTTTATCATATTTCTATTCTACTATATAATTTGGTTAGGTATTAGTACACAGATCTTTTCCCAACATTTACAACATTTTTATATTACACAAATACTATTCTAATTTTCAAATTCTTCTCCGCAGCTTCTGCGCATCTGAGTAATTCCGATTATTAGGGATCGACATTTAGGGGTACATGACGCGAATTCCAGGGACGGATCGAGGAGTAAACAATCATTCGACCCGCTACACAAAGCGCTTACGCTTTAATTAAAACACTACAGGCGCAAACGCCCGCCCTTCACGTCACCCACATTCACCGCGACAGTTGCTTCTATACATACATATCGTACTTACAAACAGCGTTATTGAAAGCGAGGAGAAGGAAGACAGCTGTGACGCGTTCACGTACCCGAATTGTGTACTGTGTCCAAATTCGAATTACATTATTTTTTTAAGACCGGTCCTGGAATGTACTTCTGAAAGTCGATCTCTCATTAATTCTCTAATTGTTAGATTTACAATTATCTGATAATAATGATTACGTTTTGCTCAGTAGAAACAACTCAATAGAATCGATTAGTTTAGGCTTCAATCAATTATCTCCTTCACGTTTAAGTTGATTTCATGTACGAAATGAACGTTTACTTCAGTTACAGATAGTTTACGTTCATTTCAAACTTTTTAGAATACTCTCAGACAATTTCGCTTCTCAAATTATTGATCGACCAAACCTTACTCAAAATTTATATCGCCATTATTAGCTTTAGGATTATTTGATGGCTTCTTTTTGGTTTACTTCCTGATCCGTCGTTCATCTACAGAATCGATTGCCGTAGACTCCAATCAATTATATCCTTCAATTTTTTAAATTAGTCTTATGCTTGAACATTTTATAATGATATTAATAATAATAATTTGTTCATTACTTTTACAGCTCCGTATACGTAATAACTTACTACGGATTACGTCTAAGTCCGGTCCAGGAATGTACCCCTAGAATGCCCATCCTCAATGATTATACATATATAACATATGTATTGAAAGAGCGAATATTTATACAATGGAGAAATATTAATTGCATATTCTATTTACGACACACTATGCAAGATCTCTTCAGAAAGCATGCGAACTTTATATTCTTAACTTTTATTATTAATATTACAAATTATTGACCCCTATTCCTTTAAACCACTACACTCCCCGATTCACACACTTCTCCTAGCGGAGTTTCAGTTCACAAAGCAGTTCGGGAAAGGTTCTCTTGGGATGTTCATCAACGTCTATGAAGAATTTGTTTTATTGTCGTCAATGGTTTCAAAACACCGTTTTTCAGCATTGATTTAAATTTCGGCAATAAGAAGAAACCGCAGAGAGTCTGGAGAGAGGAAAGCTATGTGGTTTTTACCGTAAAACTGACGAATTAACAAAGTACAGTGAACGACCACATTGTTATGGTTACTTGGGCATGACTCTGGCTTCTTTTTGCGATTTTTCCGCAAGACCGTTGTAAAGCACCTAATACTTACGGTTTACGGTTTAACATAGGGGCAAGAGTTTCAAAACAATAACGTTGCTCTTTTAACCAATGATTGAACTTTTGTCTCAATGTCTAGCTGTAAACCCAACCTTCCTCTCTATTATCATCCATTCCGTGAATTATTTGTTGTCCTTGGCTTGTTCAAGCGGCCATCTCGGACACTTGTGCACACATGTGACGCGGGGCTTTTACGATTTTGCTTACTTGATAATTATCAAGTAAGCAAAATCTTAAAAAGACAACACCAGAAATAGCGAGCAGCGTCAGCGTCCAATTCCAGTTACCATCATCAAACGCCGGCTACACCAAGGAAATTCACACGGTCGCGTGGCAGTTCGTAAACCATTACCACGCCAGGATAACTGGCTTAAAAACGTACAGTAGACCCACGAACATCTGGATTGGACTGTAGAACAGTGATAAAATATTTTATGGACTGACGAATTAATATGTAAAGTGTTTTGTCAAAACAGGAAAGTGCTCCGCTAATGAAAGGATGCTTCCTGAATGCATGATACTAACAATAAAAGACGGTGGCGGTTCAGTTACGGTTTGGAGTTGCTTTTCTTACTCAGGAACAGGAAAGAGCAGTATCGCGAAGTATTAGAGATTCATGCCATTCCTTCTGGACTACGACTAATCGGCGAAAATATTACTTTTATGCAAGATAACTATCCGAAACACACAGCCAGAATATACAAACAGTATCTGAATGAGTAAAATCAAACAGATATTTTACAAGTTATGACATGGCCACCACAGACTCCAAATCTCAACTCTGCTAAATTACTGTGGGATGAATTTGATAGAAGAGTTCGAAGTGTCGGTCCTACGTCCAAGGAACAGTTTTGGAATATTCTGCAACAAGAATGGAACAACATCCCAGGCAAAAACCTCAAAAAATTAATCGAAAAGTTTTTTTATGAAAAGAATATTTAAGAATTTTGTTAACAGCAAATAGGAAAAAATAAAACTTTTCGTTAGATTTTAATAGTTGTTATTTTTAGGAGTAATACATTTTTATTTCTTTGGTATTAATTGCCTATATATTTTGATTTTTAAAATTTTTGTTACTTGGCCAAACTTCTATGGATGGAAGTGTTCGTTAAGTTGAAGGTTTAACCAGATTTCCCACACTTAGCAAAAGGTCTTCTACTTGTGAAAGCATACGTTACTACATAGGCACAAATGAATCTTCTTTTTTTTAAGGATATACTACATACTTTACTATCTCTGAAACTTTTCCTTTACGATTCTGTAGTTTACATAAAAATGTTCTATTCGCAACAAGAGTTAAAAGGATGGAAAATCTGTAAACATTGGATGCGTATCCCACGTCTATTATATTTGAAAACAAATACTGTTTGACTAACTTAAAGCCGGATAGATAAACTGCAACAGAATATGCATTGGAAATTTAAACCAACGGAAAACTCAATATCCAGCGCAAACAATAATTCCGAAAACATAACAATACTCTCATCTCTTCAACCAACCACGTTCTCCCAACCACTTTAAAGTAATCGCGTCTCGCGTTGGCATCGCGGCAGACGCGTCTAGTACACGGTAAATCTCCGAACGACGCCGCCATCACTGTCTTCGATATTTGCAAGCACCGTGTTTATCGTACTTCGAATTATAGGCACTGTGTACTTACGCTAAAAGCGTCGTGCCCGTTTTGCTCTTGCCTTCGAAAGCTCGGATACCGGTAACTGGTGTCAATGAAATTAACACAGTTTTGAAAAGGGTCAAACAATTCTTAGTACTACGCCGCACGAAAAGCGAATGATGACTTAGGGACTCCATTAGGAATTCCACGCACCAGTTGTTAAAGATATTGTTCGTTAATGGATGAAATTGCTAGAGTGGCTGTATCTGTAGAAGATTTCGAAATTGAATTAATCAAAAAGGGTCTGATCGTGTGATTGGGGAAAGTTAATGTATTTATCTAAGTCGTAGGCTTCCAAGGGACAATTTCAGATCTACTGTTCTTGTTCGACGATTGCGTGGGAAAAGTCTATATAATGCCCCAAGGCTATGCTATGTCAAATATATATTTTACGCACTCATTGTTTCTATAAGTCATATGACTATTAATCTACAAATAGAGCAACAAATGAAAAAGAGAAAAAACCATTTCAAATATACTTGGACAAAAACGTCCGCATCATTCCCAAGCTCTGTGTCGGTAAAACCTTTGTCACTATTTAAATTTGTTATGAACTCTGAATGTATTATACATTTTGCATAAAAGCATATAAACGAAGAGGTGTTCTTAATGATAACTTGCGGAAACGTAGAAAAGATAATTCCATGAACATTGGGTCTCGTGGATGGCTTCGTCAATGCAGTAAATACATATGATATACAGTAAACGAAAATATTCGGTATTATTGTAGTTTGATTAATATAACATTAACAACATTAATTTATTTACCTATAATAGTACATGCAAAAATGTAAATGTCCCCAATTTGATCCAAAATTCGTACGTCCCTTTTCTAAATGCAAAGGATGCATATATAAACTGCCGTCCATAAATTTGATCGCACTATATAAAATAATAAAATAAACTAGATATATATAATGTTTGCGATAAATTTATTAAAGAAACAATCTTTACTTATTAACCGTCACCCTCTTTTGCTTTAATAATTGCCTGACAGAGGCGAGACATCTTTAGAACTAATTGCTCCAAATACGATTCGTCCTTGATATTCCACACTTCCAGCAGAGAATTCCAGACCGCTGCTTTGTCAGTCAGAGATATTTTTCCTTGGGGTCGTTATCTTACTGATAAATCACCCCCTTCTCCCCAATTAATCCACATTCAGTTGATACCGCATCATCTTCTGTCTTCTTTCATCTATTTTAATTAATTTTCCAATATTTCCGCCTTCAAAGCAACCCTATACCATGATGTTTCCTTCTCCATGTTTCACTTCTTTTGCAATACACTCGTCTAACGTTCTTTCTCTAGGGCAGCGACGAACAAACATGTGACCCCTTTAGTTCCGAATAACTCAAACTTCGATTCGTCCGTCTATAACACATTTACACTCCAGTTTGCGTGGGCTCCTGTCCTATTTTGCTTTTCCGTTTACATACAGAACTAAACTGTACGGTTTTCTTACTGCTGTCCGACCCTTCAGACCGGCTTTTGTTAGTATTCGTTCTGTTGTCGACACTTACTGGAAATGCAATTTACTGCATCATTAATCGACAACATCTAATAGGTAAAAACCTCAGTGTTAGATTACACGAATTTTTCCAAAAGGTTTGTAAATAAAATGACTGGAATCGTCATCGATTACTCATTTACATTGAAATATGTCAAAAGGGTTATATTTGACACGATTTCGTTCAATTTTTCAAACCGTTTTAAAGTTTTTAGATACTGCAGATGCCATTTTTAAAGAAGAATTAATTAAATAGTAGCTAGATATTGTCTATTTGTCAGCTTTATTTGGTCGGGGCTGGTGGATAAGCGATTTGCGCTTAACTACTAATATCGAGGTCCTGAGTTCAAACCCCGGGACTGTTCTTTAGGGATGAGGTTTTGCCATGGTTCTTCTCAGTTCTTGGAGAAAACAGAGAAAAAATACCTTAAGATGCGTACCACAAGCGCAGGTATAATAATGACAATTGAAGATGCCACTTTCTCCAATTACCCAATTTCCCACTGACAAACATCCAGGATAATGACATTTTAGCCTACATTCAAAATTTAAATGATCCTCACACAGACGTTTAAACTTGGTTTGAGAATATTTCAACTATGGAAATGCCACACTAGATTATCGATTCATAGAGCGACATTGAAAATCGGATGTCATATTATAAGAAGAACTTGTTGGAGTACTAACGAAGAACAATTCGGAATAGCATGCCAGCAGTTCTATCTTCAAAATTATATACGATGCCTTTAAAATAAAATAAAAAAGTACGAAAAATGAACAACATGGATCCAAACAATTTTGATTCAATTACGACGCGAACGTCAGAATTAGAAAACCCTAGAAAATTGTAATGTGCCACCTACGATAATGATAATAATAAAAACAATAGTAACAAATATAATAATAATGCATGCCTTCGCATCTCCCAAGAGCTTTTGTCAGTTATAGAGGACATCGGCCGGCCATGAGTTATTATTACGCCTGTACTGTGTCTTAAGATATTCGTTCTCAGTATTCGCCCAGAAGTGAGGCAAACCACAGAAAATTCTCAACCCTGAGAAACAGCCCCGGGGCTGGAATCCGGTACCCCGGGACTAATAGCCAAACGCGCAAAACACTCAGCTACCAATCGTGGTAAGGATGCAGAATGTGTGTGTATAATACATCCATCCAACCAAATTCGCATAAATACACGCAAAGAAGAAATTAGTATTCATCGTCATCATTTTTCTTTCTCGCGTATGTCTAATAAAATTAGATCTTTCCATTTTTCATACTTTTTTATATTATTTTATGAACACTCTGTATACTCTCTGTAGCTTATCTTGAATTATGGATGATTAGAATAAAGATTTTTATAGCCTTTTCATCTTCATGCCTCATAGAAAGTGGTTTTTGTGCAGTAATCAGTCTTCTTACGAAAAAAGGAAATCGGTTTCAAATCGCTGGCTGTGGAGATCCGAAGTTGTACCTCGCCAAATTGAATCCAAATGTTGAACAATAGCTATCAAAGCATCAGGTTCACCCCTCCCATTAACATTATCTGCGTATTACTTATGTATATTTTGAATCTATTCAATTTGATGTAAAAATTTTACTACGTTCTAATTTGTTTCGTAAAAGATCCAAATGTTCACTTGCATTTTGCATCCTCTCAATACAGATATAAATAAAAATTGTACAGGTTTCTTTTTACAACTCTTCAGTAACCCCCTTAAAGTTAATAATCGTGAGAAATAGATTTGACGTTAATAGGTTTACGAAAATTTATATTTTATAAGATTCTGCAGCCAGAGGGTCTACGAATAAAAAAAAATCCGGAAGTTTGTGAATCTCTTGTCTACAGTAAAATACGATATTTCCGTCAAAATTAACCTTTATCTTATATAGATTTACTCGTCATATATTTTAATAATTTATGAAGCTTGTCCTAAAATAGCGAAGTACTCACAGGTTCAACTACGCGAAATTTTGGATAATTCCCAGTGTACAATAAATATAATCAGAAAAACGTGAGAAAATACGCCTTCCGTGTCGCAGCAGAAACGAACGGCAAGATTAACGGACGACCCAGCCTTATTTTCCACATAAATATCTCCTCCTTTCGGGTCTATCTCTTAAATGTCCTTGCCGCTACTCCGAGCGCCTCAAATAATTTATAACGAATAAATTTACCACCGGCATGGCATTTCGGACTACCGAAAGACGAAGAAGAACGTCGGCCTACTACAACAGCTACAAACAACCGCCCCCTTCCTCCCCCCGTACGGTTCGAGAGGGATCGAGGGGGGACAACTTTCGGTCGGGGAGTTCAGACACAGCGGTCGGAAGAGGAAGGTCCACCGAAGTCCGAAAATATATGGTCACGCCACGCCACAAAATTCACTACGCGAACGCCATCTCGATTAATTTCCAACGGTTCCAACAGATTAAGAAAGTAGAACGGTACGGTGTATGTATAAAGATTAGGGGAGAGCTGGCAGCATGTCGGTGTACGAAATTCGACGCTAACGCCTGAGGCGTATACAGGTACTCAAGAAACGCAAGAACTAATTTATCACTTTTATCTATACACTTTATTTCTTATCACTTCTTGCTTCTGTGATCTTTTTTATTTCATTCCACCACTGCATGAAAGTTAGCGGTTATTGTGCACGGAAGTATGCGTTTCGTAAACTAGAAACGGTTTTAATAGCTCACTTTCACCCTTGAAATATTTGTCTGTCCAAGGTCGCAATGGCTTATCAAGATATGGTAATAAAATATCTAATTAATCTCTACATTGTGATATATTTTAAGATTTAATCAGTACATCTACATTATGCACTCCGCAAAAAAATGTATGTATGTTTGCAGCACAGAAATGATTTTATGACTAAAGGAACTTAAATATATCTTAATATACCCCAGGAAACAATTGTTATGATTACTTAAATAATATATAAATGAAAACAAAAACTCATATTTGAAATTTTTATTAAGTAGATATGATAAAAGAAACTATATTAAAAAGAATTACAGGATTGTAGCTCGATATTACCACCCCTGGTTCTTATGATCGCTCGCATTCCACTGGACATAGATTCAATTAACCTTCGTATATAAAGGTCATGCTATATATTTTGAGATACAAGAAAACTACGAGTCCTTTTTACGGAAATGATTTGATTTATGTTCAAAACAATCACTTCCTGCATCAATACACATTTGTAACCGAAGCATCCACATCTTTTAAAATGCTCTCAAAAATATGATGAATTGCTTCCTCTATCTCATCTTCCGTCGTGAAGCGTCGACCACGTAAACTTTTCTTTAGATTAAACAACTACTAGAAATCACATATGGCCAAATCAGGCGAATAGGGTGGATGTTCAATGACTTTTACATTATTTTCACGTAAAAATTCAACTGTTTGCAATGCACCGTGTGACGATGCATTGTCATGACGCAACATTAACCCGCGAATGTTAACTGTCTCAAGAACTGCAGGAATTTTTCAGCTTGAATGCTTCTACTAATCCTATACTACGAAAGATAACTGCGTATATAACTTTCTTGACATCCCTTGTTGGTGCTGATGCATCTTCGTGGATCCTCACTTGGCTCTCCTGACAGGTACGAATATCGTAAAATGGAATGTAAGTTTCATCGCTTATTACTACTTTAGACAGAATGCCATGTCCGCCATTATTTAACATTTCCAACGTTTCCCGAACGATTCTTACTTGCCCTCCTTTTTGGAAATCGTTAAAGGTGTGTGGCACCCAATGGGTAACAATTTTTTTCATCCGCAAATGATCATGTAAAACTTTACTGTTGCAGATTCAACAAGATTTGCCTCAATCGCTTCGTCGATCATACGTCTCACCCTCTCAATGTTTCCAGCGGTAATTGAAAGTCAGGGCGTAATACCACGTGCCTCATCACCAAGCGATATCCGTCCTCCCTTAAATTCACTTATACCCGCGAAACACAGATGCGCGTGAAGAACTTTTATCACCAAATGCGAGTTGCAATCGTTCAGGACGTTGTTGTTCACTTAAGCCGATCTTAAAATCATAGTAGATCATGTTCTCTTGACAAGTCCATCTTTCGATGACAACTCATACGTATGCTCGATGACAGCAGTGACCTAACTGACAGTCAGACCTTACTGTTTAAAGATGGTGGTATTTAGAAATGTGGTGTTGCCAGCACTAACTTCTCTAGTTTCGTGGGATATCAAAATATATAGCGTGACCCTCGTATAAGCTTGGTATAAATTCTCCTACTAGTGACAGAGGACATTTTGTAATCTCTGATGGAGCAACATTCTGGGTCCGTACTATTCTGTGAAGATACTCCCACAACGCTGGCCAATCTCAAACTGGAATGGCAATCTCATCAAAGTATTCCCGGACGATTATCGCTACACGAGGTTATCGACATTATCGTGAATTGGCAAGAATTCGTTGCCTAGTGCGTATGTTTCTACATGATCTTGTAAAATGCCTTCTATATACCTGTGGGCAGTCATTGTACTTCTGTTTATTAATACTTGCTCTATACAATCTGCTAAACTACCAACAAAATTAAACGTAGATCTGATATCGCCTTGGGAATAGTGCTTACCGTCTCGTCTATACATTGGTATACGTCTATCTGGGGCGTAAAGAATAAATTGTTATTCATCTGTGAAGAGCATATTAACCCAGTCATTCATTCCCAATTCCACATGTTTGCTAAAAAACCTCAAGCACGCCAGTCGGTGATTCCTACTAAGACGAGGAGCTGTAACGGCTACCCTTGCTCTTATTCCACTTTAACTCAACCTATTACGAACGGTTTGGGTATTTATTCGTGCATTTTTTACTGTAGCTTAGTCGATCTGTAATTATCCTGCACTTACATGCCTCTGACCTAATACTTATAGTCTTAAATACGGGTTATCTTGAGGATGTGGTGGAAAATCTCAGGCTCTTTTCTTGCCGAGTCGGTTTTTTTATTTAAATTTTGTTTCAGGCCAAATGTATATTAAACTAAATAATTGATGTAGCCAAATCCACTTTTCATCACACGTTACAATTTTTCGATAGAAATAGCAAACTTAGTAAGAAATTAATTGCAGATTTAACTACTGCTTACTTTCCATACTTTGTGAAAATGGCGATCTATTGGTCTCAGCGAAGAACGAAACTATTCTCGGGCACTAGAAGCAGGAGTAGGTTCAGTCCTTTAACGAAGAACCTCTTGATCAACAATAGAAAATCTGCAGGAGAGTCATTCCTCTCAAAGGTGTTTAATTATTATTGAATTTTTGCGTAATCTGTTCTAACAGAAATATGTTGTTATTTCAGAAATCTCCAAACAATCTCCAGTGCAGCAAGATAATTGTCGCATGGCCAGTGTAGTAGCGTCATCCTGCTGGAAGTAGAAATGTTCAATATCCATACCATTCAAATACGGCTACAGAAACAATGCAAGATCACGCATTTATTTAGAAGTTAAAGATAAACTTACACTAAAATCCAGTGCAATTAAAGCGATATTGTACATGAGAATAAGCAACAATGGTTATCAGTAGAGACCGGATTATATGCAAAGTGCATATATTTTATTTTTTGCATTTCTTTAATTATAGTCTATATATAGCCTTATTACACTAATTGAAGTTAATTAGCGCTAATTAGTGATTGCTTATCTTGCATATTTAGGCGTTTCTATGCATATTTTTACAAAAGTTGCATATATTGCATATTTAGGCTTTTTCTTATCCTTTCTATTAGTAAAAATTCCTAGTAATTCCTAATGTAGATCGACAACAGACAATTCTCAGAACGATAAATCTTTTACATTGGTTTCTCTTATAGTTTCTTCCAAGAAGTGCACGTGTTTAATTTCGCCTAGCAGAAGAGATGTGGTAAATGCATTTTATTATTATTAATTCACAAATAAACTATTCATTCATTGAATATCTTTGAGCGAAGCAGCATGTAATTGTGTTACGTGTTTAAATACTGTGCGAACATACAATGAATATAGCGAACAAAATTTCTACATATATTAGGCCGTATCCTGAACTGGTAAAGGATGGCGACAAAATATTTTGTCGAGCCTGCAGTAAACTGGTAAGTTTAATTTGTTGCTGTAGGTGTGTTGTAAGGGAAAATACCTGATTGATCAACACGCTAAAACTCCATCACATATTGGAAAATGTGAAAAACTAAAGCGACCCGCATGTGTCCAGTAATCTGTATATCGATGTGTAGCATCAACTTCACGAAACTCAAAACAAGAAGAAGATAATACGGATCTGTGTAACGCATTAATTTCTTCCAACATGCCATTTAAAATTGTCATATCTTGTTACCAGCAAACAATGGCAGAACTTCAACAATTGGCAGGGAATTTTTTTTTTATTTATATCATGGTAGATGAAAGTACGGATAAGTGTGACCGTTAATTTGCCCATTTGTTAATAGAAATTTTTCATGAAGATATTATAGGTAAATCATATTTAATTTATTGTAAAGAACTTCAAAAAACAACTAATGCGACAAATCCCCAATTCGTTCAAGAAGGTTTATCAAATTTCTTTTTACCTGCAAGTATACCTTGTAAAAAAATTTTACTAGTGTTGTCCGACGCTGCACCATACATGATAAAACCCGCGCAAAATTTAAAAATTGTTTATAGTAACATTAATCATACCACTTGTTTAGCTCATGGGTTCAATCGTGTAGCCGAAGACATTAGGAATGAATTTCCTTTGATTAATGATTTAATTAGCAATCTCAAAAAAAAAGTATTTTTAAAAGCACCTTCACGAATCCAATTTTACAAGGAGCGACTTGGGGCGAGATGGGATACATGGTTAGACGCTGCATTTTTTTACGCCGATAATTTGGAAGGAAAAAAAACACAACAATTCTATATACGATAAATTTAAAAAAGTGATAAATAAAAATGCGGGGTATTTGAAATTGAAGAAAGTTAAGAAAATTTTGGAAGGTGAAACAGTAAACGAGTTCGACTTTAATTTGCAAAAATGCACCAATTACATTTGTGTTTTCAACATACACAAATGCTTTTCTATTTCAAAACATATGTATTCTAATAGAAGACAAAACTTTCGTTTACACAGTTTTGAAAAACGTTTAATTATAAATTGGTTTAGAAATATGTTGTAAAAAAAAAATGTGCAATAAAGTTAATGTTTAAATTTCTGCTCTTATTTATTTTATGTAAAAATCTTGCATATTTTCACATTTTTTTGCAATTATGCCCCAGGTTTATGCATATTTTCTCAAAAATCGATACGCATATATTCCAGTTTTTCTTTGCATATAATCCGGTCTCTAGTCATCAGTAACAATTCTTCAATTCATTAGTTCTAATAGGGTGCTAACCGACGAACAGAGGAATTTGCGTTCAATCAAGAACTTTAAAGTAAAGTTATTGTTTGTAGACATATATAAATGATTTAAATAGAAAAGACTTAATATATTAGAAATTAGAATAATTTATTATAGATTGTATTTAATACGTCGTGTTAATTAAAACAAAAAAATGTATTTTTGCAAATTGCTCTTCATAATGAATTTTGGTATTGTCGTTACAAATTGGAATTTTAATGGCAAGGTATGTAGGAAAGTATGCATATGTATATAACATCTCAACTTAATCTTCAGCAGAGAGTGCAGTAGTTACAGTATTTCTTCATTACTAAATTATTTTTCTTTTAAATGCTAAATAACCTGATGTGAACATCAATATTAACTGCTACGCAGTAATTTTAAACTATTTAAGTACGAACATCAAGGATAAACTTCCCAAAAACCTCACAAAATCCATAAATTAATGCATCAGTGAACTCATAATTAATGTTAGCTGTTTTATTGAACAATACTTTCGGAATTTCTATCAACTATTATGTAGGCTTCCCAACTTTAGTTAGTTGTTACTTTCCAAATTTATCTAAATGTACTTGTGTTAATATTTTCATCAATAAAAAATATATATATTAGCAAACATTTCACCAATAATGTAACACAAGTGTATATTGCAAAAAAAAAACGTATTAAAATTAAAGTTAATTACCTAACTATGATAAAATATGCAACAAACAAGTTAGAAAGGTCTTAGCATTCAATACTAACCCCCAGTATGCAAGTTTGAGCAATTTAAAATACAAGTAAGGGCAAACCAAGTGTGTTAACTTCGATAGAAAATTTTACATTGCATGATAACGAGTCTAAATGAATACTGTTCTTGTTTGCTAATCTTTTTAGCGTTTAATTTCATTTTGATCCGACAAGTAAAATTCGAACTAAAAAGAAATTCATTTCTCTTTCACTACAATTATCCCGAAAAGACGATTTCCTTCCCTTTTAATTTTCTGCAGTGTCTAACCTTGTCCGCCCTCTTAATTAATGCTCTCTACCGGGACGTCCTCGGAATTTAATTGATTAATTGATGACCGACTTGAAGTAGATACGTTCAAAAAAAACTTCTGTTCAATTTTCGCTTATATACATGAAACCGAGAGGAATACTCTTCGAGGAAAGTAATTCAAAAATATGAGTTATTTGTTATATAGAAGCATATTTTAAGTATGCCATACGTACTTAGGAATTTGTTTGGTAGCCTTCGGATGCACCCAGCTTACAAAAAGCTTACAATTAAAATAAATACATAGGTTTCCATGGCCAGAGTCAGTAATAAACGAACTGTTCCTGTTTGTAGCCTAATTCAGCTACGATTTAATGAATAGAACATTTAGAAATGCTGATCAGTAGAGCAATTTCGATGATCTTCTGAATTTCTCGAGGCAGTGCATCTACCTTACTTGATTCTCATCCGTTTTCGTTGTTGATGCTTTTACGAGTCTACTTTGGAACCGTTTACACCAAATACTAATTTATTTTTGACTCTGTAAGTTTTCAGTATTTTTTAATGAATTTCGGTTGGTGTTTCATTATTTGCATGCACTTCAAACGTGAAGTATGTTTGAATCGGAACTGACATTGTGCGACTGTTATTGCACACGTACTGAACCTAAGACAATAACAATAGCCACCCGTGCAATATACATGTGCATCTGAAATCTTCCCGCGGGTCAGGCTCAAATTGAGTACGCAGCGCCCCAGTAATAAAACAGGTGTAGCGTAAAATTATAACTTAGTACCGATAATAAGACGTACATAAAATTATTTGCGATGTACTGAGACCAACACGACTATTAAAATCATATAAAAAGTGTGCAACACCAAAACAAGAAAAATAAGACGATAGATGATTGAGGATGGCTTACGTTTGGAGATGCTAATCAGCTGGACTCATTCTATTGAAGAAAGAAGCTATGGTTGGAATGTTATTGACGTATTTGATAGTTAAGTCAGACTCAATAGTAGTAGTGAGCGTATAGCTTGATATATTTTTGAGTTAAATTGGCATGCTTCTGCTAAACTGTAGAACGTGTTAGTACTAAGCTTTTGATCAACGAAACATAAAGTTCATGGCGTTAACGCTTCGCTATAGTGAAAAATTTATGACACGATGCTAACGAACGCGCGCGGCGAATAATACGCATTGGCATTTTTACAAGAGGAGGACCAGGCGCTACAAAATGTATTTCAAAAAAGCCGTCGATGTGAATAAACCGAGCATCGAAGTAATTGAGTGTCCAACAGTCAGCACACAAAAGTCATAAATTAGATGAATTAGAGTCTCTCGCTCTCACATTTGGGTCGTGTTTTGCTTTACGATTTTTGCGTCGGCGAAATCCCACGATGGCAATGCACCCGGGCCGCGCTCTTCCAATTTGAATACCATTTTCTCTTGTCGCGGCGCGTCCTAAATCTTTTTTATACCCCCTGCTGTATACATCCGGTACGAGACGAAAGCGAACGCAAAATTGACAAGACCGCGTTAAATCACACCGTACATCAGATAATACTTTTTTCTGTTATTTCGCAATAAATGTCGTCGTTACCTGCTCTTGAAATTGGTACAGTTTTACCAATGATATAATCTTTAATCCAACTAAAATGCTTTTTAAACGTGTTATACCAATCAAGATCAGTGTCAATTCAACACTGAACCGGATTCTAGCTAGAATAAGTCGATGTATTAACAAAATAATTAAACTAATAATGCTGTACGGAAGCAATTTAATATTAATGAAATTTAACTTCAACAGTTGCCCGGCGCATAATTTGCATAATGGCAGTAATTTTTTAAACACCGTTTTTGAAGATAGGTAGCTTGGTTGTTTGAGTCCAATTACATAACCACCACGCTCCTCGGATTTCACCCGAAATCACTTCTTTCTATAAACCTTCTTAAATAATTCAATGTATTAAATCGTAAACAATTACGCACGAAAACTGTTGAAGTTAGCAACGATGTCACCCCGGATTTTTTAAGAAATATACGTCGTAATTTTTATGACCGGCTAGGTTACTACTCATACCAACGGCAACAGTTATTCCAACATTTAATGTTGTTTTATTTATAGTTTTACATTTGTTTGCATTGCTTCGTTATATTTACTAATTCTTTATTTATACTAATAAGGATTTGTTAAGTTTCAGAATTTTATTTCTGTTTATCATTTTTGTTTGTTAAGAATTTTTATTTACTTTAGAAGATTTAATATTGCTCGTATTTTATTTTTCATGAGGCTATGACGAACTCTGTCACTGATATCCGTTATCACTTACATTACCTGATACTTCGATATACACACAAGGATATGAATAAAAACAAGTCAGTGCTACACATCACAGTTTATAGCGTTGCTAGGTTATCAAATGAGTATTGCCTTATTTTTTTTAGTTTTTAAATTTAATATCAGTTTCACAAACTTTGTAAATCGTGTTTACAATAGCTCGTTTAGCCAATCGGATATAAATGTCTTATTCATATCATCAATATCGATATAATAGTAAGCTTTAACGAGAAAACGTATATCGCGCTCATTTTATTTCGGCCCAGAATTCCGTCGACAGCTTGCAGATTTTTACCCGCTGTACTATTTGTACCATTGTACACTACACTATAAGGGTGGATCTCTATGCTGTACTCCTGACCGCCTGACAGTAAAACTACACTGGCATGGTCTCCCTCCATACTAATGCACTTAGTCCATCGGTGCTCAAACATCTCAACAGCCTCCTGCAAGAATTCTGTCCGACCTCTGTAAACCACCTCTACAGCTTGCATCACTGGATTTCTTTTAATTTGGGGAACAGCTTGTAATCACTAGGGGCAGATCCGGCGAATATGGTGGGTGCTCCACTAATTCAAAGTCTGCTTTGTGTATAGCGGGCATAGCTGACCAGATCTATGGCTGGGAGCATTATCCTGATGGAACAGCACACCGTGCCTTAACTCTTCTCGGCGTTTCTTCTTAATAGCGTCTCGCAATTTAGAAATAAACTGTGCGTAGTTGGCCCCTGTAATACTCTGTCCCTTTTGTAAAGAGTCAGCTAGGATGATTTCTTGAGCATTCCAGAACACAGATAGCAAAACCTTTCCAGCAGACGGCACGAGGAGGAAGAGAATTTGCGGAGAGGAGGAGAACCGTGATGTTTCCCCTCTCTACTTTGCACTTTTGGTCTTGGAATCATAGCGATGCACTCGGGACTGATCTATAGTCACATACCAAGTAAGAAAGTTCTCTTTGTTTGTTTGGTACCTTTCCAAAAGAGGTATACAATCAGCACCCGATTTCCTTTTTGATCAATGGTTAACATTTGGAGCACCCATCTTGCACTCATCTTTTTCATATCTAATTCTTTAGTCAGTATTTGTACACCACATGATATGATAAGCCAGAGTCTTCGACAATATCCCTGATGTGTACTCGTCGGTGATGCTTTTTAATGTTTTTTTTTGTTGTTACCATTATGGGAGGACCACCGGCATGTTTGTTTTCACAGGATGTTCTTCCACATTTAAAATCTCGACGCCAGTGTTTGACTATATCATAAGAAGCTGCAGACTCAGCAGTAGTTGCCATAATGTCTTTATAAATTTGAGTTGGCGTCATCCCCTTTTTCTGAAGGTATTTTATTACGACTTTTTGTTCTACAGGAGCCATTTTTATGAACAATCACAACACCCAATTCAAGAATTAGCCCACAGAGCAAGAACACCTCGAGATATAAACTTGATACTATGTAGATATATATAAATATCAGTTAACTAAATGTTAAAAATATTAATCAAAGAACCAATTAGGTGAGAAGTGGGGCATGACGATTCGCCCTCGTATTATATCATATTGTTCATATGTCTCGATTATGTCTGACTTGTATTCCATTTTCACTGTGTAGTAGGCAATAAACGCTCATTTATTTCTTTAACATTTTGCGCAACAAATGTTGTGAGCATTAACTATATGTGCGCCAGTATTTATTTCGAAACCTATATTGCGTATATTTCTTTTACAGATTCACAATTTTTTTCTTCTTTGGAATTGTAAACTCACCACAAATGCAATAGAAACTATTTCAATTATTTCTGTAGAACTGTTTACCTATTTCGTTAGTTCAATACATTTCGATCAGCACACATTAAGAGTCACATTGCGACTAATGTATGAATATAAATGAATGCGCTACATGTTTGCGTATAGCTTTCGTATTTGCTTTTTACCACATACCGAAGGGTGGGACAACTATAAACATGGCACTACGTATAAACGTAATGGACAATATGGTCATAGAAATAAGTTACGCAATAAAATTCGACACCGTGCAGTAAAAAAGGTAATGCTTGACCTGCCATGAAGAAGCTAATGTTATATATATTATATTCCGCTAAAAACAAACATCACGAAAAGGTATTTTAAAATAGATTTTGTTTTATGGTACTGTGCAATACATCCGACAAATCAGTTTTTTGTAATCTTACGTCCTTTGTACCTTGCGGTGTTGGATTACCATTCTCTTATTTTTGTCTTACACAGATTCCTGTTCTGAGCCAGTTGCTTGGCTTCAATCTACCCCATACTTCTTTTTACTAACGTTCTACACATTTGTCCTTTCCGGGTATTTCGGCGCCTACCTATTCTGTTTTGCCCTCTGTTTTGGCCTCAAAAATCCTCTTTGATATACGATCTTCTTCCATTCGGTGTATATGTCCAAGCAATCACAGTTGCCTCTCCTCCATGATTATTTCTATTGGCTTGATATTTAGACTATTAGTGATTGTCGTGTTTCTGATTTTGCTCCTCCTTGCTACTCCTTCTGTACTTCTTAGGAATCTCATTTCCATGGCCGTGACTTTGCTTTTAATTGTATTCGTGGTTGTCCGTGACTTACTGCCATATGTTAGTGTTAGTCTGAGCTCCTTTTCCATGTTAGTTTTTCTCTTAATTGTCTGATTGCAAATATTCCAATTCTAATCCATGTTGAGTATCTTCTAATGTTATTTCCAGTTTCTCTTGGAGTCTATTCTCTAGTATTCTTGTCAATATTTTTCCTGGGATGCTAGTTAACATTATTCCTCTGTAGTTTGAGCATTCTTTAGTGTCTCCTTTTTTATATGGGCATAATTATTCCTATATTATATTCCGTAGGTATTTCTTTTTTATTGTGATGTTGTTTAAGAGACCAAGGTAGTCCTTTGTTACTCTTGTTTATATTTTATCATTTCAGCCGTGATTCCATCCTTCCCGGCCGCCTTTCCTAGTTTTAGTGTGCTAACTGCTTCTCTGACATCTTCGTCGTTTTTTGCTATTTGCTTTTTTTCTCTTATACATATATCTATCTCGTTTTATTTTTGTGAGCTCCTCAAAGTACTGTTTCCATCTTTCCTCAGTTATTATATTGCCTTTGTCATCTTTTATATTTTTCAATCTAGGTGTCTTCTTCTATTTCAATTGTTTTATTATTCGTAGAATTCGCAGTTTTAGTCCAAACTCTATCCAAGAATTTTCTTTGGTCTTTTTGCTACTCTCTTCAGCTTCTTTCCTTATAATCCTCCTCTTTTCTACTATGCATATATCTGGTCTATTTATTTTTCTTATCTTTAACTTTGAGTTGTATTTCTGGGGCCACCAGCTGCTTCCTTTTGTGTATGTACTTGTTATTTTGGTTATTCCACAGCTTTCTTGTGCAACCTTTAGTATATCGTTTTTGAATCTTTTCCATCTGTCCTCTATCCCTATTTCGTTTTTAATCTGTTGTTCAAATAGTTCATTTGTCTTGTATTGGTATTTCTCTCGAATCTCTTCATCTTTTATTTTATAGCATTTTACTTTTTCTTTGACTATTTGACAAGTCAATGCTTTAAAACTCTATACTGAAATTAATGTAATACAACGAAAATCTAAATAATTCTGCAGTTAATATTATATAACAGCCCTCACAAGATTTTTCTTTAGTGATCGGTTCTAATTCCACCAAATAAAAGTTTCAGAACATGCCTTCAACGCAACGAAATTTTCGAACACGTTTAAGAGAAAGAACGACGACAATAACGAAAATCCGTCACCACAACGCAACGGATCTTACAGAAACATCATCTCGTTGCTAAACGCAATAAATACGACGCTCGTTCTTCGCGTAGAATAAACAATCCCATTTTTTGAAGTACAGCGCAGCAGCAAAGCCCTCTTTATGCGAAAGATACGTTCCTTTACACAGCGCAATAAATAAGTTTTTATGGGCTTGCAAATAAAGAGAATAAGATCCCGCTGGAGAGGCGTCTCCGAAGACTCATAAATCGTCCGTGGCGCACACTACTATCCAATATTTAAGTAGGCTTCCATTAGGAACGGGTCCAAATGCGCGTTATTGAAACGGTCGCGCCGATCTGATCAATTAAATCAATTGAAACGGACTCAAAGAAGTACTTTTTCTTTTTTCCAAACTTTTCTTTTACTTGCTTAGACGCCGCATGCTAATCGAAAATTATTTGCACGAGCATGAAATTACGAATGAGAAGATTATAAAAACAAAAAGAAACAACGTAAAATCTTAATTAGAGAAGAATCTCAAAAATTTGCTCAAAATTTTCATTACCGAAAATATTCATCCATGTACTAAAATAGGTAAAGGATATCGTAATAAACGAACTACTTCCGGAATTGGACCGTGTCAAGATGAGATATATATAAAAAAGAGATAAGAGTAAGAGGAGAAAGAAAAATAAGAAGAAAAAGAGATAAAAAGAAAAAAGAAAAATGATAAAGGGTGGGGGGACTTGAAATAGAAAACATGAAAAGAATAAGAGAAGGAAATAGAGACAGAAGGGAGGGGGGAGGCGTACGAGAGAAATAAAGCAAAAAGGAAAAAGAAAGAGACCAAAAAAGAAAGGTGGGATCTCGACGTTTCGCCTCCGTCGCAGAAGGCTTCTTCGGGAGAATAAGGGAAACCAAAGTGGCACGGTAACTCGACGTGTAAACCACGCTAGAGGTTTTCACCTCTACTGCGGTCAACACGCCGAGTCACCGTAACATTCTGCCAAAGTGGTTTCGCCTCTAGCCCATCTCTCTGTCTCTATTTTCTTCTCTTATTATTATATATTATTTATTATTTTTCTTTTTATCTCTTTTTCTTCTTATTCTTCTTTCTCCTCTTATTTCTTTTTATATATTTCTCATCATGACACGGTCCAATTCCGGAAGTAGTACGTTTATTACTAACTCTGGCCGTGGAAGCTTACGTATTCATTTCAAAGGATATGGTTCTTTAATTAGATACAAAAGATGGTTTAGTATTTTTTAATTTGAGGACGGAAATAAGTACAATATGATTATAAAATAGAATGTACGAGGGGAGGTCCAGAAGTTCGTGGAATGGAGGGAATGGAGTGGGGATACGGACGGTCGCTAGGTGTCATTCTGATTGGCGACTCATCATTAGTATTTAAGTTAAGTTGCAGCATAGCGTCAGTCGTTTACGAATAGTTGCCTGCTAAACAAGTCAATCCGGAAGAAAACTGAAACTATGGAGGAAATCGAACACCGTGCTGTGATAAAGTTCCTTACAAAGCAAGGAAAGAACGCTCAAACCATATTGAATGAAATGGAAACCGTTTATGGGGAATAGTGCCCTAGTAAATCAATGATTTATAGGTGGCATGGTCTTTTTAAACATGGTCGGGTGTCGATTGAAGACGACCCCCGCTCAGGATGGCCAGTTGAGGCCACCATATCAGACATCGTCGAAAAAGTGCAAAAATTGCCACTGCAAGATGCCCGTTTGAAGAAAAAACAATTATTTGCATTAGTTGGAGTCTCAGATACCACCATTTTGCGTATCCTACATCACCACCTGGGTACGACAAAGTCAGTGCAAGATGGGTACTGAGAATGCTCACGCCGCTGCAGAAACAGCAGCCCGTATGTGCGTCCAAACAATTTTTGAAGCTGTGTGGAGACAAACCTGCACAGACTTTGGAGCGGATTGTTACCGGAGATGAAACATGGGTTCATCACTTTGAGCCTGAATCCAAACAGGAGACCATGCAATGGCATAAAAAGCGGACACCACCGCCAAAGAAATTCAAAGTGTCAGAAACGGCTGGAAAGTTGATGGCTACTGTTTTTGCGATTGTGAGGGATATTATTTATTGATTACAAAGAAAAAGGTAGGAGCATAACCGGAGAATATTACGCAGCGATATTAGAAAAATTAAAGGAGGCCATCAAGGAAAAACGTCAAGGAAAATTGACCAAGGGTGTGTTGCTCTTGCAAGGCAATGCGCCGGTTCACAAGAGCAAAGTTGCAATGGCTGCTCTGCACAAGCATGGCTTTCAATTAATAGTCCATCCACCGTACAGTCCAGACCTGGCACCCAGTGATTTTTATTTGTTCCCCAATTTAAGAAAAGACTTATGTGGAAGAAAGTTTTCCGACGACAATGAGGTACAGGAGGAAATTTTGGCCGATTTTGAGGTGAAAGATAAAAAATATTTTTATGATGGTTTAGAAAAATTAATTCTTAGATCTGATAAATGTATTGTGCTTAAGGGTGATTATACTGAAAAGGAAAAATAGATTTATTGTTTTATTTTATTTAAAACTCTTTCATTCCACGAACTTCTGGACCTCCCCTTGTAATTAAGGGGAAATTATTTTTATATTGGTTGAAAATGCATCTGACAGCTAAATCCGAGACCGAAACTTAAAATTACGTATGACATTGACAAATTAGCAATTCAAATTACATTTGCTGTTTATTGGCGTACCTTTTAAATAATGTTATCATTCTTAACTTTTGTATAAAGTTGAACATCTACAATTTTTATGTACTTTTACGTACAAATCTAATGTAAAATCTAATGTAAATGTTGCAATCCGTGTATGTTGGTATAATAGAAATGATAACACAAATTCCAACGTGTTTATAATTGTTGCGCTATCAGACCCCTATTAGGTCTGTAGAAAATTCCAGAAGGATATATCTGATACATACATTACTAGTCGCAAGCAGTTTCTTAACTAATAGGAGTATAAACTCTAAGGTAAGCAGCTTTACTAAACTAATGTTTAATAAATGGGAATGCACTTAACTGAGATAAATAAATCGTTATACTAATCGCAAATACAACCGGAGGGTTGCAGAACTATTGGTTGCTAGGGTTTCCACTACGTCAAAGTATCTACCTGTATATGGAATATTAAATGTATAAGATGGAATTATGTAAATGTACATGTGCGTAGAGGAAAAACGTTATATAAAATGTATCTCAAATCTTAATAGTTATTCGGCTTATATCCGAACAGTAACTTAAAATTGTTGTCACTATTCTAAGTAAGTAATTGTAAAGTTAAAAATGTTACATAACATTTTTAAATTAGTATTGTTGTACTCACAATTTGAAAACAATCTTAACAAGTAATATTTACGGCATTTGTATACCATTTACAAGAAAGCCCAGCGTATATACATACATCTTTTGGCACAGATATCTTGAGCCTGTAAAATTAAAAATTGGTGAACCTGTCATGAAACAAATGAACAAAATACTTCTCTAATGTACACATAGTAATAGTTTTCACGTCTTTAACAAGTTTGTACATCAATATTAACTTGAACGTTTAAATAAATCGATAGTGTAATATTAGCGAAACTGCACATGCGAATATTACAACATACCGTACTACATACTACAACTAACTGAAATATTTCTCAGCAATATATGGGTCTTAATGAAATGGCGCTCTTGCGAGGGCACTAAATTTAATGACGTGTTGTGTGTTAATGTTATGCTGCTATTTAAGCAACATGGCACAGTGGTCAAGTGCACATCATGCTTTCAAAGGAGAGTCATTTTATAGAAGTGACGATTCCACCACAGCCGTACCAAGGTTATTTTGTAATCAGTTCAGTATTCCAGGCCGTAGAGAGGTACCGTCTGTTAGTGCGATTGGTTAAAAATTTTGAAGAAATTGGGCCCACACTAAATTTAAACACCAAAAAGTCGTAGAAAGCCGAAACATCTACAGTATTTGAACTATCATAGCACGTATCTAACAGGTAAATATGCTTTAGCATTGAAGTTGGAGTGATTCATTCAATCTTGCCCCTTTAGGTTCCTATGAAAGTTTTCACTCTTATAAAATTCAAACTGCTCGGGAATTAATGATATCGATTTGACTGTTTTCATAAATCAAGGAATGTTGCAATGTTGGAAGTGTGATGAAAACTTAATCTACCTTGTATTTACGTTAGATTGAGAGCCCAAGAAGATCCGAAGAAGTGCAGATATTTTAAAATATAACTGTTTTCCACTAGAAATATTAAAATTCATGTTAAGCCTTCTCTCGTAGTATAATATTTTCCTTATTATGAAAACACTAATTGAAAATATTGTATTGGATGCTGGATAAATAAATTTAGAACTTCCACCTTTAAGGAAATTGTAGAAATTGAAAAGCTTGTCTATTTTTGAAAAATGATGATGAACTTATTTATGTTTTCATCTGAGAGATCACCTAATAGACGTAAGTGTCTTGGTATATCCCACCACACCACAAAAATGAATTATTTATTCAGAATACAATATTTCGAAAACAAGTAAGGTCTGATAATCAACCGAATTACCGAATGCGGTGTAAAATTACAAACGCATACTATATATTCACAAACAACTGGATAGTCCCAAAACAGACCATCTGTTAGAAAAGGGTAGGGAATTTGCATCTTGTAAGTGGCACATGTGTATGTGTATGTTTTTCCATCAAACTGGAATGTTCAAATGGAGATAATTCCTTATAAAGTAACTTAGTGTTCTTTTCCTGAATATAATTTTATACATGTCTAGTTATCTACAATATAGATTCTTTCCACTTTTGCAGCAAATGCAGGTCTATTTAGGACTATCTAATAGTTTGTAGAGAATGGGTAATTTAAGAATTGTTGAGATATATGTAAGAAACATTGCGCATATTTGCCAATTTTACCTCATTCGCTAGTAATGCGCCCTAAAAGCACCATGTTCCGAATAAATGATTAATTTCTGTGGTGTGGGATATAGTAAAAATGTCACTTGCTCCAAAATAAGTCTTTCAAAAGTGTTTATACTCCTCCATTTATCCTCAAGTTAAATCACTAATTCCTGTTCATCAGCAGGGATTTTTGAGTAACCGGTCAAGAGTGACAAATTTAGCTGTGATTAGTCAGTTTCTCTGCGACAAAATTGATAAGAATAAACAAGTAGACGTCATTTACACGGACTTAAGCAAGACCTTTGATCGTATTGATCATACCATACTCCCGCAAAAGTTAGACACAATTGAATTTTCTGCGTCCCAAGTTTCTTTATTTTCATCTTATTTCACGCAGAGGAAATACTATGTAGCGCACATGGGCTATGAATCGCATCATTTTTATCCCACTTCAGGTGTTCCCCAAAGAACAAATTTGAGACCCCTTCCGTTTAGTATTTATATTGATAATGTACGTGATATACTTAGTTGCCATAAATTACTATTTGTTGATGATTTAAAACTTTATAACGTTATTAACACTATTGATGATTGCCCTTCGTTGCAAAATCAATTAAATATATTACAATCATGGTGTATCAAAAATAGGCGTGACTTGAATGTGAGTAAATGCAGTACTGTAAATTATACGCGTAAGGTTGGTCCTGTACACCATTATTATATTGACATCATCCTTCACAGGCAGACAAAGATTAAGGATCTTGGTGTTATCTCGATTCAAAATTCTCCTTAGGCGAACATATTCTCCATGATAATCAAGTCGACGCTGACAGCATTACGATTTATCGTTCGTATTACACTTCTTCGCTATTGAGACTATACTATTACTCTACTTTAGTTTTATACGTTTAAAATTAAAATATGCTCCTGTAATCTGGTCTACTTTTTATAAACACCGTTCCTATTCATTAGAAAAAGTACAAAGAAAACTGCTAAAATATTTATATTTCAAGCAACATGGCGAATATCCAGTACAAGGTTGTAGTCACATAAATTTATTTGCATTATATAAAGTTGACGTACGCCGCAATAGGGCGAATATCAAGTTTCTATTTAATCTTATCAATAGTAGAATAGATGCTCCTGAGTTGTTGAATTATCTTGATTTTGTTATATCTTGTCCTTTTAGCAGAAGTTCCCGCACATTTTATATCTTAAAATCGCGAACTAACGGTTTGTTGAAGTGTCCAATATATAGAATATGTAACACCTACAATTTACTATCTCGTCATCTCACTGATGTACATTTCTCTCCATTGGCTACCTTCTTGACTAAATGCACCTCGTCCTTATACTTTTTATAATTACACTTTAAGTTTATTGTTTATAATGTTATTTTTTATGTGTTTAGTATTTAAAATTATATTTATGTTTCAACTAGTATGTAATTTAATTTTGTAACAAATTACATAGCCCTGTAATTGAATTGTTAATCTGTTAGGCAATAAATTATCATTATCATCAGCATTATCGAATAAATAACACCCTACTAGATCGGATTTGAACGTAAATTTCAGATAAGTGTAGCGTAATTATGATTTAGCAAAATGCAAACGGCAGTCACTGTGTATCAATAAAAAAAATTACGCAATTCCCAGACAACGTTACGTGGAACTTAAAGAAGAAGGAAATGCCAATGAAACAGCCGAGGAAAATGTTAAGTATAGCCGCTATTTTATTGATTTCACTAAATAATACATGCAGAAGCAATTAAATGTAATAATTCTTTATTAACCGTTAGGTATACAAAATTATCGTCCCAAGAAACTTTTAATGAAAACAATTACTCTGGGCAAGCTTCCATGTTAATATCAACAATTTGATCAAAGCGATAAGATCTAATTAGGAATAAAGGACAAAATTTAATATTTATTAGCGAACTTTCAGCCTTCAGATAAACTTCTCTTATTACGATCAAAGTTTGCGGAAGAGATATTTTTATGAATTAAGTAAAACATTTTCCTTGCACGCGTAACTTTCATAACTTTTATTTTATGTCGGGAGTAAGGACGTCAAATCAAGGCGACAATCTTCGTCCATTACAAGCGGAATTAAAAAAGAAACTCCTCGCTTCTTCGCCGGGACGGGCGGAGAATGGTTGTTCGCTCTCGCCGGAAAGGGAACGAAAAAAATTATTTCCGAAATTAAAAAATTAATTAACACCCTTCTGTTTCTTTTCTCTTCTTTCTGATGTAGCGTCGGACGAGGAAGCACCGCGACGATGACAGAAAGATCGATAATTAATTACGTCAAAAAAGAAGCTTATATTGACATTGGGAAAACCTATTTTAGTTCCAATTAGACGAAAAAGGGGTAATACTGTTTCCAAGCAGTATTGCGTGTACTTCTTTTTGGTAAATGCTTTTCTCGTGTGGAATACTTTTATTAAATCTGAAGCTTAACATTTCCTTCCACTTTCTTAATATTTGGTTTAAGTAAGAAAAGAAAACTAAAACGTAAAGAACAACATTCTTGAAGAAATATATTTTACGTGAATGAAGCAGTCAAAAGATTTGTGTATATGAACATATGTTACAGTGCTTTCTTTAAAGATTTATGGATGTAAATTTATAAATTAATTTCTAAAAAAAGAAGAAAAGAATAAAAATAATATCATGATAAGATTCCAACCTGGAATATGACAAAGTTTTCGTGTATTATTAAGAAAACAAAATGAGATCCAGACCATACATTAGACAAAATTCTCTAGACAAAGCAAAAGTGATCGGCTTTCAACGCAAATAGCACCATCCCATACCATAAACCCCACTGTACGAGCAATGTAGCATGTAGAAAGATATTTGAAATCACTTGATTTACATCGATACCGCCATCCGTAAAATGTGCGTAAACAAAATTTGGATTCATCACTAAAAGAAGTAGACTTACTCCAGTTACGTCGCCCCATGCACTATTACAAGCATTGACGACGAAGAAAAACTGTGTTCTATAATTTTTCTTCGAATCTCCGTATAAACAAAGTATAAAATTTTAATTATTCATTTATTTATTTCAGTACAATATTAATCATGAGTAGAGATCGGATTATATGCAAAGTGCATATATTTTATTTTATTTATTTATTATATTTTATGTCCATTTGTAGATGTCTTACACTTATAATGATTAATTAGCCTTAATTAACTTTAATCAGTGTAAGACATCTACAAATAAACGTAAAATAAAATCAAATATATGCACTTTGCATGTAATACGGTCTCTAATTATGAGTGTAGTACAAGTATTTATTTTGAAATCCAATACAAAATTATATCAGTCCTTGTAAAAACTCAAACAACAATCAAGGAATAAATTTTTATTTGTTGTACTTTCCATTGTGTATTTTGGTATTTGGTCTCTTTGGTCACTCCAACAGTAGTCTGCCATCATATGAGAATTCCATCTTCCTTGGTTCTGAGTTTTCAAGGTTTTTAAATCTTGGTAAAATCTCTCGCCTTGTTCATCGCTTACAGTACCAGCAAGATTACTATGAAGGAAATAAAGGTTTATGCTCGTGTTAGGCGATGAAATTTTTGAAGCATTAATGTCACTAGAGCTTTGTAATTGGAGGTTCTCTTGTTTCCAAGAAAATTGTTCCCGACCATAGTGAATGAAGTCCAGGCATCTTTCTCAACTTCGTTCATAGAGTTGGTGAAATTTGAGTATGTCATTAAAGTACTAATTTGAGATCCATCAAATACCACAGCCTTAATTTTTTCGTAATTTAGTCGTAGAAATATTTGACATATATACTTGAAACAGTCCCCTTGCAAATCTATCTTAACATATTGCTTTATAAGATCCAGTTTCGGTAAATAAGAAATGCCGTAGAAAAAAGACGTGACGTGATAGGGAAAAAATGAATTTCATATTTGGCATTAGCGTATCTGTATTAGTTAAAAACATGTGTCGGATCTTAGTCAGCAGAAAAAAATATTTGCTGGCCAATTTAATGCTGCTCATTTAAAATATAGGGAACAGCAAATGAGCTTACAGGAACGCACCTAACAAAAGACATTTGCTTTCGTCACTCCAAATGACATCTTAAACTCTCTCCTTGTCCAGTCCTTATGGACATTCGCCCATTCCACTCGCGCTTTGTGATTCTTCTCAGATGTCATCGATTTCTGATAGTACTAATAGAGAGAGTAAGGTTTTAGATATGGTATAATTGCTGAGAAATGTCTGCTTCGGCGAAGCATAAGTTCGAACTAGACAGAAAAACAATGTTACTATTCAGGAGACGAGTGATCGAAAGGGGTCTTCTTAACTGACGATCAAGTGTTTAAGTATCCCAACGCTTAAGATACTTGAATAAGCCAAAATGTTGAACTGCTATGCAAGATCGAGAAAAATCTAACTCCTAGCTCGTCCATTCACTATGGTTTTCTGCTGCTCGACAGTCATACTTTTGTCTCCACAACGATTACTTATGATACGAAAGCGCAAAAATGGGAAAATGCTGTAGCTTCTGCGCAGTCCTAAAGTCGAGAACGATTCCTGGAACAAGGTTCAATATGCTGAAAAAAAATTAAATGATTCTCAAAAGTTATGGTCAAAGAACAATCATTCAATCCATTTCGGGTGCGCGCCTCCTTTGGTTTAGTAGTCCGTTAACTGCTCGGGAGAAGGTTGGGAGGCTGTAGCAACTTGTATCGCTGCGTTCTGGGCGACGGACAAGTGGGTACTTTTGGCACTGGTTAGCGCCGAGAATGCACCTGACCCGTTTAGAAAGAGCCATGGTATAAGCCGAGAGGGAATTCCAATTTGAGGTAAAGATGCTCGAAACTGGGCTGATGACACCGGGTAGGCCGGACATTGTCTTTCCCGTGAATGATTCCACCAACACCATGAGTAGCTGTACGTAGCAGCATTATGTTAACCTTTTCATGTTAGTTACCAACAACATCACGGATTTTGTACAACAGTAAAGGGTGTTTTCTTATTCTTAGAATTGTTTTACTATCGCTAGCATACTTGGAGTACTAAAATACATTAAATAATATTTTTTCAGCATAAGAAAATTTTGCCTTGCATAAAATCATAGTATACGATCTCCATACCATTAGTTCAGAACTATTTGGCGCAGAGCTGTATCCACCTGACATTGGAATATAGCCCCAAAATTTGTATACAGTATATTTTAATAAACATAATAGCCAAAATTAGTAAATATAAATATCGAGAGAACAAAAATCATATTGATAAAAGTATGCCATGGAATTTGAAAATGTACGTCATAGTCTGTTTCATTTCTTTTAAATAATTCTGACTGGTTAAGTGTTAGACTATGTGCGTCATTAATATTCGGCATATATTTTCTCTCTGGAATTTTAAGTATTTTATAATGATGGTTTTCACCACACCGCACAAAACATACATGGTTGAAACCTATTTTAGAATAGTTGTGGTAGTTAATGGAATTTCGCAATAGCGTAAAAATAGAATGACAATATCGTGGGCACTTCCCAGATTTCGCAGTAGTAGAACAGGATAGAACGAGTGAGCAGTTTTACCTATTTCGGAACTACTGCAAACAGATTTTACAAGGAAAAGTAATGAGAAAGAGGAGCATTGGTAGAAAACGATTTTCTTGGTTAAAAAATCTCAGAACCTGGTTCGGTGAGAATACGACTGAATTATTCCGAACAACAGCAAACAATAAATGAACTACTTCCGGAATTGGACCGTGTCATGGTGAGATAATATAAAAATGAAGTAAGAGTAAGAGGAGAAAGAAATAAAAAAAATAGATAAAAAAAGAAGAATGAAAAAGGGCGGGGGGGAGTGCGTGAAATAGAAGGAAAGGTGAAAAGCGTAAGAGAAGGAAAGAGAGACGGAAAAAGGGGAGGGGAGAACGAGAGAACGAGAGAAAAAAGAAACAAAAAAGAGAACAAAAGAGAAAGATGGGATCTCGACTTTTCGCTTCCGCCGTGGGAGGCTTCTTCAGGGGAAATAGGGGAAACCAATGTAGGACGGTAACTCGACGTGTAAACCACGCTAGAGGCGAAACCACTTTGGCAGAAGGTTACGGTGACTCGGCGTGTTAACCGTGCTACAGACGAACACCTGCTGGAAACAATTCCCGAAATAGTTCGTGAGAATTTTTTGAGAAACTGGCTCTGTAGCTCATAGAAACGGGGCTGGTAGACCGACTATTCGCACAGAAGCTGCTAAACTTAACATTTTGTTCTGATGAGCCATGGTTTCTTCTTTCGGAGTACGTAAGTTCCCAAAGTATGCGAGTGTAGAGTACTGATAAGCCGCATTTTTTATAGAATCTCCATTGCATGCTCAGAAAATTGATGTTGGAATTGCAGTCCCTCGTAGAAGAATAATTGGATCGATTCTTTTCAATTTCGCCATCAATGCAGAGAGGTACATAAATCACATTTTGATTGAATTTGTTCAACAACTTCACGACGATGGACTTCAAAAATTACTATTTCCAGCAGGACGGCGCAACAGCACACATGCGGTTAATAATAAGTTGAGTTTCCTTCGAAGTCGCCAGGTTTGACTATTATGGACTATTTATATTCTCTTAGTTGAAAAATACATTTTTCAAAATTCCTATACTTAATTTGCAGGAACTACATTAAAGGATAATTCAATCATGTGCAAACATAACGCCACAAATACTACAAAATGCTTTCGATAGCATGATAAGGCGCGTAAACTTGTGAATTGAACAAGGCATTTGGTCATTTTCAGCAGTTACTTTAATCTTTATTTTTTTTCTGATTACAATGTTATTTAAATATGTAATTCATTCTATCTCTGCTTAAAATACACTTTTCGAAGTTATGTACAAATATTAATGATAAAATGATACATAACCTGTCACAATTTTATCAAGAAGACGAAATAAGCTACGACATACATTTTAAAATTCCATTGCATAGTTTTATTAATATAATTTTTGCTCTCTCGGTGTATTTTTAACGGAATGTTGTTGACTAGATGTGACATATTAATACGGATCACAGCCAAGCCGTCCTCAGGGAGCTCTCAAGTTTGACTCGGAAGTGGTGTTGGAGTGCCATTAATGTCTGCAACCGGCGGAATACCGCAGCGTTACGATGAAGTGGGTGGCAAGCCACTTGAAGATCAAAGGAAACAAAATAGCTGACTGCTAGCAAGAGACGCCAGTAGACGACCATTCTTAGGTCCTGAACCGACGTGTGGGAGTACCTGTGGTGGTATTAAGACTTCTGCTAAATCTGATCTCGCCCCCAGTTACCGGTCCTACTGGGGCGGTGTAGCCGGTTCGAGACACTGCAAATCTCACAGGGTGTGTCCAGATGAGGGAAGACTGCGTAAGGTAGTCCTTATGAGCAGGACCAAACTAAGAGCACTCACAGAGATCTTACTGCGCACTGAATAAGCACATGCTTCGCTTGGGCCTAGTAAACTCTCCTTCATGTAGAAAGCGTGGGAGAGCAGAGGAAACTCCTGCGCAAGTTAAAGAAATTTCCTCTTGTGAACAGTAGGTGAGCTATTAGCCGAATTGCTCCTCGGCGTTAAAATCCCCGCTCATGGAAAAAATATGCATGAAAATGAAACAAAGAGACTTCATAGTATCTCAAAGCTTATTCAAACAATAGCTACCGGTTTCGTGCATATTTGCACTTCAGGTCAAGCCATTCCAGAAAAGGACTATAAAATTAAACAGATGCATACAATATCCATAACTATCATCATGATACCAAATTACATTGACAACCAACACTTTATTGTAAAAGTACGAAGCAGTATAATAAAACAGTTAAAACGGCAATAAAACTAATACAATTTTTGCTGTAGGTAAAAAAACGTCATATATTTTTACTTATTAATAACTATAGCAGACATATCTATTCAGGAAGATCGAGGATATTCCTCACTCAAAATTTGCTGCATTTCGTCCGGAATCGACAATCGCTAACGCTGTTAAATGACTCAATGACCGAGAACGCGTAAACAACTACTGCCGCCATCGTGAATTTATTACCCGTTAATGAAATATCACCGTTCCAGATTATTTTTAATAGAGTATATTTCGTTTTATCGCCGCCGAGCCCATAAAAAATCTCAAATTTTATGGAGATTACGAAAACGGCGCGCTTTTCAGCGAACTTCTTTTTTCGTGTTAAATTCGGGATGCCCTACTTTATCTGTGGAGATTTATTATCCCGTTTTTATACATTAAATTTATCACACCTACATATTTTAAAACCGTGGCGATTCTATAGAAAGGCCCCGCTAAGCTTTGCTGCCGCTCGTCTCCTTGTCCAAGATCGCGTTGAATGTCTACGACGGAAAGGGATCAACGGGGCAGAATTTAAGCAAAATGAAATTTCGTGCTACATATTTCTTAAGACTGAAAACTTCCAATTCATGGTGAATGAAAGAGAAAGACAGAAAAGCTAATGCGATATTCTATGCTCCAGTATCAATTTCAGCCAGTGGCGATCTTCAGCCGAAAATCGACTCTTATGAAGTGGATATATTGTGAGATTTTTCAGTATGTATTAAAATGTAAAAAGGTTCATGCTTAAAACTACGTTGAATACTCTGTACAATGAGTTAGTAAGTTCCAGAAATTCCAGAAATTTGGCTTGTTAATAACAATAAACACCGATTAAATGGGCAGCATGATGTACCACATTATAAATTTTTATATAACTTTATTTATACGTTATGTGTGTGCAACATTCCACAAAATATTGTAGATAATGAAGAATTTCGAAAGTTTTAGGGGAAATACGTTCCGAAGTGGAGATTACCAACAAGCAGTCAATTACAGTACAATTTTCAACCGGTGAAAAACAAAAAAAAACAAACAAAGGCAGAGTTAAAAACCAAAAAATATAGCAAACGGTAGATGAAACAACCGATGCAGGAAGGAATCATGTTATAAATGTGTTAGCGCATACTTTAAAGAACGGTGAGGTATTCTTGCCTCTTCTTTTACGTAGTGGAATATTACAGAAGACAAACGCGGAAAAGAAAGTAGAAACTATAGAAAACACCTTTAGGAAGTTCAGTATTCAACAACCCAATTTGTAATGTTTGTTACAGATGAGGGTTCGAACATGGTTACAGCTGGAAAGTTACTAAAACAATCTCAACCTCAATTGCTTCACGTAACCTGTTTGCTCCATGTATGTCATCTTGCAGCTGAATTTATTAGAAACACTTATCCAAAAGCAGATAGAATGGATAGAACGGGTATAGCGAGTAGAACGGGTTGAGCGGATTGAACGAGTAGAGAGGATAGACCGGGTAGAACAGGTAGAGCAGGTAGAAAGGGTAGAGAGGGTAGAGCAGATACAGCGGGTAGAGCGGGTAGAACAGGTAGAACGGATAAAAGCTCAGCGATGACTTGCAACAAACAAATGGTTGTATACCAATCGACAGTAACAGTTATTTGATCTTATAGAGGAATTATTACTACATGACGACTGGCGTTTATTTTCTTGCTCATATGAGTAAATCCAAGATTCATTACCGCTAACGATGTTGTACACGCTTTTAGAGTTTTCTGTGTTGAACGGTCTACAGCTTTCGCCACTAATTCATCCTAGCCGCTTTCTATTCTTCGGTCAACAGATGCGGTATCCGACGAGAAACTACTTTCTTTGCGCACAATTCAAATTAACGCGGCGAGGCATTCTTGTTGAGATAATTGTCTTGTTTGTCGAAAATTATAAAAAAATATTGTGCCAAAATATTCTATACTTCATTCACATTAAGAATGCAGTAGGTAGCGCTACGATCGGCGGCTGTATTACACTGGTGAAATTTAACCGATGTAATTGTCAAATGCCAATATCGTATACATCAAAATATTGTACAGTAAATAGCAGAATTTATCATATTTTATGTGTAATACATTATGGTTATATGATCCGATAAAATAATACCACATAAATAAAGCAAAAGTGACATCAATTGCAATATAAATACCTCCTTCCCTTATTTCATTTATCGAAATAATTGGAGCTTAGTTAACTATGTTAAAGATTAAATGAGATTGCATTGGGGGTTAATCGAAGAGAACATAAATGCCATATGACAAGCTTTAAAATAACTATATTGCCATGGATAAGCTTGGATTAAAAATTTAAGAGTATAAGTTCTTCATGAATGGTTATTTACATAGTCTTATAGCAAGTTATTTGTCATGAAGTAAATCTCTTCGTTGGTAATCTCCATCAATTTTAAAAGAGAAAGTTTCAATGGTATTATGGTTGAAGGTAAGCAATTCAATATATACAAGACCAACCCAAACAAGGAAGAATGTTGCTGATTATGAATGTTGCTGATAATGAGCTCAACGGGGTTGTATCCATAAAATGGCTTCAGGGTACATGCCAATATACAAGATCCTTAAATCTTGTACAAAATCTGGTTATTGTCAGTGATGAAGTTATATGAGCTATTCGATGAAAAATAAATCAGCACTACAAGTATACTTGTCTACTGTACTCCGACTGCAGTAAAACTTATTTATATTTTCAACGAGAGTACAGTCAACAAGTATTGCTTGCATATTAATGACTACAATAAAGTATGAAATATACTAATTAATTATAGCAATCTCTTAATTGCACATATTTTAAATTTATGTAGTTCTCTCAATATCTGAATTAAATTGAATGAAAAAAGATTGTTTATTGTTGGCATTTTATTTATATAATACAAAAATGAAATAAACATATGATAGTAACGGACATTTGAATCAAATTCTGATGAAAATGATATATTTGCTGTTATGATAAGTGTATTTGCAATGATATTATCCAATTAATATATCTTATTCTCTTCTTCCATAACATGTTTGATACAATTAATTTGTATACACGTTCTTTTAAAGTTACTACATTGCTTAAAATACGTTAACTAAATGTATGAAATGCATAAAGATACAAATGAGCAATCTGGGTATTCTAAGTATACACATTTCATTAATTTATAACTTCTTCTATTAGGAAAAACCAGAATCTGGTGTATCTGTCGGTGAACCTGCATCTGAAGTTATAACAAATTCTTCAACTATGTTATCGAGTTGATACACAGTTTGCCCAACCTTCAGGTGTTATAACATCTAGCCCTATTTTTGCCGCAACTTATTTATAAAGGCAAAAAACTTCAGGAAACAACGACACCAAAATGATAAGTAAATTTGACAACTGACAGAAATTTCATGTGAAGAAATGGCAAGCCCGTATCTTATGGGCTATCTATTCCAGGTCTGCGTTCTTAAAGTGAATGGAGTATAGATTTTATTCCATTTTTCAACTAACTTGTCAACTTCGACAATTCATTGTAGCCATGGGGGGCGAAGTAAATTATAAGTTCTAGTTTACTTTGTAATGGTAGGCAACTCTGTTGTTTGTTTACTAGTGGTGAAATCTCTATAGTTTTATGTAGACATGCTTGAGAAACAAGGCTGAAAGTCATTTTATTTCTGCTGCTCGTCAGGTTTGGTTGTTAAATTTTTCTTCTGATATTTATGTTTAAATTTTAGTTACATTTAGTTAGTGTTTTAGTGACGCTTATTGACAATTATTTTATATTGAATTGTACAAAATTAGTAAGTCGTTTCATATATATATATATATCTATATATATATATGTGTGTGTGTGTGTGTGTGTGTATGTTGTAGCGTATGTCTTCGCGGGTAAAGGATGTCTTGTTATCCTCTCGGATTTTGTCCCGCGGTCTTAGAAGAACCAACACCGAACGCGGAACAAAACCCGAGAGGATAACAAGATATATATATATTGTATATATATATACATATGTCAATTAATTATATTTCTCAAATAGCAATTCCCCCCATAAAGTGTAGTATCACTAATTGTGAAGATGGAGTACCTTCGTTTCACAATTCCCCAGTCCAAAAAATAATTTAACAGATTTAAAAAATGAATTAACGCTATTTATAATCCAATATTGATAACCCTAGCTCCAGATACGGTGTACAGTGCGTTACGGATTTTAATCTACTTTCTTAAGGAAGATGATGATACGCAATTGTGATTTCATATTATTAAGTTGCCATTTTCTACTAATATCTCTTATCTCTGATTGTAGCTGCAACTATACACGCATCGCACTGCAGCTTTGGATTTAGGTAAACTAAAGGTGAAGGTAATTATTTAGTTCTGACATTTCATTAGCGGCTTCTTCTATGTCCTAATATGCAAAACTTAAAAGACACCCTATGTACTGGATATAGGACCACCTTCATAGAATCACATTTCCTTGTATATAGATAATATGAAGCAAAATAGACACCAAGGAAAAAAGCTTGAAACATAATCCTTTTACTTTTAGCAAAAAATTTTTAATCCATAGAGCTAAAAGGAACCAAACTACACTAACAATAGATAGTTTGTGTTACATGAACATTAGCATCCGGCCTCCGATTATAATTAAAAAATAAAACAAAAGCTAGTTACACAACATATTTCACATGTCAATTAGCAGCACCGAAGGTAAGCTTCTCCGTCCAAAACATGCGCTTGCTCTGCGATTTTTAGCGTTCGCATCGCTTCGGAAATAATCCACCAATTCCCATTAATAACACTTAATACGCAAAAAGTAGATCGCACGCCTAACTTTACCGCCGTCGTTCGATAATGAGCTCTTCTCCTTTCTTTTAACGGAGATTCGAATTTTGCCGTGTTACGTCTGACCGATGTGACGTGAGCGCGTCATCAACTACAAATTTTTATATTAATCGATACTACGTAGCATCGGCTATATTTTTTCCCTCCAAATTATGTCAGTCTCCGCTAATGGAAGACGTCGCGAAAAACCGCAAGCACGACTGAAGCGAGAGGTTTTTTTTTTGGTTTGCTTTACGTCTATTTACTTCGGATATTAACTTCATTTTTCTTTCGACGCTCTTTCATTACGGAGGATTGCGAAAGCTAGCGAGATTATACCTTTTCTCGCACTTTGTGTTTGATAAACGGCTTTACAAATTGCGCTCATATATTTGTATGTGTGCATAACTGGATTAAGATTAGCGGTATTTTGAATATACGAAAGCAAAGAAAATCTAGAATATCGATTTCCCTTGTTCGATGAATTGGTGGAGAGATATCTTATGTGATAATACTTTAGTATAGAATCTCCTTAAAATAACAGGTAGAAGGTGTGCACCGTGCAAAACTGTCTATATTTAATTATAAAAATTGTAATTCATACCTTCACACCCCTAGCTCCTTTCGCCAATTCGCCATTTGATGTCCCCTGTGCATCAGCCGGTCATGAGTTATTATTGCGCCTGGATCTGTGGTGAATCTTAAGATATCCGTTCTCTGCATTCGTCAGGGTGTGAGGAAAACTACAGAAAAATATCAACCCTAAGAAGCAGCTCCAGGGTTCGAACCCTGGAATTTACAAGAGTCAGCTGTACCGCAAGTGTTCTTCCAGGAACAAGTATTAGAATAGCGTAGTGTAGGGAATGGTAACCATTGCGAGATGGATGGGATTCCATAGACTTCAATAATAAATTCTAGTTTCGTTTCTAGCAGCATAATGGCAGGAAAACGATGCATCGAATACCTGGAAAAAAAGATGCATTTCCCAGCGGCATGACGGTACTTCCGATCGACATAATGGTTTGGGCCTTTAGTACAGATTTATTCTATTGAAATGGCTACCAGTTACAAACAGTAAATCTTGGCAAAGCATTACCTTTTATGTAGAGCATTATAAACGGAATATTTCAAAAAGGTAATGTCCGATCTGAGAGAGTGCTAGCGAAATTGCCAGATATATCACCAATAGAACAGATATTGAATGTCGAGTATCGGCGTCTTCAAAATCTGGTTCCCGCTACCAACAAAGATGAAGTATGAATGGCGGTACCAAGTTAATTCAGCATAGCAAGAAATACCCTAGGAGGTAATATCCGTTATTCCCGTATTGATTCAATGTTCAACCATATTGTTGAATGCATTTAAAGAAGAAATGGTGCTATCCATTATTAAATACACATATGTGGCTACTTAGTTGTCCTGAATTATGTTTGATTTCATGCTTTTAAAGCGCGGCACAATGGGTATTGTGGTTCCAGCAAGATGGAGAAACAAGCCAGGAAACAGGAGCGACTTATATCCGAACATGGTGATTTAAATTGGCCGCCACGGTCACCGCGTTTGACCAACCCTGATTTTTTTCTATCGTGTTATTTAAAGGCTAGGGTTTTCCGAAATATTCCTCGAACGCGACAGACTTTAAAAACCAAAATTATTAAACCAAAAATGTTTAAAAAGCCGTGGTGGCCATTTAACAGATGTTATTTTCAAAAAATAATGTTTGTTATTAAACTGGATTGTATGTGAAATATGCCCTAGGTTGTTTCGTTTATACATATATCCGTAATAACCCTCTAAACAACATCAATATCCATTGCTTCACCTTATATGTGGTATAAGCATTTTGGTACTAATAAACAATTTTTCAAAAAAATTGATAGTGATGCAGACAGTGTAATACACAGAACATAATTGCATCTATCGGTATCTAGAAAAGCGCTGCTTTTTTTAGCTATCAAAATATAGTAACATAATATGTCTTGACATAACCCTTCGTATTCACTACCCGTAACAATTGTTTTTCCATATAATGGTCCTCATAATTCAAATCGATTGTTTCTTAAACTAACATCCATATTAATACGAATATCAATACCAAACCATCGTTGGCATTAGTAATGATAATGATTGCTTCCTATAACTGCTTCCTTAAAATCATGTTTGTTGTTATTATTCGTAATAAGGTAAGTTGTCCATTACGATAACACTGTAAATTTGTAAATTTGGTAGCAAAATGTTACAAAACCACTCTTTAAATAAATTAAATGATGAATGACTAATAAACTACGAGAAAATATTTCATATGTTGAAATCCCAAAACAAATTGCGTCAGGCAATGAGGCATCATTCAACACAGCCAAAAAAAATGTTTTTTTTGTATCACGAATAACATCAAATGTACCTTTAGTCCACCTCTTCATCCATGTTCCAATAACATAACATTATTTGGCGAATTTTTCGTAAATAGAATGAACTTCAAAAACTAAATCTAATAGAAAATCTGACGGCATTTCTAGAATAGGCCCCCAAAATTGCTTAAGTACACTTAAAAAATCGGAGGCACCAAAATGTGTACTGGCCAGTGTTATTGCTGGACCATTCGTATATGCAACAAAACAAAAATTGTACATAGTTAGACAGTTCTTTCTCGACAATTTGAGTCGGCTTTAGGAATTTGCACAAAATAATGGAAAAGTATACGAGCTGTATATTTTATAAATTAACTCAGAGTCACTACTTAAGATATCGAATAGAGCCAAAGACCGCTGTAAATAACCAATTTCCCGCTAAAATACTACACTCAGTCGCTTGTAAATCAATAAAGCTTCCTTCGAAAACACGCTAAGGATAAACGAAACAGTATATCTTTAATAAAATTCTGTACATGCACGATAAATGACAAATAACTCGTTTGCAGCTTCTGCCAAAGGAAAATTAATTGAATAAAAAAGTCGTTAATCATTGATCTTCCCAAAGTTTTTTAATTAATTCCGCCTCTTTCATAACGTTCCCTTTTTTGCTCTTACTTTAAATGTCACTTTTCACAGAAATAATGAAAAGAAAAGAAACGATAAGATCGAAACTTTGCATCAAGGGCTTTTTTTCCTTTTCAAGTATTTATGAGATACGATATCAAGATGTCCTGGAATTATATTCATTTGTACGTTTTAGGAATAAATGCAGACAAAATATAAAAGAGGTTTATTTCTTTCGACCAAGATGCAGTATCAACGTTTACGTAAAAATAAATATGTAGTACGAGCAAGTACACAACAACTGCTATATTAAATTAATATTAACGTAGAATTAATATTGATATTAAACCACCATTAGTATGAGTAATGATAAAATTATAATTTCATTGTAATTAACCAAAGATTCGTAATGGACAAGAAAACACGAGAATTTCTAAAATGGTTGAAGTAGCCGAAAAAAAGTTCAGTGAATGTTATCTATTCACATCTATTAGCTAAATGCAAACAATTTCAAGTTAATTTAATTACTTACCTACATATCGCGGGTTGTGTTCCTTGCTGCTGGCAGCGTTAGTTTGAGTAAATTTAAATTTTAAATGTTATCGTTCATTGCAATTTCATATTTGACAGTTTATTATTTTTGTCCAGACCACGCGGCATCCGACATATCACTTCCATAGTTTTTAAAATGACTGCATTTAACAATTCATCAAATTATTGCATCCATTAAAATCATGCTTATTAGAATAGTAGAAATATATCAATGATGTACAGTAAAGTTCATACGTTGGACGATAAAGTGGTCACTATTAATGGTATCGAAAGTGTTAGGAAAAAAGCAAACGTATGCCAGGAATTTGGTTTGGTTAACTCCATTGTGGAAACAATAATAAAAGACAAAGAAAAGATTTTAAAACCGTTTAATAAAGGAGTAGGCTAGGCGAAGAAGACTAGATTTTTTTTGCAAAACCTGATGCCGATCGTGCATTAACTAAGCGGTTTTCTCAATGCCAAAGTGCAAATTTGCCAATAAATGGGCCACTATTTAACGAAAAGGCCGAAAAATTTAAACGATTGCTGGTTGATTCAGAATTCAAATGTTCTGGTAGGTGGCTTAATTGTTTTAAGCTGCGACATAGAATAAGCTTCGGAAAAATTCTCTTCTAAAATTTTCAAGACAGAGAAAAGTGGTTAACGAATGTGTGGTCAAGGTTACGAAAAGGATATAAAGGTGAAGACATTTTTAATGCTGATCAAACCGGAATTTTGTATAGGCCTTTGCTTGGTAGGAAATAGAAGAATGAAAAATACATAGGAGGAAAATTGGCTAAAGAAAGGCTAACAGCGCTTGTATGCACAAATATACAGAAAAAAGAAAGCTTATCGTGATTGGAAAATCAAAGAATCCACGATGTTTCAAAAACATTAAAATATTACCTGTAACCTGTCATGCAAACAAAAAATCGTAGACGACTTCAGACATTTTTAAAGACGAGTTACAAAAACGGGACAAAGAGCTTATAGAAAAACAACGAAACGTGTTGTTACTCGTTGATATTTAAAGGATATAAAATTAGGGTTTTTTCCTGCAAACTGTATGAGTGTATTCCAACCATTGGATTAAGGAATAGTACGCTTTCCTGTGCAAAATTAGTTTTTTGAAATCAATGCGCAATTGTAACAATTTGATATAAAGTACTGAGGGTATATAGTAATATTTGTACCCTTCGCGACGAAGGATATACCAAGAAAGAAATTGCTCTGCGGTTATTGATTTCATCTAAAGGTGTCCATTATATATTGGCCCGCAGAAGAAAGACAGGACAAAATTTTGATAGAAGACGAAATAGGTGGCCACGGATGACTTCTGGAGATGAAGATAGATTTATAGTAACGACTTCGAAATGTGATCGGCATCTAACGGCACCGGATATCGCAACGCGTGTTAATATACAGTGACAAACAAATGTTCCTGGTACAGCCGCCGAGAGGCGATTAATGGCAGCGGGTTTAAGGAGATGCATCGGTTTCGAGAAACCGTTTTTAAGACGCGTACATAATGAGAAACTATTAACATGGACAAGAGAACATGCTAATTGATCACTGAATGATTGGAACGTAGTCTTATGGATAGAGGAATCCAAATTTCAGATTTGGTACACAACGGAGAGTTTTTGTTCGTTGACGACTAGGGGAAAAAGCTAGTAAGGCCTGCCTAGTTTCATCCGTCAAACACGGAGGTGGTAGTGTAAATAACGGATGATTTAGTGAAAATTAGTGGTAAAATCCGGACAGAACAATATTTTGTTATTTTTCAAAATCATGCTACTTCGCGTGGAACCCGTTTTGTTTATGAGCCGTTTGTGTCTCAGCAAGATAATGACCATAAACATACGGCTCGAATCTGTAGAAACTTTTTAGAGGAGAAAGCAACAAGAAATGAAGTCAAATTAATGGTCTAGCCTCTTTAATGTTCGAATTTATCCCTCATAGAACTTTTGTGTGATGAACTTGATCGAAGGGCTAGGCAACGCCAACCTGACAACACCCGACACCTACCGGAATATTTACAGAACGCGTGGCAACAAATTGACGCGGACTGTCTCGAAAAATTACTTCGGAGAATGCCTAAAGTTTCTGCAGCAGTTGTCAAAGCCAAAAGGAGATCATATCGACGAAAATAAATTACGAGCTGAAATAGCGTAAATATTATTATGTTTGAATTAATTTACTTTTATTTTACGTGACTTGTATTGCATCAATTCATTAATAATCACAATAAAATTTTACTGTGTCTATGACCTTTTGTAAAACCCGTAGATGCTTCCCAACTTTTGGATGGTAGTGTACCATAAGTACAATATACCTCTCATCAGATACATATTTATATTAAAAAAATGTCTCTAATTTGGCTCGTGAAGAATTTTCATGCCCAATGAGTCTGTTAATCTTTGATTCCAATCGACGAAAATTTTTCATGACTTGAGCTGAAGTTTCGAGGTATTTAGAAGATGTATTTATCAAACGACCTCTTTGTTATTCAAATTCCAATTCATTACTCCCATTTTTATCCACTTTTGCTATATCAGCGTCACAGTAAACATCAGATGTAATCCCATCATAACCAATATTCGCAAAATCCTTCACTTCAAACTTATCCAACTAATATTCTCTTGTACCAAAATTTTGACACCTTTTTTGGAGTTCAGATAAAGGCATATTGAATTCATCATCTTCGTCTGCACTGACTTTTTTGTTGACAGTTTCTGATGTCGAAAGCAGTTCGCAAGTGTTATTATAGTAACTTCATTCCAAGCTTCTACCGAATATTCTACAGCGTCTAAAATCGAGGTTTCAGGACGTCTTTGGTGATCAATGTGCAAAATTGTACTTTCTAAGACACTTTCGATAATGACATTTCAGGATGCGTACTATTCCTTGATCCAATGGTTGGAATACACTCATACAGTTTGCAGGAGAAAACCCTAATTTTATATCCTTTAAATATCAACAAGTTAATCGATTAATACCTTTACCACATGCTCTAAACGATTACTAAAGTAGTATATAATTTGACAGGAAGTAATTACTGCAGATATCCTACCTATTCCCGTTAAACAATAGCTCATTTGCGCTAGCTATTCTTGGTAAAGAGTAATAAAATCTATTCGAGTGAAATTTGTATCTAAACGTTCGGACTTTACAAATTATGTGTAACAATTTTATATTTATAAATTATTGTATGCGATAATTTATGATAGGGTATAACGATTTTAGGATATGCCTATCAGTTGTGTAATGTTAAAGGAATTTCATCTTGCTTCCAAACTTATGGGCGGTAGTGTATATATTTACCATAATATTTAGTATTTATAATAATGTAAAATACGTAATAAAGCATGTTACGTATCCGATTAATTATGTAAAAATTTGTTAAATTACTCTCCTGTCGGTCCGGATAATGATCTAGTACTTAAAATTTTCAGAAAATGTAGATTTTATAATAATGGATGGTCCAAGTCAAATTGTCTCCCTATCCCATCCGAGAAAAGTTTTTAACGAATAGGTACAAAAGTTCTCGGGCTTTATTATGACTCGCTTGGTATTTCCCCGATTACTTCACCGCTTAATATCTTTAGCGGCAACGAAAGAATGGTTAAATGTCCGCAAGCAATACGTAACAGAATTGCCCCATCAATTTTATCAATACAAGAACAACTAACGATAATGTCCTGTCATTATCTGCGGAAAACATGTTGAGAAACGAACTAAATGGCCAAATCAGCCCTATCTCGACGATCCATTGTTACGCTTACCGTGACAAAAATTTATAACAAAGAGCCAATACAATATCTAAATTATTGTTTTGTCTGTTCCATTCGGTCGTTGAAACTTGAACGATTCCGATATAAAAATGGTCTTCTCGTTCCAAAGGAGAGAGAACAAAAGGAAAAGGAAACAGAAAAATGACAGTGAAAATATGTTTTACAATAAATAATCTACATTTTTATACGTTTCTGCGATAAAAAAAGGAACAAAAACGTAAAATATACGAGCGATATTCTATTTCACAGGTTTCATTTGCTCTAAAATGAAAACGTCAATTTTTCAAAACTTCAATTATACCCCGCACGCGTTTGTATACGTATATCCACATGGAAAGTATATTTTTAGTCGTTCGTCAGTGGGTGCTTTTTTTTCCTTTCATGTTATGGCAAACGTCTTCGTCAGCTTTGAGAAAGTAAAAGAAGGGATCCATTTTTATTTCTTTGATCGAGAGAAAACACAATTTCGTAAAGGGTCGGATCAACTGTATATAGGGGAAATAGAGATCAAAAGAAGTAGTGAAAATAGAAGAGACATCCGATCTACTGGTCTTATAATTATTGCGGACAAATAGTTCTGTTACCTAAAGTAATAAGCCAGCAATAAATATGGAAAGTATACAGATTAAACGATCCAACAAAGATCCATTTAAACTTTATCTTCTTTTTGTTCAAAGAAGAACTGTAAACTACTTACAGTTGCCCATAAGAAAAAACACCCATAAATTAAATGTCATGGATTTGATAGCCTTAATAACAAAAATTGATGTCTTTATTTTGTTCATTTTTCAAACAATAATATTAAAATACAGATATGTATATACGAGGGTCATTCGGAAAATAAAGAACATTTTGTATTCACACGTCACCTCGTCCCCCCACCAGCACCGCCGATCGGACACTGACCTTGGTACTCATCCGCTTTAGTTTGATGGTATGACATGATCCAATACGGTTGATTACTGCTTAGATATGCGACTATTTTACAAAATTGACAATCCCGCCTAATGTGAGGTGCGCAGTATTATTCACTTTTTAAACACGTACAAAGTCCGACCCATCGAAATTTATAGACAGATAACGAAGGTTTGCGATAATGTATAAACGAAGCGTCAGTTCGGAAGTGGTGTATCATGTTTAATGGCGGACAGAAGAATGTTCACGGACACAAAACTAAGATTGAAACAAAAATCCAAGAAAATAGGCGTTTCACAATTAGTGAACTGCACTCATTCTTTCCAGAAATTTCAAGAATTGTGTTGTACTGAATTGCAGATCTGGGCTACCAATAAAGTGTGTGCCAAGTGGGTTCCTCGAATATTTTCCGACAAATACAAAATCAAAGTGGCAAACAGTCACTCGCATCACAAGAATGGTGATGAGGTTTTGAATCACGCTGTTACTGGTGATAAGACTTGGATATGATACTTTATACGCCACAAAAAAAGCTCCAATCAATGCAATGCATTATCGGTAATCCTCAAAAAAAAGCAAACACAAATTTTGAGTACCAGAAAGATATGGCTAAGGTCTTTTTGAGACCGTAACGGTGTCCTGCTAATCGACTTCATGCCTAGAGGACCATAAACACAGCGGCCTACTGTAAGACGCCTCAACGCCTTCGCCGCACTATTTAAGACAAGAGGCGCGGAAAACTAAGCAGTGGAGTCATCCTCCCATAACTATAATACAGGTCCGCATGCAGCGGGAGTGACACAGGACTTGCTTCAACAGTTTCGGTGGGAAATCTTTCACCATCCGCCATATAGTCAGGACTTAGTCCTAAGTGCACCTATATCCTAAACTGAAAGACTTTTTGAGTGGACAACGCTACGGAAGTGATGATTAACTTAAACAAGCCGTTAATCAGTGGTTTAACAACTTGGCTGAAACTGAGTATGCAGAAAACATAAAAATCTAATAAAACTGTACAAGTGCTAAATTTGATCGGTTACTACGTAGAAAACTAGTTTGGGTATCTAGTTTTATGCAAAATATAGCTTTGTTTAATTATATATAATAAAAATTTCTATAGGAAAGAATTTTCGGAATGAGACTTGTACATATTAGGCAGGATACAGGCCGTTGCTTTTCCACTCAAGTAAGCTACCTAAACCTAATAGAGTAGCATGCTAAGTATCTACATAATTAACATCTTCCATACTCCGCGCTTAAAGCAGAAACTCGAAGAATTCCCTTTGAACACTTTGCATACACTTTCTTGCACTTTAAGGCACCTGAGGTTACCACAAGCTTAAAATGGCTTATAGCCCCGTTGGGTCACTCACCACCAAAAAACGGATAGTGGTTCTGATTGCTTATTATTAGAGACCGGATTATATGCAGAGTGCATATATTTTATTGTTTGCATATCTTTAATTATAGTCTATATGTAGACGTATTACACTAATTGAAATTAATTAGCGCTAATTAGTTAGATTGCATATATTACATATTTAGGCATCTCTATACATATTTTTACAAAAATTGTATATGTTGCATATGTTCTAGTAATTCCTAATGTAGGTCAACAACGGACAATTCTCACAACGATAAATCTTTTACATTGGTTTCTCTTATACTTTCTTCGAAGAACTGCACGTGTTTAATTTCGCCTAGCAGAAAGTATGTGGTAACTACATTTTATTATTATTAATTCCCAAATAAGCTATTCATTCATTGAACATCTTTGAGCGAAGCAGCATGTAATTGTGTTACGTTTTTAAATACTGTGCGTACATACAATGAGTATAGCGAACAACATTTCTTTATGGATTAAGCCGTATCCTGAACTAGTAAGGGATGGCGACAAAATATTTTGTCGAGCCTGCAGTAAACTGGTAAGTTCAATTTTACTGAGAGCTCTACAATTGTTTTTAAATTCTTTAACTTTTGATATAAAATGACAATTGTTGTTGTATGTGTTTTGTGAGAGAAAATCCCTGATTGATCAACACGCTAAAACTCCATCACACAGTGGAAAATGTGAAACACTAAAGCGATCCGCATGTGTACAGCAATCTATATATCAATGTGTAGCATCACCTTCACGAAACTCAGAACAAGAGCAATATAATACGGATCTGTGTAACGCATTAATTTCATCTAACATACCATTAGCAAGATTAAACAATGTTAATTTGAAATCATTTCTGCAAAATATTCCGAACATAATATACCTGACGAAAGTACCTTATGAAAAAATTATTTCACATCTTGTTACCAGCAAACAATGGCAGAACTTCAACAATTAGTAGGGAATAATTTTATTTATATCATGGTAGATGAAAGTACGGATAAGTGTGGCTGTTATATTGCCTATTTGGTAATAGGAATTCTTCATGAAGATATTGTAAATAAGTCATAATTTATTGTAAAGAACTTCAGAAAACAAAGAATGTGACAATTGCCCAATTCGTTCAAGAAGGTTTATCAAATTTCTTTTTACCTGGAAGTATACCTTGTGAAAAAATTTTATTAATGTTGTCCGACTCTGGACCATACATGATAAAAGCCGTGCAAAGTTTAAAAATTTTTTATAGAAACATTATTCATACCACTTGTTTAGCTCATGGGTTCAATCGTGTAGCCGAAGACATTAGGAATATATTTCCTTTGATTAATTATTTAATTAGCAATGTCAAAAAAGTATTTTTAAATGCACCTTTACGAATCCAATTTTATAAGGAGCGACTTCCCGGTATTAAGTTGCCTCCTGAACCGATTATTACGAGATGGGCTACATGATTAGGCGCTGCAATTTTTTACGCCGATAATTTTGAAGGAATAAAAAAATGTAATTCTTGAAATCACTGCTGACTGCATTGCTCTAGAAAACTGTTAAAAGGTAGTAACATCAGCAGAATTGCTACATACATCTACTGCTTTTGTATATTAAGTCAAATTATAGCTTTGTTTCAAGTCCCATTTGTAAACTAGAAACGCAGGGGATATCGCTCTCGGAATCAGTCGAAATAGTAGACGAATTTGATATGCTATGTAAGAAGGTTAAGGGTACAATAAGTAATTCTATATACGATAAATTTAAAAAGGTCATAAATAAAAACGCAGGGTATTTGAAATTGAAGAAAGTTAACAAAATTTTGGAAGGTGAAACAGTAAACGATTTCGACTTTAATTTTAGTTTAGAATGTATTGCAAAGTTAAAAGATGCACCAATTACATTTGTGGATGTTGAAAGAAGCTTTTTTATTTCGAAACATATGTATTTTGATAAAAGACAAAACTTTATTTTACACAATTTTGAAAAACATTTAATTACAAATTGGTTTAGAAATATGTTGTAAAAAAAAATTGTGCAATAAAGTTAACGTTTATGTTTCTGCTCTTATTTATTTTATGTAAGAATCTTGCATATTGTCGCATTTTTTTTTGCATATATGCCCCAGGTTCATACATATTTTCTCAAAAATCGATGCATATATATGCGCATATATTCCAGATTTTCTTTGCATATAATCCGGTCTCTACTTATTATAAATTTTAGTGATTTCATAGATGTAGCTCTTTTTGAATTGCTCAAAGTGATGGAGTGGGAGAGTGAAGGTACTTTTAAAACGCATATTAACAGTATGAATGTGTGTCATGAATTTAATTTAGTTGAAGAAATATGGTGGCTTACCCGTAGTGATAACACTATGGTAAAGAGTTGTTAAATGAAGCAATCTCCTGTCTTGCATGCTGAACGGTCCAATCTCCCCCGATTTATGTAAAATATGTTCTTTACATTTAATATCATATATCACGTAAACAGGCGTTTTCAATCTTTTGGATTTTAAATTTGTTTCCTTTCGAAATGCAAGTTATATAGAAATTGTATAAGATTGAGGTTAAGATCAAAGTTTCATGTAGCAGTCGCCTGATCTTTCTACTCAGAAACGTTCTGTTGTACAGGGTCCGGCAAAAGACGTCCAGTATTTGAAGACGGAGCTGTATGAGTTATGGTAGAAATATAGCTGCGGAGGAGGTATCGATCGATAGCGGTATACGTACCATTTTCAATAGTCGCAATGGCGTGGTGCGGTGGGCATCATGCGTTTGTTGTGGAGAAATATATTCGTAATGGTTGTTCTGTGATTATCATTCAACGAATATTTCGCATTCGGTTCGGACTTGGCCCAGTTGACGCTATTCCGGATAGAAATACTATTAAAGTTTAGGTATCAAACTTTAAAGCGACTTTAAAACTACACTGAAGAAAAAATCGCTTAACCAACCTCGGATCGTAACAATACCGAAAATGTGGCGCGTGTGAAAGCGTCCATCCAGCAATCTACAAAGCGTTCAGCACTTGAACATGCAGCAGCCTTGGGATCTTCGCATGCATCCATACAAAATGATAGTTAATCAATAATTAAGTAAAAAAGCTCGCAAAACTGTGAGTGAGAACATTCAGCATTCAATTAATTATTATGTGTTTAGTAAGAAGAAAATATTCATTTATATTTCAATAATTTTTCAGAGATATTCGTTCCAATTTCAGTTTGACTACACTTACAGTTTTCATACACGTTGAAGGTTAAGTTTCTTTAAAATTTTACGTTCCTAAATTAAATGTTAACTTAATCAACTGTATATTTTTTGCTTTTTTTTATAATGCTCTGGTTTATTTGCAGGATTTAAAGCGCAATGAGGTGTAACTGTGAGGAGTATCCGAGACAACGCCGGTACATTATTAAAGGAGAGAATCCTTTATTAACAATTTTGATCTTTCATTCAGTAGCAGCATCCTCAAAGCGATTCTTTGTTCGAAACCCATTTTATGCGCGGACGCATTCCCGGAATTTTATTATGAGAATTCGGCAACACGAATAATGAATCGAAGCTTCATAGCGGCAATAATAATTAATTTTATTAATTACTTTGTCATTTCGCGAGCAATTTACCCCACTTCTAATAGGAATGCTTTCGCTTATTACGTGTTTCTTAAGTGAGCATAATGTGAAAAACCGGCTCAGATGGAACCTTTTGTGTTCGAATTTCTTTGGGAGAATCCTTTCAAATATCGTGCCTATATTATAGAGGGCAATCTACATTTCATTACCGCGATGTAAGGCCGTTAATGCCGTTTTTTGCAAGTGATTATTTCGTTATGTGAATTTCTATCTTGGACCACTAATACACGTTTATGGACTAATTAAATAATGTAAAAGAATAGGATGCTATTGGTCCTTAGTTTCGACAATCGAACTTAATAACAACAGTCATTTTACGAACGTACTTTAAGGTAATTGCAAAATTGATGCGAATATGTACTATCAAAACCTTCCTTATTTTTACTATCATATATCGTTACTTATAACTAGTCTCGGCAAAGTGGGGCAAGCTACAGTGAAGTGCAAAGCACAACGTGGAGGGCCGGGCAGCCGTACCAAGGTGAATGTTCAGTAACGTTTACGTACTCGCATCATTTATGATCGTAACCTTAATGAGTGAGCATAGGCGATGCGGACACAGGAATGTTTACACAATAAATAATGATAAAGAATATATTATGCAACGTGCTGAATCACTTACTGTTTCAAGAAGTTTCCACGATATCACAAACTGAGTGACATCTATTAAATATTAGAATCATTAAACATGTTTCCACACTTGTTTCAGTCAAATGAGTACGGCGTGCGGAGTAAATATATTTTAATGATGAAAACGACCGTTCCACATCGAATGGTGTTATATTTGCAAATTTAAGGTAATCCTTATGACAACTTAATGGATCTTTCGGCGTACCTTCACAAATTTCTCTTAATATGAGAAAATCTGAATCCTTGTCAATATCACTTTCAAATTTTCGTATTACACTTTCATTTTTCTTGCCTTCCGCCGTACATAGGGTGTGAGTGAAAAAATATGCACAATTTAAACAGAATCCATGAACTACATCGAATCATTTTGCAATTTTTTCAATTCCCTCCGCTGGTCCATAGTAGTTCTTGCTAAGCAACAGTTTACCTGGCTATCTTGAAACATTTTCTGGCTTGGCGTGTCTCGGATGGAATTGTAAAACTACCTCCTTTACATCATCAAAATTTTCGCAGTAATAAAAGGCAGCCTTTAACCATGTTCCCCAACGCCTAGTAATCGGCTGTAGTGATTCAAGCACCTTGGCTCACAGTTCGTGAAATCTTCTTGGACGTTTTGGGGACTTTAGAAATACTGCCTTCGTATGAGCTATTAAAGCATTTACTCGTTGATAACATTTAGGTATCAATTGCGCCACAAGGTTTAAATCATGGATTTTGCATGTTACATGTAACAGATTGCTACGCTCTTCTTTACGAGATCGGCCTAGAGAAAGCATCGTCACTCACAAGCATTAAACGTTGGCTTGTTGAAACTTGAAATTTGTAGTATATTCAAAACTAAAACTAAAGTCGAAATCGTTTACTGTTTCACCTTCCAAAGTTTTCTTAACTTTCTTCAATTTCAAATACTCCGCATTTTTATTTATCACTTTTTTTAATTTATCGTATATAGAATTACCTATTGTACCCTTAACCTTCTTACATAGCATATCAAATTCGTCTACTATTTCGACTAATTCCGAGAGCAACATCCCTTGCGTCTCTAGTTTACAAATGGGACTTGAAACAAAGCTATAATTTGACTTAATACACAAAAGCAGTATATGTATGTAGCAATTCTGCTGATGTTACTATCTTTTTACAGTTTTCTAGAGCAATGCAGTCAGCAGTGATTTCAAGAATTACATTTTTTATTCCTTCAAAACTATCAGCGTAAAAAATTTCAGCGTCTAACCATGTACCCTATCTCGTAATAATCGGTTCAGGAGGCAACCTAACACCGGGAAGTCGCTCCTTATAAAATTGGATTCGTAAAGGCGCTTTTGAAAATACTTTTTTGACATTGCTAATTAAATCACTAATCAAAGGAAATTGATCCTAATGTCTTCTGCTACATGACTGAACCCATGAGCTAAACAAATGGTATGAATAATGTTACTATACAAAATTTCTAAATTTTGCGCGGCTTTTATCATGTATGGTGCAGCGTTGGACAACATTAGTAAATTTTTTTCACAAGGTATACTTCCAGGTAAAAAGAAATTTTATAAACCTTCTTGAACGAATTGGGTAATTGTCACATTATTTGTTTGATGATGATTTACCTACAATATCTTCATGAAGAATTCCTATTAACAAATGGGCAATATAACGGCCACACTTATCCGTATTTTCATCTACCATGATATAAATAAAATTATTCCCTACCAATTGTGGAAGTGCTGCCATTGTTTGCTGGTAACAAGATGTGACATAATTCTTTTATAAGGTACTTTCGTCAGGTATATTATGTTTGCAATATTTTGCAGAAATGATTTCAAATTAACATTGTTTAATTTTGCTAATGGTATGTTAGACGAAATTAATGCGTAACGCAGATCCGTATTATATCCTTCTTGTTCTGAGTTTCGTGAAGTTGATGCTACACATTGACATATAGATTGCTGCACACATGCGGATCGCTTTAGTTTTTCACATTTTCCAGTATGTGATGGTGTTTTAGCGCGTTGATCAATCAGGTATTTTCTCTCACAAGACACCTACAACAACAATTGTCATTTTATATTAAAAGTTAAAGAATTTAAAGACAATTGTAAACACAATTACATGCTATTTCGCTCAAAGATATTCAATGAATGAATAGTTTATTTGGGAATTAATAATAATAAAACGTATTTACCACATCCCTTCTGCTAGGCGAAATTAAGCACATGCAGTTCTTGGAAGAAAGTGTAAGAGAAACCAATGTAAAAGATTTATCGTTGTGAGAATTGTCCGTTGTCGATCTACATTAGGAATTACTAGAAATTTTTATTAATAGAAAGGATAAGAAAAAGCTTAAATATGCAATTTTTGTAAAAATATGCATAGAAATGCCTAAATATCCAATATATGCAATCACTAATTAGCGCTAATTAACTTCAATTAGTGTAATATGTCTACATATAGACTATAATTAAAGATACATATGCAAAAAATAAAATATATGCACTTTGCATATAATCCGGTCTCTAATGATAAGTGTCTTCAAAGTAATGACCAAAAACATATAGTACCACAGTCTAAATGATAAATCAACATGAATGAAACGCGTCACAAGAATTATTATACTTTCCGAACAAGCTGATAATACACGGAAATAAAGCGTAAGACAAAATTTGGGAGAACATAATTATGCGTTTTAACTATAAGTAATAATAGAATCTCATAGAATCAAAATTTCAACGAACATGTCACTGTATTTTACAAACTGCAATACACAAATATGAATCGCGAAACAATAAAATCATTGCAAGCTTAAATTTATACATGAATTTATACGTTTTCCTGGAAATTTAATAATCCAATAGAGGACGCATATCGTATATTAGATATTGTCGGTGCTCTACACACAAAAAAAAATACAGAATTGAAACGGTTTCCGATGTGCAGGAATTCGAAGCAATAATTTTCAATCAGCGGTTAGCACCCTAACGCGCCTAAAATGTGGCCGCAGTAACGAGAGGGTAATAACGAAAAAAGCCGTAAATATAGGTTATGTCCTAGCGATATTTTTCTCTGCGAAAAAAATTAATATTGATGACCGCTGGTTTTATTTCGTTCGGCCTCTGGTCGACTTTCTGCACACATGAAGATATTACTTATTAATCTCTCACTCGTACTCGTTTCTCGTATGTATTTCTATCGCATATGGGAAACAAAAGATCTCGTTCGAGTTTACGGCCTTAGAAACACATTAAGTTGTTTCGAAATTTATGTCCGTTTTATTTTCATAGTTAAGAACGATAACGTAATTGATAAGTTGAGGTGAGTTTGGTTTCCAAGAGTTAATAAGGTCTTATCTGGCAAACCGGAGAGCATATGCTTTTTACAATGGATATTCCTCGGATATATTTTCAATCCTTCTGCCGTCCCAAAGATTGTAACCTTGACTTCTAACCTCTTTAATATACATTTAAATGATTCACTCTTAGAGCTCTGCAGCAATTACATGGTATATACAGATGCTCTAAAAATATACAACTCAATTGACTCGATTGATGACTATATACCTTTGCATAGCCAGTTACTAAAAATTAATTATTGTTGTCAAAATAAGATATCTTTAGATATTAGGAAGTGTTAAACTGTATCATACGCCAAATCCGAAAACTCTATTCACTACGATAATGCAATTGGAGATCAAGGTATTACCAGAACATCTACGGTAAAGTAGTATTCTGTTTGATAACCTTCTATCATTTGCTGAACACAATATACCTTTCTGCATCAAAACCACTTTGCAATTCAAGGTTGCCATAACACTACTATAGTAAACGCATTATACTATTCATTAGTTAGAAGTCGTTTAAAATATGCATCTATAGTATAGTTTCCACACTGTACTTAACATCAGGCAATTGAACGAATTCAGAAAAGGTTTTTAAAATATTTCTGTTTCAAAAATTCCGGAGTTTATCCAGGTAGGGGTATTGATCATACTTCTTTGTTTTCGTTACATAACTTCGAAACTTTATCTGACAGAACGAATCAATATAGTGTACCAGGTGTATGCATAAGCTTTCCGATTTTTTTTTGCTAAAAAGAAACACGTAATTTTCAAGGGAAATTATTTTTTTTCTATTCAAGATCTATCTTTCACGTAATATATGAATACCATGCCAAAAAAACTGCTTGCCTTTTGCGACGAACCATTCGTCGAGCCATTTTTCAACTTCCTCAAAATTGTTGAAGTGCTACTCTGCGAGCGCGTGCCGCATTAATGCGACGAAGTGGTTGTCAGATGACGCCTGGTCTAAAGTGTATGGCGGGTGTGGAAAGATGTCCCATCCAAGCGATTTGAAGGTGTCTCTCACTGGTTTTGCTGCCTAAGACGGTGCATTGTCGTGTAACAAAATTACTTTGCCATATCTTCTAGCCCATTCCGATCGTCTTTCTATTAGTGCGTGGTTCAAATTGCTCATTTGTTAGCGATAGCATTGTGCATTAACGGTTTCGTCGAGCTTAAAGAGTTTATAATACACAATACCGCACTGGTTCCACCAGAGATAGAACATGGTCTTCTTGCCGAAGCGCTGTAGCTTTGGTGTTGAAAAACCGGCTTCGCCGGGTGAAAGCCACGATTGCTTCCGCATTGGGTTTTCAAAATAAATCCATTTTTCGTCATCCGTCACAATTCGATACAAAAATGATTTCCTTTCGTGGCGTTGAAGGAGCATTTCACAGGTGACTGCGATTTTCTATTTGACGTTCATTCAAATCGTGTGGGACCCATTTACCGAGTTTATTGATCTTTCCCATTGCTCGCAAACGTCTGCTGATTGTTTCTTGTGTGTTGCTTCTGCTAATTGCCGCTGAGTTTGAGTTGGGTCATCATGCAATAACTCCTGCAATTGCTCGTCTTCGCTTCTTTGTGGTCTACCAAAGCGATCACAGTCTTTCACATTAAAATCACCATTTCTAAATTGTCGAAACCATGTCTCACATATTTTAATCCATGGAGCGTGTTTACCATATGTTTCTACCAGACACAAAATTCGACATGATCACTGAACGATAAAGCAAAGACGCTAGTTTTTGGCGAGTTCAACTTGTATGTGTTTGTAGTTTAAATATTAGACGAACAAATTGCCGTATGTGTCAAATTATTACGTTGTGTACCTTTCGCTGGCGGCATCTCTTATATTAGTTAAACCGGAAAAAAAACGTATGCAGACACCTGGTAAATTTCTTGATGAATTTATTACATAAGAAGGTTAACCGTCATGATATATTGGCATACATAAATTTTCGCATACCTTTTTGTAACACACGTTGTGACATAACTCAGAGTTCTGAGAGTAAGAACTATTGTATTATTTAAATCACCTGTTTCCCATATAACCAAAAACTTTAACAATTTGCTGGGTATCTTTCTCAATGAGAAGAACGATTTTATGTGTTGCAATGAAAAAAATGATGCATACTGTCAAAATCATAAGAGAAAAACCCTGCGTCACAAATTGCCGCGTCTAGTAACGACACACGTTCATAGAGCTATTGGTCAAGACACTTTAGAAGATAAAGAAAGAAATTCACACGTATCTCATTTGTTTGTAACCTACCGGTAAGACACGCGTTCTACTAACTCCGTGTGTTCAACAATGTACAGAATAAAGATAGAGATACATCGAATATGAGATTTTCACCACCAACATGCAGCATGTAAGGAGCCTTACTAAGAGACGTAATTTGATTAATGTTGTTTTACAGATGATCGAATGTCACATAAAGAGGTTATTTGCATTTTATATATCATTTTACTTATTTCACAAATATCTAACATTTACATCTGTCCACTTTTTATTTTTGCAAGTAGAAATTAGGTGCCTACATATATTTTAATACTGCATAGAAATTAAATGAAAACCACATTAACCTTATAGTTTGACACTTCGTTGTATGCGCGCCATAACATTTCTGAAATACCGCCGGAGGTACGGTATCTATATGACGCTGAAATACTGATTTAATTCATACATTGATTTGTTCATGACGTCTTGTGATTCTGGCAGTATACCTTTTCACTCATTTTAAAAATGTATAAGTTCGTTCTTTTTATTTTCTTCATTCGTAACTTTTTGGTAATTTTTTATGACTGTATGTATAAGATGTATTACATAAAAAAACCGACCGGATAGGCATATTTATTAAAATTATTGTATTGATAAGTATTTACAGTTTTGGTATAAGGTTTTTATATTAGCAAGGATAAAAATGCAATTGAATAAATTTGTATTATCGTCCTGGCCTGCATATGAGAAAGGTTTTGTTCTACAAGGGGAGTTCCAAATGCTCGTGGAATGAAGGGGATGGAGTGGGGATAGAGGCGCTCGCTAGGTGTCATTCTGATTGGCGACTCATCATTAGTATTTAGGTTAAGTTGTAGCGCTACAGCATCAGTCGTTTATGAATAGTTGCCTGCTAAACAAATCAATCCGGAAGAAAACTGAAACTATGGAGGAAATTGAATACCGTGCTGTGATAAAGTTCCTTACAAAGCAAGGAAAGAACGCTCAAACCATATTGAATTAAATGGAAACCGTTTATGGGGAACAGTGCGCTAGTAAATCAATGATTTATAAGTGGCATGGTCTCTTTAAACATGGTCGGGAGTCGATTGAAGACGATCCCCGCTCAGGACGGCCAGTTGAGGCCACCACATCAAACATAGTCGAAAAAGTGGAAAAATTTCTACTGCAATATGCCCGTTTGAAGAAAAAACAATTATCTGCATTAGTTGGAGTGTCAGATACCACCATTTTGCGTATCCTACATAATCACCTAGGTATGACAAAAGTCAGTGCACGATGGATACCGAGAATGCTCACGCCGCTGCAGAAACGGCAGCGCGTCTATGGGTCCAAACAATTGTTGGAGCTGTGTGGAGACAAACCTGCACAGATTTTGGAGCGGATTGTTACCGGAGATGAAACATGGGTTCATCACTTTAAGGCTGAGTCCAAACAGGAGTCCATGCAATGGCATAAAAAGGGGACACCACCGCCAAAGAAATTCAAAGTGTCAGAATTGGCTGGAAAGTTGATGGCTACTGTTTTTTGGGATTGTGAGGGGATATTATTGATTGATTACAAAGAAAAAGGTGGGAGCATAACCGGAGAATATTACGCAGCGATATTAGAAAAATTAAAGGAGGCCATCAAGGAAAAACGTCGAGGAAAATTGACCAAGGGTGTGTTGCTCTTGCAAGACAATGCGCCGGTTCACAAGAGCAAAGTTGCAATGGCTGCTCTGCACAAGCATGACTTTCAATCAATAGTCCATCCACCCTACAGTCCAGACCTGGCACCTAGTGATTTTTATTTGTTCCCCAATTTAAGAAAAGATTTACGTGGAAGAAAGTTTTCCGGCGACAATGAGGTATTTCTTACGGCATTTCTTGTTTGCAGATTTCAAAATTCTTGAAAATCGTTAATGAAATGCAGCAAATGCCTAGTTGTTCAAATAATTATAAGAACATTGTAAGTGAACATTTAGTCTATAAAAGAAACTAATTTCTCCACCTTTTCATATCAAATTGGGGCTTATGAAGCAATATGTTAAAGCTCTACATTACAGTAGAGTACACACGTCAAAACTTCAAATAAAAAAAATTAAAGCTGGGGTATTTGATGGATCTCAAATTAGAACTTTAATGGCAGATCCTAATTTCATCAACTCTATGAATAAAGTTGAAAAGGAACCCTGGACTTCATTCACTATGGTCGCGAACAATTTTCTTTGAAACAAAAAGCCTCCAGGGGCTTACAAAGATCTAGTGAAATCAGTGCTTCAAAAATTACACGGCCTAGGTTGTAACATGAGCATAAAGCTTCATTTCTTTCATAGTCATCTTGGTAGGTTTCCTGAAAATGTAGAAGATGTAAGCGATGAAGGAGGCGAGAAATATCATTAAGATTTAAAAACCATGGAAACTCGGTATCAAGGAAGTTGGGATCCTCATATGATAGCCGAGTACTGTTGGAGTGTTCAAAGGGACTGTCAAACCAAAATAAACAGCAGAAAGTGCTGCAAATGAAAATTTATTCCCTGATTGCTGTTTATGCTTTTTTAGTATTCTTGTAATTTTTTAATTATTAAAATAATTACTTGTACCATATTCGTGACTAATAGTGTATTTAAATGAGTAAATGAATTAGAATTTTATACTTTGTTTATATCTTATCAGTTCGCAACATCTTACCCGTATTGGTAATTCTAAATGTTGATATGATACGCAAAAACTATTATAATTTTCGGATTCAGCACACCCGAAATTAGTATGAAACAAGTTTCATATTGAAATCAACAAAAATTGTGTTGTCTTACAACCACTTGCTGTAAAACTTCTCTTCCCACTACGATATTCACATCCTCCTGTTTGCTTCAATTGTTTCAAGCAGCATTAAATTGTTCTTTCACCCTTTAATCCTATTTTCGTTAATATACAAGCAACATAATCTTAATGATGGAAAGGTACATATTCAACATAATAGAAAGTACTTTGTATCACTTTTGTATACACTTTTTAAATATCTTACTTTTTAAGGTCATATTCTCGTGTAGTAATTTCAGTAAAAATGGGCAAAGCTTACATTACATTGCCAAGCGATATAAGCGCGTATAACAATATGCTAGAGTTCAGAAATTTCTGATATTACTTGTAGCCCCATAACGCAATGTCCCCATATAATCTTTTATGAACACTTAATACAATAATAGCGCAATGATTTTTTTTGAACGCTGTCGCCTGGATATCGCGGAAGCAAACGGATATACCATTAAACGTGCACCATAATAACTACTGCAAAGTAGGTCATAATATTACATTCAAAATACATATTGTTGCATGCCGTTAGAGTATAATTTTTACATTTTATTACCACGAAAGCCTCAGTTGCGACGAGAATATGAATTTCTTTATGCTAAATATTAATGCTACGATAATTTAATGTGGGTACGCAAATGGCTAATATACATACGCATGTACAAGGTAATATTCTTTCTAGAAAAAGATTTAAAAGCGAAAGGTAATATAATTTTCTACGACTTCCTTTTCCGTCTTAAAAAGAAATGGAAAAAGTAGAATTTTTTATCGAATTAGTAATTTGAAATTTAGCAAAGTATAATTTATGGCATCACAGCTCGTAAGGCAAAATAAATCAATCACATCGTGCGAAACAGGAATAAATCTCTTTCGGGAAAGGTCTTAGACTGCAAAAAATGGACATTTCCATATTTTATGTATTTACCAAAAGAAAGGGATAATTTATAGTATCTCACATAATCCGTGACGAATAAAGTTCCAAAATTACAAAAGTCTATTTTTTTATGTGAAACTGAAACATTTTGCATATACTACTGCACATAAAAAAATGACGTACGTAATGATATAATTTACATCAACTAAAAATAAATGACTTCTTTTCTAAAATTCTAGTTTATCAAATTCTTCTTCTTTTTCTTAATTTCAGGTTTCAGGCACTTACGATTCCTATCTTTTATTTGGTCTGCCTATACTTCCTCTTCCCAAAGATCTATGTATAACATCTCGCTCTGGCTAACAACCTCGTCACTTGCATCCGTTCTACGTGTTCTTTCTACTTATTTTTATTTTGCTTTATTCTCTCATTTATATCGAAGATGTTTATATTCTTGTATCTCCCTTTTTTATTTTACCAGCTCTTGTGCAACCTTCCAGTCTTCTTAAAAGCGTCATCTCTTGTCTCTGTGCCCTGCTTTCTTATTTCTTCGTTGTTGTCCACGTTTCACAACAGTATAAGAGGGTTGGCTATCGTCTTGTAAAATTTTATTTGTGTGTCCTACAGTATCGTTTATGACTATTTTTGCCCTAATTGGATATTTACCCAGGAAGGCAAGGATTTTGGTTTTATTTGCCAATATTTTGATTTCATAGGTTTGGCAGATTTTTTTCTAATGAATATATCTCCATCTGTAGATCATCCTCTCTTTCTGTTAGTAGTACTAAGTCGTCAACACATATGATAGAATTTAGGATGGTGTTCTGGTCTAAACATATATCATAACATATCTTAATAAGGTAGCGTAGATATCTTGTTAAATAGTCAAATAGTAAAATTACCAATTTTTTACTATACATAAAATAAAAGTATTTTACAATGTTGTTTTCTATCGACCAATAGTTAAGCATATAAAGTCAACAGAGTATTCTATTCAAAATTTTCGAAATTATCCATATTCCATTGTTCTTTCTTTGTCACACTAGAATGTCATCACTAGAGACCGGATTATATGCAAAGTGCATACATTTTATTTTTGCATATCTTTAATTATAGTCTATATGTAGATGTATATGTGTCTTGTGAGAGAAAATACCTGATACGCTAAAACTCCATCACTTTTTGAAAAAGGTGGACAACTAAAGCGATCCGCATGTGTGCAGCAATCTACATATATATCAATGTGTAGCATCAAGTTCACGAAACTCAGAACAAGAAGAATATAATACGGATCTATGTAACGCATTAATTCCATCTAACATACCATTAGCAAGATTAAACAATGTTAATTTGAAATCATTTCTGCACAAATATTGCAAACATAATATACCTGACGAAAGTACCTTACGAAAAAATTATGTCCCATCTTGATACCAGCAAACAATGGCAGAACTGCAACAATTGGTAGGGAATAATTTTATGTATATCATGGTAGATGAAAGTACGGATAGGTGTGGCCGTTATGTTGCCCACTTGTTAATACGAATTCTTCATTAAGATATTGTAGGTAAATCGTATTTAATTTATTGTAAGGAGCCGTGCAAAGTTTAAAAATTTGTTATAATAACATTCATACCACTTGTTTAGGTCATGGGTTCAATCGTGTAGCCGAAGACATTAGGAATCAATTTCCTTTGATTAATGATTTAATTAGCAATATCAGAAAAGTATTTTTAAATGCACCTTTACGAATCCAATTTTATAAGGAGCGACTTCCCGGTATTAAGTTGCCTCCTGAACCGATTATTACGAGATGGGGTACATGGTTAGACGCTCCAATTTTTTACGCCGATAATTTTGAAGGAATAAGAAATGTAATTCTTGAAACCACTGCTGACTGCATTGCTCTAGAAAACTGTAAAAAGATAGCAACATCAACAGAATTACTACAAAACCTTTTGTATATTAAGTCAAATTATAGTTCCATTCGTAAACTAAAAACGCAAGGGATAAGGAATAAGTCGAAATAGTAGACGAATTTGATATGCTATGTAAAAAGGTTAATGGTACAATAGGTAATTCCATATACGATAAATTTAAAAAGTGATAAATAAAAAAAATGGGTATTTGAAATTGAAGAAAGGTAAGAAAATTTTGGAAGGTGAAACAGTAAACGATTTGGACTTCAATTTTAGTTTGGAATGTATTGCGAAGTTAAAAAATGCATCAATTACATTTGTGGATGTTGAAAGAAGCTTTTTTATTTCGAAACATGTGTATTTTGCTATCGTAAGAGAGGCAATTTTGCTTATTCTTTTCCTACAAATAGTGATAAAATAATACATATCTCTTCTTTCATACAACGAGGGTGATAGACACCCACAAATTAAAAAAAAGATTCTATTCTCGTTATATATACTAAATATTTTAAAATTTTTAAATTAGACTAATATTTTGTCGATCCATCTTTACTTGCGTGAAGTGCTGCGAGTCGTCGTGGCATAGAATCTATTAAATGATTAATGGTGTCTTCTGGAATATTTAACCACTCTTCCGTAACAGCTGCCACGAGTTCTTCCTTATTGCTGGGTTGTCGGGGTCGTTTCGCCATATTTGTCTGGATTATGTGCCAAACATTCTCTATCGGATTCATGTCTGGTGATTGGCTTGGCCATGGTAAAATCCGAATCCCCTGTTCCTCTTTCCATGTGGTTGTTGTTCTTGCTTTGTGGCAGGGTGCTCCATCCTCCATAAAAGTGGCGTCTTCTTTAGATAAAATGGCGTTGTCGAATATCGGTAGTAGTCCTTCTGTAAATATTTGGATATATTTTGCCGCGTTTATATTTCCGTCGCAGATTACTAATTGCGATCTTCCACCATACCATATCGCGTCCCACACTATGATCTTCACACCGCAGTATTTCACCGTCTGATGCAAACATTTGTCGTCCAGTTGCTGTGACGGACGTCTCCATACCCACGTACGACCACCATCACTGAATTGGCGGTATTTGCTTTCGTCTGAAAAAATGACAGACCGCCAAAACTCTTCGGGCTTCGTTCGCATTTCGATTGCCCAAGCCATTCGGCGCCGTTTTTGAAACGCCGTAAGGACAGGTTTTTTCTTTGCCACCCTTTTATACATCCCCACACTGTGGAGCTATCGCAAAACGGTGTGCTGACTTTTCTGTGAAGTTGCCGCAAGCTCAGCTGTACTTTTTCGCGGTTCTCTTAACACTTCGCGCACAAGCACCCTTGCACTTCCTTCAGAAGGTCCGGCACGACCTGGTTTCGGCTCCACTGTTGTTTTTTCCTTGCGTTTAAATTGTGTAATCACACGGTTAACTGTGGACAACGGAATATTTAAAAATTTAGTTATTTCACGTTGCGAAGCGCCGCGTTCACTCTGGCCAACGATGCGACCCCGGGTGAAGTTGCTAATATCACTCGAACCTTGTAAGCGAGGCATAGTTGTAACGATACTAAACTATGACGAATTCCTTCCGATACATCTACCCCTACCCTAATGACAAGAGAAAGTTCTTAATTCGTTCTTAGAATTTTTATACCGCTTTACCTGGTGTCTATTTTATTCTGTCACCCTAGTGTATATGTCAACTATTCTATACCAAAAAAAATCTTCAATAAACAATGCAAGGATTGCCAGTGTAATTCGTTGGAAGTACTAAACTACACTCAGTGATTTAGAAGATATTATTTTTCATTAGTAAACTGCAACTTTGATTGTAATATGTGAAATAAAGTATATTGTTAACTCGTTTTGTAATTGACATGTTCTATTACAAATTTAAAAGGCAACCCCAAATTGAAACATTTTTTACATAAGTACATATATGCAAATGTATTACATTAAAAAAGAACAGCAAAAATCAAATCGGCTATTACGTGAACGACAAATTAAATTTTCACCCTGTCCATTATAAAATTTTCTCGTTAAATTGTCAAATTTATTCGAGAAATATTAATAGCCGTATTTTGCGATAAAGCCTCACTTGACGCCCGTCAATCATTACGCAATTGCCAAATTGGAAAATAGAAAAATGTAAATTGTTCGACTTAATTCGCTTTACACCGCGATCGATTTATTTGCCGGGCATGTCAGCGATTTGTCTCCGCGTGAAACAGCGGGGGACCTATTGTTGTATGTATGTATGTATTCATGTTGCCAACCTGTATTGTTTTTCCGTGCCAACTCGATTAAAAAATGTATGAGGCATGTCACCAAAACGTAAAATGTATTCGTATGTCGCAACGCTCTCAGGTAGAAATGCGTGGCAAATTTGGTTTTCCAACTGATTGTTTTTGCATTCAAATATTGCTTTCTCTGATACTTTTGCTTCGTAGAAAGCAAGTCTTGAATTGTGCATTTAATCATAATGTACAAAAAATAAAATACATGCCTTTAAATTACTTATAATAACATTTAATTGTACAAATTCAATCATCTTTTAAATGCAATTGAAAAATCAATTGATATTAATGAGAATTAAAGGAATAGTTTGCAATTAAAACATAATTAGTTATGTTACCAATGGTTTTTACCTGTACTGAGATAATTTTAGATGTAATTTACAGTTATCACAATAATCATACGTATTCTTGATTGGATTGATTATTTCAGAATACTTATTGGCGAAGTAATGTTGAGTATGGAGTAACGAATTTTTATTGGGCGACATTAATCATGTGAAGAAGAAAACCGAAAAATTGCGTAGGTAGTGGATGATGTGATATGTACTAATTGTACTTAGGTTTATAGCTAAAGAAGTAGCATTTATATGAAAGACAATATAGAAATGACACTCCTTGCTTAATCCAAGATATAGTTAACTACGTTTACAGTGATACTTGAAGCTAGAGCTCATATTTGTTATAACAATAATAATAATAATAATAATAATCTTTATTACCCAACAGAAAATAATTCCATTTACAGGATAATGTGACAATAACATAAAATAGTATAATACAGCATAATGTAGTAATGATATAATATATACAGTGCAGTAATAAACTTAAATTACAAAAATGATACAACTGAATCATGAACATAAAAATAGCTCGGTGACACCAGAATGCAAGAACAAAATAGGACGACATTGTAAATCCATGTACACACTTCAACAAAAAGGATCATCGAGTAATTCATTGGCATTCCTAATCATATGCGTAAAGGGTGCTTTAAGCAGAACATTAGTTTTGCATGACGGGACCTTAAAATTAGGGAAGGACCTGGTATCGTACTGAGGTACCACAAAATTAATTTTGGAGAGAAGGGATGGAGCGTCAATAGCGTGATTAATTAGTTTAAGTAGAAATTGACTGCTAAATTCCTTCCTTCGATCCGATAACGATACAAAGCCATGTCTCCTCAGCAGACCAGCATAATCAACATCGCGTCCAGGGTAAGTGCCATCACATGACAGGTATTTCAAAAATCGTTTTTGCACTCTTTCAAGTAGTACTTGCAGATGGAGATAGTGAGGATACCAAATTAGGGAGGCATACTCCAACCCAGTGCGGACAAGCGAATAGTATAATGCTTTTAGCGAGGCAGGATTATTGAATGATCTGCAGGATCGTATGAGAAATCCTAAGGATTTCATCGCAGAATTTCGTATGGACAATATGTGGTCTGCAAACGACAAATTTGCATCAAACTGCACGCCCAGGTCCATCACAGACGAGTGCCTAGGAACAATAGCCTGACTTACAGCATAGTGAAAATTGTATAGTCTATGACATCTGGAGTAGCTTACAACAGCACACTTATCCAGATTCAAATGAATTCCATTCTGTGTACACCATCTAACAATTGTATCCAGACTGTTCTGGAGAAACAGACAATCTGCCGGGGAGGTTATGGTATTGTAGATCTTAAGATCGTCCGCGTAAGCCAGTACATTGCAGTCCAGCCCCTGTAGGAGATCATCCAAATAAATATTAAACAAAAGGGGACCCAAATTGGATCCCTGGCACACACCAGAGGAAGCAGAGAATGTTAAGGATGTATATCCATTGTAGTGAACATAGCATGAACGATCAGTTAAATACGAGCGGATCAATTCTGTTACACTTGGCGGAAAACCAAAACTACTCAGCTTATATACCATAAGGGAATGATTGATAGTGTCAAATGCTTTACTAAAATCGGTGTATAATACATCTACTTGTTGACGTCGTTCCATGGATTCGGCAATATGCTGTGCTAACTCAGCAAGGTTGGTTGTAGTAGACCTTCCTGGAATGAAACCATGTTGTCGCGAAGATAAGTAAGGCTTGACACTAACGTAAATTCTGTGAGACAGAAGATATTCAAAAATTTTTGCAAAGTTGGATAAAATATTTATTGGTCTATAATTTTGGAAGTCGATTACCTTTCTTAAACACGGGTGTGATTCTGCTAATCTTCCAAGCGTCAGGAAAGGTAGAAGAACTTACGGCCAAGTTAAATATTCTAGCTAGAGGTTCGCATAGTACTACACAACAATCACGTGCAAAAAATGCGGGGAGGCCGTCATGACCAGCAGTAAAATTAGATTTTAACTTCTTAGATGCTTTTAAGATATCGTGTGCTGTAAAAGATCCAATCAACAATGCAATAGAATTGTATTTAATCGGACTAATTCGCTTGTGGATATACATTTCAATAATTTCTTGAATCATGAACCACTCTGCATTATATTAATAAAGAAAATAGGTGGTACATACTTGCTTTCATTATAAACAAAGCATAAACACTTTCGTACCGAATCTAGAAAAAATAGTATAATGAGTAACTAATTTTGCAGGTAACACGTGATTTTGGTAACGACATTAGATATTTTATCTCATGGTTGAACTTGAAGTTTTCTATGCCCTTGCTATAATAGTATTACTTATTATTAAATTAATATATTGCAGGCATGTATTCCGTGATGGCAACTATTTTTAAAGAACGGAGCGCATCCAGAACAAAGAAAGCATTTATTTATTTGAACATCATACCCTGGTAAACTTGTTTGAAGAAGTTATATTAAGAGGTAAATATTTTGAGTTTACCAACCTTAACAGAGATGAAAGATAATGAAATATAATAATATTTATATGTTAATAAATAAAGTATCAGTATTCTTTACTTACTACTATTGGTTAGCCATAAGGTGTTCAAATGTTGATACAGTGTTGAAATTTATATTTGAAGTACATCTTGACTATTCACCAGTGTGAATGTTGAAACATTGGGAAAGGAGTTTTCTTTTCTTTGTAGATATATTACATATCGTTCTCAATTTTAATAAAGCTTGTTTTTTTAAACTTTTAAACAGATCCCAATTAGTACTTAAAAGGGAGGGCAATGATGTTGTTTTATTACATTTAATATTCCTTCTGAAAATTACATATTCACTAAATTTGCGGGTGTAAAATTAATGCTCATTAAACTTACACCTGAAAATGACATCTTGATTATTTTTTACGCATGAAAATTACATATACATTAAATATTATAGGAAATTTGCTGAGCGCCCTTAATTTTACAGGATGACGATTGCAGTCGGTAACACGGTTGACAATGGGAGCCCACGTGCTCTCGAAACGCTGCGTTCCGCATAATTAATTAATTTGTATGAGTGGAGTTTACTGCTATACCTGTGAATTTTACAGGATCTTTCTTTAGGACGTAGTTAGGTGCTCTAACGTCATGCTTAAGGAGAATTAATACGCATGTTTTGCTATTAAGAACTTAATAATAAAATTAAATATTTAAATCGTGTAGTTGATTACACCACCCAACAAAATAAATTGACGCCTGTAAAATACGAACTGAGTTAGGGTGTTTTTGATGTGCTGGTTCAAAGATAACTGGCATTTCTTTCTAGCAGCTCTAGTTTTTGAGATACACCGCGGTGAAATTTATTACTCATACATATAAATTTCACCGTCAAATAATTAGTAGAACAGATGCTTTCTAACTTTCACACGCTCGACGTAACATGAGCACCTAGATGCATTACCTTCACATCCACTTTGATCGTTTTCCAAAAAACTTCAGTCATGTTGGTGAGGAACAGGGGAAAGATTTCACAAGGACATCAGCATTACGGAGGGGAGGTACCAAGGAAAATGGGATACCCATATGATGACCGATTACTGCTGGAATCAGCACAGTTTGAAACTGTTCCTGCAAACCTCACGCAAAGAAACCTTATAAAAGGAAAGTTTTACCTGATGATTGAAAATTGTACATGCATATTTTTCTATTAAATAAATACCTCCTACCTATTTTTTTATGTTCCAGTTAACAGTTATCAAATAGTAATATTAGAAAGTTACGTACATAACAAACCATTTTATCTAATTTTGGCGAATTTTTCCTAAATAAGGCGGAAAGTGTGAATTTCGAAAACTAGATCTGATACAGATTAAAGAAATGTGAAAGCATTTTTGGATTAGCCACCCCAAAATTGCTTAATTACACTTAAAAATTCCGAGGCACCAAAATGTGTGTTGGCCAGTGTTATCTATGTTTAGCAGCATTAAGAAAAAATAGAAAGGTAAATTGTAATTGATATATTGTTGGTAACATGATCGTAGTCACGTAAATTAAAATCCCCAACAAAAAATACTGAACTGAAAGTAATAATTGACGATGTTTTATTCTGGATAAAAACATTCCACACCGCGCTACGTATACCATAATCTATAAACATTGATTTCACATTAGCAACTACTGTCATTTAGAGTCCATATCATGTAAGTTATGAAACCTCAACGCGTATTACCATTTCAACAGTTCGATCATAGTTTTTTCTTTAATTCAGACTATAACATAAATATAATTTGCAAAAATAAATTAATGAATGGTATCGTTTACACCTAAAGCTCATTATCGAGTTAATTTCATTTTACGCGAATAAAGTGAGTGCGTTCTTTAAATATTATTGTGTAATGTAGTAGTTCAAATTTCAATATCGTAATTAAAAACGAAATTATTACCGCAATATAAAATACGTTCGTTTTTGAAACAATTATCTTTGTATCAATTATTTTTAATGCGTGCATTAAATTTAAAAGTGACAACTATACGCTCACGCTAAAAAGTAAATTTCAAATTTAACAAACGCAACGTTTCTATCGATTCATGTTATTTTAATTACCAATCTTTAAGTTTGAATGGAATTGTTATTGTAGATACTAAGCTTAAATATTGTACTTATTTTACCAAGCACGCAATATTCCCAGGTATCAAACTCAGATTTTAAGTACGTTTGGTGATAATGTAGAGTGTGTGCACTAAAGTGCTGAGGTAGTAGATCTACCACATGCGCAATCTACACGAACTTTCATGACGAGAACTTATTATTTTCCTTGAGACTTTTCCTGAGATAACATAAACTGCAACGGCGTAACAGAATTCGTTATAAGAGTGTACGAATTCTTGCAGGTGGTTTGACTTCACTCTGTAAGCCGGTGATAATTTTGGAACGCACGTCTGGCGCTGCTGCAGTGTGATGCACTTGTATTAGAATTACTACGAAAGTACCGAAATCATTTTACACACCTTTTCCAGGGTCTTCTTTTGTTTTATTGTTTCTGCAAAAATTTTTTCTATTATCTTACATGGTACTTAACTTTTACTATATAGAAATTATCATTTTCATTATTCGTTCTCTCTATAATTTAGTATTTATCATATAGGTTAGTATTAAAGGAGATTAGGTGGAAAAGCGGATACTGCAACAACAACAATCTGAACTCACCTCGTTTTCCAGTAAATCTTTGCAGATCTGTTTACGTAATGATAATAATAGTGATTTATTTCTAAATACATGAATACATAAAACACAGTACACATGCTTCAAAACCGCCAAAGAAGAAAGAAAGCCGACCAAAGAATCATTACTATTGATAGCCAGGCAAATACAAATAGGAAGAGATTAAAAAAATAAAACCATAGAGAAATCATTGATGTTGTAACAATATATGTCTAATGATAATCATATAATGATAATGTCTTTTTTTCTTAAAGATATTCATAGATGCTACTGTTTTAATATCGTTGGGCAATGCAGTGAAACGTTTACGGCCAAGATACAGTAAATTCTTCTGAAAAATGTGTTGTTTATGTGCCGAGGGAAACAAATGATTCCTAATTGTAATGCCGTATGTATGACTTGCTGAAGATACAAAATTATGATTTATATCTATATGCGAATGTAATAATTTCTAATCTATCTCAAAAAGCGTAAGTAATTTCTCAGCCCTAAATATACACTTACAAGATTCTCTCTTAGATAAACCGTAAATTGTCGAAATCGCTTGTTTCTGAATAACAATAGCTCTATTAATATTAATAAAAGAGCCTCAACAATTTAGTCCAAAGGCACATATTAGAACAGAAACTGCTGAATTTAACATAAAAGTATTACGAGACCTTCTTAGATGTTTCAATGCAAAACATGTTCTTGCTAAATTAGTACCAAGTATATCAATATCATTCTTCCACTTCAAATTTTCATAGACTGCTGGCCTAGACTCAACTTTGTCTATCCCATACAAAATATTATACAGGTAATGTTTTCTTTTAAGTAGATAGTGACATTGTTTTTGTGTTTGGAAAAATAAAGACGATTTATTATTATTATCATATATTACTGCTTCAATGTTATAAAAATACCTCTTCTTCGGTGTTAACCTCACTTAACCTAGTATAGTCATCTCGCTAAGTTGATTAAGTACTCTGCTTACACTATTTAAGTAATATAAAATGAAACAAATAAAAGTACTTTATGCAACACCACCAAAAGCATAATTTGTCTAAAAGGTCAAGTTTATAATTAAAAAACATGAAAATAAAGTAAATCCTTTCCATTAAATTGTTTAGTTGTGCATGCGATAAATATAATGAATGATTTGTATATAGTTTTGGCTGTATTTTAGCTTAATTGTGTTAACATTTGTATCCCTTAAAAACGGTACCATCTCATAACACGCATTTCAAGTTTTTTACAATTTTAGAGTAACGTTGGCCTACTTTTTGGATTACTATAATTCAGTCAACTAAAACGTTTTTCTACGTACTGAACAAACACTGAAAGCGCATTGGTTGTATTCAAAACATAAATAGTGTTAAGAAAACTGTTTGATGGTTAATATAATTATCTTTCAAGTATTTTGTCAACGTTAGACTTCAACCAAGAAGCAGCAAAAATAAAAATCCTTCCAACTGCAATACTAAAATAATAATTTTTGTAATGAATTACTTTATGTGTTAATTCTTTATAAGCCTCTATTATTTGGAAGCAACCTGATTTTTCTACTGGATTGTGTAAGCATTCTATAGCCTATATAAGTAATGTTATTACCAAACAAAATTACAGCGATTGCCTAAGCTTAATTGGTTATCTTTATCATGTTCAATTTTTGAAAATATTATGGATATTTTCTTTATTAAACTTCTTTTAGAAATCATCTCAAGTAGATACTCATACATTCAAAAGTTCAAAGAAATATTTCTAATCAATGTCTGGATATTAACTCCTCATAATGCAATATAAATGGTAGTATAAATATTCTCTATTAAATAGCTGAATTGCTACAACCGCCTATGTGAAGCTGCTGTTTAATAGGAAGCAAGTAAACGACTAAAAGGATAGTGAAAATCTTAAAGCCCATTTAAAATTATATACTATAATGTTTTCGGGGTAATTCTCGGATACTTCCTAGATTTGTAATTGTATAGGTGAAAAGTAAACAAGAGGCGGAATAATTAGGTAGACATAAATGCATACGTTCAATAAAATTTGCTTATAAATTATTGTGATCAGCTATTTGTTTTTTCGTATGTGTAGAAAACTGTCGAAGGGAAGAATAGTAATTGCCTAAAATATTACACCGACGGCTTCATCTTAACTATTGTAGTTTCTGTCACTATTATAACTATTTGTGGTCAAAAGCTGTAACAAGTTTTTACAGTGTAATGTATTTTAAAACGCCATTTTAAAGAAATACGACGAAGCTTTCAGAAAATGAGACAAATCTAGTTGGAGTTTCCGTAATGGAAAACATTAAAAAAATAAATTAATGATGTTGTGTTTATAAAATTGTTTGGATTATGCAATTACTCATAAAAACCGAAAGTGCTTCAGACCTCACCTCCCATATGTTATTTATATACAAAAACATATGATCGCATTAAGTTTTATTTCATCTTAATTAAGTATCGTTTTGCAAAACAAATTGACTATCAAACGTATAAAAGCAATATTTTAGAGCAAATTATGATTATGCATGCTGATTTCCGGTTTTATTATTTCACAGTTTTACTTAGTTGATTATTTTACACGTTAACTTTTTTTGTTCGTTAAGATATCAATCTCACTGAATTCTATTGACATATTTTATGTACCAATAGCATATTATTTCTTCCCTTTATAGGCAGTCACTTAAGTTTCCTTTTTTAATCAAACTATCTTAATACCGTTTAATAACGTATCAAGATTAATTCTCATGTGTCTGCCTTCCAAAAGATTACAGGAAAAGACATGATTTACTTTCTCCCCGTATCAATCAACACTTTCGACGATCTTCAATATTTATCACAATTTCGACCACACCCTTCGTTAACATCGAAAATTCATCGTCCGACTACGGTGGGGAAAAGTCAGAAGCACCGATCTGTTGTCTTATATTCGTACGTTCTAGACAAATTATTCCGAAAGTAAACGCCTAATACTTTACAACAAAATGGCGTTCGGATACCCCCTATCGTATCGGCACCGAAAACAAACCCGAACCGCACACTCGCGTCGAACCAGACGCATCAAAATTACAACCTGAACAACGATCCACTGCAATATTTGGATATATTTACCTTGTGCGTTGCGTTCGAACGCCTTAGATGCGTGTCGATACGAGACGGAAAAAAAACACCCCAAAAGCGTACCTGTCAGATGGAACCACCACTGATCACCCACCACTTGTACAAGGGTTTATTTCGAAAGCGGTTCTATTTCGCGGCGGTCGTCATTTGCGCGGCTCGCGCGTTAAACATGACGCTCCGTACGTGCTTCGGTCATCGTTTCGGGCCGTTTTTTAATGTTTTTAAGGCGGTATTTTTTTGACAGTTCTCTGATTTAGTTAACAAGAATCGCCGCCGTACATCTGCCAAGCGACGCACATAAGCTGAACTAGAAGGGGATAGAATCGACGTGCGTCGCGATGTATACGAGGGAAGCGGTGCGCCGGTCGCGTAGAGAGGGGCGTAGTGGGGATAGACGTCGTCGTCGTCGTCGGTCCACGTCGACGTTCTCTCGTGTATATTGTACAGCGCAGCCAACTCCGACATGTTACCGAATAGCACCTTTGCAATACAGAACGCGGTTCCCTGGATTAAAACAGAATTTCCTACTATCCAACAGTAAAAAGCGAGGGAAATGTAAACATGCGAAAGTGCAAAAATGAAATAAGGAAATTAAGATCGATATACGATGACTACTGACACTACTACACAGGGCCCCATAATAGGTTCCATATTACGTCCGTTGTTTTCTATTTACGTGGCACATATGTTCTTTTTCCATAATTTCATATGCAATCTCCATCTCTGCGCTGATGATTCACAGTTGTACAGATCCTTCTCCACTGATGAAGTTCATGGTATTCTTGATGATATCAACCGTGATCTCAACAATCTGTATACTATTGTCGAATATACTTCCCAACATCAGACTTGCAATTAATATCACGCCCCTGAAATTTCAAAGTAATGTAAAAAATCTAGGTCTCTTTGTAGATAATGATCTTAAGTTTAAACATTATGTCAGTACTTGTATTAGACGCACTTACTGCAATTTAAAATTAATTTATCCCCACCGGCATACCCTTGACGTTTCCATTAAAAAGCTGCTATGTGATTCCTCGGTGTTATAACATTTTAATTACTGTGACGTTGTTTATGGTAATTGTCTAGATCAGCTCGACTCACGCAGAATTCAGGTGGTACAGAACGCAAGCATCAGACTAATTTATTGAATAAGACAGCGTCCCACAAACTTAGGGATGCTGGATGGTTAAATATGATAACACGAAGACAGTTACACTTGTCGTGTTTTATTTATAATATTTTAAATAATGGTGTTTCGCCTTATTTATCAAAAAGAATGAGGTATCGTAGCGATGTGCACAATCTTAACGTCCACAGGAGGGACCTTATCGATATACTTAGGCATCATACGCGGCAATTTGGGAAAGGTTTTGGCTACGCATCTGCACGACTATATAAATCGCTTCCCCTAGATGTCTAGGAATTAGCAATTAATGCCTTTAGACGTGCTATTTATTATAAAGTACTGAATGAGCAACTTTGCGGCAAGTTGGTTGTGAACAAATTAGTTTCTTTATTTCTTCTTTGATCTTCGGTCATCATTAATAACAGGAAACCTGGTGGTCTACTAAGTTTAATTAAATTGTCTACATTTGGCAAATATAGCTTACGCTTGTTGTTTCTTTTTCTTGTTTTTGTATTTACTACTTTATTTGCCAATAAAATATTACTATTATCCTTAAAACTATACAAGGTTTGATGTTTAAATATAATCTTAAACCCATCTAACGACGTTTAACGATAGCAACTGCCAAATGGTGTAGACTTGTAATCAACCAGTCTTATAGGTATTACTAAACGTCAGCAAATTTTCTATACAAGCTGGGCCATGTTAAGCCAGGTAGGGGCCAATAGCACTTTAGGACATATGGGGGCCGCTCTTGAGGGAAGTTTTGGATCGATTAATATCGATCCAAAATTTCGGTTAATACCGAGACCAACAGAATTTTAGCTAGGATAATTTGTTATTCTTACCAGGTGTATACATAAGTTATTTCCGGCCTTTTGGTAAAAAGAAACACGTAATTTTCAAGGGGATTTTCTTTTCATTCAAAATATTGGCCATAGGCTTCTACACACTTCACCCATCTTTCAGGTAATTGGATGGAGCATGTTCACCATATGTTTCTACCAGCAAATTATGACTTTCAACGGCCTTTTTTTTATTAAATAAGCAAAGTAATGCGGGCCGCAAATGTTCTTTTTCAGGCACAAAACTCAACATGATCACTGAACGATAAAACAAGGACGCTAGTTTTTGGCGGACTCAACTTGTATGAGCTTGTAGTTTTATTATTTTAGAACAAATTAATACGCTGTGCACTTTTCTCTTAGTTAAACAGGAAAAAAACTTATGCATGGATCTGGTATATTTGAAAATGTACACACAGACGAGAACGTACTTAAAAAGTCTGTACGGATACATTAGTTGCCTTTCTTAATTTTTGATTGTCAAAATCATAAATGGCTTCTTCAAAACTATTCTCTTTAAATAGATCGCTCGCTATAAACATCAGAGACGAACTAATCAATCTGTCTTGAAGCATTATACTTCTCAATTCGCTTTTGATTCTTTTCAATCTTGCGAAGGATAGTTCTCCACTCAAAAAGATTCTAATAATTGTTATTACTACGTTTGAGAACACGTATTCGAAAATATCTTCTTTTAAAAGATGGTACAGTTCTGAAATACTTACAGCTTCTTTGCTATCACTATTCTGCGCATCTTTCAAACATTATGTTAGACAAATACATTTTATATCTAACTCTTTCGCACTTACATCATTGCAATAGACTTTAGGAAATTCTTTACGGTCGTGTTTCAACTTTTCGAAATTTGAACTTTTCAAGCGAGATAAGAAACCGAACCGTTTTGACTGGTATCACTGTATGATTCCATTATCTGTTGTATGGTAGATGCACGCGGTATCGATTATAGGAAACAACGTTTCAAGTTTGAATCTTTCTTTACCAGTTAGTTGCATAGATGACGCAGTACCCTCAAAGTATGTCATACGTAAGACTCTAGCTCTTATTCTTTGAGATTGGTCCTTGTAGTCAGCTTCTGGATTTTTCTCCTTAGCAAGCAATTCTAATTCATCAAAATTATCTCTGACAGTATCAAGAAAATTATTAAGCACGGTAACAAATTTATCCTAATGTAATGGACATTTATGGTTTCTTTCCGAAGTTTAAATACGAGGGCTGTGTTTTATGTCCGTTCGTGCCTGTAAACAGTCACGCGAATGATGAGAGACGTTGATACCCAGAGAAGGTAACTGCGCATCTCCCCCACTATCTGCCACTTGCAATGTCATTACGCCATTTTCAGCTGAGTTGCAGGCACGTAAACATTACTACTACAATTGATTCTCCAGTCAAGTGCGAGTTGCGTAGTGTAATTCGATTTCTTCAAGCAGCTGTTTTCTCTTCTCGCAATTTTACTAATTTTGCGTTGCTGCATTATTATGGCTTTATAATGAGTAATTAGCACCAAAACTGATCACCTAATGTAACATTTATAAGAAATGGACTATATTTTGTTTTATTTTAAATAAATATGTACACGCAAAATAGAAAAGAATGTTAGGCAGTGTTTCCCATATCTTTTTGTATAGAAAGCATCCCTGTACAATTGTAAGTTAAACACTAAAACACTCAAAATAATTACATCCATTTATAGTTTTATATAATTGCAAGGTTATAAGACAAATATAGCGTATAGTTCTTTCTGTGAGAGTTGAATGTGTATATAGAGCCGACTGGGAATATTAAAATCCGCTCTTTGCATTCTAAATCAAAGCCTTTGGCTTGGTTGCTTTCGTTTGTCTGACATTCTTGTAAAAAAACAAATAAATGGAGAATTACTTTCGTTTACATCAGTCAGTACGTAGTCCTGCCATAAGTTCTGTCCCTAATTTTGTTGCGTTACGGGCATGTTTGCAAGTATCGACAGGTTGTTGTTTTATGACGTAGTTATAATTGAGCATGCGTTCCATGAAAAGGAAATCAATTTGTATCGATATGTTGGGCAGTAAACATGGAATGGGTTGAAAAAGAAAACCGCATCGCCATTATTGAGTTTCAACTTATTAAAGCCGCTAAAAATATTCAAGAATTAATTTATCGGGCAGTGAAACGATACATTGAAATCTGCTCTCTCAATGACAGAGCAAGAAGTGGTCGGGCATGCAGAATTAGGATCCCAGTAGTCGTAAAAGTTGTTGCTATAAGAATTCGCAGAAATTCGCTCCAAAAACAGAAAATTATGGTCCGTGAGATGAAAATAACTCCTAGAGCAATGTCCCGCATTATTAAACATAACTTGGGTCTTGGTGCTTATTGGAGAACTACGGGACAGCGATCGACGACAGCTCTACGTAAGATCAGAGAAACTAGATCAAAAGCGTTAGTTCAGCGATACGCAAACGGAATGCATCGGCAAATCCTTTTCACTGATGAAAAGATTTTCACTGAAGAACAAAAATTTAATCGGCAAAATGATAGAGTGTATGCTCGCACTTCCAAGGAAGCTACAGAAAAAATTGGGAACGTATAAAGAGAACAAAAAGTAGTAAAGCCACTGAATAACTCCTTATTCGCAGGAAAGCAGTGGGTCTTCCAGTAAGATTCCGCACCGGCCCACAGGGCAAAGTCCACGCAACGTTGGTTAGAGAAGAATTTGCCCGAATTCATCGCTGCTGAAAATTGGCCCTTGGGAACACCAGATCTCAATCCGTTGGACTATCGCCTGTGGAATGCTTTAGTGGAGAAGGCCTGCTTCGAAACCCTCCCGGGATATCGAATCACTAAAAGCAGATTTGGTAAAACCAGCGACTTCAATACCTCTAATAGTGGTTCATGAGGCGATTGACATAGAATAGGCAATAACTACCAATAGCTTTATTTCCCTTAAGAACTTGTGACAAGACTATGTACTCTAGCTTGACCATGAAACTGATTTTAATTAAGTTGCGCTAAAAGTTTTGCTAAACTCGTCATAACAATCCCCTACTATTACTAATATTGTATAACAGGTGAATATCCAAAATTAACCAAAGGTAATCATAGTGCAGCAAACCAAAAACTAAAATAAAAATTCTATAAATAGAACTAAAACAAATATCAACGAAAATGCCCATTTAGACAAAAAAGTCATATTTACATGGAATTTTAACGCCCCTCTTGATATTTTTTCCATAACACGGGAAGCGAAGTATAACACTTTTATTGTAGAATCCCCTCTATTTCTATCAAATCACACTACTTCCACCCTGTTTCACTGTAGGAATCACACACTAATGACTCATTTTTTCTCAATGATTGACATTACTAGAGGAGGTATGTCATCATTTGTAGTTTCGATCCAAATATTAAAAGTAAACCACAAAAATATCTAAGCAGTTCAAATACTTTATATATAGCAAACATGTTGTTATCAACTGTTAACTCATTTGCACCCATTTAGAATTGTTATTCTGCACTGTCAGAAGGTGTTATATTTTACGTTTTTCATTTTTTATTGCTTAAATCAATTGCTTTTTAGAACTAAATCATACCAAAGCCATTGAGTACACAATCAAAAGAGCAAATTGTTTCACTGATCACGTATTTTAGAATAGAACACGATAACAATAGACCGTTGTTGCCGCTAACTTCGGTGCGAAAGGAAACGTATTATTATTTATCATTCAACTTGTTAACCCCTTCTTATTTTAAGAGAATAGCGAGTATGAAATTCTACAATGCCTTACGAATAATAATAATCATTATAGCACTGCCACATTTAATATTCAATCATTGAAGTTAGTTCAGCAACATAAACCGTCACTTATGCAGAAAATTTATTTTATCGTACAACACAAGAATAATAATTTCCATAGAAATAAGTATCAAAGCATTTATTTTAAAATGTAACATGCAACATTTTTGCAATGCTAATTTACAATAACCCGATTGATAATAAGTCATAAGGGCATAGGAAATCTTCAGAATTTATAATAATAATATCAATTTGTTGTCCAACAGAACCCAGAAAGAACCCAATTACAGAACAAAAACAGGGAATTATATTTAGTCTACAATCAACATATAACGCAGGGTAATATAAGATACATATAATCTCTGTAATATACAAAATCAATGCACTAAACTAGAATCACACAAACGAAAGGTACTTATTGACTTATTGACACATAACATCCACAAGCGAGTGCATCAAAACATTGGTCCTAGTAGTAGGCAAAAAACAGCAAAACTGAAAGGCCTGCCAACTAGGAAACGTTAAAATAAACCTTTGCGGTGAAATACTATGCTATCGTTTAATAGCTTAGCAAATAGGACACTCTATTTTCCTCTTCTAATTGACAACTACTGCAAATCAAGTTGTTCCATAATGTTATTAGAACTGATACCACGTACAAGGTAAACACCTGTTATTTTAAAAGCAACGAACTTCAAAAATCTTCATTGAATTTCTTTCATACTCTGCGAATAAATTGTAAACAAAATTAAGCTAGAATATCCACGTTTTCTAACATTAAGCATTATATGCAGCAATTTAATTGTAGCAGCGTCCGTGAACTCCTTAATTATAAAACCCAAAGGTTTAGAATGCCGATATACTATCTGTTAAGATTCAACTTAAATTGATTGCGCTAACACCAATCAACCACCAAGTCCAAGTTGCGCTAGAGAAGAACAGAGTCATCCATACCACTGTTAATAGAGTAAATTTTTAGGTCAGCTGCATAAGCTACTACGGGTCAAGATAATGTGTCCTGCCTGTAAATCATACATATATAGCAAGAACAGTAATGGTCCAACGTTAGAACCTTGAGGCACAATAGATAATATATTATGATAAACCGTTATATACATAGCTCATTCTATTTTTCAGAGAAGAAACCATGATCAGCAGTAGTGATGGAGAAACGCCAAAGTTATTAAGGTTTTGAATTTATAACAGTATAGAAATATATTAGGTCGCAGAGCGCTTGCTCATAAATTTTGTAAAAATTAGAAAGAATTGAGATTGGTAGATAATGACGCAATTGGTCTTTCATTTAATAGGGAATATGTTTGTACTTAAAATAAGATTTATTAACGTTGTCAATAGTCCAACTAATACAGAACGGCAATACTTAATTACAGAATTATCTTAATCATCTCTCGTAAAAGCATTTAAGTACAAGCTGGGAACTGAAATTATTAACTCCTGAAGATTCTCAAGTACATCAACACCATTGTACATAATACCCCGTGTTAGGTCTCTTTTGATCAGTAATAAAATTAAAGAGCGGAAATTAATTTGATATTTGTAATGTATTCTGGCGATATTCGATGTGCTGCAGCACCTATTTTATTTTTCAGCTGCTCTACAATTTTTAGAGCACCATTAAACATGATTGAATTAAGTAACCTCAAAAGAAATAGTCGTTAGAAAATCATCTCAGTAACCTCAGTATTATAATAATACAGCCTATCACTCGTTGCTGAAACACACGTTCCAAAAAACTTCTGATGTTTTGTGCGCCAGGAGCCAGTGCACCATCCGTCTGGTGCTAGACTTCATCAAGATTGATATTCATTTCATTTACATGTGGTGTTATTCTTTCTTGAAGCAATTTCAGATATTTGGCCCAGTAACATTTCCATCGATAAGAATAGCCCCACAGTATGACTATTAATCAATCCAGCGAACCATTCAATGTCTGAGGCCGCTGCTCTCCTTCTACAAAAAGGATATAAATTCTCATGCTCCAGTATCACGAGGAAGTTTTCCAGTTTCAGGAAGTAGCTTCCTCATGCACGGAGAAACCTCCTTCATCTGTGAATACTATTTTTTGAGCAAAATATCGTCTTAGTGGATGTTCTCATCACTGTCTCGTAAAAAGTATTTCTTCATACTTGGTTGTTTTGGTAATGGAAACTTTTAAATTTTTCATTCTTAAGAAATTTATTTACTGAGCTTTTACTCACCTAAACCATCTCAGCAGATCTTTTTGTACTAAAAGCATTTTTCCCTTTCGGGCCACCAATTTCTTACTTCATAACTTCCATGAATATATGTTGTGGTCAATTTTTCTTTCCACAACATTTGCAACGTATCATGTGATATTAAACTTAGCCACAACTCTCAATATTGTTGTAAGGTTTGGGACAAGTCGATTAAGGTATGTAGCATGAAATAAGTCTAAAAGTCGTCTTAGATTAAGATTTAAACTACTATATTATTTATATAACTGAACTTTTTTTCAGGTTCACATTACAACGAGTTCTAGTTTTCCGAGTTTCGAGGAATGAATATGAAATGTAATGTTGCTTCTTCAAATAAACGCTTTGATGCATTACTATCACAAATAAATTCTCCGTATTTGAAGCTGTTGGGAAGTATTGTCACACTTTATTACATCTTCTCCTTCGTGCCATTGCATATCTGATCGAAGGGGGCATGGCGAAAGCATATGCTAATAATGTAAACATGGCAGGTCAAAAAAAGGTTTTTTAAAGTTTATGAAGAAATAATTCAGGAATGGTGGCACAGAGATGTTGGAAGGGTTTTTGGAAGAGATGATATCGAAGCACTAATATTTACAGTTACTACATCGTCAAATAACACCGAATATAAAGATGAAAATTCTGGAAGATTGAATATTTGCTTGTATAGTATTCTACATACGTAATTATTTAATTCATTATACAGTTTATGCCTATACCTGTCCATGAAATAAACTACTATTGTTACTATTATATTCCCTCTCTCTTTTTGTTATTTCTTTCTATGTATCTATTAGCGTTAATGCCTTTATTTGCAAAAAGGAAAACGTAAGAAATATAACCTCTATAATACATAAATTCTTGCATTCATATTTGACAAATATTGTAACCTAGAAAGGATTTCAGTAAAAGTTATTATTGGTCAGAAATTTAGCAACATCTCATACTAACGTTGACAATGTATCTCATCTATTAAGGTATCAGAACTAAACCATTTCTTTAATCGCCGTGCGACTTTCATTTGATAAATATCGGCATTATGTCTGAAATACTTTAATGTACACAAATATTCTAAAAATATTAAAAATAAAAAGACAAAAAACCTTTATTATACCTAAAATGTCTACATACGTACATATACCATACACACTTATAGATGTTAAAATTAAATTTTAAATTAAAATGAGTCTGTAACATTTTCTGTTGCTACGATGCGACGTATTCTAGTTGAGATAAAATGAAGTATGAATCGTTGGCATTTTTATTACAAGAATTATTTAATTCTAGCAAATATACAGCAACATCCACAGCACGAACTATTTTAATTAAACTTTGGTGGAATTTAACATTAAGTTATATCGTTTCCGCTTAGGATCTGTATTAAATTTACAATATTTTGGGTACCATATTTTTAAATTTTGCAAATATTTCTTTGAAGTCTTCTAAAATCGCAATAAAATTTTACAACATGGTAACATACTTGAAATCGTTCATTACTACAAAAATACATTCAGTTCCTTTTTAGAATGCATGCTAATTTTTGTATATATATACTTGGATGGAACTAATTTTGAATATTCTCGGTAATGTTAACTGTTTCCGAAACGCACATATAAGAAACATTTTTTAACGCCCTATGGTTAAATAGTCGCAGCATTTTTCACACGTGGACATATTTTCACACGATTCAAGGTTTTCCAATTCTATTATTTGAAATAAAGTAAATAAAACTAAACATATATGCAATTGTTATAGGCATTACATAAAAGATAGTAATAAACTCTCTTGTTACATTTTCGGACATGTATACCAATTGTTACTTTCGCTACTTCTCTTGTAACAATCTTACATACTTACTATAATGCATATAATTTGACTTTATCGGTATTAATAACACTTCTAAAATGCCTAGAAAACAATACCATAATAAAGCTGCTAAATACAACTAACCATAGAATTGGTGAAATCATTCACGAGAAAGACAATGTGAGGAGACAGAAAACCGTGACACGCAGGCATATTTCTGCCTACCCGGCGTTATCAGCGTGGTTTCGGGGGATTTTTTGCTCAACACATTACAATTTCCTTTCTGTTACTATCACAAACTTATAGCTCAAATGAGTATTCTTGGCGCTAACCAGTGGCAAAAGAATAAAAAACTAGTCTGTCGACTTAAATACAGCTAGAACAAGCGGGTACAGTTTCCCAAATATTCTTCCTAGCAACATATTACTAAACCAGGGAAGACGCGCACCATCAGTGCATAGGGTAACTTCACATGTGAATGGCTTATCAGGCTTAACGTGACCTATTAAGAATTCACTTAAAATGCCTAGAAAGGAATACCTAACATAGGTGAACGGTGAACGATTGATAAATTCGAAGTACCAGAAATCTTCTTTCTTTAACTACTCCATCGGAGTGGAACTCGCCCGAACGTCCGGCTACTCAATTCACCTTCGGCTCGAGCGAATTTTCTTCTTAACGCAGTTGGTTTGGCGTTGTTTCCCATCTTGAAGTAACTCACCCAAGCTTCTAACTACTCGATCCACCTTCGGTTCCAGTGAATTGTGTCTTCGACGGGGTGCAAATGTAGTCTCAGCCTTGTCTGGATGCCAATTACCCGAGCTTCCAGACACTATCCACCTTCAATTCAAGTGAATCTGCATCTTCGACGAAGTGTGAGGGTTCCATTTCTAGATGGTGATTAGCAGGCTGGGTGCTCTGCTGTCAGTCCTGGTGGTCCACGACGAGTGACCGTCGACGAGGGTACCTCTACGGAATCCTGGGTCGTAATCCTGAGACGCCAACAGGGGGTGGGTTCCAGTTGTCCACCACTCGGTCGAAGATTCGGGTTACTATTCTTCGGATGAAGTCCATGAGTGGCTCCACGAACGAGAGAGCGTTAAGGGCCATCCCCAGTATCCGGTTCTGAAACGCCTGGAGTTTGTTGATATGGAAGGTCGCAGCAGTTGCCCATACGGCCGATACGCACATACGTTACTATGGGTCTAACAACGGTTTTGTACATCTGTATCTTACGCGAGGGATCTTGCTTGCCACGCCAGATCAATAATGGATAGAGGGTTCTAGACATTTGACGTCCGCAATCGAGGACGCGATGTACGTGAGCTCCCCAGTTCACTCAGAAATCGAGCCCCCACTCGCAGTTGGCGAAAGATGGAGCACTCACTGAGTACGACAACGGGCATCACTATCATTGTTCTGCCGGCCATGTATTGCTTCTTACAGCCTATCTATTGGAATATACTATATAACGGTTCTCCAACCCGATGGTAGTCGTTGCGCGTCGTCTCTTATTGAGGTTCTTTGGGCGACTATGTATCTCTATGGGTTCTCGTATAATCATTGTCGGAAGATATTGGCTCCTTCGAATATCTTCGAACATTAATTTCATAAATAATTTAATTGATAATGGAAATTTGTATTAATATTAAAGTATCGTGTCTGCCTAGGTACCATGTATATCTGCAGTCACTATTACATCTAGGTATTAAATTTGCCATTTTAAACTTAACAACTTATATAGCGATTTAAATAGCGGTCTAGCGAACTAGAACTGCAGGTTCAAATCCTACCGGAAACACAAAAAAACAATTAAATTTAACGTTTATAATAGCAAGAGAATTGAATTATCTATTAAAAATCAATGAGGATTATTCTAAATAAATATAAAATTAATAAGATGGGCTTATTTGTGGATTTTGTATATAGTCGGACGTCTTATAATTACTATATTGTCGCTTGCTTTGCTTTGCTGAGTATGGGCACAATTGAACCGACGCGCAAATATTATATACTGTGCATATATGGGCTGTACACATATGTACTTATAACCACGAATATCGCTAATAATGTGAAAGAAACATAGAATGGATGGAGCAGAAATACCTTTGTCGGACGTTATTAGCGGTAAAACAGAATTTTCGGCAATGTTACGTTAGCTACGTTAGAATCACTGCACACAAAATATGTAAAACGCGTTAACCATCTTCCTTAAAAATCTTTCCGCCTATCCTATTTTAAAAAATTACATATAAGTATGGTCATATCTAGAGACAGGATTATTTGCAAATATTTTATTTTCTGTATATCTTTAATTATAGTCTATATGTAGACGTATTACAGTAATTGAAGTTAATTAGCGCTAATTAGTGATTGCATATTTAGGCATTTCTATACATACTTTTACAAAAGTTCCATGTATTGCATATTTAGGCTTTTTCTTGTCCTTTCTATTAGTGAAAATTCCTAGTAATTCCTAATGTAGATCGGCAACGAACAATTCTCAGAACGATAAATCTTTTACATTGGTTTCTCTTATAGTTTCTTCCAAGAAGTGCATGTGTTTAATGTCGCCTAGTAGAAGGGATGTGGTAAATACGTTTTATTATTATTATCTGACAAATAAACTATTCATTCATTGGATATCTTTGAGCGAAACAGCATGTAATTGTGTTACGTTTTTAAATACTGTGCGTACATACAATGAGTATAGCGAACAAAATTTCTTTATAGATTAAGTCCTATCCTGAACTGGTAAAGGATGGCGACAAAATATTTTCTCGAGCCTGCAGTAAACTGGTAAGTCTAATTTTACTAGAAGCTTTACAATTGTTTTTAAATTCTTTAACTTTTAATATAAAATAACAATTGTTGTTGTAGCTGTCTTGTGAGAGAAAATACTTGATTGATCAACACGCTAAAACTCCATCACGTATTGGAAAATGTGAAAAACTAAAGCGATCCTCATGTGTGCAGCAATCTATATATCAATGTGTAACATCAACTTCACGAAACTCAGAACAAGAAGAATATAATACGGATATGTGTAGCGCATTAATTTCATCTAACATACCATTAGCAAGATTAAACAATATTAATTTTCAAACAAATTTCTTTTTACCTGGAAGTATACCTTGTGAAAAAATTTTACTAATGTTGTCCGACGTTGCACCGTACATGATAAAAGCCGCGCAAAATTATGTCACATCTTGTTACCAGCACACAATGACAGAATTTCAACAACTGGTAGGGAATAATTTTATTTATATCATGGTAGATGAAAGTACGGATAAGTGTGGCCGTTGTATTGCCCACTTATTAACATATTGTAGGTAAATCATATTTAATTTATTGTAAAAGATAAATAATGAAAGAAAGTTTATCAAATTTCTTTTTACCTGGAAGTATACCTTATGAAAAATTTGACTAATGTTGTCCGACGCTGCACCATACATGATAAAAGCCGCGCAAAATATAAAAATTTTTTATAGTAATATTATTCATACCACTTGTTTACCTCATGGGTTCAATCGTGTAGCCGAAGACATTAGGAATCAATTTCCTTTGATTAATGATTTAATTAGCAATGTCAAAAAAGTATTTTTAAAAGTACCCTTACGAATCCAATTTTATAAGGAGCGACTTCTCTGTGTTAAGTTGCCTCCTGAACTGATTATTACGAGATGGGGTACATGGTTAGACGCTGCAATTTTTTATGCCGATAATTTTGAAGGAATAACAAATGTAATTCTTAAAATCACTGCTGACTGCATTGCTCTAAAAAACTGAAAAAAGATAGTAACATCAACAGAATTGCTAGATACTGCTTTTGTATATTAAGTCAAATTATAGCTTGGTTTCAAGTTCCATTCGTAAACTAAAACGCAAGGGATGTCGCTCTCGGAATCAGTCGAAATAGTAGACGAATTTGATATGCTATGTAAGAAGTTTATGGGTACAATAAGTAATTCTATATACGATAAATTAAAAAAGGTGATAAATGAAAATGCGGGGTACTTGAAATTGAAAAAGGTTAACAAAATTTTGGAAGGTGAAACAGTAAACGATTTCGACTTTAATTTTAGTTTAGAATTTAGTTAAGAAATGCACCAATTACGCCTGTGGATGTTGAAAGATGCTTTTCTATTTCGAAACATATGTATTCTGATAGAAGTAATACTTTCTTTTACACAATTTTGAAAAACATTTAATTATAAATTGGTTTAGAAATATATTGTAAAAAAAAATTGTGCAGTAAAGTTAATGTTTAAATTTCTGCTCTTATTTATTTTAGGTAAAAATTTTGTATATTCCCGCAATTTTTTTACATATATGCCCCAGGTCTATGTATATTTTCTCAAAAATCGATGCATATATATGCGCATATATTCCAGTTTTTCTTTGCATATAATCCGATCTCTAATCATATCTAACATAACCTAATCCACTAACATGTTTCATGCAATATTAGCTGCGTCACCTACAACACTAAACATCTGTATCACGTATATAAACTCTTGCCTCAGGAATTCTTTGTTCAAGTAAACCGATTTTTAAGAAAATCGTTTACTGACTGCAAGATAACTTATAGTTAATATAATTTCTTTTAAATAATATAACATAGAAGAAGTTGTTGGATTAATGGAAAAATATAGAAATCCTTTCTGTCCGTATATGTTCCAATTTAATTTTTACTAAGTCTCTTAAAACCTTAGACCCTAATCTTAGATTTAAGTTACGGGTTAATAATTGCGTTTGATGCAAAATTAAAAAGAGACTTGCCAGAAAATACCAGGCAAAATGCAGTAACGAAAGCCATTAGGAGGTTGTATTAAATGATAACCGTAAGACCACCAGAATTGTTTGGCTGCTAAGAATTGGTAATGAATACAATGAGAACAAATTAAAGATGTGTAATAAAGACTTGTAAGAAAAATCTGTGATGGCAATTAACAAAATTATTAAACAAGGAAACTTATAAAGCAACTTCAACCCTTTCAACAATCGTATAAATGCAATGTAGCAAGTCAGGCGATTTTGCAAAAATTGATAAAACCGAATTTCGTGCAGTAAGAAAACAGTTCTGGATGGCTGGCAAAACGACTACTGAAATTCGAAATATTTTGCTAGAGGTTCATGGCGACGTCCGTAAGAGTGTTTTGTGTCGCAAGTCAGACGGTTTCGCAAAAATGAATAAAATCGAATTTCGTACAGTGAGAAAGCACTTCTGGATAGCTGAGAAAACAGCTACGGAAACTCGAAACATTTTGCTAGAAGTTCATGGCGGATATACTCTATCATTTTTGACCATCAGCTTCTAGGTGAGAGAGTTCAAACGTAGCCGCACAAGCACAAGTGCCGAACCACGCAATGGACACTCAAAAACCGCTACTAACTATGAAATGGTCGACAAGATTCATGGCGTTGTGTTAGTCTATCGCCGATTGAAACAAAAAGAGATAGCAGAGACAACAAGCATCTCAGGAGAACGTGTTGGTCATATCCTACACGAAACTTTGGATATGAAAAAGCTTACAGCGCGATGGGTACCGTGTTTACTCACACTGAAGCAAAAACGAAATCGGGTGACCGTTTCGGATGAGTGTCTGGCCAAGATCCAACGCAATCTAAGGGATTTCTTCATGCGTTTCTTAACCGTGGATGAGACTTGGATCCACCACTACATACAGGAGACCGAGGAACAGTCGAAGCAGTGGACTTCTCCAGGCGAATCGGATTAACACTGGGCAATACTAGAGCAACTTATTGACCCGATTCGATGCGGTATTGAAGGAGAAACGGCCTCGTTTGCAGCGGAAAAAGGTGCTATTCCACCAGAACAATGCACCGGCTCGTTCATCCCGCATGGTCGTGTCCAAATTGAATAAGTTGAATTACGAATTAGTCTGTATATTCACCAGACCTAGCCTCCAGCGACGTTTTTCCTATTCCTAAACCTGAAAAAAATCACTGGGAGGAAAGAGATTTGCCTCAAATGAGGAGGTCGTCGCCGCTACAGACGGCTATTTTGCAGACCTCGAAACATTGTACTTTTCCGACGGCTTGAAGAGACTGGAGCGACGTATTCATCTTCGAGGAGACTACATCGAAAAATATAAATAGTGTGTTTTCCTTGTCGATTCCGGAAACATTTCAAGTCGCCCTCGTAGTTCAATATAATCGCTTTTCCTATATACATTGACCAATTACGAAATAAAAACATATTACATACATATACATATTACATTCACCCTTGGCTACGTTCGCTTTAATATTTTGTCGTAGAATCGCAGAAGTACAGTAAAATAAGACGGCTACCGCGCTCATCTAATCAAACCGAAACCCTTCCCGGAAGTAACGAGTAAAAAGAAACGAAAACGAAAGAGAAGCATGACGATCGCAAAATTTTTAATTAACGGCACGTCTACGACGCACGTCTATTCTTCGATCAAACGGCGATGTGCAATCGGACGACGTAAGCGGAGGCCGACGCGTCGCTTCGACGGCGCCTGCCCCTCATCAGCGCGCTCTAGCGATCTTCCGTCGAAGCGAGGTCACAATGGCAGCGCGCGCTATACCATAGTCAATATGCGTCGCGTTTGCGCCTTGGGACCGGTACATCCACCGAAAAAAGTCGGTTTGTTATTATTTAGTACATGATGCAGGCCTGTATTACCGTAGTGTAAGCGGATGCGGTGGTCGGCATAAACAAAAAGGGGTGTGAGAATTGAAGACACGGATATGTATGTACGCTGGACAGGATCGTCTACACCTGTACGCTTAAACACTCTCTTTGAAAATTGAAATTTTGATTTTCATTTAATAGTTAACCAAAACAAAAGTTTCGAGTAAAATGCGAAGTCACGACAGAAAAGATCTGATCTTTACGTTGTTCAAGAATCTTTTGTATAATTTAAACTATTTACAGCGTAATAAATCAATCGGAATATCCTGCTTTTATGGCAATAGCCCACGATTCATCATATATCATTAAATGATGTGATACACGGATACAATTCAACACTTGGGCAACAAACAAGTAACGGTACAGCGTTAAAAACTCGTTTGAATTAAACGACAAAATTCCAGCTCTCCACAATGCTAAACAATTATCTTTCGATGTCAAAAATGTGGTCCTTACTAGCGTCCTTCCCCTCACGAAACAGTTAGGTTAATTAAATTAATTAGAAATGATACCAACCTCTTTCATTATTTCAGTTCAGACTTTCTCAAAGTTTTCAATTATTTTCAATTGAATAGTAAACTATACACTTGTAATCAGGATCTTATAATGGGCTATCCACCTTCAGCACACCAATATTAGAGATCTTTATGAATAATTTAGAATTTTTTAAAAAGCCGCCAGTTCACCAACATTTAAAGTAGTTTACTTTTTAGCAATGCCTTAAAAACAGTCTACTATTGCAAATAATATGCCAACCAATATTTAATATATATATATTGAATGTTAGAATATACAGTGTTTGGTGTATGTTCAACTGAGCGGGTAAATAAATAATAAAATATAAGCGAAAGAGTATTATATCAATGCAATACATGCTTATCGCTATGTTTTAAGGTACATATCCGTAGATGTTTTCCGAAACATTTTGCCACTGAATATTCAAAGTATTCTAATCTTTCATTGATTCCATTCTTACATACATTTACCTAACCTTAAAGTTAATGGATGCTATTAAATAAATAAATAAATGAATACAGTTTTTTCCATATGCGAGATGACCCAATTTTAAAATATAAGCAAACCAGGGTGGATAGTGATGACATTCACATGAATATGATTTTGCTACCAACAACATTGTTAAGGCGTAGGTACATCAATTTGTAAAAAGAAATAACTCATAGCAGTTCCCAATTACGACACGCCCTTATAGTTTTTACCTTCACTTATTTGTAGGAGAAACGCAATAGATAAGTATCAATAATTGGTATTCATCGTGCCATCGTAGCATCATTTTGGAATTATAAAAGAATACAATACCTATTGCAATTTATACTGAATGATGTAGTCCTTACAAGTCGGAAATTCCTGTAATAATGTTCGCAGCACTTGAACAAACACGAACAACTGCAACAGAATCTGTAATTTTTCCATGACAACTTAGCAAATACTATTTAACAGTACGACACGAAAATTAATGTGCAGTGAAGAAAATCTAAGCTTCATTAAAAATTCGACTTTCTTTTATCAAAAACGAGTGTTTAATAAAATGTAATAATTACGAGGGCTGCATTTTTAGTTTCCATTCGCGCCTGAAATAATAAGCACTTACTTATACATTATACTTTATGTAACAATATAAAATACTCATCTACCTAAACAATGTTGCAACGGGTTTAGCTTGGTTAAACATTTGCAGAATTAAGTTCAACAAGCGATATTTATCGCAATGAAGGCTTCTATATAAAGGAAACGACCGTTCGACCTCTAGTAATGATAATTAAAATAATCTTTACAATTATGTAACGAATTTTTAAACGTAGAAATGATAAGTATTTGTTACTATGTAGTAGAATGTCCTCCGTTAATAAACTACCCATGGTTTTCTGCCAATAAGATTTGGCAGCTCTATATATTGGAATAAAGTTGTGTATAACTAGCGATGTTGCTACTTTAGTACAATATATGTATGAAATTTGTGCCACTAGTATTATACAAACAACCCACACAATGAAGAATTAATATCTACATCTTTTCCCACCTTCCAATACACATACATAAATTGAAAAACATCATTAGCTTTCAAAAATTGACATCTAAAGGGCATGCAATATTAAGTTACAATCAATTACATGAAGCAAAGTATATTCTATATTTCGGATACGTAGTTATGTCTTCCAAGTGCATCTTCCGAGAAAAAATACTATATACAAGGTGTCCCAAAAGTCCTCTTTAAAATAAATAATAATAATAGATATTTGACCAACAATTACTCAAATAACAGGACATAAATGTACGTACATAATATACAAATTTATAAACTATGAATTATCCAGTAAATTAACACTAATCCAAACTATCATATTTGATAGTTCGGTTGTTCAGTAGGATAGTTGTTGTTACCATGTGCCGAGCAGCAAACTTACATTAAGATGATAAATATATCATTACAACAGGTGATCCTTGCAGTATATTAGTCCTAGAGAAGGAAAGCAACAAAGTGGAAGGAGCAAAAGAAAATTCTAGGTGTGTAGAAATCTAACCAGGAAAAATGGTAAAGGGAACCAATCCATCTATTACACAGCTTCTATATAAATCTCGCACCGTACATTTCGCGGCGGCGACTTACATGCAGACCCAGTAAAAGATCATAATCCTCCCCACGCTGGGGACAGATTCCACTTTGTTTAAAGGAAAGGTATTTTAGAAACCGTCGCTGTACTTTCTCTATGTTAAGTTGTAAATATACGTAGCATGGAGACCAAGCTTGCGAAGTATATTTCAGTTTGCTGATCACAAAGCTGAAATAAAGTTTCTGCAGATGCAGCAAGTTATGAAAATGTTTACGGCAGCACATGCCAAATCCTAAGCTTCTTGATTTCATAGTACAAAAGTGAATATATATCCCAAGATCCTTAATACGCTCAACATTCGTCAAGACCTTACTTCCTAAAGGCTGCTAGTTTTACGGTTGTATGAAATGTACCACCATTTTCTAATATTAAGATTCGAATTAAATTCGTTACAGCAATTGGTTATAATTTGTAAATTCTGGTATATATGTATTAAATAATCCCAATTCCTGATGCAGGAGTAAATGTTCAAGTCATCTCCATATGTGAGTACAGAATATGTTAACGAGGAAAGTAAGTCATTAATATAGAGTACGAATAACAGCGGTCGTAAATTTGAGCCTTGAGACATACCAGATGATTAAAAAAACATAATTGGTTCTATCTATCAAAGGAATGTAGCAGTTTAAGTAAATCAGAACTAAGTCGGAAGGCTGAAAGTTTTATAAGTAAAACTACATGATTAATGGTGTCAAATGCGCGGCTAAAGCCGGTGTAAATCACTTCAACTTGACACCGGCCATCTAGTATTTGACAAATGGACTGCGCTAGCGTGACTAGATTAGTTACAGTTGAAAGTTAATACAGTAATACAAAGTTATAAGAAGACTATAATAAAATAATGACAAGATTTAATGAAAAAATGTTTATTTTTTGTTGAAGTACGGGCTCTAGGAAATTATTTCTTAAAAAATTATGTCTTCTAGATGTGTTCTGCTGACACTCTTCCAAACGTGAGGCTAAATTTTCGAGAACTGCTCGGTAGATATTCTCCGTAATAGCCGCCATTTTTCTTCGAATATTCTTTCGTAATTCATTCAGAGAGTGAAAACTGTTGCTATACATCTCTGATTTATAATGAAAAATCCATTGGTGTCAATTCGGGGCTACGTGCCGGTTAGTTTATATTACCACATCCGGATGTCTGGATATGAATTTTCCAGAGAAAATTTCACGAACAAGTGGTAAAGACACGTTAGACGTGTGAGATGTCGCTCCATTTTGTTGGAACCAAGTATTCCTATTAAAACCATTAAAATCTTGTAAGGCTGGCATAGAAAGTTGTTAATCATCTCCACATATCGCTCGGAATTTACGGTTACTGTACGATCTCTGTCATCTTCAAAACAGTGCGGGCCAATAATTCCTTACACCAACATTGCAATCCAATCAGTAACTTTTGACTAGTAAAGTGGTCTCTCATGCTACTGTTTTGGATTTGTTCAACTCCAATAACGGCAGTTCTATCAGTTTACATGGCCATTAAGGTGAAAATGCGCCTCATCTGAGAAGTTTTTGTAAAACTCACGCACACTTCGCTTCCGTAAAGCGCTCCATAACGATCAAATTTCCAAGGACAGAGCTAGCGGCAAAAACTTTTGGGACACCCGGTAGTTAATTTGTAACAAACATCGTTGAGTTACCCAGGAAACAGGATTAGATTTAAATCCCCGTTTATGCAAACTTCCGTTTTATTCATTTTTAAATGAATAACCATCATATCCGCTACTTGAGAAAAAAGAGATTACTAATATGTATACTTTATGTACACAGTGTATATAAGTCCGTAAATACCTTTATTTATTCAAGTTGTGCAACACGCATTATTAAATATTAACGCCCTGCTTTAGCAAGTTAATGTCGGCCATATTTATTATGCCTTTTTTATGATTATTGTGGCTCGTGCGGCTGTACGTCACTTTTATTACAAAATAAAAAAAGCTTGTCGTGTAGCATCAGCATGAATTACTTTGATATGAAAACACAAATACGTATAAACCATGTATGTGTTCGCATACGTTTATAAAGGTCAGTTGACAAATTAAATTTCGCTTTGTTACAAAATAGCAGCTTTTAATACATTTGACAAGGATTGTGGATATAGTGCCAGAGACGTTTCGTACACCCTTCCAGAACCTAATTTGGGCCACCTCTGTACAATTTCTGTTTGTCGTGATGGGGATAAAGATTGTTAACAAATGTACTCTATGATAGCCTCCAGAAATGTAAATAATCTAACTTTATTTTACTGAAAACGAACGTCAACTTAAATAGAACTAAAGTGCCGTCGAAATTAATAGCTCTTAAAATATTTAGCGGTTACAAAAAGTTACTCTAACAAGAATTACAGAAGAAATTCCAGTAGCTAAGCGGCAGTTTTAAGCATTTGAGGGGAAACAAGGTTTAAAAGAGAAGGCACTCTTCTTTGATTCGAAAATTGAGGATGCTGGTCAATTTTCAGCAAGTGAAAAGTGGTGCATTCAATGGAATTTATATGAATGTCCGGTGAAAAACTATCAGCAAGTATACTACCAATAAGCGAGTTGCTTCCCGTGAATGATTCAACCAGTATTATGAGTAGCTATATTCAGCAGCACTATTGCAAACTCAAACAAACTTACTATTATCGTAATGCAAAACACTACCATTTAAAAGAAAACTCAAAAATTCAAGATGCTGAACAGAACTCATTATGTACTTATCAGAACAAACGCTTATTTATTTTAAAATAGTCAAAGAACATTCTAATTATAGCATACGAAATTTTAAGATCATAAGTTGAACCTTTTAGACACTATAGCATCGTCTCCACACTTTCTACTGACCCTGTATATACGAAGTAGGCGCCAAAAATTCTCGGCCTGACAGACTTCTACAGGTTCAAGCGCGTTCAAACTCCTTTGGTTTTCAATTAGATACGAGGTAGCCGCCATAAATTCTCGGCCTGACTGGCTCAAGCGTGTTTAAACTCCGTCACGCCATCATGCACATACGCGAGATCTACGCTATAAATATGACGGTTCGAAAAGTAGGTAGTTTTTAGTACTCAGCCAACCATTGTGACTAGCGTATGAAAATGTCTGAAGTAACGAAAATTGAGTACCGGGCGGTCATTAAATTTTTAACAAAAAAAAGGCATACGCCTAATCACTCCTTCGTATTCCACTGTAAAAACATGGGCAAAATGTTTTCGTTTGGGACAAGAATCCCTGGAAGAGGCTGAACGGTCGACTCGACCAATTAAAGTGATAATGCCTCAACAAATTTCAGTTATTGAAGATTTAGTGCTAGAAGACCGCCGTTTGAAAGTGAAGGAATTAGCAGTGATAACAAACATATCCGAAACAAGTATTCACCGAATTCTCCATGACCATTTGGGTATGAATAAAATTAGTGCAAGATGGCCACGCGACCTCCTTCTGGTCTCCAACGTGAACTCCGAGTCGAATGTGCACGATCGTTTTTAAACATGCGTGAAGACGACCCAAAACCGATTTTGGAGTCCATTGTCACGGGGGATGAAACAATGGTTCTGTGTTATGATCCTCTATCGAAATGGAAGTCCATGGAATAGCGGCGACCTGATGAACCTCGTCCCAGAAAGGCGAAAGTCATTCGAAAAGGTAATGGCCACAATATTCTAGGGTTGTGAGGTCATTTTGCTAGTTGACTTTAAAGAGCGCAATACAACTGTGGACGGCACATATTATGCGTTTTTATTGCATAAATTAGGAGACAATATTTGTGCAAAACGTCATGGCAAATTGACAAAGAGTGTGCGATTATTATAGGACAATGTTCCCTACTGCCGCCGCTTCACAAGCTGCCGTCCGCAAATATGGCTCCTTGTAATTTTGTTTTAAAGAAAACCTTAGGGAACATCGTTTTAAGGACGACAGCGAGTTGCAAGCAGCTGTTATAGAATATTTTGACGGAACACTTGAGATTATTTTTACAAGGGTATCGAATTATTAATTAATCGTTGTAATAAATGTGTTGAAGTTAAGGGAGATTACTTTAGAAAATAAAATTTCTTATTTATGTAATAAAACATGTCTACGTTTTTACACATACTTTCTGTAAACAGATTCAACATTTCGGTTAACACCTCCATAAGCTACCGTCTAATATCCATTATTTAACCGTTCCTACATCGTAAATCATCCGCATTACATTGCGCCGAGTATTTAAATTTCATAACATAATATAAGCTACAACCGAACTATCAACATAGCAAGTTATAAATTCCGTGGCCATTATGACGCAAGGTCTCGCATGACAAGTGTTCCGTGTCATCTGTCACCGCGTGAAAGAGAAGAAAAAACACGCAATTACCTCCTAGTCCCTACCAGCTGGTACTGTTACTACGTAATAGTCCAGTTAGAGTATGACTTCATGTTGGAAAATGTCGCTGAATCGTTAGTATAATTTTCGTATATTTCACGTGAAATATTTGAGTTTATTTCCATTTTAATTGGTACATATTCCGGCCAAAGTTTTACACTTTAATAGCACCCACAGGCGATCCTAACTATTCTCTATTTTTCAATACGGACACCGGATACTAAATTCGTTAATATTTCCTTGGAAACTGGGGTAGTATTGATAGAGCAGCGTCCGCTGTACTCGTCGCAAGCATATTGGAATAATTACTTCAAAGATTTACTGATGCGAAAATAACCTTTATTTTTCATGTAAGGCATTATTTATCCATTCGATCAAAAGCAATTAATGACGCTCTATAAAAGAGAAAGCCCATGCTTACCCAATATAAATCATAAAAATGTGCACCAACGTCTAACAAGGAAACCCCGTAGATACCTATCTATTCAGACTTTATTTTACAGATTGTATCTAGTATAAAACCAATCGACTGTCATGAATTACACGGCCGAAATTTTTAGTTGTCTAAATACTTATTATTAGAGACCGGATTATATGTAAAATGCATATATTTTATTTTATTTATTTATATTTAACGTCTATTTGTAGATTAAAGTTAATTACTGCTAATTAACTTTAATCAGTGTAGCACACTTACATATAGACGTAAAATATAATAAATAAATAAACTGAAATATATACAAAGAAAAACTGGAATATATGCGCATAAATTCCAGCATATGCATATGCATCGATTTTTGAGAAAATATGCATAAACCTGAGACATATATGCAAAAAAATTGCGACAATATGCAAAAATTTTACATAAAATAAATAAGAGCAGAAATTTAAACATCAACTTTATTGCACAAAATTTTTTTACAATATATTTCTAAACCAATTTATAATTAAATGTTTTTCAAAATTGTGTAAAAGAAAGTTTTGTCCTGTATCAGAATACATATGCTTCGAAATAGAAAAGGCTCTTTCAACATCCACAGATGTAATTGGTGCATTTTTAACTTTGCAATACATTCTAAACTAAAATTAAAGTCGGAATCGTTTACTGTCTCACCTTCCAAAATTTTTTTAACTTTCTTCAATTTCAAATACCCTGCATTTTTATTCATCATTTTTTTAAATTTATCGTATTTACCGTATTTTTCGTAATTACCTATTGTACCCATAACCTTCTTATATAGCATATCAAATTCGTCTACTATTTCGACTGATTCCGAGAGCGATATCCTTCGCGTTTTTAGTTTACGGATGGATCGTGAAACAATGGTATAATTTGATTTAATATACAAAAGCAGTATATGTATGTAGCAATTCTGTTGATGTTACTATATTTTTACAGTTTCCTAGAGCAATGCAGTCAGCAGTGATTTCAAGAATTACATCTTTTATTCCTTCAAAACTATCGGCGTAAAAAATTGCAGCGTACAACCATGTAACCCATCTCGTAATAATCGATTCAGGAGGCAACTTAACACCGGGAAGTCGCTCCTTATAAAATTGGATTCGTAAAGGTGCTTTTAAAAATACTTTTTTGACATTGCTAATTAAATCATTAATCAAAGGAAATTTATTCCTAATGTTTTCGGCTACACGATTGAACTCATGAGCTAAACAAGTGATATGAATAATGTTACTATAAAAAATTTTTAAATTTTGCGCGGCTTTTACCTTCTATGATACAGCGTCGGACAACATTAGTAAAATTTTTCACAAGGTATACTTCCAGGTAAAAAGAAATTTAATAAACTTTCTTGAACGAATTGGGCAATTGTCACATTTTACTATAAATTAAATATGATTTACCTACAATATCTTAATAAGTGGGCAATATAACGGCCACACTTATCCGTACTTTCATCTACCATGATATAAATAAAATTATTCCCTACCAGTTGTTGAAGTTCTGCCATTGTTTGCTGGTAACAAGATGTGACATAATTTTTTCGTAAGGTACTTTCGTCAGGTATATTATGTTTGCAATATCTTTGCAGAAATGATTTCAAATTAGCATTGTTTAATCTTGCTAATGGTATGTTAGAGAAATTAATGCGTTACACAGACCCGCATTATATTCATCTTGTTCTGAGTTTCATGAAGTTGATGCTACACATTGATATATAGATTGCTGCACACATGCGGATTTCTTTAGTTTTTCATTTTTTCCAATATCTGATGCAGTTTTAGCGTGTTGATCAATCAGGTATTTTCTCTCACAAGACACCTACAACAACAATTGTCATTTTATATCAGAAGTTAAACAATTGTAAAGCTTCTAGTAAAATTAAACTTACCAGTTTACTGCAGGCTCGACAAAATATTTTGTCGCCATCCTTTACCAGTTCAGGATAGGACTTAATCCTTAAAGAAATATTGTTCGCTATACTCATTGTATGTACGCACAGTATTTAAAAACGTAAATACATGCTGTTTCGCTCAAAGATATTCAATTAATGAATAGTTTATTTGGGAATTAATAATAATTAAACGTATTTACCACATCCCTTCTGCTGGGCGAGATAAAACACGTGCAGTCCTTGGAAAAAAGTATAAGAGAAACCAATGTAAAAGAATTATCGTACTGAGAATTGTCCGATGTCGATCTACATTAGGAATTACTAGGAATTTTTACTAATAGAAAGGATAAGAAAAAGCTTAAATATAGAACTTTTGTTAAAATATGCATAGAAATGCCTAAATATGCAATATATGCAAACACTAATTAGCGCTAATTAACTTCAATTAGTGTAATACGTCTACATATAGACTATAATTAAAGATATGCAAAAAATAAAATATATGGACTTTGCATATAATCCGGTCCCTACTTATTAATATCTTGCCAAGGTATTCTTATAATTAGTTTCGGCAAAGAAGGGCAAGTTTCAGTGCCGTGCGGAGAATAACGTGGAGGGGGGTAGCGCGCGGCTCGGAGAATCGAGGACCCGTATCGAACCACGTTTTTTCAGTACTATTCGACTGGTGGTTGTGAGTGCTTGTCAGTACACACATACTTACTATCTTACTTACTTCAAAAAAAGTTGCAAAATGTACTAGCGATGAAACTTTGAATTTCAAGCTTCAATAACCCAACTTTCAATGTTAGTGAGTGACATGGTTTCCTTAGGCCGCCCTCTTAAAGAAGAAAGTGGTAATCTGTTCTATCTAACATGTAAAATCCATGCTTTAAACCTTGTGGCGTAATTGACCCCTACATGTTATCCACGAGTAAATGCTTTAATAGCAGTATTTCTAAAGTCCTTAAAACGTACAAAAGATTTCGTGAACTGTGTCCCAAAGAATCTGAACCACTGCAGCCGATTACTATGCGTTGGGGAACATGGTTAAAGGCTGCGTTTTACTTCTGCGAACATTTTGATGATCTAAAGCAGTCAATTTTACAATTCGATCCGAGACACGCCGAAGCCATCACGAAAAGCTAAAAAATATTTCAAGGTAGTTAGGAAAAATGTGATTTAGAAAGTATTAACAAGAACTACTATGGGCTAGCAGAGGGAATTGAAAAATTACAAAATGATTCGATGTCGTTTGTGGATTCTGTTCAAATTGTGAATGATGTTCACTCACACCTATGTACGACGAAAAGCGAAAAAAAATAAACTTGCCCCTTTTTGCCGAGGCTACTTATAATTATGTATCAAATATGTTCTGTTTTCTTACAGCAGTATGAGATAAAAATTGAGGCAATACCACGCTGCTTACAGAATGTCTATAAATTAACGCAAGAACTGCACACAGCAATATTCTTTATCCGATTCTGAATCGAATTCTTAATGTTAAAATGTTGCATGATGTTTCATACGTTTTCAGGAACCACTTGGAAGAAACATTTAGCAACGCTGTAGTTGCATACTATTATAATAGCATGTTTAGCTAAAGCAGTAACATCTTCATTCTTGTTTTGATTTACGCCATATTTACGTGCATATATTTATGTGCATACACTCTCTTGTTCAGGTGTGTCTGTCCGATACACACGCCATGGCAATCAGCTCAATTAACCCTGTAAATAGAGTAGATTTGTTTGTCTATGGAAATCAACTGTTTGATTTTTGGGGAGTGATATTTATTTGCACAGAATTTTTACAGATTATTTTTTTCTTTGAAAAACGAAAGAAGTGCAACTTATCTCTTTGTTTCTTTAATATTACTATGTTTATTACATTCTGTAATATTTTTGTAATGATGATTGTAAATTCTTTATTCGTGACTTTATTTATATATTTGTCTGGGTAATTATTTCTGCATTTTTGAAAATGCTCCTTTATATATTTTAGAGTAGTTTGTAAAAGTTGTTGGTCAAAGAAATATAATCACTGGTTTATTGGGCCTACAATTGCGCCCTTTTTATAATGTAATAGAGCTCTCGATAGAAAGTTTTGCGGTAGTTCGTTATCTGTGCTGGTTTGTGTATATTTTACCATCTTTGTATCTTATTGATATATCTAGGAAATTTATGGTGTATTATTTCCCAGTCTCAGCAGTGAACTACAATCTCTCATGGCAGGTATTAAATTTTTCAAGAATTCTTATTTAGAATTTTTTGGAACAGCACAAGGATTTGGTCATCAACATAGCGTTTAAAAGAGGTATATGAACATTTAGATTGTTTATTATTTTATTTTCTAGCTCTTCCATTACCAAGTTTGCAACCACTGTTGAGATTGGGAAACCCCTTATGGTAGTAATGGTTTATTTCCAGATTTGATTATTGAAGGCAAAATACACATACTTCTTCTATAAACTCATATTGATTAAGGATAGCATGATTTTTGAGAACCTTTCATCTTCTTTGATTGCGTGCATTACCCACCGTAGGTGTATATAATGACACCACCTCAAGAGTAATGAGTTAATAGTTATTGGGGTTTGGTCTTTTATAAATCTGGCCCATGAGCCTTTTGTATTATATTCAATTTTTCCAAGAATGTTACTGATAGAATGAACCAAGAACTTAGCCAAAGCACACGTTGCAAATCGGATATCGCTGGCATATCTGTTTGTGAAGTTTTAGTAGACCATACTTTATAGGTGGTCATCCATTATTAATTTCGAATCGCGCGACCTATCAAAAAATAATTTTGAGTGTTCCCAATTTTTAACTAATGATATTTTTTTCTGTAGAATCATACTTAACTTGTTTGTATATTTTTTATCTGATAGAATATTATTCATTTGTTCCAATATATAGAACAATGCATAATAATTACTTTATTAGATTTATCTTATATATGTAGATTTGGGTCTTTTCAAAAGGGATTTGATTTCTGTTATTGCTTGACATACTGTGGTATTTTTCTCTTGTTTATTTCAATTATTTTGATTGAAATCCGTTAATATATTAACTAACCCACATCTTACATAATTTTGTATATCCTGCGTTAGGTTTTTGATGATCGCTTCGACTCTAGAAATTATATTTGTTATTGGAACTTTTGATAAGTGTTACCATCAAAACTGAAGCTAGGTCCTGCACTTAAAATCAACTTCACATTTTGTGATAAGTCAGTAAAATTTTCGATCCAATTTTCATTTAAATCTATGGTTTTGTCCGCCGTATTTTGAGCACATTGTTGTTTGTCAAATCCATTTATGTATTTTCTTTTCCTCAGTAATCTTTTTGAGTTCAAAACACTTTTAATACCCAGATGTCGCAATGTCAATGTCAGCAGACATAATATTATTATAGCAAATTCTTATTAATTAAATTAATATGACATCCTCGTCAGTGTTAGTAATGACAAAATTACGGTTTTCATCCTCATTACCAACGTTTTTAAATTTCTGAAAAAATATAAAGCAGATGATGCTGTTAGTGATAGAACAGCATCGAAATGGTCCAAGAAACTTTTTTCGGGAGATCTCAGCTTAACCGATGAAGCACGCTTTGGGGGACCGAAGATCATTAACAACGAAGGTCTCAAACAGGCTGTGGAGGCAAATTCTACAACGTACCTAGAACTTGCAGGATGTCTCAATGTAAGTGATAAAACCATTCGTTTGCATTTTCATCAGCTACGGAAGACGTGGAAGTTAAGCAATTGGGCAATTGTCACATGCTAACAAATTGTCATCTTACCATTTGCTCGGCAAACATTTCACGCAACGATAATGAATCATTTATTGATGGATTGATTAACCTGCGGAGAAAGGTTCGTATCATTGGCTGTCGCCAACTGATTCGATACCAAAGCTTCCTTGCACCCAAACTAAATGTTATTGTCTTAATATGTTGTGTAGACAGCAACCGGAATAGTTCATTATGAATTTTTTGAACGGGGTCAAGCTAACATTGTGAACTATCATTATAAACAGCTTCGACTGGTATAAGCAGCGCTCATTCAAAAGCAGCCGTCTTTAATCAACCAAAAAAATGGTATTTTTACAAGATAATGTCAGACCGCAAGCGCAAGATTGACCCGGGAAAATATTTCTGAAGTTTTGTCAAGTAATTACTACCTTTTTTGTCTCTTGACAACTGCATAAGGCACAGAGATAGTTCAAAACTCGAATTAATGTATTGAATGCAATTTGTCAATTTTTTGATTTGAAATCCAGGATACAAAAATTGGTTTATACTGGTGTAATACGTTGGCAAAAGGTCACTGATGGCAATTATTACGATGAATAACAGTGTATTATTATTTTTTAAAAATATATTTGTATATTTAACATAAAAAACCGCACGAATTTATTTAGTTACCTGATATAATATGGACAAAAAACTTTTTTCTCGAATAACCAACCGGAAAACTACATTTTCAAAAATCAGTTAGATGACTATCAGTAAAATTACAAAAGTATTATACAATCACTTGAAACATTCCTATTTCGAAAAGAACCACATCCGCAAATATTATTCTTTTATAAAAAAGATGCTAAAATATAATCTCCGCCTAAAAATAAAAATATAATTAAGGGTGTTACACGCCTTACCGAATGAATTTTAATGAATATTAAAACCAATACAATAGAAACCTACAGTGTTGGTCAAATGATCCTATTCTGCAAGGAATTCTCCACACTCACGAAATACCGAAACTTAATAAAGAAAATCCACTACACATCTTATTAAAATATCAGTCCCTCCTTAATTATAATAAATTGTCGTTTAAATGGAACGATATAATTTGGTGGGAAATGAAGTCTTAAGACGTATTTGGCGTCGCGAAAAATAGCGGCTTAAGCCTGAAGTTCTGTTACGATGGTGAACCTGGATGATGTGTTATTGCTAATTGAGGATTAACACTTTCTACGCTTCTCTCTGACGGCAGATAAGTTGTCGGAAGTTTCCCCACCTGTTTAAGAACCTACTTCCCACTTACGCAATATACACTGGTAGATACATAGATACCCTCAAGCTCTGTAATATAATGCGAATAGCAGCTGTAAGATACAGGCAGGTACAAGTACTCCCAATAAAGTGTGATCCATTGGTAAATTAGCGAAATGAAGAAAACCATTACTTTTCAGTAATTTTGGTGCAGAAATGTAGGGTGTGTTCTGTTTCGAATCAAAAATCATTCATATGCCTTCACGAGGTTCTCAAAATTCCAACTGTTCGCCCACTAACAAGCTTTACTGTTCGATATGTGTTAATAGAGATAACTCAAATTTAGACTAATGAAAAACTTTTAATATATTCTGTAACCGTTTCTCTTTGATTTCACAGTTTGTTTTTAACATTTCTTTATTTGTAGTTTCACGAAAAATAAGTTTGTATTCTGTGATTTCAATCGAAAACATTACTGTTAAATTTTTACATTTGTGTGTTTAATTCTACACCTACAACTGGTACAATTTTATGTAATCTCTACACTTTGTCATAATTTTACTATAGTCTTAATTAGTTCTCGTGTTTCTATGTTTTTCGTTCGTTTTCTATTACATTATCCATCGAATTTACATTCATTAATAAAATGTGAGCAAAACAGTAAATCTAGACATCTCAGATAAGTTAAGAACCCATATTTCTGAACATACTAAAACATTTGTATACACTTTTCAATTTATTTATCGAAAACATGCAATATGGCGAAAATATTTCCGTTTGCATTGAAACGATCTCCTAAATAGTATTTCTTAAATTTTCTGTTTAAGCATGAATATTTTTGGGGAACGCTGCAGATGTACGTTCTAAAGAGAATGTTAATTAAATGCAATGCGAGGGAGAGATTCGAAATTTTAGTTATGAATACGTATCGTGGAAGTCGCGTCTAAAGCTCCACGCTGTGCTCATAAACCCTCCAGCGCTGAGGTTTAAATTACGTTTGTATTTTATCTTAGACGACAGCACAACACCATTCTCTAGTACAGTAGCTACAAGAAAACATTTCAATTTATATACGACTCTAAAACAGACACATTTCAATAAGCTTTTAAAATATTCAGCGTTATTAAGTGTCATTAATAGAAAAGCATTTTACTCAATTTTTGAATCACAATTGGGAAACGATCAAACAAAAAGAATTAAATCCGCATTTGGTAAAAAATGAGGTGAAAGCTCAGCTTTATTTGTGCAAAACACTATGGCGGATTTTAGACAACACAAAGCTTATTTCTTGTTAAAAATATAAATCCAATATTTGTAATATATCAGAATTACATGGAAGTAATGAGATTAGCAGTACAAAACAAAATTAAGGTAAAGCACGTATTTTTATTTTTCGTGCATAAAGTAAATATTTTCTGTTTTTTGAACATAAAATCTTATATTCTTGAAATATATTGCTGTTCCTAGATGAAGTTAGGAGATATGCATATACGAAATACTCGCAGACAATATTTGGAAAAATCTTATTCAAACTTTATACAATTGTTTAATGCCATCCGTATTTTTATAGAACTGACTTCTGCGTTATTCATTTTGGTGTTTCCATAACCACAGTCATGTTGGTGTTGAATTCAATACTTTATTTTAATATTCAACGTTACTATAATTTGTGTAAATTTGACATACTTTGAAAAAGCAACATATTCCTCCGCTCGTGTTTATTACTTCCACAATATTCTTGATGAACTCCTTTCAATAACTTATATCATTAAATATGTCAGCATGGTCTATCACTTTTGAACGAGATAAAGCTATTCAGCTTTATTTCTGACGTGATATTGTTGGCGATTGATTATTATTAGACTTGTTGTTGCTATTCATTCAACGATGAAAATAACCCAAACAACAACTCTACTTTACTTATACGTAAGCAAAAACAATAACTTCATATATCTTTGAAAACTTTTAATATATGCGTAATTAAATCCAACATTTTGGGACTCAGCATATATCACTAAAATGTGGGGCTGAAATATCATGCCAGAATCAAACAACATACCAAGATCTCGAACTTCAGTTTTACGACCTAAGGTACTAGCGTCAATATAATATGATGAAGTATCCGACAAGCGAACCCGGCAGTAGGTGATCACACAACACTTATCAATAGAGACCGGATTATGTGCAAAGTGCATATATTTGATTTTATTTATTTATTATATTTTAGGTCTATATGTAGATCTATTACACTGATTAAAGTTAATTAGCGTTAATTAACTTTCATTAAATATATGCACTTTGCATATAATCCGGCCTCTACTTATCAACACTCAACCTCAACGCAAATCCCACTTCACCAAGATGACCAAGTTACCTTCGAGTTTAATAATACCAAAGTTGAAATTTTTGAAGACATTTTTATACCGTCAACGCATGCAAGAATAAGACAGTCTGTTAAAAAAAAGGAAATAATTAATACAAATAAGAGTGGATCCAGGTAAGAGTTCAGCGGGACCCGCGACATCATTATAAACTATGTAACATTTCTGCTGCGACAGATAAGAACGTAAATAAAGTTTTAATAACGGAACAAAGCCAAACACGTTCCTGTCCAGCACTCCACTGATATGTTGAGATATCACACTCAAATTAGTAACTGTTGACCGAGCAGATATGAAACCATGATGATTGATAGAAATAAGTAAGAGAAAACCGTTATAAATACTGACACAAAAGCCTTTACATATACCTTAACAAAGTTAGATATAATGGATATCGGTCTGTAGTTAAATGGTGATGTTCCCCCTTCCCTCCTCTTAGGAACTGCCACAACTCTTTTCCATCTATTGAAGTACGTATTGGTCGCAATAGCCAGATTAATAATTATACGTGTCTGGGAAGCAACCACTACCTACAATCTCTATTCGGAAAACTGGGCAATAAATCATCACCTGTCATCAATGTCTGCTTATTAGGCAATACAGCCATTAATTTGAACTGAAAAACTGTAAGAGAATTATGACGAGAATCCATAAGCAAATAATTTGGGGAGCAAATGCGAAAACATACCAGCAAATTGATCTTTGGGATCATCAATATAATCACCATCATGAAACCTACCATAAATCTTTGTTAAACGCCGTTTCGTTTCGTCTCGAGGAAATTCCAAAGCTGAGTTGAAGACGTCTGCATAAAACCCTCCAGCTTATTCATATAGAGTTGTTGTGTATCAGAGTTTTAATAATAAGATTGCTCGTTCGTTTAAATTCATCAAGAAAAAATATGTTTTTAGTCCTATTTCATTTCCCGCGATAATAGTGTTTTATTTTAATATTGGCAATTATTGCAGGTGAAAACCAAGGTTATAAGATACATAAAAGTTCAAAATACAGTATATCACCCTGTAAAATACGTCAAGTGCATAATTTATATCAGTATAATCCAGTAAGAAGGTCCAGTCGTAGTTGAAGAAAGGATAATATAAGGGATAAGACATTGCTGAAATTATATCAATAGCTGATAGCAAATGAAAAGCGCAGCAGTGGTGTAAAATAGTCATGTTACATGTAATGGCAAGACCAGGATCTTAAGGATCCTTAGTCAGAGGAGAATGTATTATTTCGCGTCAAAATTTACGATATTCTTATGCAGTTTTACAACAAGTACGTTTGTAAAATGTTGAACGACTATTGCTTTATTACAGTGTTGGTGAATAGATAAGGACATATGTATTGAAAACGTTAAAGTCGCCTGCTAAAATAAAGGTTTGGTTAATAAGTAATGTTTCAAAAGTTGTAGTAAATATTTCCAAATTCTTAGACGACAGGTCAGTGTGATTATAAACCAAAGCTACATGAAAATATAAATCCCCAATAGAACATTTACAAACTATAAAGTCAATCAGAGCGACTAATGTAAGTAGCATCTATACTACTGAGCATGATACGCCGATCAAAAGCAGTTAATACACCACCCCCTCTACTTCGATTAGCTACAACAAAGTTTCATTCGACAAGGATTGAGGAACCACAAAAAGTAAATGCTTGGGCTAAGTTAGTTGAAAACCTTATCGTAGGACCGTTTTTTTTATAGAGGTCACTTTTACTGCAGAAAGATATTTGAACATAGAGCTATGGCGGTCCTCAACGCTTTCAATATTGATAGTGAAGTTTAGTACCAGCATGATGGCGCGACGGTACACAATTCCCAGATAGCATCATCTAAATCAAAAATTTCCAGACCGCTGAATAGAAATGAATACACAGACTTCCATGGCCATAGTCAGTAATCAGCGAACTATTTCCGGAATTGGACCGTGTCATGGGATATAAAAATGAAATAAGAGTAAGAGGGAAAAGAAATAAAAAGAAGGAAGGAAGAAATGAAAAAAGGGAAGGAAAGAAAATTGAAAGAAAAAGAGAAAGGTGAAATCTCGACGTTTCGCCTCCGTCGCAGGAGGCTTCTTCAGGAGGAAAGTGGCACGATAACTCGACGTGTAAACCAAGCTAGAGGCGAAACCACTTTGGGAGGAGGTCACGGTAATCCAACTGTAGCGTGATTAACACGTTTCTTTCACACGTTCTTTCTTTTTTTCTGTCTTTCTTCTCTATTTCCTTCTCTTACTCCTTATTTTCCCTTTTCTTTTTTCACCCTCTTCTTTCATTTCTTTTTATTTCTTACTATTTTCCTTTTTATTTCTTTTTTCTCTTACTCTTATTTCATTTTTTATATCTCATCATGACACGGTCCAATTTCAGAAATAGTTCACTTATGGCTGAGTAGGATGTCAAGAAGTAGATTGGTCCACAAGGTCACCTGACCTGTCCCCAAACGATTTCTTTCTTTGGGCATGTATCAAACAAATTATTAATGGGGAACTTCTAAACAATATTAATTATGGGTGAAGAAGTAAAACATAATTTTAAAAATATTGTCCTTGATAAATATAGGTTCCCAACAAGTATCGGCTGTCTCAGTCGAAACTAAGCAATATTGACCAATTAAAAAATGGAATACTAGTAGCTGCAAGGGAAATAACTCCTGAGCATATACAATAAACGAATTTTACAATCGCTTAATTCACGACACTGTTTGATCGCCAGTGGCGACATTTTTGAAAATATACTAAATTTTATATTATATATTTATTTTTTCTATCCTCCGAATTAGTTTCTTTGAATTTGTGCTCTCTGTTAACATACGGTGATATTTATTCTTTATTCTACATTTATGCATTAAAAAAACCTTGATCTTTCCAAACTTTCAACAACATACACAAAGTGAAAATTCCCAAAGTATTTGCAAACATACATACTTTCTATTAGCTCGTAAACTTTTCCCCTCGCCTAGTAAGAATTTAATATTTTCAAGCAAGAACCCTCCGAAGATATATCATTTAAAATGTACCGCACAATTCATTCCGGTCTCCCTTCCTCTCCCCTTTTAAGCTTCCGTCCCCCATTCAACGGCAACCGCCCCGCCTCGCAAACAAAAGACTAAAACAAAACAACTGCGAAACAATCGGGAGACAGAGAAAGAGATAGATCTTGAGTACCTGGACTAGAACGGTTTCTTTGCGCCTTGTCAAAAATTATATCTATTTCACTACGGTCGGAGCCGGAACATAAATTCACTGGGTGTCAAACACAAGGATTCAAGAGCCCAACAAATTATTCAATTACACGGCTAAATCATGATATATTCGCGAGAAAGTCAAACAGGCGGGACTATACATTAATATAGAGGAAATTAACGTGTCAACTTACCGAATATATACAGCTGGGCGAAATATATGTTGCGCACGAATTGCACATGTTATATTCACATGTGTGTAAACGTATATGCGAACACGTTTGTATAGGGTAAATATACACTTACGAATATTATATTTCAGCAATAAATATACGAGGTGGCGTATTTAGTATTCAGGACATTGTCGTAAACATTGACATGCGAAAAAGCGCAGTAGTATTATACGTTAACATTATATATATATATATATATATATATATATATATATATATATATTTGTGTGCCCAAAAATGCACGGGTTGCCAAAGATGACTAACAGGATATACCTCTAAGCCCCGTAGTGAGTAGCATAGGATCACCGACTCAAGCCCTTGCCCGATACCTGACAAACCAACTAAAGCAGAGCATAGACTAATGTCTGAAAAACACTTACGTCACGTACAACGGCCCAATGGGATCGCTACTATCACCCATCATAGCTAATATCATCATGGAAGTTTTGAAATCAGGGCCCTGAACACCGTCAAGTACACCCCCAATCTATGACTCAGATATGTGGATGGTACTTTCATCATATGGACAACACGGCGAAGATAAGCTATAGGATTTCCTCTCCCACCTCAATAGTATCCATCCAAAGATCAAGTTCACCATGGAAATTGAAAGCGATTACTATTGATAGACGTTTTAGTAATCAAGAAACAAATACCAAAAAGCAACTCATCCCAGCCGCTACCTCAATGCGCAATCACACCAACATCCCGCACAGTTACAAGGAGTGGCGAAAACCCTAGTCTTAAGATCTCAATGGTTAGCCGATGCCGATCATATTTGAACAGAGTGCAGTGAAATCAAATATGTACTGTGAACCAACGGCTTCACCAGCAACACCTTAAACAGGGTCTTCCATGCGAAAACAAAGCCAATGTACACTACTGCCTGTGTAACCAAAGCGTCTCTCTTACTAAAAGAGTACAACAGACAAAATAGGTAGGATATTACGGAAACATCCAAATGCAAACCATACTTTTCACCGACATAAAAGTTGGACAAATTCTGAATAATCCAAAGCATAAGATACCACTAGAAGCTCAAGGAGTATACGAAATACCCTCCAGGAACTGCAAGCTCTCTTATATAGGTCAAACAAACTGAAAAATAAGTGTCAGAAGAGAAGTACACTAACTACCGGTACGAGGAAAACAAATAACCTCAACCTTAGCACAACACGTACGTCGAAACGTCGACCTCGTCGAAACGGTCCGTTTCGGGACCAGCAACATACGCGGGCAGAAATATATGTGGGTGTATATAATATGTACATTATAGATAAATTTTGGGACGTCTGGTCCTCTTCTGCTTCATTTTTCTTTCAAAATTCTTTGCGCTCTATAATGACATGCTTAACATACATACGTATGATTTTGCCGATATTACAAGAGTTGTGAAATCCTGCCACGCCAGCATTTCAATCGATTTTTCCCTAAAAGCATGTTTACCCTTATTTAGTGATATAATTGCATTAATGCACAAGCAAACCCTAGCCACACAAATTAATTAATTGTAATTAATAATTCGGCATACAGTGTTTCAATACGAGTGGATTTCTATCGTCAACCGAGTTACTGAATGAATATAAAAATTAGAACCGCATGCAATATTTCTTACGTAAAGCCCAAAAGTTATAAAATTATCTGCTTTTTATAACCTTTTGGGTAGACCCCACTATATCTGTATCTTTTCAAAAAGGCAAAAAAATACATATTTTACAACAACCATATATGTATATAAAACACATCTAAAAGAATGCCTAGAAAATAACACCAAGATAAGAAAACGCTGTAAATACAGCTGGGTATTAGTGGAATCAATTCACGGGAAAGACATGCGAGACATAAAACGCTAACATACGGACATGTTTCTGCCTCCCCGGCATCATCGGCGTGGTTTCGAGCAGTTTTGTGCTAACACATGTAATCCTCTCGCTGCTTCTATTGCCATACCTAACTCTACGATACAAACGACTATTGCTGGCGCTAACTAGTGCCAAAACAAAGAAACATTTGTCCGTAAAGTCAGACGCAGCGAAAAGAAGCGGGTACAGTTTCCCACCCATTTCTCGTGCAATTCGTGGATTGCTCTCCCGAGAGTACGCAGCACAAAGGCAGTGCAAGGGGAACTGCACATGTGAATGATTTTTGAAGGCTTACCATGACGTATTTAAAACACATCTAAAAGAATGCCTACAAAATGACACCAAGATAAGAAAACGCTGTAAATACAGCATCCTCATGGTATTAGTGAAATCAATTCACCAAAAAGACATGTGACACATAAAACGCTAACACACGAACAAGTTATTTTTGAAAATACACTAAGAGGCAAATCATCTTCTAGGTCAGATGTATCAGCCTCAGTTAACTGGTCTTCACTTTGCATATTTACATGATTAAATCCTGCTTTGCGAAAGCAATTTTGAACTGTCTCTTTAGTTACTTGGTCCCAAGCGGTTTTTGCCAAATAAACTGCATCCAGTGGTGTAATTTTCTTTATTAATTAATTTATTAAAAAATTTAATCCCCTGGTCAAGTGGTTGACAAGCTAATGTACAGTTAGGGGGTAAAAATAATATTTTTATATTATTTAAGCGAACGTCTTTCGGATGAGATTCCGCATTTTCTAAAAATAACAAAATGTTTCTTTCTTCTTTAGCCATTTTCCAATCTAGGTCTTGCAACCACTCTGTCATAATTTGTCCTGTCGTCCTAGCTTTCTTATTGTATTTCCAAATTACAGGCAGGTTATATATATTAATGTTCTTAAAAGCTCTAGGTTTAGCTGCCCTATCAATGACTAGGAGTTTGGGACACATTTTTCCTTCTTTAATGTGAGCGTTTTGTCGGGTAGAGCCCTAAAATACAGGCCTGTCTCATCGGCATTATGGATGTCTCTCGGTGAATATCCCTTAATCAAAGGACATTTTTTTAAAAACGTTGAAACATCTTCAGCATTAACCAAAGCTCCTTCTCCCGAAATCGCTTTAAAACTTATATTGTGGTGGATTCTAAATTTATTGAGCCAACCAGAAGAAGCACTAAATGTAGAATGTCCCAAAGAAGCGGCTATTTCTCGTGCTTTTCATCGTATTAGCGGACCTAGAAAAAAATAAGTTTTTACGTTTTTGTCACGACAAACCTATTGGTAATCTCACTTTTTTTATCTATTTTAGAATTGAATATGAGAAGAAAATCAACGCATTAATACATGAAAACCTTATCTAAAAAAATCATATGCATACCTGTTAAAGGAATCCCCTTATGCCGAGCTGCTGTAAACCAGTCATAACACAATTTGTCAATTTTAGTACCATCACCCGTCAAAAAGCTTTTTTTTTTCATTTAAATTGCTGTTCGACATCCATTTGTTTAGAAGGATTTCTTTATGTTTAATTATATCTGCAGCTTGTGCTTTTCCATTAAAACGCTTGGATAAGTTCCTTACACTTAATTTCTTTTTATTGTAAACTTCAACAATCTCAATTTTTTTGTTTAAGCGTGAGAATTTTTCTATTTGCAACCATTTCTACAATGAGTGTGTCGCCCACTGTGTCTTTTCCGCATAGACATCAGACTAATATTGAAAGCAGATTCAATCGAAAGCGTACACCCAAAGAATAAGAATGGTAAACCCCGACCGACTTGAGAAAGTCCCTAATTCACGCCAGACAGCACGACAGCACAATGCACGACATAGGCTGCGTTTGTACCGAAAGATTAAAGGCGGTAAATCTCCGGTTTACTCGGGGAAGTCCCAGCGAAATTGGCGCGCGGCGCGATTGAGAAATGCAATACTCTCGATATAAAAATAAGATAAGGCGTTTCTTTTTATTTCATTTTTTGTCACGTTAAGAGAACATTTTCTCGTGTCTGCGTCAGTTTAAAAGAATGTCCGTCCAAGAAAGAGTTAATACAATGGAAATTATATGAGAGCCGATCGGCACCATGAGAAACTGTCCGTTTAAAGGAGGTGTCCGTATAAGAGAAATGTCCGCGAAGGGGAATTTCGCTGTATACGTATTACCACAATAAATCTATAAATGTTGAGTGGAGATTTTGTTCTCTTTCATAAATATTACTTCGTAAGGATCAAATTTTGTAGAAGGATTTATATTTTTAAGTAGCTTAAGGTTTTTTAAATCGAATGTTGGGTATGGTTTATCAAAACATTAGTATCGTGTGTGTTCTTTAAACCTCGTTTCGATACTCGTCTTTGAGAACAATTTGGTAAATTTCATAGTTTTCCTTCATATCCGATTTATCTTTAGAATTGCCTAAGGGAGTTTTAAGCTGTTACCAAGACGAAACAAGACATTTACTTCTCTAAATCCTGCTACTGTAGTGTGTAAAGGTAACTTTGCAAATTTCTTCATACATCATTCATGGGTGTGTAGTAGTTAATGTCACCAAATTTCTGATGTGTTCTTTATACTGGACTTTCCTTAAATACGATCAACATCAGTGGACACATCTACATTGAATACATTTTAGTTAGAAATTAATCGCGAACATATTTTATCGTTTGCAATAATATGAATCAGCTGTAATGAATTTATTGGAATTAGCAGATGCCCTAGCAATAGCGAAAAATGTTGACGCTTACAGTTCGTTAGTAACATCATTCTTAAACAACGCATGGTTACTGTTAGGCGTTATTTCAAAATGTTTCAAGTGCATCAACTGTAAAGGGAAGGATCGAAAAATTTGAGGAGATAAAGCCCATTTTTATGCTCGTACCTAAATAAACAAGCTATATTACTAAACTTGAAGTAACGAAAGCCCACATGTGTTTTATAAGAGAGAAATACATCCTAAAGGCGTCACTGTTTGGTGTATTTTGGGTTGAAGCATCATTACAACATTCTTCTTCGAAGTCCCTATCGAGAGCGTACAAACGGTGAGTAACTAGCGCTATCGGTGTATGACAACGCAGTCCTTTGCGTCTCAGACGGATAGTATGGATTTCGAAGACATGTAGTTCAGACAGGACAGTGCCGCTCACCATATATCACATGGAACAATGGCATTATTGCACGAGACATTTGCTGATGATGTAATCTCGCATTGTGGCCACCAGAATAGGCCGCCTAGATCGTGCGATTTAACACCTTTGGACTTTCTCGCCCGCACACACGACCGATACGTAAATTTACCGAATTCGTTGAACCAATTTGTCTCCATTTCCCTGCTGCGTATTCAATTTTCATATCAGTCATGTGTGCGAGCAGGTTCGAACCTGGGGTGCAGAAGATTTGGCCAACCCTAGTCAAAATTTTATGTCAACAAGACCCCCCCATCCAAGCCTCGAATGAGAAGGTCAAACGCTGTGTCTCTGAAATCCAGCCGTATTTATGCCAAACCGAGATTGAAAATTTCGTCAAAAGAACGCAAGTGCACTTGCAAAGCAGAGGAAGGTGTTTGCACATGTTTACTTTATGGTTAAATGAAGATTTCGATATTTTCTCAAACAAAGACTTTTTTTTTAATTTAAATTTTCCGCTCTTGCTAACTGTTGTCACCTATGTTTAAGATAACTGAAAAAGAAAGACGATTGTCCAGTTCTTCAATTGTAAACGTGACAGTAGTAAATTTTGAATTTAGTTCCGCTGAGAAATTTTGAATATTTCGCACATGTACAACCTCAGCTAGATTCTCGAAAAATATTTGGTTTCTTGTATTATATTTATTTTAAATTTACCAATGAGCAGGTTCGTAATGAACGGGGAATTTTCCATAGCAGTGCCCTCCGTCTTACATATTTCATATTTCGCGATCTTTGTATCTTCTACGTTATTTAATCTGAATAAATCAAGTAAATACTATATAGTTTCTGGAATTAGTAGAAGAAATGAACAAACACCAAACGATTAGACGATTTCCTGTTTTGTTGGTTCAATATTCTTAACGTTGTTTACAAATTTCAATAAATTTTCTATACTTAAGATAATTTATACGTTGACGAATCAATACCGGAAAATATTGGTCACATAGAATCACCCGGTTTGTAAATTTTAAGTAGGCAATAGATCTTTAGAATAATGAAATTTGAACTTAAATTTCAAATTGTTCTTTAAGTGTGACAGTCCTAAAAGCACCTCTTATTTTCGAAGGTAAGATTTTTTCTTAATTCTCTGTACGATCCTGACGTTAGCATTTTGCTGGCAGGATTGTAGCAGTTCAGTCTTTCCACAATTATGATTTTGTTTGTTTTATTAAGCTTCGCCGTAAAAACTTTTTTTTTTCTGAAACCGTGGTGACTTCCAAATTGCTATATCTATGCCGCATCTTGTTAGATCCTTCAAGTTTCCCGTTTCTAACAAAATCCTTCATAGGGGTATCCAAGTTATTTTATAGACTTCAACAAGCTACATTATATACCTTTAGAACTGTTCGGATTTATGTTAGTTGTAACTACACCGTAACATAAAACTGAATCTGTTGAGGAATTCATGTTTTAGCTATAACTTGTATACATTTTTAATAATTCTTTTTAATTAAATCTTAACACAATTTTCTCAAGGTGATCTTGGGCTAAACATACAAATATATTTCCTACACTTTAAATTCTTTGAGTTAGCTCATTTTAAATACATTGAATACATTGGCTACACGGCTTTCAATATGCCCTCGGTATAAAGTTTCAATTTACATATGTTCTATAAAGCAAAGTAAAATATATCACAATATTTTACATGTATATAGTTAACAATTTCTCTATTAATTCAAACCGCATACCTGTTTACTAAACCGTGAAGCGAAATTAATTAAAGTAGGTATATTTTCGTATTTGATCGAGCACAAGTACGAAACCGCAGTTTGAATTCTCAAAGGACGTGCTGAATGGATAGTTGTAAATAGAAACCGGTGTTTATTAAGAGGTAGACGTTGGAGGTATTAAAACAAATGGATCCCATTGGAGGAGATGTCGAAACGGAAGACAAACGTCACCAATATTCGCAAATTGACGGACCCACCGAACATAAACATTAGCAACCTGCCTTTGATTTCAGCCAATATTGGTTACCCGCATTACTATTTACTTATCAATTACTCTATATCTACACTAGTCTTGATATGTTTATAGTATATTAAATAGAATTGATCCGAAATTTATTCGAATTGTGAGAAATATGTAAAACTATAATTGAAATATCTTTAAAATATCAATTCAGTAATTACGTATATACATTTGCTAAGACATCTATTAATTTTAAGCACATTGAATAAAATACGGTAATTATAAAAAAAATTGCAAACGCTGCGGACAGGATTCGAACCTGTGCGGGCAGAGCCCAATGGATTTCAAGTCCATCTCCTTAACCACTCGGACACCGCAGCTAACGACACTTGCTTTCAAAAATAATTTACATTAATATGTTAAGTGATCTATCCTAAAAAGTATTTAAAAAAAATTTAAATTCATTAAACATTCATATATGTTAAGTAAACATATACAATGGCACGATCAGCTTGCAAATATGGTAGTTATAATGTAAGTATCTAAATATATAACTATAAAAACGTAACACACTTAATTCTTTAATTAGTAAATTGTATGCATTCTTATAAAATTATTACATGAATAAAAATACTTCTTTCCAAAACATTTTGTTAAAATTTAAAGTATTCATTCTATTATGAACGGTGGTGTACGAGGGCAACCTAAAATCTTACCGGAATCGGTAAGAGATGGCGCATGAAGTGGATTCATTGGTCGGCAAGGGCCACCTTTCTTCTGGTAACTGTCAAAATCCCAGACGTCTACTGTCAATAGTTGTTGTTTAAGAGTGTGTTTTGTATAGAAAGTCAGGGGATTTCGCAAAAATGGACAAAATCGAATTTCGTGTGATAAAGCACTTCTGGATGGCTGGGGAAATGGCCACGGAAATTCGAAATATTTTGCTAGAGGATTATGGCGGATGTACTCATCATTCTCGGCCATTAGCTTCTGGGTGGACGAGTTCAAACGTAGCCGCACAAGTACAAGTGACGAACCACGCAGTGGACGCTCAAGAACCGCTACCAACGATGAAATGGTCGACAAGATTCATGATGTCGTGTTAGCCGATCGCTAATTTAAGCTAAAAGAGATAGCAGAGACAACAGGCATCTCAGAAGAACGCGTTGCCCATATCCACACGAAATTTTGGGTATGAGAATGCTTTTTGTACGATGGATACCGCGTTTGCTCACACTGGAGCTAAAACGAAATCGGGTGACCGTTTCGGAGGAGTGTCTGTCCCGGATCCAACGCAATTCAACGGATTCCTTCATGCGTTTCGTAACTACAGATGAGACTTGCATCCACCACTACATACCGGAGACCAAGCAGCAGCCGAAGCAATGGACTGCTCTGGGCGAATTGGCTCCGAAGAAATCAAAGATCGTTCCATCGGCCGGGTAGCTGATGGCGACCATTTTTTAGGATTCCCAAGATGTGATCCTCATCGACTATCTGCAGAAGGGAAGGACGATCACGGGGCAATAGTACAGCGATTTATTTATCCGATTCGAAACAGTATTGAAGGAGAAATGGCCTCGTTTACAGCGGAAAAAAGGTTCTTTTCCACCACGACAATGCACCGACTCATTCATCCCGCATTGTCGTGACCAAATTGAATGAGTTGCGCTACGAATTGGTCTTACATCCTCCATATTCACCGGACCTAGCCTTCCTACTCCCAAAACTGAAAAAATCACTGAAAGAAAAGAGATTTGCTTCAAATGAGAAGGTCAACGCCGCTACAGATGGCTATTTTGCAGACCTCGAAACATCCTACTTTTCAGACGGCTTGAAGAGACCGGAGCACCGTTTAAAAAAGGGTATTGATCTTTGAGGAAACTACATCGAAAAATAAAAATAAAAAACCACACTAATACCGTATTTTTCTTGTCGATTCTGGAAACATTTCAGGTCGCCCTTGTATATGTCAATCACAATCATACGAGTTTTCTAATAATCATAACAAAGTATAACAATGTCGCACGCTATACATTGTTAACAAAATAATGTGGGTCATCGCGGTAAATTCTGCTTAATCACATTATACGCGAACTAACAAAATAAGCTGACCGGTAAATAATTCATTACATGGGATAATACGCGATTGCGCTAATTTGCCGAACTAAAACATCGCATTGTGACATTTTCATTTCGGGCGCCGGTTAATTAATTTTAATTTATACGAATGCCGCGAAAAGAAAATCAAATTAAACGCGGGCCACCTAACCGCTCGTTAAATAAGCAATAATATCGTCGAGGCGAGAATATTAAAATTATAGATCATAAAACGGCTGTTAATTCGATAAATAGTACGAAAACGAAATGTGTTTGCGGTTAATTTAAACATAAATAACTCATCGGAAATCGTCCACGAAAATTAAAATGAAGTTAGCGTCTGCGATAATTTTATCGATGTTGCATTATAGCCTAGCGACCGGCTTTCGTTTAGGCGAATCAAGGGAATTCGAGAGAAACGGCGGAATCGAAACGGAAAAGAAGGGCGTACGCGAAGTAGATAATAACACCAATATAATAAAGAGGGGAAACAATTGGAAAACGAAAGAAATGGAGGAAATTAGTCAGTCCGAACGAAGGGAGAATTTAAAACCAAACGGTTCCTGGATGAAAGCGCACCGATGGAGCCGATATCAGACAATTCCAGATCAATTTTACGATTACATAGAAAGGTCTAGGAGGCACTTAAAAGAAATTGAAGCCGAAAAGATTGCGAAAGAGAATAAAAAATTAGAAAATATTTTGGTCGCCGATGAGAACGTTGGAGGTATTGGCACCGAACGCGGGATTAGATTTCGACGTCGTCAGTCCCCTGGCGCTGATGGTGATTCGATTAAAGATTTTCTAAATAAGAGTGAGCTTCGTGATTATGAAAATGCTTCGTCAGGCGATGTGTTCTACTCGACGAAAACAAAAAAGGGGTCATCTGCATTATCGGATTCTTTTATTGGTAACTATTCAATTTACTATTTTCTCTTTTTTTATCGGATATTTTCAGTCAGATAAAATAATTAAATTTGATTACTCTACATACCTTTGGTTTGCAACGCGTTTCGGAGTTCTGTTACCCCTTCAACACAATAATTTTGATGTTGAACCATAGCAAAGAATTTCTTAGAAAATATTACACTTTTTACGACACCTTCATAATTTCTTTAAAACATATTTGAAATGTTACACAACACGTTAAAATTATAACCGTTAAAATTATATTAACCCCTTACTACATGAATTTTTCAATTTCTAGCACATATGTAGACATAGATATATATGTCACAACATGCAGTCAGTACAACAATGTTTGTTTTAATAACTTTACTTATGCAAAAAGAATTATTCAGTGTGACATTTCCGAAAGCAAGTTCGCTCTTTCTTAAGGCATAAAAGTATTTCACATTTTTTGCAACATATGTATGGCTTCCCATTACAGTCAGGATACTTTGTCGGATTTCGTGCTAAACCGATAAATGGTCAACACCGTTCAGTTATCTAACGGTATTTCACTAGTAGACCCTCTATTTCTCTTTTCCTGATATACGTTTTCAAGAGACTTAGAAGGACGATCACAAGGACATGGCGTGAGGGTATGTCAATTTTAAGTCAACCCATGCCATATACACGTCACTTTTTTGTTGTCTCTTCCAGAAGATCCATGCGTTTACACAACAGAGATCCAACATGTGAAACAATATTCGAAGGTACCATTTTATATCGTATTTCAATTTCGTAATAACTAAGCATGGAGTTGAGAAGATCTACTCCACCCATGTAGTTGTTACACACTCCTACAGACTGAGGACACCGAACCTGAATGTGGCAATTTTCTTTCTTAAAGAAACGTTTCGCTTCTATATAAGACTGGCTACCCACAAACGTTGACATTAAATTTACCACATTATTGTCAAACCATGACACCAACGAAACCTTTACTCCACCAATATCGGCTATCTTCTCTACAACTCTCACCTCGTCATTTCTTTTTCATGGCCCCCTCTTTAGGTATATTGGCATTCGTAACTCTACTTATCCTTACCGTTTCCAATGGTGGGATACCTTCTGTTATTAAATATATCTGCAGAGGCACAGATCCAAACCAGTTGTCAAAAAATATTTTATAATTCTGATGACGTCGAATACTTATTGCCATTCTCAAGACAATATTACTGCTAACTCCTAAATCAGGTGCATTAGTAGGTACAGTATTACTCTGGCTGCCTGCAAATATTTCATAATCATATGAAAACCCTGAAGTGCCGCTCAGAACGTAAGCTTTGTATCCCCATTTGTGTGGCTTTTTTGGATTGTATTGCTTGAGTGTGGATCTTGCCTTAGTGGGTATTATTTGCTCGTCTATCGCGAGAAACTCTTCTTTCGGCACTAACAGCAAACGATTGCGTAATGCTGTGAAAAGAGGGCGTATTTTATGTAGCTTATCGTGGCCCAGTTCCCCGTGAGGTTCAAAGGTAGTATTATTGTTGAAATGGATCTAGTGCTTTACTTCCTCCCAGCGATTGCTAGACATTACTTTACTAACTAATAGATGTCCTATTGTTGCGTTCTAACAAACTTTTGTGAACAATTGCCGACGCAAGACTAGATATTTGAACAAGACAATGCAACTATCCATAATTCCAGTGATTCCATTAAAAGGAAATTAATTTATTACAATAGCCTGCTCGCTCGCCCGATCTGGACCCGAAAAAAACTAAAATCTACGATAATGAGATGTTGGAATGATACTCCTATTTCAACATGGACCAAATTGATAGATAGTATGAAGACTCGGATGTTTGCAGTTATTTTGAGTAGAGGATATAACACTCACTATTAAGTTTAGTAAGAACTATAATTTTTTATGTATTTACTTTATTTATCAATTTTGTGTTAATGGGCCTATAGAAATTCCGGTGCTTTGAGTTACCTTTATTGTAGATATTCTCTGTATAAAATGGAATACATTTTTTAAATGTTATTTTCTATTGTATTTGTATTTCTTTGTAGTTTAACATTAACTTTAACGCATAATTTCCCGAAGATATTAAGAAAACCAAATGTTCGTATGGAACTATAGAAATTTTACTGTGTTTATATTGCTTAAATTTTTGCTATCATTTCTATCGTTAATTCTTCTTCGTTCTTTCTATAATATTTTTATATTTTGGAAATCAAATTAATGTCCCAAATTAACATGTTCGGCTAAACCAATAACATCTTCGTTCTTATGTTGATTCGTTTTTATTAAGATATTGTTGTTTTCCCAATATACACATCATGGCAATAAATGCAATGAACCCTGGAAATGGTAGGTGTTTGTTTGTCTATGGGAATCGACTTTTTAATATTTTTGTTTGTGTTAAATTTTTATGTGCTATTTGGATGTTATATTTTTACGCTATTTCTTCTGACAGAACACGGATATAAGAAAGTACGATGTATTTTTTTGTTTCTTCATTATTAGCATGTCTATTACTTTCTATATTTTTTTAATGATGATAATTGATTCCTTCTTTCACGACTTTATTCTCTGGGTAACTGTTGTTGGATAATGCTTTGTTTTCTATAATTCAGGTTAGTTTCTAAAAATTGTTGATCAAGAGAGGCAAACAACGATCTGTCAGGCCAGTAATTGTACCCATCTTCTAATGCAGTGAAACACACAGTTTGTATAAATTTTGCTGTCTTGGTGTTTTACTGATATATCTAGGAAATTTATCCTACTTTGTTTCTCAATCTCAACAGTAAACTACAACCGATCATGGTAGATGTTATATTTTTCAAGAGTTTTTTTTTTAATGTATATGAATGTTTCGATTAGATTGTTTAGATGTTATTTTCAATTTGCATGACCAAATGTTAATCTGTATATTTGATTATTAAAGGCAATGTATATTGTGTTAAAGCACAACTCGGCTACCTCAATAAACTTATTTTCATTAATAGTTTTATTGACAACTGTGGGAATTTCGCACAAAAAGAAGAATAAACAGAAATTTATTCATTACCAAATTTCATTGTATAATTTTCGTATCTTGAGTAATTATAAGAAGAATCTTAAAAGCTATTAAAACATATATTAGTCTAGTGTTACATACTTAAATTTTACGTAGGCAAAAGGATTTACAAATTAACTTTCAAAATATAATTCTCCTTACCTGCTTCTATTTATTTATTCAATAAGTCTCATATTCCGTTAGGTGTAAGAGTTGAAAAAATAAAATACGTTATCTCTTGTCCTATAATACTTCACGTAATTTCTCCTTTCAAAAAATTTGTCCGCTAAATGCTTTATATCACTGCATTTCATTTTCCAACTTCTTAGTTTCTTGATGCATCTGATCTTGTCACCTCAGTTGTGTGTTTTCTATTTTGTAGAAATCTTTTTCCAGCCGCTACCATTTTGCTTTTATTACTGTTACGTTCTCCTGGTTTGAAGAACAACGCCGCTGTAGCCTGCTCGTAATTTCCTAAATTACTTGACCAATACTTACTTGTAGAGTATGTTCGCTTATTTACTAGAGGAGAGGTTGTACAGTGAAACTCAATGCGCATGCAAAAAATATATTTAAAAATGAAATGGTTACACGGTTTCCACTCTTGCCTATGTACATGTACGATGTACGTAAGATATATAGATTTGCAATAATTGCAGTTATTCGAGCTCTCTTATACATGTAATGTACATTAGCATTTGTATATGTATTTTCATTGGTAGCAACATAAAGTAATGCCTCAGCATGTACGTTGCAACGCTATGTCTTAATTCTGTTTAAAAGGTTAAACTCTTATATGCTTCCGCTGAAGCTTTGTTAGAGGCATGTACTAATGCCTCTATCTGTTTGCATGCACCACTACCTTTTATAGGAGCCAACCCTATTTATTTCTTAAATTTATAAGCGCACCTCGGTGCTATGCTTATTTATATGTCCCTTTCCGGGAGCCTAATATACTTTCCTTGTTTTTAAATTTGCCTAAGGGACTTGGCCCTGTATTATTAGCATGTATTTGTACTTGACCAAATACATTTGTTATATTCACATTTATAGGGGAACCCACCCTATCTCTTAGAGCTTGAACGCCTGGTCGAGGGCGACAGTAGCGATAATAGCCGATCTCAATACAAAAGTAATGTCACAGCTACCCAGGCGTTCTCGTTTGAAATATTACGCTATGTGCAATCTTTAGCTCTATACTACTGCGCCCCAAAGAAGGGAAAAATCCAGTAACCAGCAAATGTGCGAACTGCGCACCGACAAGTAAAACGGAGCGATGATGCCGACATTACATAAGAAAACCGGCCCGTGACACTCGTCCGCTACGACGAGCAACTAAATGAAAAATTTCTAAGTCCCGATACGACAAGGACCGAACAAACGTACAAAAGACAACGGGCGCTGCGTGCAACGACCGTCAGCAAGAAGCGGAGTGATCGTACTTGTAGAGGAGGTCTATACATGCGCGCCGACAATCTCACCAAAATAATTTCCGACACAAACTTAACTGAAGACTAAAAATATGTATAGACGACAATAGACACAGTAGCCTCGACGTACGATGATAGAAAATCGAGAATTTATACTTAATTAATTAATACTTAATCTATACGTGTGGTCCGACGACGTTACTAAATGACTCCCGCCAGAAATAAATGTATAGACAACGTCCTCGACGATTCCCGCCAAAACTAGAAAAACTTAGAAATCTCTAATAATCTTACGACGACGTTACTGTACACGTTACGGCGAGGCACGAAAGGTGACCGAGAGTGCACGATCGCTAATACCTCGACTGTCGCGCGGGAGACGACTGCCTATGCTTGTGTACCTTAAATTTCAAGAAAACTCCCATTACATATCCGACGACGTTGCAGTGAATGATTTCTAATTAGGCAGTTTTAGCTAGCGTAATGCGAATGGCTGACTTGCATACATATACAATGCGTAATGTACATACATATTAAAATAAAATTGGATATAAGAGAGCAAAATAAATAAATATAAGAATGAAAATAAATAAATATAAAAATGAAAATAAAATAATATTCTAAATGAAAATAATAATGCAAAGAAGATAAAATACATAATAGTAAAAAAAAATTAGAAAATACAAAAAACAATGTTAAGTCCTTAACAATTACCTTCTATTATCGTCCAGGATTCGCCACCATATATGATAACCGATCTCAAAGCATATAAATCTTAAAGACGAATATTAAAAGAAAAAATAAAACAATCTATACCAAACAAACTTTATTTCTTTCCTAGTTTTTATAAAACCTTAAAGACGGCCTATATAGAATGTTTTGTGAGAAGATTCGTAAATCTGTACAACTAAAGAAAAAAAAGTTTTTAAACGAACAACATTTTTCAACCGCTTGAGTAATTCAAAATTTATTCTTTATCCTCAAAATAATTTCGATGAATGCAGCCGTATTTCTTCATCAAATATTGTCTTCGTAATACAGTTTCTTTTATGTTGACACTTTCCTGGAACCTAAAATAATGACACAATTAACATCTCTTACAGGAAAACCAAAGGACACATTTAACCGTCTGGGAAATAAGAATCACGAATCAGATCTCGAAATTAACACAACTGACGAACAAAAGCATATATCTGAAATTAAAGAGGAAGTCAATAAATTACAAAATTTAGTGCAAATTTTGAGGGACCAACAATACATTTTACGATTATTAGATGAAGTGAATCACCAACATGTTATAAACAAAGTTAATAGCAATCCGATTGATTTAAACCAACAGGACGTTCTCGAATTTACAACAAGTACAATATTTAGCACAACCAATAGTGACGAAAACGGTTTTGAAATGAACGATGATAAGTTTAACAAACACCAATTGCATGCCATCGAGCAAGACATTAAAATGCTAAAAGTTAACTTCAATCATTTGAATAATTTCGTCAGAACTCATATATCGGAAAAAATAGATAAAGAAATTATATTCAGAAGAAACATGAGAATGAGTTTTGTACAAGAACTAAAACAACAAAGGGACGATTTATTAAATACCAAACGTCAAATCTTTCAAATATTAAAAAAGTTAATAAGTAAAGGGAAATTCGCCACATCTAATCCTAATGGTTCTGAAACGGTTGAAAAGGGCACTGAATTTAATGCTATTTTATCTGAATTAAAAGCTTTAGAAAAAAATATATCCAGAATACTAACCGTAAATTCCTCAGATGAAATAGTTGGAAGATCTGGAAGTGAGGACTATTTTGAAACTTCTCTCGAAGATCCAATATCTCCACACATAAGAGCAAGTATAGACAAAAATATAGATGAAGAAATAGATACAGAACTTGATGATCTACTGGAAACTTTAGATGAAAATGTATCCAAAAAACATACAGAAAAAAGTAAAGTAGAAAACGTCTTGAAACAATTACGTAACATACAAAGTAAAAAAGCCTTCAAGATGTTATCCGAAGAATTAGATGCTAACGACGTAGCAGATTCAGATGAACAGATTTCTGAGATTCTCTTAAGACTAATAAAATTTCTAAATAATAGCGCTAAAACTCAAAAGAAGGAAAATCAAATACTGAATATATTACTAAAAAATAATAAAAGAAATGATAATAAAATTGATGAAAAAGAATTAATAAGACTTTTAGGCAAAATCCTGAATGAACCCGAAAGTAAGTCAATTAATAGCAACAGAGAAAATACTGATGTAATGGTTAATTTAAAAAAGTTGGCCGAAGAAATTGAAAAATTACGCGGTAATCAGGAAATAATATCAGAAGAGGACCAAAACGACGAAAGCGAGAACTTTGAAACCTTATTGCAAAAATTAATAAGAAATAGCACTCGTCAAACAACGCCAAAACCTAACCTAACAAATTCCGAAAGCTTAGCTTTGATTAAAAAATTATTCACAATGGTTAATAAAGATAACGTTGATGACAATGGAAGACTAAACGATAAAGTTATTTCATTCGATGGAACTTACAAATGCGAAAAGCTAATAGAAGACCCAATTATATACGATCAGTATGATACCATCCATCCACGTCCTCCATATGAAGAGTTTTCATTTACTAGTCAAAAGTTTCCGCAGCGATACAAGCCACATTCATCATATTCTTCACCATATATTACCTACGGCAGCGATTATGATCCAAACCTTTATCAACCCGATTATAATTCACGCAAGTTATTTCGAGATTATAAGAATGCATATCTGCAACAACCTAACTACTTTCCAATGTTACCAAATTCACCGCAGCACCAATATAATTTTGAAAGACCATATGCGCCAAAATATCCACAAAGTGCATCGGAATATAGTAGCGACTATGCAAATGAGAGGATTAGAGATCTGAAAAATCAAGTCAATAACCTAAAAGCTATTATAACTAATTTAAATCGTCCTGAATATACACAGAGAGAAGAAGATAGGAGAGCATTGTTTATTTTAAACCAGCAAGTTGACGCTTTAAAAGACATCATACGCAATTTGGCACATGAAGACAATTATAACGGTGATGCTTATTATCAGTCCAATGAATCATATAACGATGCTTTTATAAATCAACCTCCTTCCGAGCCAAATCCTATGGCAAATCAAGAGGTTGGAAAACTCCATCCAAATCTTCCGCAAGCATCATTCAATACAAATATTGGTAAATATATACCACAATATTTGTTATTATAGTACTTTTAAAATCACCGTTCTCGATTCAGGCCAAATTTCAGAAGTACACAATCCACTAACTATACCTAACGTTAGCACAAGATTGATATTGAAGAACAAAAATTTAATGAGCAATAAAGATGCAAGCGGTGAGAAGATTAACACAGTAAATAATGTTAAAATTAATAGACGTAGAAGATCAATAAAAGGAACCGATACTGAAGCCCTATCAGAACTTCTTGTTCGTATTCTAAAGGATGGACTTAAAGATGATGAAAATTTTCAAAAGGGAATTGTTGAAACTGAGGATTTCGGTACGGTAATATACCGTTTTAAAGAAATACGATTCAATGATTGTATTTATTTTTCTTTCTAGATATTGAGAAAGAGGACGAAGAAGTATCTTCGACGGATTTTGAAAGAACTGTATCCTTCGGGCAACAACGTGGTACGAAGAAATCAAATAAAAATCGAACCAAAAAGTTGAATATTTTTGACAAAATTTTCGATAAAATATTAGACAAAATTATAGACAAAATTTTAATTGCAACTCCCAGAATATTTGAAAGGCTTTTCGGCTTAGATACTTTTTTCAAAAATACCAATCTATATCCAAATTACCAATATAACTATAATTTAGTTGAAATATTTAGAAACTTTGGAATTGGGGGCTACATTCCTTTAATAATCTTAAAAGCAGTCTACACTCTAACTTCTTTGGTGTACGAATTGCAACGATACCCGTTCATAAGAAATTTTTTGGTTCCGGGTGGAGTAATTGCAGTTGTTGCTGGTTTAATTATATTCTTAATTTACTGGTTTCAGCCGAATTATTATGGTCAAACTTATTCCGGGTATCAAACGCAACCGTATAATTCATATAACCAGAAGCAAAATTCTTACCAAAATATTGATTACCATGGGCAAACATACTCCGGATATCAAATGCCATCATACAATTCGTACGATGCGTATCGACAACCTTACCAAAATACAAATTTTTATGGCAATGGTAATAATAAAGCTTATCCAATTAGTCCAACGTACCATAGACCTAATTATCCATTGATTGATTATAAGACTAATTTTAAGAATATTTTTCCGAAACAAATTTATTTATAATAACAAATATAAGAATAAATGTGATTATTCATGATATGAGGAAATTGAGTTTATATTTCATAATCAAAATTTGGAAGGAATGGCGACTATACTATTTAGTTTGAAGTACTTTTGTTTTATTTTACTATTTTAAATATTTTCTCTTTTCTAAAAATGTAATTTATTAAAAAATTGCACGGTAGTATTTTGAAAAACACAAAGCTAATTTTGTACAGAAGCGAAGCAAAATCAAAAAATAAAATGTTACCAAAAATCACGTTTTCGGATATCTATAGGAACGTTCCAGCTTATAGAAAAGAATTATATATGTATATTTAGATCTTGGCGATTGAACTAACCTTTTCGTTCATCAAAGTAATTTGAAGTAATAAGAGAAAGACACTTAGCTTCTACACGTCTAACCATTCTTTATTAAATTTCCATATATCATGGTTATTAGTAGAGACTGGATTATATGAAAAGTGCAAATCTTCTATTTTATTTATTTACTATATTTTACGTCTATATGTAAATGTATTATACTGATTAAAGTTAATTAGCGTTAATTAACTTTAATCAGTGTAAGACATCTACACATATACATAAAAAATAATAAATAAATGAAATAAAAAATTTGCAGTTTGCATATAATCCGGTCCTAGTCATTAGAATTACATCATATTTTTCTGTGTTAATAACTATACCACCTGAAACTTATTTATACCTACTTTCTATTATAGTTATAAGTTTATTGTTGTATTTATAAATCTACAGTTTCCACCTTAATTTCCTTATTGATGCTCATTTCTAAGATAAACCTTTTTCAAAAATACCTACATATTTCTATAAACTCACACATACATAAAAAAATAATTTGCAGAATAACAATGTAAATTTTAAGCAGTAAATAATACGCTTGAGTTTTTACAAGATTGAAACACTTTGTTTGTTGAAAGTATGTAGGTTTAAAAGCACATAAATTTGATAAGACTACAAAAATATTACATGGTCGTTTGACAATACAACTTTCAATCTCAAAATGGAAACTGCCCATTTGCTAGTACGTAAGTAAATTGCTTTAAATATTACCGATACTGAATTACCTTATAATACTACAAAAAAAAAACGATATTTCTGCAATCATTCATGAAAGAAACACTTTACTCAATCATTATTAGTAATTCTCTTCATTTTTGAAGCAATTTGATAAAAACTTCTCCCGAGAGTTATGCAACACACATTACACATTCTAGTAACTGCAATAGGTACATTTAGAATTGCTTGACCAGAAAAACTTCCTGGAATGATCATAACCTGTTGATATGTCACAAAGTCAACGTAAACTTTTGAACATCAAAGTTTGAAAAGATCTCTCGCATAATCAATATCAACGTTTTGTAAGTACAATTTGAAACTGTTCAAATGTTTTAAGCACAATTAGTAATCTATGATAACAGTTTGAATCATGTTATCCCTATTATCATGTGCTCCAAAAAAAAACAATAAATTATGATGCATATAATTATAGTGCGCATCCAGTTTTAGGATAATAGTTATTTTATTTTATTGTATATACTATGGATAAACTACGGAGATTTTTAAGTGGTGATGATGGATCACCAGATGAAGAAAGTGGTATTATGGCACAAGTAATTTATTTTTGAATTTTTCTTCTGTATGATGAATTTGTATTGTGTTATAAGCTTTAAATACTTTTGTTTTAGTTTAGCGAAAACACAACCTTTAGTTGGTCAACAAGAATCAAAGGTTTCCTAATATGTTTCATTACTGGTATCCTATTATCCTTCTTGGGAAGTTTCGCACTATTCCTAAATGGTATAAAAATCTTCGCAGTGCTTTATACTATAGGAAATATTCTTTCTCTTGCTAGTACGTGCTTTCTAATGGGACCTGTTAATCAAGTTAAAAAAATGTTTGCTGAAACTAGAGCACTAGCTACCATCCTCGTAATTGTTTCGATAGCAATGACTTTAATGTCTGCATTATGGGTAAGATAAACAATTAGAAACAATTCAATGAAATCTAAATAAACAATTCCATTGCAGTTTAAAAATGCTGGACTTGCATTGTTATTCATTATTATACAGTCTTTAGCCATGACGTGGTATTCGTTGTCTTATATACCCTATGCAAGAGATGCTGTTAAGAAGACTCTGTCAGCTTGTGTAGTATAGTTTATATGGACCAAAAACAATATAAAACACTGATATTTCGCCATTCATAATTTAATGTAATTATGTAAATATGCCTTTTATATACTTATATTTGAGACAATGCGGTTAACCTGTTTTTATAGCAATCGATGTTTTTCTAAACAACCGTGTGATGTCGCCGCTGAACGTATAGCTAATTGTAATGTAGCGCCACTGGTGCCATCAGATGTGTAAGTAACTTTAAGATAAATTGCATTAGCTGTACAAATCATAAAACATTTACGAAATATAAACTAATTCGCCAAGACAATATATTATTATGATATATCTACTATTATGTCAAACGGTAAATCTATTTTTATTGTAGTTTGAGTAAAAGAAGTCAAACATATGCAGTATTTTCAATATTTTGTATATATTTACATGAAGAATATTAAGTGTAACATTAAAACTAAATAAAAACTATTGAAGTGAATACTTCTTGAGTTTTATATTATTAGCTCATAATCATTATTCAAAAGTCGTTTGTTACAAAAATTTTTGGCGAAATCATAAACGCCAAAGAATATATAACCACCAACAGTTATCCACATCACTCTAGGGGCAAAACCAGCAAATAATCTAGAGAAAATGAAGATTAATAACCTTCCGTTTGTAGGTAATACGTTTGTCATTACCCACTCACTCCCTTTTCTTTATAAACCACTTTCGCCATATTTCTAACTGTTAAGCTGCCTGCAGCTGCTAAAGTTTTATCAGCTAATATGATCCTAGTTTTTACGACATCTAAAGGTGTGGTAGTAGCTGCTGCTATTCCACCTGAAATCTCAAACGTAAAAACACGTCTTCAGAAATTATTATAATTAGAGACCGCATTATATGCAAAGTGCACATACCTTATTTTATTTATTTATTATATTTTAGGTCTATTTGTAGATGTCTTACACTGATTAAAGTATTGTAAATAATTAACTTTAATCAGTGTAATACATCTACATATAGACGTAAAATATAATAAATAAATAAAATATATGCACTTTGCATATAATCCGGTATCTAATTATAACCAAACCTGCAATTGCACCACAGTTTGCTACTTCCCATGACTCCAAATTAGAATTATTTTTAAAATTTACTTTATACAACGTTTTAAGATATTCTAGTATCGGAAATTGTATGAGTGAAAAAGGTACTTCTCTAATTATAGTAGATTGATAACCTCTGTATAATCCCTAAAAATGGCAGAATTTGCATAATCTCATCACCATAATTTGATTTTTGTTGTAATTAACCAAAAGGAACTATAAAACGATATTACCAACCTTAATAAAGCCTTCATTTTTATAAGCACTAATTAAAATACTAAGTGAAGATTTGCTTTTAGTAGTCTGTCGTCTTTGCTTAACAACTTCCATTGGAACACGAATTAAACAAGCCACCTTTAAAATAAAATTAACAATTCGATTTTTTACTAAAAAAAAATGTTTTTGCATACAACTTCCCCCAATGACGCACCCGCCATATGCACGATAGGTAAGGAATAAGCGGGCACATGAGGCGATATATAATATTTAAAAGATTCGTAAGTACAAAAGAATAATGCAGCTGAAATTAAAGTAACAAAATCATACATATGTACAGTAGAATGTCGCCTAGTTACCCTGCGGCACGCTTCCAATAACTTGCGGACCGATGCCCTTGTAAATTTTTGTAAAACCTCCAGCTTTTAGAAAACCTTGTTGAGCTTGTAATCTAGTTTTTATAGTATCTAGTGGAAATAAGACTACGTCTACTACTAATCCAGCGGCGCCTCCTCCCTGTAAAAGCTATTGTTTAGAATTATTTTGAATAATTAGGTAAAGTTGAATATTATATGCTGGCGGTTATATCTAACTGCTGAAATACAAATCTAAATTTACTACAAATTTCCCACAACACTTACAAACAATGAAGAGAGATATAAATTTTTCTCAGTCATTTTAAATGCTTAATGTTCGACGGCGAAATAAGCTTTAAATATTTCATGTATGCCTAATTAAGATTAGAATAGAGATAATATGATTTATTGTCTGAATTGATATCGTCAAATGTCAACTTACATAACATAACCTCAACCTTCACCCTCAAATTATCAAAAAAATCGGTAAACAAATACTTCCTAACATGGGCAGGAATATCTTAAAAAGTAGTCTGGAAAATGCATCCTTTAATATAATTTTTCAGGTACTACAGCAGTTGTTGTAAATTATCACTTTTATCAGAATTATTTCAGATTCTATTTCGATGTGTTACATTTGTATTAAACGCTTTTATTATAAGGCATGTAGGGCAGGATGTGCTGGGTATTATGAATGTGCGACTTCTACTTTTGGAATCAACAATATTGTTTTTATCAAGAGAACCTTTACTAAAGGCTTGTTTAACAGATACAAAATCACATAACTGGGCCCAGGTTATTAATCAAGTGTGGTTATCGTAAGAAGTTAAAATATCTCTTCCCACTTTGAATACACAATAAATAATTTGTAGTGTACCTTTGTCTGGTCTATTAAGCATAGCTTTAGTGTATGTTTGGTTAAATATCTTAAGTTCAACTGAAGACTTGTATTTGGAGCAATATCGAACAGGATGTTATGCAATTGCATTTTCATGCATCATAGACCAAATCACACAATGTTTGGTATTAGTTGCACAAAGCTATTGTTTTATTCGCTTGAAGGTAAACATTTAAAATTCAAGAATTTTCTACAGTTACTTGATTGTTTCTGAAATTGGTTTTGAATTGGTTTCTCGATATAAAAATATCAAAGTTTCTATTATCATTTTTGAAGCTTAAAGAAAATCAATTGCGAATCAAGTACCAAAAGTCCCAATAATATAAATTATATGGTATTGTTTTCTAAGTATGAATGCTTCACCTAAAAACTTTTGGCATATTCTTCCTGTAATATAACATTGGAGCATTGATGTGTAAACACTGATCTTTTCATGTTAATTTCATATTGCAGATTATATGTGAAACCTTGTATATAACTGTACGTACAATTACATTTGTTGTTTTGGTATTGCATTATCCGACCCATGCAATTAATGCATTTTCAATAGCACAAGTAACATCTGCCATATTTTTATGTTCATTGTACTATGGCTTTTTTTACTGGTATATTAAAAGTTTTAATAAACTGAAAGATCAGCAGAAAAAGGATGATGTTGTTACTCTTCACAATCAAGTGCAAATAGCATTGTTTAAAGATATGCAGGATTTCAAATTCAGATCTATACTGGATTTCTTCCCAGGATATATGGAGAATAAGGTACGCAAAGATATTACGTTAAAACACCTTTAATAAGAGGTTCTTTTTAGGAAAAGCTGTTCAATAAAGATTTAACTGTATTGAGTATAAGCTTTGCAAAACAAAGTGTTGTAAAACAAGTTCTAACTGAAGGAGAACGCTATGTTATGACAATATCTCCAGTATTAACGTTCAGTGAACAATCTACGTATGATATCGTCAATAACTTAGGGAGTCTTGCAGCTCGGTAACTATTAGTTCATCATTTACCTTTGTGTATTTGACAATACTATTAAAGTTTTTTAGGTATTGCTTTTAATTTGGTTTTAGATTTATATTCCGTCCTATCGAAGAGAGTGCATACTTTTACTTTACCCAAATGATCAAACGCGATCAACCCATTGGTAAGCAAGATCAGGTATTTTCTAAGTAATATGTGACCGATTAAACATTAATATGCTTCTTTCTTAAAATTCCAGCAATTGATATCTGAAGCTGTAACTGTGCTCAGTCAACTATGCAAGGTAGTGTCATCAATCGGTTTAATTGTTATCGTTTTTGGAAACGCATATAGTCATACCCTTCTGTATCTATATGGTGGAAATACTTTAATAGCCACAAAGTTGCCAACAATATTACTAAAATGTCATTGTATTGCTGTTCTGTTACTTGCAGTAAATGGCGTTACAGAATGTTACGTTTTTGCAACAATGAATAGCAAACAATTAGATAGGTAACTTTCTTATTCTATCAAAAAATTGTCTCTTTACCAACATTTTTAGGTATAATTATATAATGGTGATATTTTCCATAACGTTTCTACTGGTTTCATATATTTTTACAACATTTTTTGGACCTGTTGGATTCATATTTGCCAATTGTATTAATATGGCAGCAAGGATTATGCACAGGTAATCAAATTGATTATTGTTGAAGGAAAAATATTTATGTGGGTTATTACAACAATTCACGTACTTGTATTATTAATTAAAAACCAAATTTGGAAACACTTCATAGTAGTTTCATAGTGATCGAGAGAATTTTATTATAATAATTAGATATTAAGTTTGTTAAGCAAAGAAAACAATCCAGGGTCATGTAGAGCAGCAACTGCCAACTTACCAAGTTACAGAATTTAAAATGTTAAATATCATATATATATATCCCATACTTAGTCTAACTACTCAAGTCATTAATCGGTTAAGAGAGCAAAAATGTACAGTTGAATTCTTTAGTTGAAGGACACACCGTCAAAGCATAACTTCCTCTCTCCCAAAATAACAGATTTGTGGCCAAAGTCTGGACAATAGACGTAATACGGTAAAATTTGGGAAACAAGTGAGGATACGAGAAACAGCAGTATAGCTTTGATGCTGTGCCCTACAAGTAAGGAATCAGTCTACGGGGAGAGAGAAATTCAATTTTAAATGGAGCATGTCCATACATATTGTGGTAGAAACTTTTCAATAACATTATCTAGAGGTCGATGCATTTATAGCAAGTACAAAGGCAGTTTACCAAATGTACTTGAGAATTTCACAGGTCATGTTCTGGTGTCCCTAAATCGGCTAAGCCGATTTCACGCATTGAGGAACATGCTAGCAAGTAGTTTTCTATTACACCAAACGCTTCCAGCGAATAAAAGCCGTAGTTCTAAAATTCGATCCGAAAGAAGCTGCAGCTATCAAGTAAGATAGGTTGAAATGGATTTACAAACTATTCAGAACAATTACGTACGACTTGAAGCAGTAAATAAATTACTAAAGTCACTGCAAATAGTGGATAATATTTACTCAGTACTATGTATTGTATGATAATCATATTGTAGTAAAGTTCGAAAGTGTTATTGACAATGGTTTAAATACCACATCAAGACAAGCTTGTGATGGTCTGTGTATAGATGTACAGGTTCGTAAAATAATTTCAAGAATTATTTCAATTTTGCCAACATTATGATCCTTTTCTGCGTATAACAATATTTTTACTTCGCTGTGGACAAAATTCGCACAAAACTGTAGAGACGTATTTAAGTGTTTAATCAAGCAAATCCAAGTGATAACATTGTTTAGAAGAGAAAATGTTTTATAAGTAACGCACACGCAACGCATCGGTTATCTATTGTTTAGTTTCATGATACTACAAGTCTATTTATATAAATTATAAGTTTTAAGTAGATGCCTATTATTAATTTCTTATTTATCATTACTTGTAGTATTTTATTAAAATTAGAATGGAGCGGCAAAAGTAGCGACTCTGGTGCGAAGCAGAAACCGACTCTACTTATAAATAAATAAATATCTGGTCTAGTAACGATTGTCGGGCTCCCCGTGTCACTAGGTTTTTGTCCCTGACGTTTCGCAAACAACTGCGGTTCGCATTTTCAAAGGTACCTTTGTTCGCCTATGTCAAACAGCCGTGAAAGTCTGAGATACTATTTAAATATCTGGTCTGTTAACATAGCATACGATAGGCTAAAAGGGAAACTTAGAAACCTAATTTATTTAATTATGTATAGAGTTGCGATGTCTTTCCGCAGGCCCGGTTCATATTGAGCATGTAGCGGCCTCACCTGTACAATCTAACAGATGAAGTGTAAAATCATAAGTTAGTATCGAGCAGATTTTTATATAAGGCAGATGCATACTTATTACGTATGATGAACGTGCGTTAAGGAAAAAACAAGACCATTGGGTCACACAATACGAGAATTTATTGAAGAATTCCCTGATTTATATTATAATGGTACTAAGATATACTGAAAAGTTTGCGATAACCCGTTGATGTGTTGGGACAAACGCGACTGTAAAAATCGTATAAAGAATGTACAACATAACACATGTGATACAAATAACGCATGCATCACAGGGCCGCCTGTTTGTTCGTATACTCGCCTTGTTACGACTGCGGCACGCGGAAAAAATATCCCAACTCTAATTATGTACCTACACAATGGTTATATCTGTATAGATCAAAATGATTTAGGAAATAAAATCTTTCGTACAAAAAAAGGTAACGAAAGTTAATGATCGTCTTTGTAGTGTAAATGCCAAATTAGATGGTGAGCGGTGGGGATGCGCCGTAGTGGTTTTTAAAAGCGCGCACACCCATTTGCTGAGGTATTAGTCAGAATATATTTGTCAGTGGCGGATGTAATGTCTTTGCTAAGGGATCATAAAGCGATTCACGCTCAAACGCGAGAAGTAGTTTTTAATGTTTACAATTATATTTATAAAGGTAAAAGTACATCAATGCTATTAAGTGAAATAAAAGAATGTGTTCATGAAGCAACTGGTGTGTTGGTGCGAACAATAGAAATAATTATTCAAGAGGGAAATACAGCATCAAATAGCAATGAAAAAAATTAGAAGTTCTGATAAGAAGAAACAAAGAACAGAGTCTCAGAAGTTTATTGGGATATCAAATTCAAATAGTGCGATATATAATCTATGATTTTCATAGAACAAACTGTTTTTAATGCTGCACGGAGTTAGTTCCTCATTTGGCGTTTACAGTACACTTGCGTTTTGGAATTTAATTCATACAAATAAGGACTATGATATAATAAACAAGAAAAAATTAAATATCATTTGAGTTAATTTTATATTCGTATTAGTTCTAATCAGTTATTAATGTGCATCGATTTAAAAAAAAGTGCAATTTCATTTAAAAAAAAGTGCAACTTCTAAATGTATTTTTTGCAAAACTACAATTCATAATTATAAAATTACTTTAATATTCTTATTATATCTCATTCTATTGCAGTGTCTACTTCATCACAAACAAATATAAAGAGTCTTCCTATCATCCACTTCAAGGCTTAAGACCAGGCATTAAATTTATATCAGTTTTAATAGTATCAGGGATAATTACGAATATTTCCGAGGTAACTTAGACTTTTATAATTAAATTCCGTTGCTTGTATTAATTGATTTCAGAAATATTATCTTCTAGACGTCAACATGAGAGCTGTTGTTCTCCATGTGGGTATAGGAGGCATTTGCTTTTTTTTGACTGCAGCAACATGGATCTTTGAAAATAAGTCGCTTACAAAGGTTGGTATTGACCAATATAGAAGACGTGTTTCCCTGAAAAGTGATGAATGTTAGTTAATTTGTAATTAATTTAAATTAAGTAATATTAGCTGTTCCAATTATAGCACTGTAGCAAGTTCTTTTTTGTTGCTATTTACAATGCCTAAGTGTTATTTTTATATATTATACCAAAAATATATTATTTAATAGTATAAAAAGTTTTTATTTTATTTAAACATAATACATCTGCAAATAAAAATATACTAACTTATAAAATTACAAATGTCATTGTATATTTATAACATATCAATAGTAATTTATATAAATAGGATATAATGCAAATAAATCAATGGGTTTTATAAATTGCACCTGTAACAATACCATTTCTCTGTATAATACACCTTTTCGTATCATCTTCAAATACTATTATAGGTGGTTGACTTTGTGGTTCTAATTTTGCAGCTTGATCTGCTATTGCTGCAATTATTCCTGAACTTTCGGAAGATGCATCTCCCTTAGCTACGGTTTAACTAGATAGTATGATTTGTATTTTTACGGTAATTGACAAACATACCACCTAAACAAAGCCCTTGGTGATCCACAAAAACACAGCCAAATACATTTGGTGACGAAATACTAAAACATATAAATTATGTATTTTCCTTTGACGATAATTTATTACTTACATATCGTCCATAGCCCTTTCCAAGTGCTTTTCCATGTTTATTATTATAGAATAATTTGTTAAGACATTGGTAACCTCAAATTAGAACAAACGTACAAAAACAGCTGATGTAAGTCTAGTGAAATTAGACGCTTTATCAAGTCAATAATAACTATATTTGTTAGGCAACTGTGAATGAGATAGGATTTTATGGTTTTTAAATTATTACAATTCTTTATCCTACTTATAACTTTCTATAATACTCGTGCATTAAGAATTTTATATACAATAGTTATAGCCAAACATTCCATAATAAATAGCTTTTTATAAAAGATTTGTTAAATTTTATCACAGTGATTGCGTTCGACAAAAACAACTGTTCCAAAGTATTGTAGTCCACAATATTTACTTCTAATGAATACGCCAAATTTGTAATTTGACACATTTAGCAATCAGCAAAAAAACATAACCTGAGGTTATGTTTCGTGTTACTTTGTTTCGCTATGTATGATTACTCGTTACTTTTTACTTAAAAATAATCTACGTTTTAACTTCAAAACTATTGCGTTACTCAATAACGAGATAATCATATTTACTAATGACTGTTGACGGAAATAATTGCGTAATTTTCCTGGGATTAATAATTTATGATTCATAATATTGATAACCCACATTTGCAAAAATTTCTATGCCTCGCTTAATAATGTTCAACAATGGATGAAGCACATCAGGATTTATTAGAGAGCACCAGTAGTGATATAAATGTACGTCCTAAAAGATTTAGAGTAAGTGAACATATTTTTGATTATTTTGTTAATATGTGTATTGTTCATATTCAATTTCATTATAGAATCTCTCTTCTGTTACTTCTGCAAGCCAAGAGGATCTTAATTCCATAGTAACTCAAGAAGAAAGTAGTCTTTTATCGTCAGTAAGATGTAGAACCCAGACACCTAATGAAACCATTGAGCCCGGTTCTTTAAAAGTTTTGTCAGCTAAATATGAGGTATTTATTGCCCTTTGTTTTTATTGTTCTAATCGATGCAAGCAAGTTAATTTAACAATTGTTTGAACAACAGTTACTGATCTTCTATTAGTTCAATGTTAAACCAGGTAGATTTAGATTGTCAAAATTATTACAACTTAAATAATATAGGTGATAAATAAGACAAAAAAAAGTTCTCATATTTTTTTTGAAATGATTTTGATTTTCAGTGAATACAGTACGAATGAAGATGTTGAGTTATATATAGATAACAAATCTCATTAAATTTAAATTGTGCCTTCATTAGTTTTGTCAACCGACTCTGTGGTCCAGTGGTAAGAGGACCAGCACTTGAATTTGGCAATTCCGCTGTTATACGTTCGGAACCAGCGTCCGATGAGTACAGTGGCGGTACTTTTCAGACAGGTTCGATATGCTCCCGAGTCACCATTCGCCGTTAGGAAAATAATTAACGGTGCTTCACCCTTTACGGCGGAGGGGTGTGGTAACAAGGTCATGGAGCACTCTATACACACACTTTCCTACACCTTAAGGCTCCTGAGGTTATGACAAGCTAAAATACCTTGGGCCGCTCGCGACCGATAAAAAAACCATGTCTATTAGCTTTCAATTCAATTCTTCAATTATTGAAGTAATGTCTATTGTATTAAAGCTTTAACTTGTGGGATTACGATGACCTTTTTATATAGTGTATTCGCTTAAACAAATTATTGGAGTAAGTTTTAAACAGAAATATGGGATACTCGAATAATTTAAAATGAGATTATTAATGTGTAAATACCCAAACAACAACTTGAACAATAAAATTGCTTATTGCATACCAATGTATGCTGCTCTGTTTATTATTGTTGTTATTATATTTTTAGAGTTTAGATTATGACACCTGTGAAAATTATTTATTACTGGATGAAGAAAGGACGAAAGGAAATAAATATTTTATAAGAAAAGATATATCACGATGGCTGGTATTTTTATTAATCGGAATGTTTACGGCACTAATTGCTTGTATAATTGACATTTCTATAGAAGAATTATCACTTATCAAATATAAATCTCTAAATAAATGTATCCTTTTTTAAAGTTTTCAGACAAGTTAAACAGGTTGAGGTTTACTTTCAACTTTTTTTATAAGGATGGATCTCTATGCCGTACCACTGACCCCCTTACAGTAAAACTACAGTGCTTTTTTATTTTTAGACATAGTCTCCCTCTACACTAGTGCACTTGGTCCATCGATGCTCCAACATCTCAACAGCCTCCTGGAAAAATTTTCGTCCAGACTCTGTAAACCACCTCCCTACAGCTTGCATCACTTCATAATTACTGGAAAAATTTGCCCCACGTAAGATTTCTTCTAATTTGGGGAGTAGCCTGTAATCACTAAGGGCCAATATCTTCCACAATGTCCCTGATGTTTACTCGTCAGTATTGCAGTATGATATCGTGTACCTTTTCAATGTTTTTATTTGTTCTTATGGGCATGGGAAGTCAACTGGCATGTTGGTTTTCACATGATGTTCTTTCGGATTTAAAATCTTGTCACCAGCGTTTGACAATACCATAAGAAACTGCAAGCTCACCAATAGTTACCACAGTGTCTTTATGAATTTGAGTTGGTGTCATGCTCTTTTCCATTTTTATGAACAATCACGACACAAAATTTAAGAATTAGACACGGCGCAACAACTCTTTGAGGTACAAACTTAATATTATGTAGACATGACCTACAAATGTTAGTTAACTAAATGTCAAAAACATTAATCAAAAACCAATTAAAAGTAGGTGAGGGATGGGGCATAAGGATCCGCCCTCGTATATTTCTATTGGATTAGAATTGTTGTTCTACGCTTTGTATGTAGTAGTATAACTTTTAAAGAAAAAGGGTCTGATGGGTGGACTGGTTCAAACGAAGCGTGGCTTACAAAAATGATTTCCATATTGTCCTCTATGTTGATATTGTGAAGATGTTATTAGATCTTCATTACCTCCTTTTTTTCTACCATAGAAATTGACATACTTCGCGAAAATTTCCTCAAATAGAATGAGAAGATTCTACCGCAAACGATGATATGTGCCCGGACTTTGGATAACGAAGGTGTTCTTAACGTGAATTTCGATTGAATGAAGCGTTTCACTCATGTATAGTAAGCCATTAGATCAGGGAATTTTGTAGGCACCCCTTTAAAGCATAGTGTTTGAACCTGGTCCTTAGGAGATAGGAGAATTTTCGAAGGAGGTTTGAATTCTACGTTGATACGTTGTTTCTAAAGAATTCTGCCTATCCGTGTAGTAACATCGCGGATGAGTGGCAGGTCTAATGATCCTCCAGAGCTTTTGAAATTTTAGGACTCGTTTACGTGAGGGAGATGGATTGTTTGTTGATGAATTTCCGTCTCCTGGAGTGACTTCCTACGAGGAAGAAGAAATGTTGAAATCCGTCCCTTTTTTCTTCTTTTATTTCCTTTACATTTTTATTTTATATTACTCTTATTTTCGCTTTTCTTTTTTTTCATTTTATTTTACCACTACAACACGGTTTAATCCCGGAAACAGTTCGCTTATTATGGACAAATGTTAGAAATAGCTCGAAATTTTTACTATTGTCAATGTTCAATGGATCAATTTTTTACACATATTCAAAGTTGATAGTTTAACCGCTAGTACTAACGTCTTCTATTTAAAATTATCAAATCCGTGGTGGAGAAATATATTCATACGAATTGGGGTAACTAAACCTGTACGCCAAAATTACGTCTCCAAGTAATTCATTAACAAATTTATTCGTATTCACTTGAAATGCTGAGTAGCTTAAGTAGCAATTAGGATAAACAAAAATTATATTCGGATTTTCCTTAAATATTTCTAGATGTTGACGAATATGTAGTGCAGGGAAAACTGTATATACCCTATTTTCTTTTTATAGTTTATAACATAGTTCCTGTTTTAATAGGATCGACGCTAGTAGCATATGTTGAGGTACGCCTATTTTGCCTTGCATTTTCTGTCTATTTTATTTTTTCGTATGTTGTAGCCTATTGCGGCAGGTAGTGGAATTCCGCAAGTGAAATGTTATTTGAATGGTGTAAAAATTCCTAGAGTAGTAAGAATAAAGACGTTAATAGTTAAAAGTATAGGTGTAGTATGTTCTGTTGTTGGAGGTCTTGCAGGTGGAAAGGTACAGTGGCCTTTTATATTGACACAGTTTTTTATTTCTGATTTAATTCTTTAGGAAGGACCAATGATTCACTCAGGCGCGGTAGTAGCCGCTGGCTTATCGCAGGGAAAGAGCACTACGTTCAAAAAAGACTTTAAAATATTTAAATATTTCAGAGAAGATCATGAAAAACGCGATTTTGTATGTGGTGGAGCAGCAGCGGGTGTTTCAGCTGCTTTTGGAGCGCCAGTCGGTGAGATTGTTTTCTAATGGCCTACTGCACCGATAGAAATTAAAATTTAATGTGAACTTCAGTCAAAATGACCAATACAATGTGACAATTGCCATCATAACTGTGCGAGTAATTTTTCAATTGTAAAACGCAAAGTTCGAACAGCATATTTAGCAAAATATGTTAAACTAACCCATATCTGACAAAATCTTCAACAAGAAATAATCTTGGGTAAAAGTTCTTTTTTAATTCGAAGTTAGAATTACTAAGCTTAGTTTCTGAAATAAACACAATATTATTGACAATTTTTTAAATCCGGTTTTTTAAACACAACTTAAAAATGACAACTGTCTGCAGAAGGGCTACTAAACGTTTGACACATTCTATCTCTCATTTTAATGTAATTGTTGGTGCATCTGGCCATCAACCTATCATACCTAAAATATTAAAAATCTCTCTTTTATAGGTGGCGTTCTTTTTAGTTTAGAGGAAGGTTCTAGTTTTTGGAACCAGAGTCTCACATGGCGAACTTTTTTCGCATCGGTCGTTAGCACTTTTACCCTTAATGCTGTTTTATCTGCTTACCATGGGGTACCAGGTGACTTAAGTTATCCTGGTTTACTAAATTTAGGAAAATTCGAAACCGCTTCTTATGAAATCTATGAATTACCTTTATTTATGTTGATTGGGTGTATAGGAGGGTTACTTGGTGCTTTATGGAATCATATAAATTATAAATTAGCAGTATTTAGAATGATGTAAGTTCCTTTTTCTGTGTGAAGGTTTGAAAATGCATCTAAGCAAAATGCAAACGTTCTTTTAGATACTTAAGAAAAAGATGGTTACGTGTTTTGGAAGCCTGTATTGTGGCAGCTATGAGTGCAACTATCGCCATGTTAATGATGTTTTCGTTGAATGACTGCAAGCCTATTGGTCAGGATCCCACTAAATATCCTACTCAGGTATTTCATTGTATTTAGATTTAATGTTATCGCTTAAATATTTAATTTCTATAGACTTGATAAGGTACGCATATTTTTGAAATATTGATTTTTAATTATATGTTTTTAATATGAAAATTTGTTAGTTTAATTAATTACGTCTATATTCGTTCACTAATTTAAAAAAAGTTGGCGTAAACAGACAACAATTGAAATCATTAACATGAACATAAAATCTGAAAAACTATATTACTAAGTAATAGATATGACGGCTAATGAATATGAAATTATTTATTTTGTTAAATTATGTGAATTTTTAACCTCATACAAGAAGTTGTCTTATTGCAGTTTTTTAGCATCGTAATGGTTTTTTAGAATTTGTAGCAAAAATAAATGAGCTACAGAGTGTTGACGTGTGATTGACTGATTGACCTGCCGACACTAAAACCAGCGAGTGAATAGAATAATGTAAAGTTAACTAATATATGTATGTCTCGCTCTCTCGCGCGCGCCTATGTCAACCACGGTGCAACGGGTTACTCTTCAATCGAGTGTTATTTAGCTGATTTGATTTAGACTGGTCGCACTTTTGAATTTGCTTCGGAGTAAGTACGTACCATCATCCGCAATGTAGAAAGCGGAATGGACGGAGGGAGTATTTGTTCGTCCAACATGTATTTGCATTGGTGGCTTTATGTTCTTGACGTGAGGTGCTTGATCGTTTTACCGTTATATTCTTTCACGCTTAGTAAATATACAATGAAGTATGTTAAACGTACAGAAGGGTGAAAAATGACAACACAGTGAAAAAGTATATCGGTGAATTTCCCAGTTTATTTTATAGTGGTAGTAAAATTATGTGCAAATTTTGCGACAAACCATTGATGTACTGGAACAAAATCAACTATAGAAAGAATGTAACTAGTATAAAACACGAATAAAAGTTACATGCTACCGAGAGACCAATTTATGCTGGATTCGCTATTCATACTTCTTGCTTGTGGTTTGCAACACTGCCTACTGGATAAAGAATCGTTTCGACACTTCTGGAATCGATATAATCTCAAGTGGAAGCTATCATCTCGGACAGCATTATACCACTACCTACCACCTGCGCTTGAAGAAATCGGAAAGATCAAAGCTGAAGTAAAAGATAAACAGTAGTGGTTAGGCGTAGACGAAACAACAAATTGAAAATATTCTAATACGACGGTTGTCTTTTATGTTGTGAATATTGAGCTGGAATAAAACAGTAGATAGCTTTTGAAGACTTTTGCATGCACTCGGCCCAACAGGTGGCAGCAGTTATTCCACTCGTTTCCTGGTGCTGGCCAAATTGCGTTTTTGAAGGCATCGACTGCTTCTGACGACTGGTATCTTTGAGTACGCAGTCCGTTCTTCATTTTCGGAAAAGTAAAGAAATCGACGGAGGCGAAATGTCGAGATCCCACCTTTCTCTTTTTGTTCTCTTTTCTTTTTTTTTCTATTTCACGCCCCCGCCCTTTCATTCTTCTTTCTTTTTATCTCTTTTTCTTCGTATTTTTTCTTTCTCCTCTTACTCTTATTTCTTTTCTATATATATCTCATCATGACACGGTCCAATTCCGCAAGTAGTTCGTTTATTACTAACTCTGGCCGTGGAAGCATAACAATAAGAAATGAATACGTACATTTCTTAGTGTTCGTGTTTATAAGTGATGGTGCCATGGCAATGCGATCTGTAAGTCCTCTTAAAGATGACTATCATACTTTTAAATGTTGTGGCACAAACTATTCGAGACTGTTTTTTAGTAGTCAATGCATTAATAGTAGCACTAAAAAGGTGTTTCTAAAATTTCCCAAACGAAGTCAATCAAACTATCAGAGGCAATTCTTGCACATTAGAGAACATCGTTAAAGACGGATTTTTACCATTATTATTATTTCCAACAAATTACATCAGTGATTCTTGAATTCTTGGTGAAGCTGCCACTGTTAAGGAAAACCAGACAAGATTTCAAGATACTTTCATTGCAACAGATTTAAAAACCATTTACAACTCTTATAAAAGCTTGAAATAGTTAAAAAGATGTATATCAACATTTTCTGACAGTATTTGACAATATTTTTTAAATTTATAAACACAGACACCAATAAGTAGTTATATCTATATATTTACAATTTAATGTGTGACACCAAGGTCGGTATACGTTGTGTAGTGAACTTCGTATACTATTTCTTTCGCCTTAAACAAAGCATTTCGTTATTAAAATAACGTTCGGGTGACATACACAAAGTGAAGAGCTTAGAAACTTAGAAAATGGTAAAAATAAGCAAAGGCAAAAAACCAAGAATGCCAAAAGCACACTAAAAGTGTACCACCTAATTACGATAACTGCTACAGTAAAATTTTAGCAGTAAAGATCGGAAAGCACCAATAGACAATGAGTACCACATTGATCATGGTCTATTTATAACGCGATTGACGACTAGATCTGGTGTCAGTGCTAGGCAATGACGTTGCACCACAAATGTGTTTACGTTTTCAGTTTTCGTTTTATATGAGAAGGTAAAAGCTGTACAAGTATGTCTCATGAATGCTTTTTATTTGGCGGGTAGTATTATTATCCAAATTATAAATTCAACTTGCCTGCCACCTCGTATAGGTTTGTTGCAATACATTCAGAGAACCGTAAATTTTGCTTAAACTACAGAATATGTTAATATATGCACTGTGTTGATATAAATCGTTTTGATGGCACACAGTAGGTCGGCTGGAGGTGTTACATATCGAAATCAGTTCGTTCGCCTTGCTTTGTGAGTGTGTGTATTTTTATTGTTGTATGTGTGTTGTAAAATATGTATGGTAAAAATTTAGTTTATAAGAGATGAAGAAACTTACGAAAGATGTGTATACATTAGTATGCAGATGCGATGTATACTGGTTGAGTTCAGTATGATTGTAACCGATGAAAACAGAAGACATTAAGAGATAAAAATTATTTATATCGAGTGAAAAGCTACGAGCTGTTGATTGCATTCTGTGGGACTGGAAAATGAATCGAACACCGGCTTCACTTGAAACGAATAATACATGTCTAGTGATATACTCCATTCTCCTCGCAATAATACCAAATGAAGGCTTTAAAAGATCAATGTGAGGATAGGATTTTGTAATAGTAGTTAACCAATTACACCCATCAACACGTCGAAAGTGCGCTCATGGTATATGCTTATTATTTTTGCTCCATTGAAAATTCATTTAATTTTCTGCAACGCGTGAAAATACGTGCGTGTAGTTAAAGAATTATCGCTCTACAACTACGAAAGTAGTATTTACGTATTTAAAATACCTCGAATTTTCTGAACTTTTATGTAGAAGGATACTAAATTTGTAACATAGAACACATCATTACTACTTGAAGTTGAAGACAAAAATCGCGGGAGAACGACCGCATTTGAAGGAAAAGAAAATTTTCGTATTTCAGTAGTCGCCAGGGCAAATATTAATGAATTGGTATTTGAATTGATATCCACCGTATTCACCAGATCTGGCGTTCAGGGACATTTCTTGCTTCCTATGCACAAAGTTTCGCCCGGACGTCAGAGATTTTGATCGAAAGAGGAAGCCGTCACAATCGTAAACGTGAAAGGAATAAAGTGTATAGACTTACAAAGAGAAGAGATTATGTTGGGAAATAAATCTGAATTTGACAAAAAAATACTTATTTCTGTTTTCGGGCAACGTGTAGTACTTCCAAAAATCTGCTAAAGCCTTTTATCTACAAGAAAGCAACTTAAAGATAAATAAAAACGATTAAAATTTAGGATTGAATAAAAATTTTATTTTTTAAGAATCAAGATAATAGTTATTTCATCTAATGTGTGCCTATAGCATAATTCTATGTTTTAATGCATAATGAAAACAAGTACATAATAGATAACATTTCATCTCTTATAGTGTTCATCTTATACAAGTTTTATACTTAATTAAGAACGGTAAACAAATAAAATCATAAACGTTTCCACCGCAATAGGGTTTGTATTTGAAAATGGATTGTATCGCGCAAATTTTGAAATAACTTACATGCTATTTTTAACAAGTTGATTGTTTTATTTCCACAGGAAATATATTAACAGTTTTACGTGTAATTATAGATATATTGTGGTGATGGTCAATATAACGTTTTGGCAGGCATTTGGTTTCAAACTCCCGAAGCTTCAGTCCGTTCTTTACTGCACGATCCTCCAAACACCCATAATGCCATCTCCCTCGCTGTTTTTGTAATTTTCTACTTTATGCTTTCTTGCTGGACTTTCGGATTAGCAACATCTATCGGCCTTTTTATACCGTCTTTATTGACAGGTGCAGCGTGGGGACGATTAATATCTGTCGGTTTGTCTCGCGTATTCCCGTCAATTGTAAGTACACAGGCCCGTAATATTATCTATAGATATTGGTATTTGCTTAAATTCAGACATCAGTGAATCCTGGCAAGTATGCATTAATCGGTGCAGCAGCTCAACTAGGTGGCATAGTTCGCATGACGATAAGTTTAACGGTAATCATCATGGAAACCACAGGAAATATCTCTTTTGGATTGCCGTTAATAGTTACACTCATTGCCGCTAAATGGACTGGTGATTTTTTCAATGAGGTAATTCATTAACATTTTAAATACTAATAGGTTATAAAAATCAATTTTGCTTTCAGGGTATTTATGACACTCATATTCAATTAAATGGTGTTCCTTTACTACCATGGGACCCTCCGGCCATGGCTAACAAAATTTACGCAAGCGAAGTCATGTCTCATCCTGTTATTACCTTAAAGACAGTTGAGAATGTAGGTCATATTGTTGAATTATTGAAGGTTACTACTTACAATGGTTTTCCTGTAGTTGATCCCCCTGCATCTGATCATGTAAGTGAAAGTGTATAGTCGCTTCGCATCTTAAAATTTAATATGGCTTTTATGGAATGTTATCATCTCTTTCTATTCACAGAGAGTTTATGTATGTGTGTTTATGTCTCAACCTCCACCTGGACAGAGTTTGTGCCAACAAATAAATTGGTATTTAAGTTTTATTTATTTGTGTCAGCTTTTCTGCTTTAACTCGAAAAACCTTATGTCTATCCTGAGCTTTATGTCTAGTTAATGTTTGTTAACGAATATAGAAGACTACTATTTATATTATACCGTTGCAGCACTATTCTCAGTAAATAAATCAGTTTACTAACCTTATTATAGTCAACTGTAGAATCAGTTCTAAAAGAAAAAGAAACGCCACATTCGTAAATTATATTTTAATAAAAGCTGTATCGAATAATTTGGAAAATATTGAAATAACTTCCAATATTTATAATACAAGATGTATATAAACGATTGAAAGGCATTTAAAATTCCCGCTTTCTATTATTTTTGGTTTTACGTAACTGTTATGTACCAGTCGACGCCTCTGAAGCTGTAAACACTCCGTATCATAGGCGTAACATAAAAATATGAGGAAGGAGTCAGTATTTGTAGGGATGTATTATTATTATTTCGTTGCTTACCGATCACAAATAAGCTGTTGTAAAAAAGCAGTAATAAGAAAAGTCTTTCTAGTAATAAGTAACTACAATAATAAACAAGTAGATGAAAACCAAAATACAGAAAATTAAAACAACAATAGGATAGACGCTACTGATTATTATCGCTATATCTTACAGAAGTGCCAACTTTCCGACCCAAAAAGGGCGGGTGACTCAAGGGTTTTTTCAATTATTGTTGAACACGGTGTACTATAACAAACATATATGAGAAATATTGGTTATGTTTCATTTGCCATTTCTTCGTATAGCTAACTGTAGAACTTAAAACATTCGAGGAATATAATTGTGACACAATGCGCCGACGGCGTTCGTATGTCCCATAAAAGCCATACTGAATTTTAAGGTGCGAATGGGTTATAGTATTCTGAACTGTTTTTTTTATTTACCAAATTTGTACTTATTATCTACAGAGCGAGGTTACTACTTATGGGAGAATAAGAGGTTTAATTCTCAGAAGTCAATTAATTGTGATACTGCAACGTAAAATTTTCAATGAACGTGCTCAAAATTGGGATAATATTAGCAACAGCATATTTAGAGACGAATATCCAAGATACCCTACAATCGATGTAAGTTATACACTGTTTGTTATTCGATTCTTTTACGACCTTCATATTGCAGGAAGTAGATATTACAGAAGAGGAAAGAACATTTTCGATTGATTTGAGACCATTTATGAACAGGTCGCCGTATACTGTACTACACGTAAGCAATACATAATGTTCCAATCACTTGCAGTAACTTTTTTTTTGTAGTCATTTACATTACCCAGAATGTTTAGACTGTTTAGGGCGTTGGGATTACGTCATTTGCCAATAGTTAATGATTGTAATGAGGTAAAAAATGATTAATTAGCTTATAGTATTTACATTAATTTAAATCTAAAATTTTAGGTGATTGGAATGGTTACCAGAAAAGATCTAGCAAGATACAGAATGTGGAGACACGGAGGTAGAATGGGAATTGAGGAAATACCCGTTTCCAAAGATATATAATATTAAGATTATCTAATACTGATTGGATTAGATATCCTTTGTAGGGAGGAGATTAACAGTCCATATATATTCAAAAGTATATCTAAAATCAGTATTTTTTTCTGTGATTCTGCACCTATATAGAATTCTATCTAATGTTCGTATAAATTATTAATGTTAAATTATATATCATGATAAATAGTCTTTTATTTCACAATCTATAGCACTATTAAAATTTTCAAATTTAAAGGAACCTCTCGCAAACTAGGTATGATTGTTGTTACTCATTGATAATAAGAATTTAGTAAATATACCTCATACACCTACTTAAAGAGGTATTAGTATTAGAAGAATATTTCACTAATAATACAAAAGAAGGAAATTTGGAATAAAAAATTATGAATAAATACAGAAATCAATTTACTTCAAAAAGAACAACAGAAAACAAAAACACCTGTAAATTTTTTTTCCTCAACACATTTGAGAAATTACGTCATATTTTTCTTGATGAACTGTCGTAATTCTTTAAGCATATAATTGGACAACGAATGCTGTTTTAGTGAATCGGCTATACTTTTAATGTTTATATTTATTTCTTTTAACACACTCTCGGTCGTTATCTGTGAGATTCCTTGCGCCAGATGATGGTACCTTTCTAGCTGCCTTAGCTCTGCTAATATTTATAGGTGTTTCGGACATGTGAATGTCTTTATTCAGTCCTCCCCCTGTTGCTTGCAATTCCTTCTGCAATTTTAGCCGCTTCATTTTTGTCTTACTTTTTCAATCCGTTATTGCCTAAAAAGGAAATAGTATATGAAATTATCTTTATATATATATGGAATGATTCTCCCGGGTTTCTGGCCACGTGCGCTGTTGACAGGGGCTAGGTCGACATTTCGACGAGATCACTCATCTTCTAGACGCTCTCGTTCGACTAGCGATCGGAGATGTATATGTATATATATTGCATGAACTTAGTAAATCAGACATTATGGGCGCAATTCACCACTATTGCTATTTCTTATTACCACACTATCTGCGTCTTCTTTACACTTTAGGTGTCGCTATAAAGTGGTATTATAGTAGGGAGAAACTCACACAGAATACCAAACAAATCAAATTTTCATACATTATGGAATTCTACAGTACAAAGAATCCCACCCCTGGACCTCTATTCACGAGATAGATCGCGCGTTCGATGTGACCACCTAGCAGTCGCTTCGTTCGAATTCGTATTCTGAGGTTCAAATCGTTCATTTTCAAAAATGGTAGATGCGATCGGCGACCGAATAATTACATCGCATTATCTTTCCAAAAGCGATTCATCGTATGATCTTTCTTCTGTGGGATTAGGTTTTGTTGATCGATATTTTCGTGTTTTAATAATTGCTGATTTTGACGTCGCCTTTGAAGTTATTTAGGTAGGGAATTAAAAAGAAGTGTATAATGGCTTATTTTCATCATATTGCAAGTATGTTAGCAAAGGAAATGCAAGAAATAATGGAAGGTAATGTATATCGATTATATGCTATAAGTTTTTAGCGAATTTTAATAATATTCACTATTTAAAGTAATCTAATCACTGTGTGTGGAAAAAACATTGTTTGCTATCCTACAGAATTTATTATTTTATCATAATTTTTTATTAATTTATTATCATTAATATGTAACATGTACACTACCGCCCATAGAAGTTTGGCCAAGTAAGAGAAATTTTAAAAATCAGAAAATATGAGGCAACTAATGCTAAAGAAATAAATGCATTACACGAAAAATTTTATTTTTGCCGCCTATTCATTATTAAAAAGAAAACCGTAAATATTCTTTTCGTCAAAAAAAACCACCTTTTGCATTGTTTGATCGAACAACCCACGGCATCCCTTCCACTATTTTTCTGAAGTTTTCGCCTGTGTTGTTATTCCATTCTTGTTGAAAGATATTCCAAAGCTGATCTTTCGAAGAAGGACCAACACTTCGAGCTCTTCCATCAAGTTCATCCCACAGTAATTCAGTAGCGTTGAGATCTGGAAGCTGTGGTGACCATGCCATAACTTGTGAAATATCTGTTTGATTTTGCTCATTCAAATACTGTTTGCATATTCTGCCTATATGTTTCGAATCGTTATCTTGCATAAAGGCAACATTCTCGTCGATAGTCGCAGCCTAGAAGGAATGGCATGAGTCGCCAATATTTCGCGGTGTTGCTCTTTCCGCTTTATTCCTTCCATTCAATGTAACGTTCCTGTCCCTGACTAAGAAAAGCAATCCCAAACGGTAACTGAACCGCAACCGTTTTAATGTCGGTAAAATGCATTCAGCAAGCATCTTTTTATTACCGGAACGTCTGACAAACTCCTGCTTTGACCAGACACTTTAAATATTGATTCGTCAGTCCATAAAACATTTTGCCATTTTTGCATCGTCCAATCCAGATATTCACAGGCCCACTCTAGCCTTTTCACACGGCGTAACAATAAAATTTCTTTCGGCCACCCGTCGTTTGACGGGAGGTAATTGAAATCGGACGCTGACTTCCGCGATTTAATTCGCTCGCTATTTCTGGTGCTGTTTTTTTACGATTTCGGTTACTTGATAGTTGTAGTACACAATCGTTTGCTGGGGTGGTTATTCGTGAGGCACCTGGACGGTCACAGTCCTCTAAGTCGTCTGTTTCTTGATATCGACGAATGGTGTATTTTACTGTCGATGAGGCTAGATTTAATTTCTCACCGATTTGCCTGCTGGGAAAGCTTTCTTTATACAAAGTTATTAAACTGGATCATTTAGCAAGACCTACTGATTTACCACGAGGCAGTTCGAACAGCGTTGTTCACTTACTCTACTGGTTATTGCCTTAAACGTTCAAGTCGGGCAGAGACAAGCCCAAGAGAGAGGGGATACGATAAAATCTTTACCTGCTTGCTCCCATCAATACAACTTATCTAATAAATAGGTTAGAATAATCCGCTGGAAATGAGAGTAATTACTTCTTTTCTTCGTAATACTTTCATTATTTGAGTTGCAGATGTATAAGATAGATATTTATTAGGTTTATCATCGTTGAATGCAATAAAGCTTTAAAGTATCGTAAGTTTCTTCCTTGGTCAAACTTCTATGGACGGTAGTGTATACATTATATAAAAAATAAATTCTAATTTTCTTTGCTATAACTTTATTAAAAAATATTTTCTATTAAATAGTAACATTGTTTCTTTTTTGCTTCCTTCTTTTTCATTTTACAATTCATATCATTCCATGTTTAGAATTAATAAATTGCTAAAATATTGCTTTCAAAGTTAGTCTATGACAACAGTATACTACAAATATAAAACACACTTTGCCCCATTGCTTCCATTTTTTAGACGCGGTCGAAATTGCATTTAAATGCTCAGTTAATTAACTCTTCCCACATTCGTTAAGCGTCTTTTTGTCTAAGGGTTGAAGTGTACTACTGTATTACTTCACCAATTGTTGATTTAAGAATTCAACTGTTTTCGTTTTTCAGATATAGATGAATTTCTTTTGCTTCCCATAATGAACCAACTTCAGTGGTAGATACAAAAGAAATGTTACAAACAAGTGTTCAATACATTGCTTTTTCTTTTTTGCTTCACATAAATTTTGAAGCTTTCATTTTAAAATACGGCACTATGATTGGCTAGCACCTTTCAATGAAGAGAATTGAATACGACAGCCTACATACGGTTGAACAATAGCTGCAAACGCCACTGGTGGCTACAGTTTATTTGCAACATCAAACGGAGCAGAGTTAATCTAACACCATTAGACGAAGAGATAATTATTTGTTACCTATTTCTCTTCATTCCGGCATACTTTTGAAAAAAAAAAATAAAGAAGATTCAAGAATTAGTCATTTATTATAAAAATGTGTACATATACACAAATTTTAATTTAATGCCATTCGGAATTGCTGGCTCCCCAATTGGCTTGCGCTGGTTGACCAGCAGCAGAATTGGCCCATTCACCTTGAACTTCGTTAGCCCAATCGTCTGGATTTCCATAAGCGGTCGTTGCCGGTGCAATGGTTTGCGCAACAGGAGCTACTGGCTCCTCCGACCATTGGGTCGCTTCACCTGGATTCCAAGCTTCCAGATCTGCTGGTTCTGGCAATTCTGGCTTATGTACCACCGGTTCTTTAGCAGCCTGTTCTTCTTTTTCGGCTTCTTCTGGTTCGCGGTAGAAAAATAGATCAACTACAATATCCCATTTGGTTTCTCGCGGAATTTGACCACGCAGGCGAAGTACCTTCATACAATATATGAATTAGAAGTGTTTAAAGAAATAGAACATACTTGGAAAGAAATATCATATTCAGGTGGAAAAATTGTGATAATATCATGCTTTATCAATGATACAGGGAACAATTTTTATCATCAAATGATTGTTAACACAAAAATTAATTACAAATAAGATTTATAATGGAAAAATTCTAATAGTTTGAACTGCACAAAGTATGACAAAAGGATACACCATTCTTAAAAATACTTTTGAAAATTAAGAACAATATGTTACAAAACAGTATAATTGATATACTAGGGCATATGTGGGCAACAACCGGCCCGATGTAAGATTAGATCCGGCCCGCGAGACATTTTGAAAAACCCAATTAAAAGAAAATATTACACTACTTACTCATACTCACTCCAAATGAGGAAGATCGAGTGATATGGCGTTTAAATGCGGGCCGCGAACGTATTTGCATACTAAAGTTAGGCCCGCAACATGTCAAAGGCTGTCCATACTTGTGGTAGGGCCACGATAAATTCCAATGGACGTCATTAACGCGACGTTATACATATAATCACATGACGCCATAAATATGCAATGCGACCACACAAACAGATTAAAAGTATTTTATATTAGTACATAGGAATTGTTAATTAAATTTAAATGGATAACACAACATTTTTTAGCGTTTTTTAATACAAACGTTCGTTCTGTAAAAGAAATAGTTATTTACTTAATATTATATTTCCCATATAACAGTACTTTGACGTTGCTGTTATTGGCTATTTGGAAAGATATTTGATGAAATGCGATCTTGTCGGTCGTCATTGGTACTGCGGTAATTTTAAATGTTGACAGTTGATAGAGTATCAAACCCTTTTGTTGTTTCTTCGCCTACGACAGTAATCGGCAAAGTTTGAAAAAATTAAAGACTGAAGGCAAAAGGTTTGTTTTATTACAAATATAATTTCTGTTCCTCACTAAGCTTATTTATAGGTATATAGTTTTACATGCTGACAATAGCAATGGTTGTATACCAGCTGCTTCTTATAATTTGTTCAAACACAAGAGGGCATGATTACCGCGGAGAAAAAGAAAATTTTGCAAAATGGTTTACAATGCAGTTGTTACCAAATATAAAATCTAACTCTATGATTAGTATGGACAATGCTAATTATCATTCTGAACTAAAAAACAAGGTATTAGACGCTAGTTGGAGGAAAGGTAATATACAAGAGTCACTAGCAAATAACATCGCATATGATCCTAGTTTGAGTGACTATTTGTTAAAGCAAGGTGAATGTTTTGTGATCTATTATGCGTTTTTTTTAATTCGTAAATATTTTAAAATACTACAAATAAAATATTTTCCTTCAGTCAAGATATATCTACTTTTTGTAATTTGATTGAGTACTTACATATTGTCAGATACTTCTTACTAAATTCTGTAGTGCTAAAAACTTATTTGATATACCACAATAAGTAAAGTAATAAAAGTTAGGTTACATTAGTATGTTCGGTTAGCTTCGAGGGCGAGTTAATGTCTGTATTCGGCAACAGCGTAAGACCTGACGTCACGATTTATTGATGACGTGCATTGGAAATTATCGTGCCTCTAGTATAAATATTTTTGTTTCAAGATCAATTTCAAAGTTACGGTATTTTAAAGATGTATTTTTTTTGTTCTTAATAACATGTATTATTATACCTAAATGAAAACATAATAAAACTTACCTCCCGAGCTAACAACCACCACAAAAGACCAATGCTATGGGGCGCCTTATTATTGCATGGAATTGCGATATCAACAAACCTTAAAGGTGAATCAGTATTACACAGAGCAATAACAGGAATGTTGACGTAAGAGGCTTCGGTAATAGGCTGATGGTCACAATAAGGATCAGTTACTATCAGTAAACGTGGTTCACGGAAGGCGGCCTGAATTTGATTGGTGAAAGCACCTGGAAACCAATAGGAAGTATTCAATTATACGCATTACATCACAAACACACGGACTGTTGACAGAAATTAAAATTCAGACAATTAGTTTAAATCAAAACTAATCATAGGTTCCTTAGTTCTAAAATTTCATCATTTAGTATCCACATGCATTAAAAACTTTTGAGAAAAATAAATAACATACCTGGTGTGAAACGACCAGCAATTGGTGTGGCTCCAGTGTGTGCTGCAAACTTAAGCACAGCGCGTTGTCCATAAGGACGAGATGAGATAACAAACACTTCAGCTGGATGTTCAATAGCGACAATAGCACGCGCGGCCAATAGAAGCTTCTCCCATGTTCGGCGTAAATTTATGATATGTACACCATCAGGGCGTACTTTATAAACGTACTGCTCCATTTGGAAATTGACATTGGTTGTACCAAGATGTGTGCATGCTGCAAGCATCTTTGTAACATCGTCTTCTTTAAGACTTAATACCTCTAGGTTTCCCGACATGTTGAACGTTATTTGGTGTGACGGTTAACCTATAAATTTGTGATATGATAAATAAAAGATACTACATAATATACTTAAATAATTTTAATTGTGTCAAATACGTTAGTTAATGAATATTTTTCAGTACAAGCACCAACTCAATCACTGTTGGCTGCTGAATTATGTTGTGTTTTATAAACACTTGTAAAACATAACATAATTTTAAGGTTCACGGAAGAAATATTTTTAGCAAAATATAAATTTCTCATGCAATTGTAATGTATATGGAGCATAATTAAATAGTGGAATACTATGAATTACCTAAGATTATTTAAATATTTTAAAATACAATGAACTTACGTGCTGCAATGCCACGGGGAAAAACAAGAGAAAGAGATTTTGATTTTAGACCGTTGGCTAAATATACCAAACCAGACGATAATGTAGATTACTATAAATTAACTTGTAAATACTGATCGATAGTAATTGTGATACAAAGATGGCAGTAGCGAAGAAGTGTTGAAATAAAATATTTCTCGTTTTTATTTTATTTCGCCTAAGGTTATTGTAAATTTAATGTAATTATAATATTTGGCAATTAATGTGTAATAAAAATATTTACGAAACTCATCAAAAGAAAATAGAATATTGAACTTTAACAGGTTAACCACAGTCCTTACAATAGTTGTGACAATTATTGATAGGTCAACGGACTTTTCTTGTTGAAATTTTGGTTGAAGATGTTTTCGCCATTGAAAAAATCTTATCAAACTGTAATTGGTTACAATAGAATTGTTAGTACTATGTATAATATATACATATAATGCTTCTGCATTATTTCCATAAATAGACATTAAATAAAAGGATATTCAAAATTATTTAGTTCTAATCACAAAATATCCTTCAAGGAATTAAATAATTCGAAACCTTGGACGAGGGAATGGGGAATATTGATCGAAGACGCGTGCGTGTAGAAAATACCTAAATAATAAAAACAACATTTAGAACTCAATTTAAGCTCAAAGACTCTAATCCGATGCATGCGCTGACAATGGAATTTAAGTCAAATAAATTTCCCAAAACGAAAAACTTTCGAATTTACTAATATATGTGGTAGGTTTCTTAGTGATTTCGCGTTGTTTGTATCCTGATTCAACATTTCGATAAGATCTCAATTATCTTCTTCTGTAGCTTCTTGTTATGATAGGCGATCTAGTACCGCTCTTATATTTGTTTTGTAAAAAATATCAATAAAAACAAAACATATTTGATAAAACATATATGTATTTCAATATTATAGCTTGCACTTAAAATTCAATATAGATAAGTATAATAATAGATCTAAGTTAGTATTTACATAAAATCATCCTAAAAATATAAGCAAGATAATGCCAATAAACTACTTGCTATTGACTAAAAATTAAAATGCAGTGACTGCAAATTCAAAAAAATTCACAATAACATATCTCATTAAAAATATTGTGGCACAATTTCATAAACTATATATACACACGAGAAACAGAAAGAAGTCCAAATTAAATATCTTAAAACAAAAACCAATCTAATATATATATATATAATACGCGCGAGTCTTCACGATAATAGGACTATCTAAAAATATATGTGTGAAAAGATATATGTGATAAACTACGGATCTTTGGTCATTCCAAAACGAGCTTTTAGTCTTCAATATTTAGAATTTTCTCAGTCACCCATTAATATTATGTACATAATTATCGCTAAGCTTTCAAAATGAAGGGCGTCAATAAGCTGGCAGTGTCTGTTGCTGCAATATAACACATAGACGAAAAGATACATCAAATATATATAAACAACAATAACACTTTAATTGCACACTATTAAAAAAATGTACATTTTCGTAAGAGAACTTAACTTCTTTGAGATAGTATTATAATGTGTTATAATTTAATTAACAAGTTAGTGTGGTTCACTCAAAGAATTCCTTAAGTGCCTACGTAAAAGAACACTAAATTTCGTGTATAAGTTTTAGGCCAAATAATAACAGCTACTTCAAACAAAAAGTCTTTTACTTAACTATATATGGTGTAATATCCAAATTATATCCAAACGCTATTACTATTATGTATATTAGAACACTATTTTAAGAAATCTAAGAAACAGTCATTAGGCGTAAAGAATAATTAGCCACATTTGATTGAAAGGCACACTTAAGCAAAATTGATCATAAGATTTTTCTTGAAACAAATAGCGGAAGATATCCACACATTGCACAATACATTGTAGTAGTACCCATGATTAAAGATTGAGCAGAAGAGTAATTTTACTTATTTGTTTATGTTAGTACTAATTGGTGTTACTTGTTCCTGTCGGGTACATTTCTTAATCATACAAAGTCTTGTTATTAAATGCTCACAAGATCGTTGGCAACTTTTCGGGTATTACTATGCATATTTGCATACCAAAAAATAATTTGGACACTAATAGTTTAATTAGTACTAAGGCAACTACTAAGTAACCGAAATTAGTACTAAGTCTATTACTAATGTAACCGAAATTCCTAAGAGTCATAATAGGGAATGTAGCAGTAGTAATATACGTGTTTGTTTGATATTCCTACCACATTTTAGTCGATTGGATTTGCATAAAGGTCCGCAGTTTGATCGTAATATAATCTTAAAGAAATAACATGAGTGACATAAATTGCGCAGATAAAACTTAAAATTTACATATCGCCATTATTTTTCTTTTAGTCTTATAATATTGTAAGGATATACCTATTTTATCAAGTCTAATATATTTTAATGTGGAAGCAAATAATATAAAAGCTCTATGTTTTGTGAGTGGAACGATAACAAAACTTTCGTTGTTACTTCCAAATGACAGTATTACAAAGGCAAATGAATTTTATTATCTGTTGTTGTATGTCTTTCTACATCTTTCCTTCGTCCTCTCTATTCCTTACTAAGTGCGAAATTACGTACTTTTTCGCCTACTTAATTATTTATCACGAGATTGAAGCTTCCTTGCGTATATTTTAAAAATATTAAAACATGCACTTCATTTTATTTTCTTAATTAGTATTCTGCCATTGATATTCTTTCTTATATTATATACACTCCAAATGCATATAAATTAATCACATGGAAAGAGATTTACTATGAGCCTTATTAACTCGATATTACTAGATTTTCCTCCCTCGATAGAAACTATTTTCTCTAATTTCCTAATTAGATATATCAATTACAGAATAAATGCCTACATTTATATCGATATAAAAATATTTTCCAGTTTTACATAGTACTAATAATTAAGAAACCAAGGCAACAAGTAGATTTGTGTATTTCGATTTACAATATATTCCAACAAATATTTACAAAAGGCGGATATGAACCCGAACCCGATCGATTTTGTTCAATAGCAAGTTATTCATAACGATGACTACGACTAGGAATACGGAAAGTAGATACTTGTTTGGTGTATAAATATACTTTGTATTCTTGTTTAAACAAATACAAATAACAATTAAAAGCGCAGTTTGGAAGTATAATATGGTCCAACAACATTCTATCTTTATTAGACAAATAACTTTATATTTAGTCTTCTTTCTGTATCATTTAGATTTATTAGCCTCGATCTGAAATTTACTTTACTTATAATTTTAAATATTTAAGGTTACATATAATCGATTGATTTTGGACGTAATAGCAAAACCGTATACAAAATATACATACATATGCATTTTTTACTACTTCCTTCCACTGGAAAATTATTTTATTTACATAATGTGAAATTATGTATACCATAAAAATGTATAAATATTTGCATGGTATACAACTTTCATGTGATAGTTATGACTAGAGACCGGATTATATGCAAAGTGCAAAAATTTAATTCAATTTATTTATTATATTTTACCTCTATTTGTAGATGTCTTACACTGATTAGAGTTAATTAATGCTAATTAATTTAGTCAGTGTAATACATCTACATATAGACGTAAAATATAATAAATAAATTCAATTAAATTTTTGCACTTTGCATAAAATCCGGTCTCTAGTTATGGCCAACAAAACCACTATTAGCCTACAAGGCACAGTTGTGGAGTAACAAAAAATCAAAATGTTATAATGCAACGATTTTGACTAAGTAAGAAAAGATATTTTATTGAGCTGTATTAAAAAACGCTTGCAATATATATTTGCCCTAAGGTCTCATTGTAACCCTTGGTTTCTCACAAACTAGTTAATTTGTTCTTTTGTACTTTTTACAATGCTAGGTCGTTTAAATACAAATCCACACCTTTTTCTTTCGTTATTTTCTTTTTCTCCTATCGTGTACATTTCGCAAATGATGGCTAAACCTTTTCAAACATTAACCCTTTTCTTCTCTGACGAATTCGATTTCTCTGTTTTCTTTATAACTATAAGAGTATTACAGCGGTATACAGGTATAATACATGGTATTATTTAATAATTAACAATGCTCTTTTGGAGATATTAATAAAAAAGAAAAACAAAATTCAGAAAGAAAAAGGGTTAATGGTTAAAATAAGGGTAACCGACAGGGACAAATTACGACTTAGAATTCGAAAAGAATATAAACCAAATTAAACATTCTGGTCACAAAAATAAATTCAAAAAATCAGGTTTTGGTTTTATAAAACTCTAATATATTGCAAGTCATAGGTTGACAGTAAAATTTTTTTCGAAATAGTTCCACCCTCATGTAAACGTCTCTGACACATAATCATCTGTATTATGAAATTTCGAAAGACATTTATCAATCTTAAAGGTGTTGTTGTTTTTTTAAACCTACCTTTTGTTAGATGTATTCGTATAATTGTAAATTGTATAATATTCAATAAATTCTAGCACAAAAATATAATATAAACATATGATTACAAAAAAAAAAACTAAAACCTCTTTCTCTTGGCAAAAAAATATGTTTTTTGAAGATACGATTCAAACTGTTTAGATCTAAAACCTGATTAAAATTCCGGGTATATACTAACTGTTATAAGTAGGGTAGGGCAAATCTTCGGTGCGCCATACAGCTCATAAAACAACTATTAAATAGAATATCATGCCAAGAAAAATATGGGTACGTATAAGCGCCATCTACAATGAAAAAAAATTAAATATCTCCTTTATTTTTTTACAGAACTTAAGAGTAAGATCCAATTGTATAGATAGTTGTTGCTTGCAATTATATCTTATAAGTTCTGTAAAAAAAAAATTAACGGGCACAATTAAATTTTTGCGTGAATACTTTCCCTGTTGGCGCGAGATGGCGCTTATACGTACCCATTTATTTGTTTTGACATAGTATTTTATTTAATAGATGGTTCTATGGACTGTATGGCACGCCGAAGATTTGGCCAATCCTAGTACCAGTACAAGATTTGCAACTCCGATTAAATTTCGATGCTTATTTACGACAGAAATCGAAACACACAAATCATTAATATCATACAAAACAACTTAAATAATTAGGAAAGATATTTAAATAATATTCAGAATAGACTCTCTCTGCATTTTGACATAGAATGAGAGGAAATGAAAGAAATCACTGTACTCTTACAGTGCACAATTTTTTATTCTACAATGATAATTGAAGCTAATATATAAATAATTATTGTAAAAGATCAAATGATTAATCCAAATGAAATTTGTGTATCTGTTGCTATTATTATACCCCTTTCCTAGGTCTGATTGTACATCTTAATTACATCCGATAACGATTCTTCTATCAAACTACTAGTCATGAAACTATTTGAATGTGCTAACTAACATAAATCCCTTCTCTACAACATACCAATTATCGCTTGATAAGGTTAATAATAGTTCTTGTAATAAAATATAATTTATAGGATAACATTCTTTTAAAAATACGAAATGTAGATTTCGAAGCTAAAATAATATTTATGCACCAATCAGTTTAAAATAGAAAATGAGATACTACTTAAACGTGTTGTTATAGTAACTACAATTACAATAGTTGTGATTTGTTATAGGGATAAAATCTTTACCATGCTATAGAGGAAATAAAGAAACATTATTAAGTTCTCTTTATATAATATACAACCGTAATAAAATCGATACTATTAAAAACGTTTGCAATTGTGGTGTATTTCATTTAAATTCGTCATTCGTCTGTTCATATACTAATATCCGCGAGGAGAGATGTTAGGGATGCTAATGGTGAATTACCAAATCGTTTCTTATTGTCGATCGTGTTTGAAAGAAAAAAAGTAACAGTTAAAAAACTAGGATATCCACCAGGAGATTCGCATAGCCGATAAAGCCACGTGTTAAATCGACCGCGGGAGATTGTTTTGTTCTGGTCTTTGTTTCTTGTTTATTTTGTCGAAGCTGCTATGTGCGTATCCGAACGAAAATTGGAGTTTGATAAATTTTGAGTCGTCAAGGAAACAGGGGGCGTGATGAGCGAGGGTGGGGTTGATTCGAATTATGTATGATAGGCTGTGACGTATGTGGCGGGGAAAAGTCCCTTACGATGACCTATTTCGCCATGCCACCAGTGTTGATCCGATCTGTCCGTTACCGTAATGACGTCGCCTCGTTTAAATTCTAATTCACCTTGTTCTTGGGGCGTGAAATCGTAGAGCGCTTGGACTAAATACTGTAACAAAGAAAACATTGAGTTAATTAGATCGTGAATTACTAATCAATGCAGAATTTATAAAAAAGGAACTATTTTAGCTTGTAAAATTGAGAAAAGAATAAAGCTTTTACAGTTGCACAATTATTAGTTAATGAATTCATTGTTTTATTCAAATCTTCTAAAGATACATACTTAAGACTTTAAATATTTTGTAAAGTTCATTAAATTAAATTAATTTTAATGCCTATAGCACCACAGTACAACTCAATAGGTAATGTAACCACAACTAAAGCGGTAATTGCTACTCAGTACCATTTGGCTTACATTAAACTTAGAATGAAATAATTTTCTAAAACCATAATCCTTTTACAGTGAAGAAAGATCATTTCGTAAAATCTCTCACTTATTTTTAAAATAGTTCTAGCACGTTACTTTATTAATTGCGTTCCTTTGGTGAAACTATTTCGTTTAAATCGCGCTGTCTTCAGTTAATGTCAAAAATCACGTTATCGGCTACTATTAAATATAATACAGAAATATCGTTCAGTTTAGTATTAGTTCTTGCATCGAATAATTCTAGCAAGTCGAGCTAGATAACTTTGCTTAAGTTGCCGCCAATTTTAACGGTGGTGACAGACTATTAAATAAAGACATTAATTTAGTTCTTGGAAATATAAAGTCTGATTCCCTTGTTTGATGATGAAACACACTTACAGCAGTTAAAATCTGCAAACCGCCATAATTACTTATAGGGTGCATTGTACAAATATTATATTATATTGATATTAATACTATTTTGGAAATGCTCCAAACTTACCATGCAAGCAAAGGCACAGATAATATTCGCTTATGCTTTTCTAGGTTTAACAACTCTGTCAGAAAGGAACATTGCGCAAGAGTGACATTATAAACTACAAACCGTAGTTATCGAATTAACAAATATGAAAAAAGCGTTTTAATAGAACACACGTCAGACAAATTAAGTATATTATTATTATGTATAAATATGAGAGTCATAAACGTAGTAATACTTGCAGAATATTTCGTAGTTCCAGCCTTGGTTTCTAGAACCATAAAAATTCGATCTGCATGCTTCGCACCATAGGATCGTATTTTTAATCTCTGGATCATTATGTCAAATATCAAATTCTTGTTTTCAAGACGTCAATGGTAAGATTTAGGGTACTATATAGTTTTGATTCTAGCAAGACCTAACAAATTTCTATAGGATTGCATTTCACTGAATTACGCCGTTATGGTAAAACCTCTATCTTGTCCTTGGATAGAAACTTTTTTACAGATTTGACCGCATGATAGGGAGTTCCATTCTGCATAGGTGTGTATTTGGATTTACTATGTTTTAATGTATGCATATGTAGTGGTAGACTGTGTCCTTGGGGTATTATGCAGTCTATAAAATAAATTGATCTGGAGGCTTCATCGCAATGCATTTCCATATCATTAGAGATGGAGGGTGTTTTATAAATACTACTCTCTTACAGAATATAAAGATTTTTATCCCATAAATGCGGGACAGGATTCTATTTTGTTAATTTTCTAATTTTTTTATTTTAATTTAATATTCATCATCTGTATTTGAGAAAATATTGGGGAAGGTAACTATCGAATTCGTTATAAATTATACAAGAAGCTTAATTACACCTCAAAGACTGACGTATGCGTTATGTGAATATTTAAAAAAATTATTATAAAAAATCATGAAGCACCCCGCATTAAGTAACTATAGGTAGGTAACTATAAGTGATATTGCCTTAATAATCCATAATTTCACATCCACAACAGCTTTTGCCAATTACAGAGGGCATCGGCCGGTCATGAATTATTTTACGCGTGCACCCGCGATGCGTCTTAAAATATTTGGGTGCCGAGAGACTAATAGCCAAGTATTATTTTACTTAAAAATTGTCTGTCACCGATACAGCATCTCATTTTCCTACGGTTCTTTTTTTTCCTCTAAACACGGGTGTGCATCTAAAATGATTACTTGCAAACGTCTTACACATTTTGCATATACAGATGAAATGACAAAAGTTTGTAGTTACATCATTGTTTCATCGATAAAGTGAAGACAAGTGCTATACGTAAAAGTCAGAAGCACATGTATACACAAGCGAGATAGAAGTATATAACATAAGTCGTAGCTACTTAAGCATACGTAATAACCAACTATAACATAACTACAAAGTTTCGTGGTTTTCAGTGTACAATACATTTAACTGGTGCACAAAATTCTTGACTCCGCAAAATTTAACGCTACTGTATGTACACTACCGGCTAAAAGTATTTACTCACCCTTAGAATATTACAAAAACAAGTGGAAAACTCAAGAACTAATTATAAAATAAACCTTTATTCTATACTTATCCAAAAAACTGTAACCGTTATAAAAGCAATGTGCTTTTGAATTTGCTAACAAAGATAATCATAAATTAACTTAAATTTGCAATTCGTCAATGTGTCCACCTTTCGCTTTTATTAGTACCGCACACAAATTTGACATTCTTTCTAGCAGTTTTACCAGTGTTAGGGGCTCTATTGCGCCCAAAGCGATGTTGTCGAATTTGGAGCAGATTTTCGAACCTATCGGTCGACTTCCTCCCAGGGAAGCTCGATCGGATTCTGGACTTTGGGATGGCCACTTCATAACAATTTCTCTCTCTGTGCTCCAGTTGTTCCAAATACCCACGGCATATATTTGTAGTGTGTTTTGGATCATTAGTGCGCTGGAACACCAAGTTTTCACTGATTAATCGTGTTCCAAATTAGTTAGCATTCCTCTTCAAAATATCCCTATAACTTTCTCTTCTAAGAACACCATCTATTTTTACCAAACCGCTCACAAAGATACCGTCAAAACAATCCCTACTCATAACTAATGATCCTCCTCTATGTTTTATTGTTGGTGGTAAGTGCAGGATTAAAGTGTTCGTTCCGCTTTCGATATACGGACAAATGTTCTTCTGTTCGAAACAAAGGTGAGATATTTAGATTCGTCTAAAGCACATATTTTCAATCTTTCAACGTCCAGTCTTGGTGTTCTCTCGCGCATGCTAACCGTTTAGCTTTGTTTGCTTTGTAGCGGTTTCCACATAGCAATTCTTCCATACAAACCAGCTTGGCCCAAACACCTTTTTACTGTGGTGACGTTAACTGGCTTTCGGCGCGCAAAATTTGGCCGCTCGGGTTGCTGTTTATTGGATACACCACCACTTCTTTGATAATTTTTAACATTAGAATCCAAGGTTCTACAGTTTAATTTCAGTAATTTAACAATTTCTCGATTACTTTAACGTTACTGTCTATTTTAAAACACATCTTTACAAATTCTTTACTATTCACTGTTTGCAACTCGAAAGCTGAATGCAAACTAAATTTTTTATTATATTAAAATACCCGTGACATCTTCTTCCATATTTTATTTTTTTATTCCGAAAAACTACTCCTTATTTAATCCATCTACCTGAACGCGGCTGATCCGCAAAAACGGTAACTTTCGATATCGTAATGCCAGTCGGCTCATTACGTACACACAGAACATTACAGAAGAATTATAATATATCTCGTACTTACAATTTAATAATATAAATATTTTGATAGGGATAAAAATAGTTCCGTTGAATAATCTCCAATTACGCAGATGGGTAAACACCTATGGCCGGTAGTGTACATACCAATTGATTAAGCAATCGACTACATCCATAGGCTATTTTTGCTATATATTTTTATTGAAAGAAAATTTTTGTCAACAGAATCATAAAATATATTTAAATTCTGTGGCGTGGTTGTCTAATTTGGCATTTGCTATTTTAAAATTTACTCGGCTGAAAAATCGATTTTAGCCAATTGTTCTTCACAGCAATCTAGATTATTTTTATCTGTTATAGGCACTCGGATATTAGAATTATTAGCTAGTTACCTTGACCTAAATAACATTCGCGCCCCCTCGTAAGCATATATAAATATTTTTAACGATTTATCATAATGTTTTTCTTAAATACAAAACACTAGAATATAACAAAAATATTAAAACGTACCATGGTTTAGTTTAAGTTTACAAAATTACACAATTAAGCAGATAATGTGATCTCTTAAATACGTATTTTATGTCAACAAGTTGAAGGAGTAAATAAGTTATGATTATTATTAGATCTTACTTCCTTATTTTTAACGGAAAGATGTACCACGGAGTGATTAATAGAAACTTTTTCGGTCCACATTTCATCCGCTTTCACGTCCGACATTAAACATTTTGACGTCAAGGTTTCATCGACAGAAGAAATCTGTTGGAGTTGCATCTTTAGCGATGTTATAGTCCCTTCCAGGCGTGAAATTTCCTTGTTAATTATACCTTTAACTAATTCGGCAAATTCGCGACTTTTCAAAAACTGTATAACGTCATTATTTCTTTCAATGCCACTTTCGATTTTTGCACTTTCACAGTTATTAGACATTGCTTGTTCGTTATTCATGTATTTCACGCTAAACTTATATGAGTTAGTAAAACAGAATCGGTTTTGGAAGATGTGGGTTGAGCTATAAAAGTGAGTAATTACAATTTCCAATATTTTGTGACGTCAATACAGGAAATAAGATAGTATTCAAGGTATTTACCTACCGCGGTACTGCGGTTGTACATAATGGCCGCAATCCAAGATAGAGCATACAATCTTGCAACGATATATAGAAACTATGGGAATTACATGAACACACTAACGGAAGTAAAACCGAAACTTAAAAGGAAGTTTCCTACTGTAGTCTGATGCCATTTGCTTAAAAGAAGAATTTAATATGAATATCAAATACAGCACCTATAAGTGGTATTGCATACAGTAGGGTGATGTTCCGCTATATTGTTGCACTTGATACTTTTAGCAGGAATAATGCAAAACTTAGGCCACGCCTCGTGTATCTCGAGTATTATCCAAAATGAATCGGGGTATACTGTTGTAATAGATATAAGTTACAAATGGCATAATAAAATCTTTATCATCGAACATATCCGAGACATTATCTAACCGATTCTTATGTCTACAACAATGCGTTTTCATTAATTTAACTTGTATATTTGATTATATTCTTGCGTATCAAGCAATTTTGTTAACAAAATTACAACTTCGTACGCAAGTTCTGTAGGGAATGGGTTTTCTCCGCTAGCTTTATTGTATTTAACAAAAACTACCTTTTACAGCGTGTGGAGGTAATAAAAAATATTTCATATGGAAGAATCCTATTACGGAAAAATATGTGGATAATAATATCCTAATAATCCTAGATCCTATAAGGAGTTCCTTCCAAATGGATGGCAATTTCAACACTATTAAAGATAAGAGTTTCAACATCTATTATGTCCTTTATACTTGGCTATATACATAAAAGCACTTTCAATACGAACTCATTTACAAATAAAGAGCAATAATATTCTTCCATATGCTATATAGATTATTAGTAATAGTCTACATAGCAGTGGATGTAAACTAGAGAGTATCGAGGGATTCGCAAATTAACAGAGAAAAAACAATGCAAGGGTACAGAAGTAAAGTCCGCCCAAAATAAACAGAGTACATACACTACTCTCCATATTAGTTCGGACACCCAGTAAAATGGTGCACACTCTACTAAAAGATAATATAATTGCTTTTTATATTTAAATAATTTTATATTAGGGCCCTTAAGAAGTTTATTGTTTATTAATTGTCTAGACAAACTTGCAAGAATAACGATTAGAGAATGATTAAAAATGTATTATATTTTATGACCCAATATAGTAATTTTCATAATAATCCTCATCGCCACAAACAGGACTATTTTTGGGACAATATTGCAGGTAATAGGTTTACAAAACTCTTTGGGGTGAGAGCAGGCTCAGCGAAAATGTATTGTATATTGATAATTGCTTTAGTTTCTAAATAAGCCTGCTTGTGCGTGCGTTAGTGTTAAGAGCGTATGTTTTTGCGTGAGCCAGATTAATAGAGACCGGATTATATGCAAAGTGCATATATTTTATTTAATTTATTTATTTATTATATTTTACATCTATATGTAGATGTATTAAACTGATTAACGTTAATTAGCGTTAATTCACTTTAATCAGTGTAAGACATCTACAAATAGATGTAAAATATAATAAATAAATTAAATTAAATATATGCACTTTGCATATAATCCGGTCTCTACTGATTAATGTCGAGGCGAAAACTGACAAGTTTGGAAAAGCGCTCTGTAATTGTTACTTTTCATCAAGAAGGTTATTCAGTCCGTCAAATTTCTGAAAAAATACGTGTTAATAAATAGACTGCTAGTGATATCATTCGCAGACATCAACGCACGGACAGTTTAAGAGATCGAGCACGTTCAGCTTGTAAGAGAATAACTCACGCCGGCGATCAGCGTATAAAATTGATGAGCAAGCGAAATAAGAGACTGATAGCAACAGAAATCGTCTCGGAAATGAATCGCGACCGTGCAAAAAAAAAATCTGTTACTACAGTGAAAAGAAGATTAAAAAGAAAACCTACTTCGACGGCGAAAGAGGCAAAAACGGCTACAGTGGACAGAAACACATATAAATTAGATAGAGGATGATTGGAAAAGGGTGCTATCGACTGATAAGTTTAAGATGTTCAGACAATCGAGACGCGTTTTTGTAAGAAGAGGGAAAGAGCAAAGAATGTTGCAGGACGGTGTAGTGCCAACTGTCAAGCAAGGAAGAAGTTCTGTGCTTGCTTGGGGTTGTTTTTCCCACGCCGGTACAGAGACTTGAAGCGAATCGAAGGTATTTTGCGAAAATATGGTTATTTAGAAATACTGCAAGAAAATACAATACCATCGGGACAACGTCTAATCGCCGAAAATTTTGTATTCATGCAAGATAAGGACCCCAAATACTCAGCAGTGATATGTAAAAATTTTTTAAATGAAGAACAAGATAATGGCGCTTTACAAGTAATGACATGACCGACACAAAGCCCCGATCTAAACCCCATCGAGCTGTTATGGAACGAATTGGACCGGAAAGTCCGAAAAGTGTGCCTTACCTTCGTAGGCCACCTGTGGAACATTTTACAAGAGGAATGGACTAATATGCCAAATAGATACCTTTAAAAAGTAATAGAACGGATACCTCGGATTGTGAAAGCTGTTCTTCGTCCATAAAGAAATTTCTTTGATGAATGAAATGTTTAAGAAGTTTTTGTTTATTTTTCGTTAGAATTACTTTCTTTTACTTTTATACTTTAATTTTTAATCGTTATTAATAAAATGCAATAAAAATTTTTAGTTTTCGAAAAATAAGTAAATATTTTCTCGTTTTTTAAAAAATTTGCGTGGCCGAACTAATATGGACGGTCGTGTACATACGTGATAGATAACATGTGCGTGTAAATTGGCCCACTGACCGAAACATCGGACTTTTAAATGAAAATAAAAGTAAAAGGGGGAATTACACTGATAAATGCAATAAAATATACTGAACTATTTGGAAAAAGCGTACACATATGTATTCGAACACTATAATTTAGTAAGTATTTTAACAGATTTACAACAAATTAATATTACGCCTTGTCGCCTAGCTTTCGTTTGCAAGTTTCCATATTCCAATTCTACAAATTCCATCATTTTTATATTATATGTAATTAATTTTTCTCATTATATTTACAATCGATAACGCTATCTGTAGAATGATTGTTAAAAAAACTGATTACCTGTAAAATACGTAATACGACCACATAAAAACGGGAAATATAAACAGAATTACATATACGGATAATGTATCGAATAAAAAATTGGATATGTAAGAATGTAATGTGTATAAGAATAGTGTCTCCCACTGGAAGTGGTCTATAGTTTCTACAGACCATTCATTTTAAGAATGCAGTAGATACAGTTGCGGTTGGCGTCCAAATTCAATAAATTTATGTCATGAGGACGATTATTCAAAACGTAATGTATATTCGAGTCATTAAATTAATCTCATTCTACGCGATAAAAGCTTACAGTTATCAGAAGGTATCGTTTAAACTATTATGTAAATTGCATCGAATTGTTCAGATTATATTGATTATTAACTTATTACAGAATCTGTCGTAAAATCTGATATTGATGATACAGTATTTACTGTAGTAATAAATTCCTCCGTCATATCTTCAACACCGTTGTCTAACTTATACAAATTATTTCCTTTATTGATTCAGTTATGTCTTTGCTTTCGCCATATCTTATTCCGAAAGTAGAGAGACAAATTTCAGAATACGCCATATTTTCAATGGTTAAAAGGAAGACCTGGTTTCCAATGTGGTTACACATCCAAGTATCAGCATGTTTGTAGACTGAATTTGAGTGAAATAAGGGCTGCGCTGTGCGGAAAGTATGGACTACGCAAGTATTCATAGTTATAGACAAGTTCTTACCGAAGAACTTGTAACAAGATTGAATAATCTACCTGGGAAAATCCAAGAATATCATCCTACCGTGAAAGGTCTGATGCTTTTGTAGAATAGGAGTTTTCAAAGAATGGCTCTTTCGATTATTACTATTTATGTTGTAATGGATAATGCATGCTACCATAGTGAAAAAATTCAAAAGCAATTACCTTCTTTATTATCATGGATATCCAAAATTGGTTAATAATTAAATAAATACATTGTAATGAAGATTTGGTCGGAGTTAAATGGTTAAGTTTATTTGAAATTCTAAACAATAAGTATAACTTCCATATCATTGATGAATTGTTGCAATCGCAGAATAAAACCGTGTTAATCGAACTCCTTACCACAGTGAACCCAATCGAGCTAGTCTGCATTCACCTTTTCGCCTTGTTTCCGAAACGCTGTAGACTTAAAGTGAATAGACACAAGTCGTGTACCTCCTTATGTTATGTTATGTGATTATTAGGGTGCACAAATTTCGGACAGTTTTCATATGCGTTAAGTGGGACTGTAGCAACAAATATAATATAAAACATATTGTTTATAGCTTATTTAATTTGATGCTTATTGTATGTCACAGTTTGCGCGTTTTTAATATTTGACACAGTTATTGTACGACAGAAATTACAACAACGCTGTGTGAACGACGTGGTGGTTCAACAAATCCTGCATTATTTTATCCGCCTTTTAACTTCAATGTACACTACCGCCCATATTAGTTCGGACACCCAGTAAAATGTTGTGTAATAGCTTTTATATATAAATAACATTTATATTGGATCCTTTATGAAGTCATTGTTTATTAATTGTATAGGCAAACTTCCAAGAATATCGATTACAGAATTAAAAATGTATTATATTTTATGACCCAATATAGTAATTTTCAAATTTCAAATAAGATTATTGTTGGGACAATATTGCAGGTAATAAATTTACGATACTCTTTGCGATGGGAGCAGGCCACTCGAAAGTGTAAGTGTTAAGAGCGTATCTTTTTGTGTGAACCTTATTACAGTTATTAAAATGTCGAAATGAAAACTGATAAGTTTGGAAAAGTGCTCTGTAATTATTGCTTTTCATCAAGAAGGCTATTCAGTCCGTCAAATTTCTGAAAAAATACATGTTAATAAATCGACTGTTAGTGATATTATTCGGAGACATCAACGCACGAGCAGTTTAAGAGATCGGGCACGTTCAGCTTGTAAGAGAATAACAATTCACGCCGACGATTAACGTATAAAATTGATGAGCAAGCGAAATAGGAGACTGACAGCATCAAAAATCGCTGCTGAAATGAATTACCACCGTGCAAGAAAAATTTCTGTTACTACAGTGGAAAGAAGATTAAAAGCTGCAAATCTTGACGGCGGCATTGCAACAAAAAGACCCCTACTAACACATGGGCTGAAAAGTGCCGGGCCTAACAAAGAGAACACGGTTTTTTGGTTCAAAATTAGCTTTATTCATCAACGTAATCTCCATCAACAGCAACGTAATCATTCCAGCGCCGCTGTAACATTTCAATACCACTTTTGTAGAACGATTTATCTTTTGCCTCAAAATAGGCCTCAGTTTCAACGATAACCTCTTCATTCGTGCCAAATTTCTTACCGGCGAGCATTTTTTTGAGGTGTGCGAACAACCAGTAGTTGCTGGGAACCAAATCTGCCGAATACGGTGGATGTGGGAGCAATTCGAAGTTCAATTCATGTAGTTTTGCCATGGTTTTGATTGACTTGTGACACAGTGCGTTGTCTTGATGAAACAATTTTCTTTTCTTTGCCATATGCAGTCGTTTCTTTGCAATTTCGGCATTCAAACGCTCCAATAACGCTATATAATATTCACTACTGATGGTATTTCCTTTCTCAAGATAGTCGATGAATATTACACCACGCACATCCCAAAATACCGGGCCATAACCTTTCCAGCCGATTGTTGTGCTTTCGGGCGCTTTGGACGAGGTTCACCAGTTGCTTTCCACTCAGATGACGATGGTTTTGATTCCGGAGTGAAGTGATGGATCCACGTTTCATCAATTGTCACATATCGACGCAAAAATTCCGGTTTGTTACGTTTAAACATGGCCAAACACTGCTCTGAATCATCAACACGTTCTTGTTTTTGGTCAACAGTGAGCAAACGCGGCACCCACTTTGAACAGAGCTTTCTCATAGTCAAATGCTCATGCAATATAAAGCCAATACGTTCTTTTGATATCTTTACGATGTCAACTAACTCACGCAACTTCACTTTTCGATCATTCAAAACGATTTTGTAGATTTTTTTGATGTTTTCTGGTGTTACCGCCTCATTTGGACGTCCACTGCGTTCTGCATTATCGGTGTCTCTACGACCACGTTTGAAGTCAGCAAACCAACGTTTAATTGTTGTGTCTGATGGAGCGGAGTCCCCATAACACTTTTTAAGCCATTGCTTCGCTTGGACGGTATTTTTTCCCATCAAGAAGCAGTGTAAAATTAAAACACGAAATTGTTTTTGATCCATTGTTTTGAAAATAACAAAAGTAGCGTGACTCTTAGCACAATAACTCACAAACTAATAAATAGAATATCATGAAATTTTAACAGCTGTCTTTTGAAGGTTAGTACTAACTGAGAGAAAGGTGACTGCAATAAAACTAGCGTCATCTATGTGTTAGGCCCGGGACTTTTCAGCCCATGTGTTACAACAGGAAAACAGGGAAAAACGGTTAATCGGCAGAAACACATAGAAATTGAACAGTGGGTGATTGGAAAACGGTGCTATGAACGGATGATTCAAAGTTTAAGGTGTTTGGACAATCAAAGCCTTTTTGTAAGAGCAAAAGGCTACGGAATGTTGCAGGATTGTATAGTGCCAACTGTCAAGCAAAGAAGAAATTCTGTGCTTATTTGGGGTTGTTTTGCCCACGCAGGCAAAGGAGGCCATCTGGGGAACATTTCACAAAAGAGAGTTTCTTTGATGAACGGAATGTTTAAGAAGTCTTTGTTTATTTCTCGTTAGAATTACTTTCATACTTTAATTTTAATCGCTATTAATAAAATGCAATAAAAATTTTAAGTTTTGGAAAAGTGAGTGAATATTTTCTCGTTTTTTTTTTTGTAATTTATTTGCGTCTCCAAACTAATATGGACGGTAGTGCAGGTCAACCCAGTGTCCCTAAACTATGTAGAGCAAAATGTATGCACGTAATTTCTTAATTACTTTCTTCATAATCGGTTCTACTCAGGGGATACGTCCCTTATTCAAATTGTATGAAGTTATTGTAACGCACCCGTTATTTTCATTAACAAACAAGATGCATTATTTATTCAGAATAATAAACAAGCATTTTTTGATTTTGGAAATTTCATTAGAGAACAAACGAAAACCTAAGTTCGACGATGCGTTTTCGCTAAGGTAGTTATAACTAGGGTTGGTCCAATCTTCGGTATGTCGCACAGTCCATGCAACACCTATTAAATAGAATACCATGTCAAAAAAATAATAATAAACGGGTATGTATAAGCATCATCTAGCGCCAACAGGTAAAGTATTTACGTCAAAATTTGAATATCACCTTTGATTTTGTACAGAATTTGATAGACTTGAAGATACAATTACAAGCTACCACTATCTATGGAGTTGGATTTTACAAGTTCTGGTAAAAATCAATTAATTTAAATTTTTAAATATTAGCGCGAATACTTTTCCTGTTGGGGCTAGATGGCGCTTATACTTATCAATTTTCGTTGACATGGTATTCTATGTAGGTGTCTTATGGACTATATGCCGCACTCAAGAGTTGGCCAATCCTAATTATAACTTTATTAAGAGTGTGTTTGTAAACCTATCTTTAAAAATTTAAATACACGTAGTTTATGGTAAGAGAAGCAAAATTTAAATATACACGCTGGATCTAAAATGTAAAAATTGGTTGTACTCTCTCCCCCTCCTCCCTCCACTAGTTTCACACTTCCTCATTCATCGTCGCATTAGAAGGTGGTCGATGTCCGCTTGGAGTAATTCGTCTCAAGCAACATGTAGTTCATGCGTGAGAACTTCCAATGTTTCTGGAATATTCGCGAAGTTGCTAGTTGCTAAGTTCTTCCTACACGAGTAGTCTCGACAAAGTTTCAGTGGCGTGCGGAGAACAACGTGGAGGGGCGAAGTGTGCGGCACGGAGAATCGAGTACCCGTATCAAAGCACGCCTGTTCTGTATTATTCGACTGATCGTTGTGAGTGCTTTTTAGTACGCACATATTTAGAAAATATCGCATTTAAGTACGTTCCGGAAACGGCGTATTTCGAATAAACTAGAAAACGTAATAGCGACTATGCCGGATTTAGAATACGAAGGCGATAGAATTGAATGTGTAAATTGCGACAAATATTTGACGTGTATCGGCAGATGGAAGTGTGAACGCCACCTAAAAAGTATAAAACTCTGTTCTGCAATCCGTGGCAAGCGATACCGCGAACAATTAATATTTGATATAGGTGTTTCTTTTATTATATGTAATGTACCGTTCACTTCACTAGACCAACAAGCATTTCTCTCCTTCTGGAGCAAGTATTCAGATTATACATTAGCAAATCGGGCATCGTTAAAAAACTTTATGCCATCTGTTCGTGACTATATTGAAAGAAGAGTTAAAGCAGAATTGAAAGATAAAAAATTGTGGTTATGTGTGGACGAAACAACCGATCGGCAAAAACATTCTGTGTTGAATGTGATGGTACGTACAATGGAAGAATTTGAACCGTCATCCCCTATTTTACTTGCTTCCAAAAGAGGGCATTAAACAAATTTCAAGTTTCAACAACCCAACCTTTAATGTTTGTGAGTGACGGTACCGCTAACATGCTTTACTTGGGCCGATCTCTTAAAAAAAAGAGTAGCAATCTGTTACATGTAACATGTAAAATCCGTGCTTTGAACCTTCTGGCTCAATTGATCCGAGTAAATGCTTTAATAGCTCATACGAATGCAGTATTTCTAAAGTCCCCAAATCGTACAAGAAGATTTCGTGAACTGTGTCCCAAAGTGCCTGAACCACCACAGTCGATTACTACGCATTGGGAAACATGATTAAAGGCTTCGTTTTTCTACTGCAAATTAAAGTGTAAGACGAAAATCTGAAAGTGTTATTGTCAAGGATTTTCTTATACTAAGACAAATTTGTAAAGGTACGTCGAAAAATCCATTAAGTTGTTACAAGGGTTACTTGGAATTTGTAAATATAACATCACTGGATGTGCAGTGGTCGTTCTCATCATTAAAAAATATCTATTCCGCACGCCGTACTCATTTGACTGAAACAAGTGTGGAAACATATTTAATGATTCTAATATTTAATAGATGCCACCCAGTTTGTGATTTCATTGAAACTTCTTAAAACAGTAAGTGTTTCGCACGTTATATAATACATTTGTTACCATTATTTTATGTGTAAATATTTCTTCGTCCGCATCGTCTAGGGCAACTCATGAAGGTTACGATTATAAATGATGCGAGCCCGTAAACGTTACTGAACACTCGCCTTAATACGGCCGCTCGGCCTCTCCACGTTGTTCTCCGCAGTGCACTGTAACTTGCCTCACATTGAGAATGAGCATTATCTTGCTGCAAAGCTGCCGAGATTCCCTCATCTCATCAACGTAACGTTCGTGGTATTTCGGAAGAATACCAACTAAGACCCATGTCATAGCACCCCATACCATAACCCTCATGGCTAAGTGCACATACCCTTCCATGAAAAATTGAATATCGCGATGTTAGCCAAGTTTTCATCTATCCCTCATGCAGCCATCGAGATTCATCACCCTATGCGACTCAACATTTCAATCTAATCCCAACCTACACCACTCGAAACGTTGCTGTCGGTATTGAGGCGGAAATGGTAACGCAAGATGTGGTCGATAGGATTGCAAGCCGTGATATGAGCGAACTATATTACCTAACCATAGATCAGGAATTAACCTCGTACAAGAAAATCAGTCTCTTAGTGCCATTCGGCGAAGGTAGCGTAGCGGTCCTGCAGCTTGTTAGTTCTTCCCTGGTTCTCAGTTTTTCTTTGGCGACCTTCCTGGCTCCCCCTATTCCATGACTGACAACTCATCACGATGGAGTAGTGCCGATTAAGGCGATTTGAAATTTATCTGAACGAAAGACCATCTTCGCGTAAGCTAACAATTTCTGTCGAATTCACTCAACTGGTGGGTAATTTCCACTATGTTACACTCTAGGCATAATCGCACTCTCGGAACACGTTAAACAAAAGTATGACAAGAGAAAATGGTGAATCAAAACTCGCAAGAAATACGCCTGACATTACTGTCAGAAGACTACAAGAATTGTGACAGATAGCATGACCACTTGATACACCGTAACAAAATTATAATCAATTATTAACTTTGAATAGATATACGTTTATGACAAGTTTGGCCAAAAAAATTCAGACACTTTTTTGATGTTGCAGTTTCCATGCCATGTAACACATTTCGCCGTTATTAAATTTTATTATTTTCTATTTAAACGGTGAGCTAGATGTTGGCTTCTTTTAAAGTATTTTAAACAGGTTTACAAACACATGTATATTTTTAGATATATGAATCCTAAACAGTGAGTACACGCACATTTTTTTAAAATTTGTGCAATGTACTATAGAAGGTTTAAAACACTAATTAAATCATACCTTTCATTTACAATTCTTTTTTAAAGAGATTTGCGTAGATAAAATCAAACTCAATTTAGCAAAAGAAAAAGTATAAAGTTATTAGGAATGCATAGTAAGGTTACTGAATACCATTTTCGATTATGTAATAGGAGTGGTAATAATAGCTGTGAAAAATTGAAGGCAAACAAATTAAAACGGCACACAACTATAAAATTACACATCTCAAGTGGGTTAGCTTCTGGGAATACATAGAACAAAAATAATACATATAGCAACACGTAGTGCTAAACGGACTGGACATGCTGCGCAATGTTTTCTTTAGCGGTTATTAAGAAGTAAATAAAGACCACTGCATGTGAAATTTTAAGTGATTTCTTTGTTACGAACCTTGTCACTTTAAGCGGTCTTGTATTCACCTACAAAAAATCATAATTAAAACATGAATGAATAAAACAAACCGACGAACAAATAAAAAAGACAATACGGAAAATAAAACTCAACGACTTTACAAAGCAATTGTTCGAGGAATCGGTAAATATACATATTAGCTACAATTTACCAAGAAATATTGATTTGACATTATTTTGTTTCCGAGCTAAAACACGTGTTATTTTCAAGAGGCAGATATAAATATTTACCTAAAAAATTGGAATAATCTTCTCAAAAATTGAATATTTCTAATGGTTCAGGAATGCTTAATATTGAACACACATGCATGTGAACAAATTAAACACAAGCAAACGTATTTAAATGTAGAAGAATGTTTATAAAAAGTATTATAAAAATACGACAGTTATAAGAATTCCAGTACTATATCCTACAACAAAAGCTATGCATTATACACTCGGCGAAATTTTTATAGTTTCACATAAACTGTAGAATAGAATATTTGTTTTTCTTTTTTAATATCCTCGGTACCTTATGCATTAAGTTAATACTAAACTGCAATGGAAAAGTAGAAGAGAGAATAACACCGAAAAGAATTATTGCACACTGAGAAAATATTTAGAATAATTTAAAACAACAGAATTTCTGCAGGTACTTAAAAAATAACAAAAATACGTTTCTTCATACTATTTACCAACTTTCAGTAATTCTATTAACTTACTCGTTATTGTATTGCATATTATTGGCATATCGTTGAACAGGGGCAATCAGAATGATTTTGTTATTTCTTGCAACTTTCAACATGTTGAATTAAAATTTTAGATGGGAGCGACAATTGAAAAATACTACCAGACGACATTAATAAGCACTTTTACGATAAACAATTTTTTAGGGTAATCTAATATTAATATTAAACCACCGTTGGTAATAATCATGATAAAATTACAATTTCCTTGCAACTAACCAATGTAATTATATTCCTGAAAAAAGTATCAGTCCCGGTAGGATTTGAACCCACGACCTCTGCGTTACCGGCGCATTGCAACAAAGTTCAAATCGCTTTTAACACCTGCATATCACGATGCCTGTAAATATATCGTAATATCTCACAGACACTATAATATTATTAAAGGCAAGCTCTTAACAATTAAACTAATATTATTAAACCACCGTTGGTAATTGTTGGTAGGAAATTGTAATTTTACCATTGCTAATACTTATATTAATATTAATACTGTTTTTTCAGTTCATTTTAAATCACCATTTTTTTTTTTTGTAAATAATGTCATGAACATCATTAGTCAACTTAGAAAATATAAATCATACTTTTTTAAATATCTCTCTATATATTTCAAAATTATAAACGCGAACTTTATTGTGGAAAAAATTACATTTGACGCAATTTTAAGTATTACAAAATCCTTTTCAATGGGACCGCATGCATGTATAACAGGAATTAATATAATAACTTGGAGATTATTTGGTATTTTGTTCACTTTTATAATAAGTAACAAAAATTGTTTAATTTTTAATAATTAAAACTTCGAATCTCATCTCTCATGAAGTATTACAAACGTCATCAAAAATTTTGACTGCTGCCAACTTGTTGATATGATTGCAAAATTATATCACTTTCTTATTTGTACCGGACTTTTTGAAAGGCTGTGAAAATTAATCACTCACTACTATTAAACTGTGAAACATGGTAATTTGAAAAATTAGTTAAACTACTCAACGGTTAGTAATGGCACTTCACGCACTCAAGTTTCGTGCGTTTTACGTGAAAAAAGTCTGGCGGGAAACGGAAACTATTTCGATCTTTTTTCTTAATTTTCCAAAAGCTATACATAAAATTGAAAGAAAATACGTAGTGTATTTCAAAACACATCCCAATGGATGCGTTATAAAAAACATAGATGTTAGAATTCGTGCGAAGTAATGATAAACGATAAAAGATTAATAATTACATAAAAATGTATCCTCCTCGATTCATAATTACTTTACTTGGTTCAAATTTTGATATTTTATCTATTATGAATGTAATGTATCAGTTTAAGTGGCGCATCCCGTATATATATTCCCATTTTTTAAAGTTATATCGGTGATACCTTTTATCATGTTTTCGGATTACAATTTTTACTTTAGATATACAATCGATGTATAAATAATCGCCGACCCTCAATTGGCCAAAATCATTACAGTATGTCAAATACCATGATTGATGTTTAATGTAATTATTTGGCATATACAAATATTGCAAAGAGTATGATAAGGTTTTGCAAAATAGCTTGTGGGTATTATAAAATTGTCGTAATATATGGAAGTTAGTTATGTAAACATAAATATATTTAGAATATACAATGCATAAATCAAAGATAATTTACCCTCAATAAAAAACTATTAGCCTTAGCTAAAACATTGCAAGCAATACTATGACGGCACAGATTTGCAATGGACATTATAGCAATTTCATTTGCTGCAAGAGATAAAAAGTCAAAATAAAAGGCAAAGTTGCTAAATTTAATTCTGATGAATAATTAATCAAGAAATTCAATTATTCTCAAGTTTTCATGTTATATTGGTGAAACGGAAATTTTGTGATAACAATTTTCGCTTATATTTTTTATAAGAGTTCTATCGTAAATTGCAGATTATGATATTAGGCATTTCAAAATAGGAAATATCTTTTTTCCTAAATATCCCTTTAACTGTTTTTTAATAGCAGCGTATCTAGTATATCATTGAAATCGGAAACGAAATGTGATTACGTGAAAAAAATTAACTTGAAGATGCACTAATATTCGCATAAGCTTAAAATAAAAATAAATATGAATAAAAAAAATTGTAATTCTAATATGAATTTGTTTTCGAATTCTATTAATATTGTAAAAGATATAAGCTAAAATCGTAATCTCAAAATTTTCGTTTTCCTCACAGGATTTAATAAGCTTTGAAAATAATTAAAATCTTTTGTTTAAACGTTAGTAGTAAATTGGAAAAATTCAGTTGATACGTATATGGATCCAAGTTTTATTGTTCTAATAGATATTAAAAAAGATGCTGATAACGTAGTGTTAATGTGTTCAACACAAAATTAGACAACTGAAAAATACATTTATGCCGAAGTTCAAGTTTTTATAAAGATATTAATTTTTACTTCACTATTGATGTATTATATTATTACGTCACAATACAACCATAACATACTGCAATTTGAATTGCAGCTATTTCTTCAGTATAACATGGACACTAAAGTTGCAGAAGCCAGTGCTGTTAGAGATGCGTGCGGCTTAGTTGCTATCAGTATTAAATATATCGAATGCAATTATTTATTATTTTAGTTTGATTGTGCTGTTGATAACAATCAAATTAAAATAGTAGGTAGTAATGGACACCGATACCGATCGTAGTGTTATCTATTGTATTCTTAACAAGAATGGGCTATAAGATATTTACTTTGTCCTACAAGCGTGTTTATATAAATATCATTTTATTTTAGGTACACATTGGCTACCAAACAACAAGTATACCCCCTTTATGTGTGGTTTTAAAATAAAATAATAAGTGACTTGAATTAAATTTGAAAAATATAAAATACATTTATTTGCAATTACAAAAAATAAATACGAGCAATAAAAGTATTGGGAAATAAGAAATCATGGAATAGTGATATCTTTTTTTACACCACGTAGGTTTTGCCGTACTGCTATACAGGGTATCCGTGAAATAAAATTAAAAAAAAAATATGAAAAATGGGAAGTGCTAATTTTATTAGACTTAAATTTAAAATATTTCGCGAAAATTCCTTCGTAGACGCCAGAAAAAAATGATAAAGTACTTCAAATAAAAATGTCTTAATTATTCACAGCCGAAGTATTCTTTCGTAAGCATGTTATTCAACATCGGCAACAAAATTTCCACTAATTAATTAAAATTGGATGGAAATAGGATTTTTGTTGTTTGCTTCGTACCCAAAATTATTGATAACCCGCCTCCGTATCTTACAGAAAATTAGGTATAGAACAAATGTACATTCGATCAGGAGAAAGAACTTGATTGATATCGCCGCAGATTGCGCACGACAGGTTAAAAGGCCATGTAAATTTTTACCTCAACATCTTTTACGTATTTTTTACATCTTATACACTTTTTGTTAAAATTTACGAATGAATTATTATAGTAAGGCGAAATTCATGCTGACTTTGCACATTTGCAAATTCACAAATCCAAGAATAAAATCTAGTTAATATGCGAAATTTTCCCATGTTTGTGTCGCTATCATTTAAACAGTTATATACATTTTATAACGAAATGCCACAGACAGCTAAACAGACTAATACTTTAAGCCAAAAGTACTGTGCAAAATATGTAATATTTGGTCATATTAATACAACAAACCATCTAAAGGTTAATGTTACTACTACTATCTTCACCTAACAAAAATTTTCTCATTTAAGCTGTCACATTATTGCACATAGTAATAGCACAATTAGAAGTAGCATTGTTACTGCCAGCCAATTCCTATGTACACTTATTTCTTAGAGTAAAAATAAACGGGTTATACTTAAAAAGGCCCATGGTACCATATGCTTATATATACCTAACTAATGTTGTACAGGGTCATTTAAACGTATCTCTAGAAATAATGAAACTATTATTTTGAAATGTTGACGATATTATAAATGAAGAACTATTTCCTAAAAATATTTTGAATTTCATGGCACACTTGATTAAAGCAGAAACGAGTATCCACTTTCTTATCTGAAGCAAAACACATGTATATTATATATTCCTTGAATAGATTATAACTAGCTATATATGATGATAAATAAGAAAATGCTATACAGCTTCTTCCGAAAATGTGGTTCAAATGCATATTCAACCATAAAACTGTCGATAGCAATCCCTATTTTGGACAGCTTCTACATACTCCACTGAAAAGAAGAAGAAAAAAAAACAAAACATGGTTTACTTACTGGTTAGAGGAAGTAAACAATCCTCTAACCAAATTCATTCTGTTCAAACTTGCTTTGAAAATTAATGAGATTAGTCATTTTCGTATTAAGTAAACTAACAAAGCAGCCGTATAACGAAGTTCATATCCGCCCGCGGTTTAATCAAATGTACCATGAAATTGAAAACATTTTTAAAAACTGTCATGGGTATCTTTAAGATGCAAGTAATATCCAAGCGGAAGTATCAGTCAGCTGCATACATAGTGTTGTCATTTTAGTTTTCTTTATAGATTTCAGTAAACGGTATTAACAAAATGCGTTGATAATATTTTATAAAACTTGGAAAGAATTCAAAGATTAAGAATTACGACTTTATGTTGGAATATAAACGAGATTCAATGCTATATATACAGTGGCGGACAAAATAATATCAGCAGGAAACTAAGAATGCCCTAAATCAATGTTTTTTATCATTAACTGAAAATAGAAATAGTGACAATTATACCAGAAATGAGACTAACTTAACGGATATAAAAATACGTAGTCAGTGAGTTATTCTTTCGGGGAAGTCCAGCATTTTACAGAAGCAGTATGTGTTATGCGGAGACAAAATAGTAGCAGTATTCATTCGAGTGTCGTCGCGCAGATGAAAAGAGTTTATTTATTGAAATACTTCACGCTACAAACATTAATATTCAGTTATGATTAACTTTGATTATTTTTAAGAAATAGAATGGGCCGAAAAAACATTGTAGTGAAGAAACGCTGATTATAAAATTAAGAAATGAAGAGAAATGTAATTTATTTAAAAACTTTTAAACCAGGAAAGACAAAATCAGAAACACGACTCACTAACAGTGTAAATATGAAGCCAATAGAAATAATCATAGAAGAGAGACAACTGGGATGGCTTGGACATATGCACAGAATGGAAGAAGATCGAATAACAAAGAGGATTTTTGAAGCCAAAAGGGCAAAAACAGAATAGGTAGACCCCGAAACACCTGGAAAGGACAGTTGTATGGAACATTAGAAAAAATAAGTATGGGATGAATTGAAGCCAAACAACTGGCTCAGAACAGGAAACTGAAAGACAAAAATAAGAGAATGGTAGTCCGACACCGCAAGGTACAAAGGACGTATGATTAAAAAAAAAAAACCTTTAAACCGTTCGGCTAAAATGACTTCAAATGCAACCATATCAAGAAAAAATAGAGACCCGTGTTCGTAAAAGAAAAATAGCAGTTCGCGAAGATAGTTTCCCATTACGGTACATAAAGAAAAACTCATTTTTGAGAGCTCCTCAACTATAAAGAGAATTACATATAAACGTTACTCCCAGAACAATCCGGAGACGGTTAAAAGCAAGCATATTAAACGTCGTTTGGCGTTTACTAGAGATTATGAAAACTGGTCGTCAGCGAGATAGCGTAATATTCTCTGAGACAGTAAAATAACTTTATTTGGCTCGAGTTATACAGTATTATATTATTACGTGAATGTTATTCTTCCCTAACCTAAGAGGAACTGCCTTTAAAATGGGTCTTTATGCACGACAATGACTCCAAGAACACTAGTCGGCGAGAGAAGAACTGGTTGATGCAACATAGAATTGAGGTCCTAAAGTGGCCGACGCAGTCACCAGATCTTAGTCCTATCGAAAATATATAGACTGATCTTAAAGAAGAAGTCTATAATGAAAATTCCAAGATACAGTAGCAACTATAAGAAATTGTACATGCCGCTTGGTATTCAATCACTTATCGGAACACTTATCAACATTTATTCGACAGCGTGGCTCGACGTTGTGTAGCAGTGCTACGAAATAAAGGGTATGCAGTCAAATATTAAATGTATTACATGTTATATCATTCAGTAAATAATTTTTTTGTACTTTGTTTTCTTTGCAATTGCTGCGTCACTGCTATTACTTTGTGCGCGTCACCTACAATTATTATTGAAATTGGCGATATTACTAAACAATACAAACGATGCAGATACCTACTACAATTTACCTGAAGACAGTAACATTTCTACAAATTATCTAACCGTTTCACAATAATAAACATTTTTGCATTAATTTGCCAACACTGCTATTATTTTATCCGGTACTGTTACTGATACAATATCTCGCGCTCCGCCTGCCGGACACGCATGACAGAAACTAGATCTTTATTTCGTCAAAATTCAGAACACTACGTTCATTATGTTTCGAGGTGAATATCGTGGATGACCCTATATAACCAAAAAAATATGCTTCACGCTTAATCAATTAACAAACACCGTCGACTAAAGCTAGTAGATATGTATATATCCCAAGGCTTAGTTACAAAAAAAAAAAACATTATAAGTAAAATGCAATCCAAAACAAAATTAAATAGATTTGTAATACAAAATTCTTTCAGCACTTTATGGTGATTCATACTTCACCGCGAGTTATTCATGAATTAAAACGGAATTCCTAAACAGTTCACAGTTAATTTAACATGCCATGTTTTTTCTATTATACTTGCAATAACAGTGAAATAACAAATCCTAAGCAAATAATACCGCAATAGAAATATCTATAATAATTACCTCTTCGGCGATAACCATATCCTTTAGTTTAACGTCCTGTGAACGTGATACGGATGCCGTACGATGATACTCCACTAATTCATTCAACGAATTGAATTTAACTACCCATAAAAAGAATTTTCCTTGAGCATCCCTTAACACTTTGAAATGTTGAACTCCATCCGAACATCTAAAAGATTTTTATGTGAGTAGTGTTTTTAAAACGTCTAGCCGGTATACATACTTTACTGATAACGAAAAATCTCCAGGAGATGATTCACTAATACGTATTAAGAAGGCACCATCATGTTTCGTGCTTAATAATTTTTCGGCATCGGCTCGTGTTATCTTGCCATAGTACCAACTGAAACAGATGTCTTTCAATGAATTTTATTAGTAAGTAATTTTATCGCTTCGTTTTTCAACAAAAAATCAAACAGAAATTATTTTTAATATATCAACCCACTTTTGTTGCATCACAAAATATGTTTATAATTGCAGGTGACTTTGAAGAAAGAACGCGTAAACAATTGCTAATAATTGACAGAAAGCATTTTATCTACTTTGAAACGACTTGCGAAAAAATGGACAGAGAAAAGATTCTGGATGAGAAAAGATTCGTTCACTTATTATATGAATTTGCAACCCATAGTCAGTACCTGATGAAATTAAATGATATGTAAAGTACATATTATTCGACCCCTGGTTACGGAGAAAATAAGGTTTGCATTGTTCTACTGATACGACCGAATGATATGCTTTAGGGAAATGCTCATTTTCTCCCACATGATATACACATAAGGGATGCAAGTATAACTAAAATAGCATAACAAAGCTGTTAAAATCAGTTCGTGTTTAATAGCGGAAAGACAAGCAGAAAACCTACTTAAATTTTGATTTAGTCCTTTAAAGATACAATAATGCAACTTGTTCCGTTAGATAAAAGCGAAAAGTTAACTCCGAGAATATATCGGCCCTATGGCCAATATCTCCATCAAAAAGTAGGAGAAGCCGTGGGTTTCACATGTAGCACGTACTAAATGAGTCAGATATTTGACGGATTTGTTATCTGCACAACTACGTTCTTCGCCTTCCCCCCTTCCTATGTCGTGGTGAGAAAAGGTAAACCATGTTAATAATTGCGGTTCCTTAACCGCCAATTGACAAAAAAAGTTAAGAGATTCAAATTGTAACTGATAATAATATTAGCTCTGAGAGTATTGAATACTCAACAGGTGCCGATTTTATTCCATTTACATTCGAGACACATTAGTAATCTAATGACTTAATGTGGGATTTCAACCTATCAAAATCACAAGCAGAATTTCTTTGATCTCGACTATAGCAATGGAAACACGAATTAATATTTTTTTACAACAGACATGACAATCTTCTTAACTGCTATGCGTAAATATATTAGGAACCCTTGGAAAACCCACTATTCTAAAAACAACTTGCTTTTGAGATAATCGAGTAAAATCTATGTTTGTATATGACATGAAACATATATTTGTGTAAAATATATGATTGTAATACTAATAATTACGAGTTGAAGTATGCGCTTATATGTACATTGGGCAACCAGGTGCATTTAGAGCGTGCGGCAGTAGTGTTTATAAATGTAAAAGTGGATTGTGGGTGAGTTTAGAGATGTTGCGTAATGCGATAGTTATTAATAATCTCTAAAAGAAGGCAACTGACTGTTGCGGAAAGTAGCCAAATTGTTCTGTTAAGTATGTAATGTTGTTCGCAAACTAAAATTACAAAATGAATGAAATATTCGAGCTACATCGTATAAACTGTCTTAAAACGATTCAAAGATACTGGTAGTTAGGATAATGGGCCGAAACGCCGACGTAAATGGTACAAGTGCAAGGACAGAACGCTACTTAGTAAAAATGGATCTGAAAGATAGCCAAAATCATCAAAAGAGCTAAATAATAAACTCTGGACGCAGCATGGAGTGTCACTATCAAGTAGTAAGAAGCAGTAAGAACGCTGCTAATTTGCATGACCATGTAGCGAAAAAGTAATCCGACCTAACACAGATGCAACCCGAATGGGTGAAAATTCAAAGTACAGATAATTTTCTTTTAATTACCTAACAGAAGAATATCACATCAGCAGCACTGTACACAATCAGATTGTTTTTTTTTTTTTCTTTCAACGCAGCTCTTTACGAGGACGATCTGAAATGTTTCCGGAATCGACAAGAAAAGCACTGTATTGGTGTGGCTTTTTCATGTTTCCTTTTTGATGTAGTCTCCTCGAAGATCAATACACTTTTTCAAAAGGTGGTCCAGTCTCTTCAAGTCGTCGGAAAAGTAGGAGATAGATGTTTCGAAGTCTAAAATAACCATCTGTAGTCGCGATGACCTCCTCATTTGAGGCAAATCTCTTTCCTCCCAGTGATTTTTAGGTTTGGGAATAGGAAAAGAAGTCGCCAGGGGCTAGGTCCGATGAACATGGAGGATAAGAGACTAGTTCGTAGAGCATCGCGCCGAAAGCTTTTTCATACCTAAAATTTCGTGTAGGATATGGTTAACGCGTTCTTCTCAGATGCCAGTTGTCTCTGCTATCTATTTCAGCTCCAATCCGCGATCGGCTAACACGACAACATGAATCTTGTCGACCATTTCATCGTTGGTAGCGGTTTTTGGGCGTTAACTACGTAGTCCGTTACTTGTGCTTGCGTGGCCACGTTTGAACTCGCTCACCCAGAAGCTGATGGTCGAAAATGATGGGAGTACATCCGCCATGAACCTCTAGCAAACTAGTTCGAATTTCGGTGGCGATTTTCCCAATCATGCAGCAGTATGGCAATCGTTATCGTTATCCAGAAGTGTTTTATCACCGCACGAAATTCGATTTTATACATTTTTGCGAAACCGCCTGACTTATTACACAAACACTCTTAAACAACAACTATTGACAGTAAACCTCTGAAATTTTGACAGTTGCTATAAAAAGGGTTGCGCTTGCCGACCATTGAATCCACTTCAACCTTCGTGCGCCATCTCTTGCCGATTCCGGAAAAATTTCAGGTCGCCCTCATAAGAAGCACAGCTTGTACGCCGCGGACTAGAAGAATGTATTGTGTCTACAGTAAAGCACGGTAGTCGCAGCCTGATGTTGTGAAATCGCATATCAGAACCAGGACTTGATTAACTGTTTATGTGCGAGGAACAGATGACAAGTACTCGCTATATTGAGATGCTGGTGAAGGTATTGGAGTCGTCGGTTCCGAAACTCTTCGACAATCACTACCCTAATTCTTGTTTTCAACAGGATAACGCACCCTGTCGTAGTACTCATGCAAAAATGCGCTGGTTTGTCCAAAGCAGAGTACGACTACTCAATTGGCCCGCACGATCTCCGAATCTTCCATCGAGGACCTGTGACACATCTTGGAAACATTTACGCCAAAAAATCTTCAAAAAATGGGAAGCATCATTCGAAGAGTTATGTTTTAATATTTTGGCTATTGTGCCCAAATCGATAAAAACTGTAATTAAAGCAGGCACAGGGTTACAAAATTCTTTCTTTCCATTTGCTTGTTTAAAAATAGTGGAGGCCTGATACATTTGAACATAGCAATAGCATGTACGGCAATTTGGTCTGCAGCAGTGATACCTAAAAACTTTTTGAAAATTTCAGAATACGTCATGACTCCAGTTCATTATTAATAGATGCGTCAAAATCCAAGCTGAAAGCAATTTTTTTACGTAATGGAAACCTTTAGCCTTCCATTTCAATAGGTTATGGTGTTTCTGAAGTAACATGAAAACCTGAAAATTTCGGTAGAGAAGATAAAATACAAAAACTACTTTCGGAGCATTTGTGCAGGTTTTGAAGTTATTGTACTTATTTTAAGTATGCAAACATATTACACCACATACTAATGCTTCTTATATTTTTGGGACAAGAGACACAAAAACAAGTGGCCACTACGAAGAAAACGTTACATCAGGAAAAGACAATGGACATCAGCTCTTAATGGAAAGATAAATGGCTATATACCACTTCTACATGTAAAAAATTTAATATCTTCGAGCAAAGTTCTCAAAAACAACAGAAGGAGAATAAAAGAAGGTATTTTTGTTGGACCACAAATACAAGAAGTAGAACATTTGAAACCAAATTAAGACTGTTGAAATATATCTAAGTTGGTAATAGAGTAATCCACGACTTGTGGTATATAGCATGAAGTTGGCGCGAGTAGAGAGAAAGACAGAAGATATATGTGTTTGGGGTAGTGCGTATAATAAGTCAAGAAAAAAATAAAAACAGAAAAAACTAAAGTCTTTTATTTAAAGAAAGACAAGTCAATATAAAAATACACAACATCCTTCAAAGAGCGAAAGAAAAAGCCACTTGACTGTTCATGATGCAAATATTTATCAATTTCTTGGGAAACAGAAAATCGGAAAATTACAAAACTGTGATAATGGACGATAAAAGCGGTACCATGTTGACAAATTACTGTAATTGTAGGAATTTGAAAGAATCATTAAAGTGTGCTATAAGCGGAAAGATCTTTTTATTTAATTCCAAACGAAATTCAAGTTAACTTGATCATTTATCCTTTTTTTAAATGTTTCTATTTTCTATTAAAATGTCTATACGTCATCTCATGGCAAAACCAAAAATTAAAATTTGTTGGCTAGTGTTATTTGTGAAGATAAAGGGAAGTATCAAATTAGATTACTAAATGTTGTTTGTTAAAGATAAGCATTTCCAGAATGTATTTGTTTTGATAGAAAATAAGTTTAGAGCACGTTTATACTTACTAAATAATTGTGACCTTGTGCAAATTCTTTATATTTTTGACATACACAAAAAAACATCTTACCAACAAAATTGTAATTCAAAAATACATATGAGAAATGTGACTTCGTGAACAGATACAATGGGTACAAATACTTAATTGAAAATATTTGACAAGTGTGCTCACAGAAAGAGTTATCGGTATATGCAGAGTCAGTTAAAAGAGAGGACAACACTCCGTAAGACCTTTATACTACTTTGAAGAATATGTTTGAACGTTGATAGAAACTACTGAGGAAATGTGAAAGCTCAATAAGTTTAATGCCTATTAAATGAACAAAAATCTACAATGTTTATAATGACAAATTTGCTAAATATGTGTATATCTTAAAAAATAAGGTTCATCCACTTATGCCACCTACTTAGAAACAAAATGCTTGAAATTCAAATAATAATTTTACACACTTGATTCCTTATTGAAATTTAAGAGCTCTTATAATTGCAGAATAAATATCAGATACTAACTACTTTTGTTTTGCTCAAAAATGTTGTGTTTTGTATCGTAACTGCATTATCTTCTCAATTACGGTCTCTATCTACCAGAGCATCTATCAGGCATTAGTCTATAATTTGCTTTTGATTTGCTTCTTTTTTAATTGTAACAGAAAGAATTGTATAAAATAATTTTGTAGAAAAACGAGAACGTGTGATTAAACTGTAATTTATTCAAATGTAAATAACGCAAAAACAAAGTTATGTAGATAAGATAAATATTTCATTTAACCTACGATTAGTTTTAGTAATGCCTGCATATAACATATTAAACTATTAAATAATCCAGTATTTGTAGATTATCAAGAAACATTTAGCATCAAATGGAAAAATAGCGTCCCTGTCTGGATGCTTAAGTGCTATTTGCCTTATAAGTCTAAATATCACAGTTAAAATTCCTAAATAAATTATTAATGATACACTCTAAATCTTGATAGAGTGGTGGCAGTATTATTTGTTAACAATTAAGATTGTATCAATGTGCATAGTATTCCTTATCTTCAATATACTTCTAAAATTGCTCTGTTGATAATATCAATTAATACTTGCTGTCTTCTTAGATAACAGAAGAAACCAAGTTTGTACGAAGCTTTCAATTATTGCATTTCATTATAGAATGTTTATGAAAACAGCCTACTACAGCTGTAATGGAAATTCAATGCTTTATCTGATGTATAAATGGATGCATATCAAACTTAACCAAGAAATTCTAGAACATACTTACTTGTGATTTTTTAATTCTATGTAATTGCTAGGTATTAATCCCTCTCTACCATCTAATTCTGCTCTGTACCAATTCATATCATCTTCCATATTTAATACCTGTAATGATTATCAATAAGAAATGAGAAAATTACATTCATAGTGGTCTTACTTTTAAGACTTGAAATCTTTTAAAACTCAGCTCATCATCAGCTGTTGCGGTGAATTCGTGCTTTGCTACAGCCTCCATTATTATTATTATTTACCACTTGCACAAGTCTATCCTATTATAACTAAATACAAAGACGTTAACAATATTTCTTTTAATCTTCTTTTTGAGTTAAAAATTCACAATCACTTTAACAACAGCAATTATATTTAGTTGTTTCACAGCACTTAAAACACATCACGTTGCGGTAATAATCTATTTACTGGAATTTTTGGTATCTTTTCGAGTTACTCTACGAGCTTATTTTTGTAGATCTTTAGGAACACTCCCACAATACACCATGGAAATTTAAGGTCATCGGCAGCGTAGGAATACCTTATCTTTTTTTGAATAAAACCTAGCTATTTCTCTATAAAACACCTGCCTATAAACGAAGATTTACTAACAATGTAGAAATACAATTTCGTAAAAAAGAAGACGTTGCAAATCGGTTAACTATTAATCCGATACAAGCGAAAATTCAAGGTACTACTTTTTAGATACGCATGACGTTGCTCTATCCCCACTCTTCACTTCTGACAGATAAATACAATTAAGAAGGAAAATGATTTTCTAAACATTTCATGAATTTTATTCGTATTTATGTCCGTTTGTCTATAGATAATCACATTTACAACAAATTATACAAATTTTGTTTTATATTTCATCCGAATTAATTAAATAATTTTCAAATCTGTAGGCTATATAGTGTAGGTTACGTTCCTCAATATATTCAAAGAATATATACCATGTGTTACAAAAATAATTGAACATTTGTTTCTAAATTTTATTAGCAACGGAATTTTTGATAATGTTATTATTTACACTTTTTATAATATGGATTGCAATCTAAAATTTTCCCTCTGAAACATATCATGATATGAAATATACAAGGTGGCCGATTGGCCACTTATTATCGTAAATCATTGGAAAGCAAATTTCTTGCTATCCTATTGACTGTATATTAGTTTCTGATTTCTCTCAAGTCTGTTATGTTCGTCTACATAGTTTACATTGTACAGAGTAATTCAACTCGAAAGAAGTGTAGGGATGATATATATGAATATAATCTCTTATCATTCCGGTAATTTACAGTTACGCCATCTAATCTTCAGAAGATCAAAACCATGTGTGCATATCACATGCGTACCAATTAACGATATTACCAACTTAACGTATAGTATTTTCCCTCACTTTTAAAGACAACTTATTCTAAAATCAGCGACATTGCTATTATCGTATATATATACCCAAAACATGATAGCTGCACGTACTTATACGAACCGAATATTTGGTTCTGGTGTATTTTTGAAAATCGATTACCGATTTGAGAATTGTCAAGAAAGTTAAGAAAGTAAAATATTTGGTCGGTTTCTCAGCATATCTTTATTTTTAATTTACTTATATATGTATAGTGAACTGTTATATCTGTTGATCAGAGTAATAATGTTTCATAACTGCCACCTTACTAAAACATTTTCTGCGAAACCGTTACTTGCAGGATAACCAGGAGTTGTTATATAGTTTACCTCGTTGCTATTTATTCTGATACAAACTGTCGTCCATTATTATTAGCAAGTGCTTCTGGAAGTCTCCATTGTGAAAATAATTCACCTAACTTGTCCCCTAATATTTGAGTTGTCACCTTTATAGTTTCATAAACGTCTGGTCACTTGGTGTATGTGTTTATTAATTAAGAATGTTTTTCACATATATTGATTCCAAATAATCAATATGAACTCGTTCTCCAAAACGTATAGTTGTACTCCACAGAGTTAGTTCTGTTTTTGATGGATCATCTATATTTGGCCACATACATGTATAACTTTACTAACGCTTTTATTCTTGTGACACCAAATTGCTATTGTAGTAAGTCGTTTCTTTCAATTATAGGTATTATTTATGTCTTCATTCCATTTCCACGACTAGTCCATCGCAATTGTTGAAGGTTCTTATTAGATATTTCTATTGGTAATTGGGTTCGGGAACATTTTATAATTTCCTGTAAAATATCATCCTGGTTTCATTTGTTATTTCTGGATAATCAATTACTATTAAAGAAAATAATGCCTTTGGCGGTCTTCTCGTACTCTTCTAGCAATCAGTTACATAGTTATTTTTACTCTTGATATCTTGAACAATATAATAGTTAAAGTTTGTTGCCCATCGTTGTAATTGCGATGCGTCACATTTTTCCTCTCCGAATATCGCTATTGAGGGCTTGTAGTAATTTCGGGTTATAATTCGCTATCTTCAGCTACTTGCTCTGTTATTTTTCTAAATGTCTCTTGCCATTTCCGACTTCATTCAAATTTAATATTTTTACCCAGTAATTCATAAACTGATTTTAACTTACCAGTTAAATAGATATACAGTTGGAATAGTAATTAACCATGCCATTAAATGAGCGTACTTGGGTTATTATACTTGGTATAGGTGTATCAATTACTGCTTGGACTTTGTCTTGCAATCTATTTTTATTTATGACATCACACAGGTACGTTATCTCCTTTTGGAACAATTTAAATTTTTGTATTGTATTGTTCTAAGATAACTTCTTCAAGATTTTATAGAACCATTGCCAGATTCACCAAGTGTTCTTGTTCAACACAACCAATTGTTATGATATTACTCAAAAAAAATTATAACGTCGTCCATTACAGGTAAAATTCTACACGGAAACTTAAAAACCTACATATATAAGGTGTATATAAATTGGCGCGAAAACTGCACACAGTGACATTCTTCATTTGATAGGTATGAGGTATACAGCTTGGACCTGTGAATATACTTAGGTCTATACCTAAGACATAGTCAAGACTACCTTCTTTAGTGCGGGTTCGGACCCCGTGGCTGTTTCTCAGGATTGAGGTTTTTCTATGGTTATCCTCACTCCATGGCGAATGCTGAGAATGCATATACCAAGACGTGCCACCGGCGTAGGCGTAATAATAACTCATGGCTGGCCGATGCCCCCTGTTAATTGGCGAAATTTGTTGGGGTATTTAAATATCTTTTTGTTAATTGCTCGGAACTTTTTGTTTTAACGCAGTAGGTCAATGGCTTGTTCATGAATCTAGTAATAATACGATGTGTTCACCTATAATTTGGAAAGCATATGTATACCAGCAAATGTTGTTGTTATGATTACTTTTGAAGAATTAAACAAGGATTCGCGAATATGCGGACCAAATCACCACCCTATTTCCCTTAAAGCAATATATAAAAGAAAAATAGGTTTACCTGCGACTGAAATTATTATATGCAGAATTGTGCAGCAGTGAATGTACTATCCATGCTTCTGGTCATCAGGTAGTGTAATTCTGGTTCTTGATGATTTGGAATGGTCTGTTTGTTTTCAAATACAACTGCGGCCATGTGGGCAGGAAATCACAGTAAAAATAGTATATATATTCGTTCTCTACGCATAGTATTTCATGAAACATTATTACTGGATGCTACCTCCTTTAAATTTGATGACCGCTTTAACAGTTTTTTACATACTTAATACAAGTTTGTAACAAGCATCCGGAGGTAGTGAATCTCATTCTTGAAGTATCGTGGCCTGGAGTTGTTGTTAATGTAATAGTGCGTTTCCGAACATTGTTCTTCAAAATGTGTTACAATTTCCCAATGGGAGACAGGCCAGGTGATTACGGTGGCAAGTACTCGCACCCTATTTTTCTCAAATCATTTAATTGACGGAGGAGCTTTGTGGAAGGGGCGTCATCCTACTGGAAATAATACTAGTCACGTGTATTTTCAAGATACCTGACAATAGATGGCTCCAGCACTTCTTGCAACATTTCAATGTAACGTGCATTGTCTATTCGTCCTTCGCACACGAACAGCTTTCCAACACCTTTCCCCATCATGCATCCCCATATCATAATACTATCTTCACCATGCTTGACTGTGGGAATAATACATTGAGGTAGGAAGGTCTCTCCTATCCTACGATGCACGTATTTAGACCCAGAAGGACTGCCTATCTGGCAAACATTAATGAAAAAAGTCACAAGTTTTAAAAGTGACAAAAAATAGAAGAAATAGAAGTAGGAAGTAGCATGTTCTTTTAAGTATAGCTTAGGTACTATGGTATATTTACTTAGATCAATATTTGATCATCAGACCAAACAATTTTTGCCCAATTCTTCACGGCCCAATTTTTATATCTTAATCGATCTTGGAGATCAGTGGTAATGAGTTTTCCACTACCGATCAGTCGGTTGGCGTAAGAACCAGTGTTCTGGAACCGCTTAACCGTATTTCGTGCCGCACAACGGAAACACTTAATACTCTCCGCCATTTTTATCTGGGAAACCCCTTGCTTATGCAACAGCATAATCTGCCCTCGTACTGCCTTAGACATTTGCGGTTTTTTCGGCATTTTTCAAAGCGGCAAACACATACACAAACCTAACACCACCGATTATCAAAAATAAACACGCACAAGAAAATTTTCTCATGTAATAGTACGCAAATGTGCCGGTAAATATGAAATCCCACTTACAATTATATTGTCTGCGTTAATCTGAAAATATTGTTATTTATATTTTTTGTTGGAAATACTAATACTATTGTTAAACCTCAGTTTTATGGAGGGTGCTTATAACATATGGCCGCAGTTATATCTTATCATTAACAAATGAATGGAATTCATTGGATATATGACTATCTTCACACAAATGTATAATAGCAAATACGCTAATAATAACGCCTTTAGCAGTATATTACGCGTTATCATTGTTTTCTAACTAACAAATTAATACAGAGAAATCATGCGCCATGAAATACTAAATACTATCTTTTATAAACAAGATGTAGAAATCTGTTATTATTATCAAAATATAAATGTAGAAAGACGCATGTGTAATATAGATTATACATACACGATATGAGTACGTTAAGTACGCACGCACATCAGTACAAATATAGCATTGCTTTAAATTATTTTGTTATTTTAAATTTTTTTTTTTTATTAAAATAAATAAATGTTGCATGTGTCTAGTGCTATTTTAAATCCTATTTCGTGTTATGCAATCGAAATTTTAGAAATTTTTGCAATGCTCCTGGATAGGGGTAAACTTTTGATTGGGAAGAGTGGGATTTTCATTTCCTCAACATGTGTTTACTAAATAGAAAAAATAGGTGAACTACTTACATTTTTCTGAATTTTCTGGTTGAGAACCTCTCTTTGTAGGTTCACATTATTGAATCAACCATAAAAAATCATTTTACTTTTCTACTCATACTTACATTTGATAAAAGAAAAATTGAGCAGAATGGCACACTTATTGCTTTTATAGGTGTACGTATTTTCACAGAGGAATTTATACCTACGACATAAGTAAAGAGTATGCCCATACGCGATATACACAATTTGCATTTTACGATAAATGGAACTATATCAATCCGTATTAAATAAATTTAGGAAAAAATCCTTTGTAATGTAAAACGAAACTGTTCCAAGAAATGAGTTATAAAAGTTCCCGAAAACGTATGCAAATGTTTTGAATAAAGTCAGTTTAAAATTTGTTATCATGCTTGTAAGACCCTAGTTAAAAATGATGACACGATAAGAAATATCAGTTGATAAACGTTCACCCATTATAACATTACCCGGTGAAGGGTATTCAATACAAATCGCTAAAAAAGTAAAAATATCGAAAAACGGAATATTTACGACTCTTAAGAGAATGCAGGAAACAGGTTCACTTCGCAATATAAAAGGGTTAGGGCGAAAGAGAGCAACGAGAGTCACTGAGGATTAGTCTATCATAGCATCTTCGAAACGAAATAGATTTTCCACCGCCCCAGAGATTACTCAACAACTCAATAGCTCAAGAAGAACACAGAATATCTCACACAACAATTAAGCTGAGACTTCTCGCAGTAAGGCTAAGCTAATAGCTGTGAAAAAGCCATTGCTGAAACAACAAAATAAGAAAAAGAGATTGGCATGGGCCATTCGTACAAGGATTGGATCTTTGAATAATAGTATAAAATATTATGGGCAAACGAATCCTAATTCCAAACCTTTGGTTCAAAAAGTCGATCGTTTTGTAAGCCGGCAGAGTGGAGAAAGATTGAGTGATCAAAGTGTGTCCCTACTGTGAAATATAGTGGAAGTACTGTGATTATTTGGGGTTGTTGTGGTGATACAGCTGTAAGCGATTTGACAAAAAACAGATGGGATCTTGTGTAAGCAGAGTTATCTGCGAATCTTATAGGAAAATACTGTACCAAGTGGGGAAAAATTATGTAAGCAAAACTTTATCTTGAACTGTCATTATAGGCAATTATCTGGATTATCTGATTAGGAGAATGCAAAGAATATGTGCCGCAGTATTTCAATCTCAAAGTGGGCATTTTCACAAGAAATCACTTTAAATTAAAATGTGCATTATAGATTATATAGCGTGCTATGGTAATTGCTTCTGCGCTTCTGGATTTATTTTGCTGGACAACAGTGCCAAAATATTATATATTGTAGTAGATATACAATATATACATACTATTAGCAGTCATCTATGAGAAAATTAGTAAGACCAGCGAAATGAACATTTTTGCTACGCGTCTTCATTTTTTTTCTCTGTATGACTCAAATAAGTAATCCATAATCAAATAAAGTATCGCATAAATATATTACAAATAGATTACGTGAAGTATATTTGTTTAAATGTACTAATATTTTATAAAATATGGCTATAGCTCCAAATTAAAATTCAAACTTAGTTGGATATTTAAATAAAATTCAGCGATTGGCTTTTAGTATCACAGAGAAAAGGAATAACATTTAGGCTAGGTAAAGGTATGGTATACTAAGTAAGCAATATTTAAGTATAAAAAATTTTGGAACAAATGAAAGAAATGCTATAGCATTGTCCAACTAATATACTGACGTGACCCGACGTAATTTTTGAGTAAATATTTGGTAACTTTGGGTGCTCTTCGATTCCTTGGGTTTTTTGCTGTGTAAAAAGTTTGTAATACTTGGAGTTTCGATCATCTTGTCGCGATCTTCTTCAGAAGTAGAAACACTGAGACATCACGTTTATCGAAAACCTATCAGCACGAATCGCTACCTTGAAGTAACTTCCCACCATTACCCAGTATAGAAACGAAGAATCCGAAACACAGAACTAAGATGGTAGATAAAAAATATTTTGAAACTGAGCTCCAACATTCCAAGAACACGCCGCAATAAAATGATTATAGACTCAAAGACATTGCGGATAACATCAGTAGACAACCTAAAGAAGAGGAAGAACCAACAATCATTATTGGAACCACCTGCTTGCTATACATCAAAGGATTCACGAACAAAATCGGAAAAAAACTCCGTAACTACAATCTTAGATTGAGTTCGGTGTTACTTTGTAACGTTTATATGACGTTGCTGTATCAATGTATAATAACATTGATGTTTATCATCATTACAGACGTTGTTTAATGACGCGAAACAACGTTTTCTCAGATAATTAAAATCATTTGTTTTGATTTATAGGTTTTTATTTAGTGTTTGATAGAAGTATGCGTATGAAATTAACGTTGCTTTTATAACGTGTAATATGTATTCATGTAATGGTGTAATGACGATTGTTCAACCAATATGTTCCTATTGGGAGGCACCATACTCATCCGAAATTGGAAATTTAAATTAACTTCATTAAAGCGAAATGACTAATTTTATGAAAGCTATAAATTTAAAGCTATATTTCTTATTAATAAACTCTAACATTTATTCTATTGGCCAAACGCTCATGACAGTATACTATTGATCACATATAGGTAATCATCAATAAATTGTACGGTCATTTGGAATCTCCTAGTCACTTTTAGATTACATTTAAGTCGTCACATAAAGATGTTAAACATTTAATGAAATCGACGTAATGCATAGCCAGAATATCACGTGAAAATGACATATTCTCGCTCACTTTATTTACTTTAACTGCGCTATGTATAACATGATTGTTAAATCGTTAGATTCATTCAATGTGTATATGTTAAGAATTTCAAAAGAACATTTTTCTTACCAAATGCTAATAATATCAAATTAACGTTGAACAAAACCTTACGAAAATTAACAACAACTAAATATTTTGACATTTCGATATAATTGACGCAAGGTGCTGAAGTCTGAACAACAACGTAACTAACTAACTTATAGATTGTTTTAGCCTTACCTATCACATACTTATTTGTAAGTCTTTACCTATGAAATATACTCAAATTTTGCTTCTTTCTTCAATATCAGTGTTAAATAAATGATGGTCTCTGCTTGTACGCTTAAATAACGACGTATGTACATATAAAAATAAAGCAGACGATTATACAGAAAACATGAAGTATCTACTAAAAATGTTATAAAGATCAAATAAAATTAAGGTTTTTCCTACTTTTCCTTTTTCTAAACTCAACTTCCTCGTTTTAGCGCTTAGCACTTAAGTTACTGAAAGGAAATTGTTAAAGGTTGAAAGACTAACACTTACTTAAATTAAAATAGACAGTACGTGCTTATAATATACGCAAAAAAAGTAGCTGGCTTGTTTATATTATAGCAAATACTTATATTTTCTGAATGGAATTGAAAACCCTCTTGTCGTATATTAAACCAACACATTAAATAATTTTTCATTCGATTCGATCATGGAATGTGGCGGAATAATGGATTCAATTTTTTTTTGTTTTTTTGGCAATAATTCCTATACATTTACATAACGTATTTTCTTTAGATAACGCATTTTAACCTCCTAACGTTCCTTTTTTTATGCTTATTATAACATATAAATAAAAATAACCATATTAAGAGATAAGGCGCTAATTAAAAAGATATGCTACATTGCTTTAATGGTAGATGGATGTTATACCTTTTATTTTTACATCTGTACCGTTTATCTGATTTATATCCTTTTAAATATAGGCTAGAATTCTTTAAAATAGTTTCTAACTATTCGTTTTATCAAAATACATCTCTGCTTTGACGTTTTAGATTCTTTTAGACGTGAATTTAAATTGTTCCTAAATTTCTAATGTGAAATTCCTTTACTTGTGGAGTTACACCTTTATACACATGCTGTATAAAATAATCGCAAAAGGTCATGTTTATAAGCACTTCTTTATCGTGGATGCTCCCGATCTTGACCCGACTGCACTTAAGTCACTTATTCTTTGAAACAATTCCACAGTAAAGATTTGCCAATGTCAATTTGTCATCGTTTTGACAAAGCAATTTCAAAATTATATGCTTCGGGCATTTTGGGATATAACGTAGAAAAAATTTAAAAATGACAGCACCACCAGCGGAAATTCCTTTTACGCACAGGAAGCCAGTGATATATGCACTTGGAGTTAGCGCAGCATTTTGTGCCGAAGCTAGTAGGTCAAATACATATATATATATTACTTAATTTCAAGAACAATTATTAAAATCATGTGAATGTAAGAAATATTTACATTAATTAGGACAGGTATAAAGTTATGTTTCCTATTTTAAACTTATAAGAATGCTTATGTATCTCCAACATAAATAATTTCTACAATTTAACGAAGAAAGTGCACAAATAGTTGCAAACGTTATAACATTTAATCGCGGTAATTCAAACAATACATCGATATAATTTCCACCCAATTAATCTACTTTTCTATTATTACAGTTTGTGCCCCTTTTGATTTAGCGAAAACACGTTTACAGATTCAAGGTGAAGTGGCCAATAAACTGGATTACAAACTTGTTACGGTAATGCTTTAAACACTCTGATTATACATCGGTGTGAAACATAAACATAGACATTCAATGTTATATGAGTTCTATTTGCTTTAGCTACATTACTTTTGTTTTCACCTGTTATTTTATAAAACGTTTAATCGACAAAATATGTTTATGTTTCTACACAGACATTGTCATTACATTCTCATTTAAAAATTGACAATTACAACATAGCTACAAATTCAGATGGAACCTTTAAGTTCTATCAACAGGTATTGCTAAAACTTGCTATCAAGTATTGCCAAATTACTGATAGCGCCTTTAGAAAAACACCTATTTAAGTCGATAATACAAATAGTATGCCATCTTTTACAATCTATGTTTTAACTTCTTCAAAGTGGTGGTGAAATATAATAGATTTACAATTGTAAAATTAAGTAAAGAAATGTTAATGTAATGCTGTTATTTGAACATATAAAACGTGATAAATCATGTTTTCTTATAAACGGAATATCTTGTACAACTTGATTTAATATCGATGAACATAAAATTGATTTTATATGTAAAACGATAAAACTAGTAAGTGTCGCAAGGAAACGTGGAAATTCTCGTGAATGACTCATAACTAAACAATTTTAGAAACAAACAAATTTTGTCGGAGAGAAGGTGAAAGCATCTTCATTTGGAAAAATTAACATTCTAGTTATTCACAACGGATGTAATATGCGTTCAAATAAATTTTACCTCGTAGTAGCCTTTGAAGTCTTAACTTGTTACTGACTCTTAATATGAAATTTGAATATTTAAATGACATGACAAATGTCTAAATTATAAGACGGAATTTTTTAACTGAATGAAATATGTTTATTTGCAACAAACAAACAAGATTTTATAAAAATTGTTGAAAGTGGCCTTCCCCTTATTCGAGACATTTCTCGCGTCTTAGGATTATATCGTCAATTTCGTTAATTTTATCAGCAATTTTGATTTTAAGGTCTGCAAAATCAGGCATATGTATTCGATAAATTGAGTTCTTTAAGAAAGGCCATAAAAAGAAATCACAGGGGGTAATATCACAAGATTTTGATGGAAATTCATGTTCCGTGTTTAAGCTTATCAACCGATTTTCAAAAAAGGACGAAGTCGATAAATTCACTTCTTAATTCTCCTAAATAATCTTTAAGAGAATACTACCATTGTTTGTCAATCCTACGTCCGTTTCGAAAATAAGGTTCAACCACGAATGATTTGTTTTGCATAGTAAAAACCATTTTAAATTAGAATTTTGACAAATTCCTGTCAACTATGCATCTGAGCAAATACTCACATTGGCAACTAATGGAAGTGAAAATACAACAAGTTAGGACAAAAGTTTTTATTGAAATCGACTACTGGAGGTAAAATTTATTTGAACGCTTTTATTTTTACCAAATATGGATGGGCAAAGTGTACTGCATATTACTGCCCTACTATTTTAAAGCAAAGAAATTCGATTAAACTAGAAAACGATATTCAAACATTTTCAATTCTCAAAAGAAGTATAGAAACAATTCAACCAAATTTGCATACGCAATCGCAAAACAGTTACTAAGCTCTAATCAATTGTTGACTCAAAATTAGTTTGAACATTCAGGGATCATTTGCGTTGTTAAATGCGTACGCTTTGGCTTCGTTGTTCAATCTGTGCAGCTGCAATTATCAATTTGATCACAGTATACTGTTACATAAATAACGCGGTTTCGGTTTTAGTGATCCACTTATTATACTAAGATTTCACGTCTCCTACAGTGGTTTTGAATGTTCAAGTCAACTATCACACGAATGAGTAGGTCACCTGTGATGCGAATGTGTGACAAGTATAATCGCATATGCCTTAATTGTGACATATTTAATACATCTTTGAGGCGATTGTTGGATATTAATATCAGCAGCCTTAATTAATGCACTTTTGTTTGCCTGGGATTGGTGCCCACGATATTTTATACAGCTATAATCTGAGCAATGTTAACAGTTATAATATGCATGTGCGTCTCCCGTTATTCTTTCTCGCTGCAGTTTTCCCCTACAATCAATCTATCAATTATTCGCCGCAAGCAGTACTTCTCTGTTGCCCTACTACTAATCATGGTTATAGCGATAGTGGGGAAACGTAGGATTTTAGATATCTCCCCGTCGTTGACTTTGCTCAGATTATGTCTGTATATTATATTGTTGTTGCGGAATTTACATGCGAGATCTTTGTATGTTGCGTTCCTGTATATACTTAAAATGGTATTGTAACGTTATCCTTAATTTAATACTTGTACTGTTGGATAATAAACATTATTATTATTAAAAAATAATCATTATTATTACTATTACGATTCTACGACTTTGCAATTATACTGGCGATAAATTAATTCGCTTTAACTAAAATGTGAATTAATTACTGAATACTGCTTCACTACTTTTTTAATTTATAATGTACTTTGGCATGTAACAGGATCTTGTTGGTTTTTGTTATATCGATAAAACTAGAAACTGTGCTAACTTTGGTGTGTCTATTCACTCTATTTAAAAATATTTTAATTAAAGGTCATTTAGGATTAAATCTTCTATAGTATTGGTGCATTCAAACACTTTGCGCCAATCTGATTAAATCTTCACGTTTACAACATCCTAATAAAACATTGATAATTTGTTTGTAACCTAATTACTTCGTACAGAACAACAAAACTACAATTTTCGTGATATCACTTAGAAAATTGAGAGACGATGTAAATTTAATGTCTTTTAATTAGGCACCTAAACGCGGTATGCTAAGGACTGTTTGGGGTATTGCTTCAGAAGAGGGTATTCATAAATTATATCAAGGTTTCTCTGCCATTCTATGCCGACATGCTATCTACACAGGAACAAGAGTAACTCTGTATAGAACGTTGAAAGAGGATGTCTTGAAGTACACGAGGACAGAAAAGGTGCCTATACATGTGGGATTGGGATGTAAGTATATATATGTATTTTAGAATTATCTATTTCAAGAAATGGTCGTATTTGTATCTGCTTAAAATAAAAGATTTTTAGGCGGCCTTTTGGCCGGTGCCGTTGGGCAATTCTTGGCAACACCAGCTGACATATGTAGGGTTCGTTTGCAGATGGAAGGTAAAAGGAAGCTACTCGGACTCGAGCCTAGAGTTACGAATCTACGTAGCGCATTTCAAAGTGCTTGGGCGCAAGGTGGAATTAGAGGATTATATAGAGGTTTGTAAGAGATAATTTCATTAAAATTATATTATCTGAAAGTTAGTTTTCCTGAAAGAAAAAATGTTTACGTTCATTTATTCTACTGATTATACACCCACAATAATCGCGACCGTTTTTATGCTTTCTGATTTGTAAGTATTTACGAGGGCTGTTTTTTTCTGCAACTTCCGATAACTCATAAAAACAAGACAAGTGTAAATAAAAAAATGAATTTATTACCAAAAGTTATGTTAATCATGGTTACTTTTCAACATAATCACCGTCAAGGTTAATGTATTTGTTATATCTATGAACGAGCCTTCCAATCCCCTCTGCGTAGAGTGTTGCCGTCAAAGTTGAGATGAGAGTGGTACGTGACGTTGTTTTGAACTGTCCCTGTACTCTGGAGGCTCTACCCTTCCAGCCACTTTTTCAGTTCACGAAAGAGATAGAAATCGCTTGGCCCCAAGTCGAAATTGTTCAAGGAGTCGTTGGTTGTGAGAGTGGACATTGTCATGAATGAGAAGGATTCTAGAGCTTAGCATGCTTCTTCTTTTGTTTTGAATGGCTTTCCGCAATCGTTGTAAAGTCAAGACAATAAACAGCTGCATTGCTCGCTGCACTGTAGCCATAACTTTCCTGTTGTTGAATGTTTGTTTGAACTTTTTCGGTTTGTTTGCCGAGTTTGAGTGCATCCATTGTTGTGACTGTAGCTTTGTTTCGGGGATGTGAGATTGAATCCAGGTCTCATCTCCAGTCACAATTTATTTCAAAAAATCTTTACTTTGAACTTTGAAGTTTGTGGTTATCAGAAGACAATTTTGGAATGCATCGAGCGTACAGTTTCTATACAACCCACTGATGGCAAACGTCCATTTTGTGAACATGTTGAATAATATCTTCTGATGTGAATGGCTTGCGTCTTTATCCCTGTTCATCGCGAACATCGACTCGGCTTTCGTTAAGCTTCCTACACCATTCATGTACATCATCCGCCATGAAGTTTTCGCCGTATTCTCGGCTTGTCCTTCGATGAATTTCAGCTGCACTATTCCCTTCTACTCGAAGGAATCGAATTACACTGCGCAACACGCACTTGACGGGAGAATCAATCAAACACTACATTTCGTTATAAACTGCATTTGGCTTTCTGTGGACTGTTACATTCAATTAACAGCGAAACACCAGCATGTGTACTCTACATTGGTACTGTTTCATTTTTGATGCCCGGTTAGCCTAAGCAGTGGTCTAAAAAGAAGATAAAATTTTGGCTACGTAATCTTTCCGCACTTGGTGTAGCATTTTCCTGATAACCCTCCTTATGCAGGAGCCTACCTATCTCTGTCAAAACGCCCACAGCTGTACCACCTAAACAACCCCAAGCCATCACGCTAGTTCCATTGTCTCACAATAGGAACCACACATTATTCACTCACTCTTTTTTGAGTGATCTCTGGGGCGGTGGGAAACTTATTTCGTCTCGAATATATTATAATAAACGATCCTCAGTGGCTGTAGTTGCTCTCTTTTGCCCCGATCGTTTTCTACTGCGAAGTGAACCCGTTTTCTGCATCTATCATAAATACGTCATAAACACGCCCTTTTTTATACCTCTATTTTTTAGCGATTTCACACGATGCACAGTAATCTTTCTTAGCAAATAATATATTTCAAAATTGCTCAATCTGCAAAGTGTAATTTGTTATAAAATAAAGAAATAGTGATTTTTTTATCATTATTCGTTAGTTTTAAAATATACTAGCAACCGCGGTATGGCTAAAAGCTTTAACTTAATCTATTAATAAATTACTTTCATGAAGACGTAGTAAATGTTCTTTTACAATTCTCAACATTGAATCACATAACCGTAGATTAATTACTAAACGGATGGACTACAATAATTATTTTACGGTGAGATCAAGTTAATTTACTTCAAGTTTGACGTTTCGCTTGATTTGAGTTCTGAACGTAAGATGTAAGATGGAGATTGTCTTAATTCTTGGCAACAGTTATAAGACGCAGTGGAGGATAGCAACAATTATCAACCACCAATATCCTACTAAGCATATTTGCCAGTTTACCGTTAGTAGAATAAACAAACAAAGTCAGATTCAAATAACGCTGGGTGTTGGACAAAATCCATTAATATTTTATTCAAGAAAATACTCAAATTAATAAATCGCTAGCACAACAGCCAGATAAACTTATAAATTGAAACCTTCTACGCTTAAGTTATAACTACAAGGGCAAATAGAAAACCACTAATCATATATAGAATAGGTTTTTTTTTCGAAGCAACCACGTTCTTATCGAACGGACTGATTTAGTTTTCAGACCTATCGGGGGTGAAAATGGTTATTTTGTAACAGGTGCAGACCTACAAAATATTACTTCAATGCAACACGATTTCAACTCTCATTATGTTTGCTGGCGTCCATCTGTTTCTGGTGTAAAATATACGAAATTGCTTAACTTTATGATGATGGCATAAAATTAATATTAATTCCTGATGGTGATTATATTCCTTGTAATAGATATTCCTATTCTGAAAGGAATTCTACTTCTCGTCGTCAGTTCTTTACTTTAAGTAAATATTTATCCTCAGCAGAGAAAGTATCCAGTTTGGAATAATAGTTTTTGCTATTGAGATAAAATTCTGTGAAATGTGTATAAGGCCGGTATTATGTACTCGAAGATATGGATGTTACTGCGTTGATATTCGATGTTCTAATGTTTAAACAAAATTATTTGTTTTGTGGAAATATAAATATATTCTAACAAGTTAATATCGTAGTAGTGTTATGTTTCATTAAATTTTATTTCTATTTTAAACTTCTTTCGATAAAAGTTCTTGCCGTTTTGACTACAAAGTATGTTTTTCGTTACTTTAAAGAAAAACAATTTCGAGAGATAAAAAAGTATCTCATTTATATTCTCTTTTCAAGCATAAACAGTGGCCACAACCGATTTTTTCATAAAATGATCAATATTTTTTCCATGTGATGCCAATTTTATGTCGGTCACTGTAAACGGAAAATTAGATGGCGAGCGGTGGGAATGTACCGGAGTTGTTTTTAAAAGCGTGCACGCCCTTTTACTGACGTAATAGTTAGAGTATATTAACCTTCACTAGGGAATCATAAAGTGATACACGCTAAAACGCGAAAAGTAGTTTTTAATGTTTAGAATTATTTTTATAGACATAAAACTAAATCAGTGCCATTAAGTGAAATAAAAGAATGTGTTCATAAAGCAACTGGTATGTCGGTGCGAACAATAGAAAGAATTACTCAAGAGGGAATACAGCATCAAATAGCGATGGAAAAAAAATAGAAGTCCTGGTAAGAAGAGACAAACAGATCAAAGAGTGCCAGAAGTTTGCGGGTGTATCAAATACGAATAGTGCGAGATATCTATAATTTTCATAGAACAGGCGAGCGACGAGTAACAGTTTCAGCTCTGCGCCAAAGGATGCATGATGAATTGGAATGGATAGGATCAAACACATCATTAAGAAGAATTTTAAAAGATTTAGAATTCAAGTTTCGATGCACACAAAATAATAGGAAAGTATTGATAGAGCGATTAGATATACGAGCATTAAGAATTGATTAATTACTTGTAAAGGATTAAACATTTTCGTGGGGGAAATATATGTAGACGAGACTTACATTCACAATAGTCATACGTCTTCCAATATGTGTACTGTTGAAAGTATAAAAGGCCTTTTCCGGAGCATATCTGAAGGACCCAGACTAATAATAGTGTACGCAGGAAGGACATGGACTTTATCCCAAACGCCCTATTGATTTTTAAGTTCGGTGTAAAAGCTGGTGATTACCATTCGAATATGAATGCAGAAAACTATGGCAGATGGATAAAACAGAAGCTTATACCAGACTTGTCCGCAAACTCCGTTGTTGTAATTGATAATGCGCCGTATCACAATACAAAAACGAGTTATGCTCCAAGAAATGATAGTAAGAAAAATTAAATGATTGAATGGTTAACGTTAAAAAATATTCCTTTTGACACTAAAATGTTAAAGCCACAACTATACCCACTAATCGAACGGTATAAGTGCCAATATATAAATAAAATAAATTCGATGAAATTCTACAATGCAATAGATACATAGTTTTGGGACTTCCGCCGTGTCACCTCGACCTAAAATCAATTGAGTTGATCTAGGCTACCGTCAAAAACAATATCGCTGCAAATGTAAATTATAAGATAGAAGATGTTCGTAAAAGAGCGGATGAAGCATTTTCGAGAATTTCTTAGGAAGATTGGCAACGTATTGTTTATGCAGGGGATAAATAGTTAAAATCATATCTGATCTCAGTATTTGTTGGTGAAACGACAGAAAGTTTAATTAGTAAGGTAAATAATGAGAGTGATAGTGATGAAGACAACTTCAGTTTCGAAGAAGATTAAATTGTTTATTTAAAATTGTAATCTATTTCTATTGTACTACTAATAATAGAAGAATTTATAAATTAAATATTCTTTATACGTATGCAAGCAAATGGAATTGTGATTTGCGATATTCTCAAATACCTATTTATATATTAAAATCTCATTATTTATATAATTTCATTTGGTAATAATGAATGTGCAGGATGCGGCGAAATAAACAGTAGTGAAATTATGAGGCGTATATTATTTATTAGTGATGTATTTACTTTACATTATATAGCGATACTTTAACATTATTAACGTTCGCAAAGGTTCACAAACATGTCCGTGAACACAGATTATTGCATGGTACGAAAAAACCTTGAATTTTAATCCGCAATTCCGGAATGTCAGACGGTGGATCGGTACGGAAAACAGCCCCATGCAGCATTCCCCATATATGCACATCAGGTGGTGTTAGGTCTGGTGAATGCGATGGGTATGGGAAATCAGTGCCACGCGAAATAAGACGATCCCCAAAATAATTACGCAGCATTCCAAGAGACTCCCTAGCCGTGTGGCAGGTTGCCCCGTCCTGCTGAAACCATTGTTGATTACATGGTAGGTTCCTGGCACGACAAAATCGCTGGAGATCATGCAGAAATTGTGTGATAACCTGTCTCAGTAGCGCTACTAATTCACGGTTAACAGTGTTCCATCGTCTGCTTCAATGAAATACGGGCCCAATATGCCATGTGCGGATACATCACGCCAAATGGTAACACGGACACTATGAAGGGGTTGCTCGACGATTACGTCGAGGCGTTCGAATCCAAGAAACCGTGTTGTCTGCTTATTAATGTATCCGCTTAAATGAATATGGCTTTCATCAGAAAACCAAATACTCGACAAGATCGACGCGCCCTCATAATCCGTAGCCAACATACGTGCGCAGTGTTCTGCTCTTACGCGCTTATCAGCTGCAGTTAGACGCTGTCCGGTTTGTATTTTCTATGTAAACCCACTAATATTCTTCAAAATTCTACGGAGCGATCGATCACTGATATTCAATTTTAATGATGATCTTCGGAGGCTTCGTTTAAGTGATTGCGGCACCTGATTCAAAACACGCCCGTGACTCGTATTGCGTGTGACTGTCACTGGGCGACCCACGTGGTCTTTACGCTGACAAAGCGTACTTCCGGTACTACGAAACTTATCAACAACTGTTAACATAACGGCGTTACTCGGAGCCTGTTTTATAAACTAAGGCCTAAATGCGTCGGTAACTTCTTTTAAGCTTGGACCGTTTTCGCGCCTTTTTCCGTATGACTGAAAACAGTGCTCCACGATAAAAACTTTTTCTGCAACAGTGAGAACCATTCTGAAGCAACTAACATTAAAAAGACATTCACTAACCGCTCGTTACGCTTTAGCACATGACATATGCATTTGACATATGCGCATTTCAGTACTGTTTATTTTGCCGCATATCGTATATGCGTATATCTCATACGTTTAATTGTTTCTGTACCATCTAATTGATTCCACAATAAATCTGTACTATTACAAAAAATTAGTTTGTATATATTTTACTCTAATAAATTATTAATTTATTAAGTGATAGATGTGCAGTTTGCACATCCTATAGTTTCCTACAATTTTATGTAAAACCAATTACAAAGCTTCCCACTATTTCTAATGCTGCGTTGACTTACTCCAACCACTCGCCATCTGATTTGGCGTTTACAATAATATGTAGTTATCAAGACGTTAATTTAATTGTTTTCATTTAACAGGGGCAGCACCCGCTATTGTAAGAGGAGCCTTGGTAACCAGTGGAGATATAGGCGCTTACGATTTCTGTAAAAGATTTATTCTTAATACGTGGGACGTAAAGGATAATCAATTACTGCATATAGTAACCAGTCTTTGTTCCGGTTTGGTCGCTACAGTAATTGGTGCACCGGCCGATGTTGTAATGACAAGAACATTCCATCAGAGATATAGTACCACCGGAGAGTAATATTTTGCATAACAAACCTATTGCGGTGTGTTAATTATTTCATATTTGTAGGAGCTTAGTTTACGCCAGTGCATGGGATACCGTAAAGAAATCAGTCAGAAACGAAGGTATACTTAGTTTATATAAAGGATTTGTGCCGTTATACGTCAAATGTGGTCCGTGGGCGTTGATATTTTGGGTATCGTACGAACAAATCGAGAAATCGTTGGGAGGTACTGGTTGGTGAAATTGATACATATATGTGATGTATTGTCATTACGTTTATACATATATATATATACATATTTACAAAACTCATAAATCTATTTGTACATAAACCTAAACAAAATACGATATTACCCTAAATTTTCTTCTACGATTTCGAATTTTTTCGTCAAAGATTTCTCCAAGAGGGGTTTTTCTGATTCATTTTCCCATGCACTCTTCAGTCTTAACTCGTTCAAATCGTCATCAATGTTCAATTCTCTCTCATCTACAACCTGAACGATTTTCTCGTAGACTTCTTCTTTGACGTTGAAAAAGAATACTTGTCTGCGTTGTTTTTTGAAATTCGCTAATATATGTTTAAGTGTCTGTTGAAAATAACAAGGTGGAATAAAGTTGTATATGGGTTTCAAAAAGAAATCTTACCATACATCCTGAGTAATCTATGCGATGAATATTATTAAAATCAATGGCTACTGCCACATCATTATTAATAGTTGCTTTTGTAATGGATTCTGTAAAATAGTCCACTGCTGGAAAATATAAACCTAATTCTGGCCTAATAATCACGTATTCTTGATGTTTTTGATCCTAAAGAGGAACATTTATATTCTATATTCTTTGTCAATGAATAGTACAGTCTGTAGCATAAGAGAGTATGAGCGTTTGTTTAAAAAATGTGTAACAAAGGCAAATGAGGACCTACAATGATTAGAAATGGCAAAAGGGTGCGACAATTCGATAATATCTTTTGGCGACAGCGTCAATTTATATTCCGTAGTATACCTCATTCATACGCTTTTGCGAACTATTGTGTGATGAAGTTTTGTACGGTGTACATAAGTACACTACCGTCCGTAAGTATTTGGCCATCTTGGTCTTTTTTTAAATTTTGAAATGAAATCGCATTTGAGTCGTGGATATTATTAGTTCATGGCACTTGGCTAATATTTACATGTACATAAAGCCATGCAAGCACACATACAAATATATGTATATACAAAATTAAATCAAATTCTGCTTTCGTCAATTTCTTATACTTGCCGCGCACAATCGAGGCATTCTACGAATTAATTTTGCCAGAGCTTCTTCTGATACCGTGTACCATTCTTCCTGAAGAAGGGTCTACAGGACAGTAGCAGATATCGGAGTGGCGTCATTTTACCCCTCAATCCAATTCATCCCATTATAATTCAATGGGATTGTAGTTGGAAGATTGGGAGGGCCATTCCATAACTATACGCCTTCTCTCCTCTTATTTTTCTTGCAAGTAATCTCGATATATCTTAGGTGTATGTTTCGGGTCATTGTCACGCTGAAATGTGTTTTCACCCGTTGGTTGCAGCCCTGATGACACCACCTTATTTTGTCAAATATTTCTGTACCCTTACTTTGACAGAATACCATTAATTTTCACGAAATCCCCGACAGAAGTACCCGCAAAGCACCCCTAAACTATCTGTGTTTGACGGTCGATACAATGCACTGGTCTGATGTTGATTCTCCTGCCGAGCTTCGAACGTCTGCGTGGGCCGTAAACTTCGAACTTCGACTCGTCACTCCACAACACCTTTTTCCAATCTTCTGCCCACTCATACCTTGCGCTTGTTTTATTTCCTTAATAAGGATTTCCTTACCACGGGTACTCGTCCGCGAAGTCCAGCTTTAGCTAAGTGCCGCTTCAGTGTATTTACACTAATTGTAGTTACACAGTTTCTTGCGTCCCCCGTTTACTTCAGCCGCTATTTTTTGTGCGGTTTTTTGGTCGATTTCCTTTGCTACTCCTTACGATTACACGATCTTGTAAATTTGTTCACGTTATAGTCTACTATTTGCTTACTAATGTTCAATTCGAGTGCAGTTTGTCGGTTGCTTTTACACGTTCTATGGTAACTAACAGTTGAAATATGCATTTGTATGGCCAATTCTTTAGCTTTCACTGTTATAACACAAATAACTAAGAAATATCAAACCTCGCGGGTAACAATTCGCTGGTGTGTGTTCCCAACAACAATCAATTACGAACCAATGCAAACTGCAATGATATGGTACAATGAGACTTCATAACGTAAACTGCAATAATGCAATTAACTATATTGCATCAAAATTCCAAAACAAACTCATTAACAGGGTCGGCGCCCTTATAACTCAGGTGAGTTAAAATAAATTTTTATTTCTAAGAACTCACTAATAAAGCGTATACTAATGAATTTTACTGATAATCTGTATACATATGTGGATTATTTGCATCTATCCTCGTTATTTGTAGTTGATAATTCATATCGAAAAATTAAGAAAAAACTTAGGTGGCCAAATACTTATGAATGATAGTGAATATCACAATTATGTAGCTTAAAAACGACTATTATTTGATAAAGTAAATAAGTTTATTAGTGAATTTCCGGATTTGATTTATGATTGCGTAAAAATTAAATGTTTACTTGACGATAGAGTTCTATTGTGCTGGAGTAAATATGGCTGTAAGAGGCACGTGAATAAATGTACAGCACAAACATAAGAAAAACCTGGCGTACAGCCAAATAGCGTATTTATTTATTACATATCATCGTTTCATTTATTAGATAATAAATCATTCCGAACGGTTGTTCTCTTCACGCAAGAATTTTTTTCTTCAGGGCGAACTCGGTTTTCTGAAATAACTATAACTGAAACATATCCGATGTTGCAAATATTTAACCGATCTTATCGAGTTTGAGATAACTAGTCTCGGCAAAGAGGGGCAACTTTCAGTGCCGTGCGTGACGGTGCTGCTGAAAAGGCTTTCTCTTAAAGAAGAGAGTAGCAATCTGTACATGTAACATGTAAAACCCATGCTTTAAACCACTACAGCCAGTTACTAGGCGTTGGGCAACATGGTTAAAGGCTGCGTTTTACTACTGCAAACATTTTGACGATGTCAAGAGTAGTTTTACAGTTCGATCCGAGACACGTCAAAGGTATCAAGAAAAGACAGAAAATATTTCAAGATAGTCAGATAAAATGTAATTTAGAAAGTATTCGCAAGAACTATTATGGACTAGCAGAGGGAATAGAAAAATTACAAAATAATTCGATGTGGCTTGTGGATTCTGTTCAAATTGTAGATGTTGTTCACCCACACTCACTATTTATGACGGAAGGCAAAAAAATGAAGGTGTAATATGAAAATTTGAAAGTGTTATTGACAAGGATTCAGATTTTCTCATACTAAGACAAATTTGTGAAGGTGCGTCGAATGATCCATTGAGTTATTACAAGGATTACTTTAAATTTGCAAATATAACATCACTCGATGTTGGACGGTCGTTTTCATCATTAAAAAATATTTATTCCGCAGGTAGTACTGATTTGACCGAAACAAGCGTGGAAACATATTTAATTATTCTAATATTTATATATAGATGCCACCCAATTTGTAATTTCGTGGAAACCTCTTCAAACAGTAAGTATTTCAGTACTTTATATAATTTTATGATTATTTTATACCTAAACATTCCTGCGTCCTCATCGCCTATACTTACTCATGAAGGTCACAGTCATAAATGATGCGAGTACGTGAACGTTACTGAACAGTCGCCCTGATACGACCGCTCGGCCTCTCCACGTTGTTCTCCGCACTGCACTGTAACTTACCTCACTTTGTCGAGAGTAGTGAACAATGTTTAAATGTATTTCACAATGTCTCATAAATTATAATTTGCTATTTATTTTATTTACTTACTATCGACGTAAGCCTGACTACCTTATATAGTCATGAGCAGACAAATCTTGCGTAATAAAGAATTTATCAACATCATTTAAAGTTGCAACAAATACAAACGTTTTCTAATATGTGTGCTGCATACTCCTCTTCTTTCGAAACTGTATTTCTTTGTGGACATCTAGAAAGCCCAAAAGTGAATATAGCAGGTGTCCCTAAATACATACAGAGCTCACAATTCTTCGTTAGGAAATGGATGCAACGGTACGGTAATACAAAAACAATTGATGATTTGCATTTCGCGAACCACACATTTATCATTGATTACTATGGGAATATGAAAATATTAATAGAAATTGAGGCAACATAGGTTTTACGGATGAATCGCCATTTTGTATCTGGCCATGTAGAAGGAAACAGAGGGCATATCGTGGGTCTACCGTGTTGCAAAAGTCCATTGAACATCTCCAAAAGAGTCATATTTGAGATTACTTCAGTATTCGAGGTTTTAGATCATTACAGTTGTTTATCGAAAACTCAAATCCGCAAAGAGTGCCATAAATTTATACTACAACAAGATCCTAAACATCTGTGAATGGTTTAAAAAGTAAAAAATGACATCAGTATACTAGAATGGCTGTCACAGTCGGCAGATGCTAGCCCATTCGAGAACCTTAGAACCTAGTGGAGACTAAGCTTGAAGGAAATCGTTTACACACTGTCAAGCAATTGGAAAATTTGCCCGCAATATTGTCAAGAGTTCATAGAAAAGTTGTCGACTTATATTTAATAATTAAAGCGATTGAGGATACTAGCTAAGTGCGTGATAGTAATTAAGAAATATATGAATAAATTATTGTTGTGTACGCGAACTACTAAAGATCGGCCATACGCTCTTATGCTGAAGATGTATGTGTAAGATTCTACCATGCAAACATCAGCGTTAATTTGGGGTCTCGTCCATATTTTTAAAAGTATCACCATGTTGAATGCTATTCCAATTATAAGACCTGTTTCTACACCCCAAAATAGACATAGTAGAAAGGTTGTTACAGTTATAACGAGATCGAATTCTACAATTTCAGCAGAGACACATAACGGAATACACATTAGTTTACTCAGATGCACGTACTGTTACATTTCCATAATTTTGGAAGAATCTGGTAGTCCACCATAAATATTACAGCCGTAATAAGAACAGCCGACAATGTTGCTTTAGGAATGTAGTAGAAATACGGTGTTAGAAAGCTTAATGCTAGTAGAATTATAGTGGCTAGAATAATAAAAGAAACCAGCGTAAAATATAGGTTTTGCATGTGAAATGTTTAACTAAATACCTGCATATAAACCAGCAAAAGGCGTTCTAACGCCACTAGCATTGCTAACAGCAGATCTAGTGAAGGCTCCACTAGCAGGTACGGCTTGTACAAACGAGCCCAGAACATTACAGATGCCCAAAGTCATCATTTCGTGGGTAGCGTCAACAATCACACCAGCAGCTGAGACATTAAAACATGAACATATTTTTTTTTGTAAAAGTTAAGGTTTCAACTTTACATTCATCAGTCAGTATGTCAGTTATTTCTTAGAAAAGAATCGTACGAAAACTTTTACGAATAGCAGTTTTTGTGGTCTAAAATTTCACAGAATTTTCTTGAATCAAAACAATGCAAATGGTAAGCTCATGATCAAAAAGGAGACATGGGTATTTTACAAATGGTAACGAATATTAATTACAGAAATTGCTTGATTAAAAAATTGTTATTTGCCTGGGTCTAAATTGCTCCAGATTAGAAATATGTCATTATATATAGCAGCTGGAGTAAGTTAGAGGACTGTGACAAGAGCCAGATAATAAATAAAATAACCAAAAGCAAATGTAATTAACCTTTTTGTCTATTTTATTATTAACTACCGTTTGAGTGCTTGAACATCAATAAAGATGTATGAAAAACTATACACATTTATCAAAAATACTCTCGAACAACATGTTGAAACAGTAAAAAATACATCCAATTGATATTTGGCTATTTCAACGATGGTTCGAAAAACAGGAGTGTACCTGTTTAAACGTTAAATATCACTATTTTCGCTCTAGATCAGTATGATCTAGACAAGTTAGAAATTCGATAATATGCTCCTTAAGAAATAAACATAACAAAAAGCGTAGAACAAGTTGAAGCAAGTAAAGTAACACAAATAAACAAACCTTAGAAAACATAATTAAAATTAAGTAAACCAGTGGAAACTTGTAACGTCATAAGTGAAAGTAATCAATCATTATTCTTGTACAAGAAAGAATCAAGAACCATAAATACAGACATACTTACAGAATGATTTTGCTATTGCGATATTTTGTAAGACTGCAACGATAGGTATAACAAAAATACCAGTTCCTAAAGATTTCGTCATACCCAAAAAACTTATGGTTTCATTGTTTTGTATGGTGCTGAAATTTGGCAGTCGAAATGCTGGTAGGCCAGGATCAATATCACCTAAATTGAAATGAATTTTAAAAATATGTTTGAAAAGAAGTGCGATAGACGTACAACACTATGAACATCAGCTAACAGAAATTAGGATAACCTGAACAATGATTTCCATAGTTTTCACGGTTTTAAATAATATTAAGTTATCCAAGGAGACGATAATAAGAAATACATATACACATACATCAAGTGCTACTCAAAAGTTTCAGGAGTTTAAGGTAAATGGAAACGCATCATAATCCGAAGCCACGTCGATAGTTAGCCGTCCTCTAGTTGGCAGTCATAAGTGTGTCAAGCGGTGTTATTGGGGAGATAAGTACAGTTGCATGGAGGCCAGTTGCAATTTTTGTAATGACACCGGCCAAAGAGCAAGGAATTTGTATTAAATGTTGTTGTAAACTGCATAAAACAGCGATCAAAACCAACGAAATATTGGTCTAAGCATTCGTTGATAAAATTTTAAGTAAATCAAGGAATTTTGAGTGGTTCAACCATTTTAAAAAGGGACGTGGAGATGATCAGTGTTCGGATAGGTCGTCAACTGCCATCACTCTACATTGCCAGTGTTCGGCGACTTATTCATCAGGACAAACGGTAAACCATCCAAAGCCTAGCTGAAGCTACAGAAATGACACATGCGAGATATCAACGCATTTTGTTCGATAAACGCAACATAAGAAGAATTGGGAGGATCCAAGTTCTTCCCTCGAATTTTAATGCAGGATCTGACTGACAGAAGAGTACTAGTCTAAGTAGATATCCAACTGGCGATCGTAGAGGATCCAAACTTCTTGTCTAAGGTTATTGCAGATGATTAAAGCTGGGTGGATGGGTACGATAGCAGAAATCGAACACTAACCATCGTAGTGGAAGACACCAAACTCTCTAGGAATGAAGAAAACCCGATAGGCTCACAGTAGTGTGAAGTCACTGTTGGTAACCTTTTTCGACATTCGTGAGAGTGTCTGTAAGGAATTCGTATTGTATTCCACACACCGTATTTGCCGGACTCAGTACCCCGAGATTTTTCCATATTTCCGAAGATAAAAATCAGATTGAGGAGACATCGGTTCAACATCATAGAGGAAATTCAAGAGGAATCACAAAATACTTTCAAGACGTCTGCGACAGTTAACTTTGAAGAGTGCTTTCGTTTATGGCAGAATGAATGGCAACGTTGACAATTAAATTTTTGATCAAAAGTAATTTTCGTTTTTTTTAGCACCTCATATATACTTATATATCTCCGCAATCACGTGGATACACAATATTTTTTGACACAAGATAATCTAATGATTCTGTAATAATTACCAGGCGCAAAGAAAAAAAATTGATTTTTATGATCAAAGAGAAGAACAAAAAAATTTCAAATAGAATACTAGTAATACGACAATTTTTGTGTTATTTTGTTCACAGTATCGAGCATCTATTGCACTTGTAACTTGTAGCTTACCTGACACTGCAAAAGGTATACTACCAGTATATTTTTGAAAACAAAAGGCAACTACCGAACAGATTAATACCAAAAGAGCATTTTTACTGATTGAAAGCAACCATAGAGCTTTAGCACCCTTCGGACATTTTACTTTCATTTTACAAATTTGCTGAAATTTATATAAATTGCTTAAATGAGGGAAATCCTTATTAAAATTAGTAAATACTTACTCTGATAATTAGTAGGAAACCGATACCAAAAAGGCCTAACGCTAAATCAGGTAACTTCGTATAAGAGATATTTTGAAAGAATTTCACATACATATCAATATTTCCTTTACTACTAATGTTTAGCCCAAACAATCCTTTCAGTTGACTAGATGCAATAATAATGGATGTTGCTGATGTAAATGCCGAAGTAACAGGCACTGATATAAAATCTACCAAAAACCCTTTAGAAAAGGAAACATTATGTATTACAAAACACATACAGAAATAGATAATATACGTACCTAGTTTAAAGACACCCATGAAGAAAACAAACCAACCACTTAAGAATGATAGAAGTATGACGTGGTCAACGTTTAAACCGTTGGTGTACGAAAAAATTAATAACGACAAGAGACTAGTAGGTCCAATGGATACTTCTTTGATTGTACCAAAAAATACATACGCAAATGAGCCCATGAATGCTGTGTACAAACCGTATTGAGGTAGAACGCCAGCTAAAGAAGCGTACGCTAGAGATTGAGGCATCATTGTCAGTCCTAATGTAATTCCTGCTACTAAATCGGAGACAACATCAATCTTCTTATATTTTGGCATCCATTGTAAGATGTTAATGTGGCGAAAAATCGCCTTCTTGACGGCGTTGGTCACTGAAATGTATTGAATGTGTTGCAGATGTATTTGTGTTTTAATTTCAAGATGACATGTAGATGCACTTACTTTTGTAAAAATATTTACCACAATTTAAGTATATATATAGACATGTGCGGTACTTACTCCAGCATCGTATAGCAAGAAACTACCTGAATGCCGTTGTTGTCGTTTAATTTATAAAATTAACACTGGCAAGACACGCATTAAATTTAAGATAACGTTATATTTAGATAAGGTTAATTATTTTTGTGCTTGAAACTTGTTTTAATCCTTAGATGTCAGAAAAACTTGTAACATCAAGACAGACTTTTTATACCTCGTGCACAGATAATAAACAATATAATTGAAAAGAGAATGCCTATTATCTAGTACTTTATGACGTTTAACAGTCTCAAAATTGTATACCACGTACATAATAAAATTTAATAATTATGTTATTGAAAATGAAAAGTATGTTTAGCAAACAATTAAATAAATATGGATTAAGCTTAAACTTGGAAACATGGAACGCCACTATATTACAGCAAAACAAAATAATTGTAAAGGTCTGTGAATAATAATAATCTGTAGCTAATTTAATATTTATACAAGAGAAACTTATTCCTGTTAATACATAGGCTGTTCCAAATAACGGGTATTCGGTTTAATTAGATGAATTATTGGCCAGCATTAGAAAAGTTGTTTAGGTGTCCCTGAATTTAGAAAATTCTCAAATTACCTTTTGCAATTTTTAACTTAATTAATACGTCAACTTTAATTGCACTTTCTTCATGTCCTCTTTTGTATAAAGGAACCAGGGAGAAGAACTAATGGAGTGGGGGTCGTCACCTTCGCCTACTGGCACTAATTATCTATTACCAGGTTAATTGCTGATCTATAGCTTGGTAATGAAAGTCGTCATATGACCTTTTGAACTGTTTATCGCCGAATCTGGGCTTTCGGCTTGCAATCCTATCAACCACATATTCTGTTCCCACTTACTAATCAACATCGACAGCAACGTTTGGAGTGGTGTAGGTTGCGAACGCACTGGAACGTGGATTTATTCAGTAACGAATCTTGATTTTGTAATACCCGCATGAGGGCCAGACGAAGACGTGGTGGACGTTGCGATATTCAATTTTTCATTGAAGGGCGTGTGTGCCGAGCCATGGGAGCTATGGTACCGGGTGCTTTAGCATATGGGCGTAGGCCTTAGTTGGTGTTCATTCAAGGTACAATGAACGTCTAGCATTACGTTGATGAGCTCGAAGCACCAGGATAATGCCTGCCTCCACGTAGAGAGAACTTCTTTAAACCGGTCAATATCTTATTATGACCACCTATGTAGATCTCCCGATCTCGGGCCAATCGAGAATGTAACATTATGAGAAGAAAACTGAGGAACTCACTAAACTCTCTAAAAACACTGAAAACATCCGGGCATGAACTGCAGGTTACTTGGGAAACCATGCCCCAAGAGGACGTCGACCACCTCCTGGAATCGATGGCATGAAGAATGAGGGAGTATGAAAGTAATGGGGGAGAGGGGCAACACATTATCAATAAAATTAAATTGTGTCCTTTTGTTTCTTTTCTCTGAAATTATAATCAATTCTTATCTTCGAATAGTTATAAGTTTGCACCAAATTTGGTTAAAAAATTCGTATTTACATTCTGTATCGAAAAGTACTTGAAGAAAGAACAATGCATATACGTACAGATAAATATAATCTGAATTTCTATTTTTGGTATAAATGTAGTATGCTATGTTTGAATTTTTTTAGGAATGAGTGCACGCCATAAGTGGCGCTGGTACAACGTTTCATTACCAATATAAAGCGAAAATTTTTCAGAGAATACGTTAACATAATTATGAGAATGAAATATTAAATAGAAAATGTACGACCTACGTCTAGGAATATTTATTTTGTTAGCGTTAAGACTCTTTCAAAAACAGCTGTTTATAATAAAGGATACAATTAGTGTTTACATTTTGATGACGTGCGTTCATTCTTCAAACAAATAGACTATATCCAACAAATAATGTACGGTCATAAATGCTTAAATAGTATGGGTTCGAGAAAATCCAATGTTGAATTCTGACACAAGGTAGTATCACTTAATATGTAGTAAAAACGTTGTCGAACGTCAACTGTGTCGAAGCGCAAACGCAATACATTATGTGCATATACAAACCTTCCGACGTAGTTTGAAGGTGTAAAGCAGTTCTATTGTTACATATAATATGTGTTGCAGATTCATATTGGAAGCCCATGAATATGTACGATAAACTACTACGAACGCTATGGCATGGACAAACATAGTATGTCGGAAGTTGCGCTTTAATATCTCGTACATTAAAAATTACTATCATACCTTTATTTATTCTAAAACCCGTTGTTTTAGCAATCGTAATTAGTAAATAGTGACAATTTCACCCAGTATATCATGTTTAAAAGTTAGATTCCTACGTTTAATCACGTATTTCTATTTATTTTAGCACTTTATGCTAGTTAAATATTTTTCCTTTCGCTTCACCATTTCTTTACCGTAGAACACGTGTACGTAATGATTTAAACAATGAATTTTACTTTGTCATAGAAATTACGTAATCTGACGTAGATAATTTTTTTATATTTCTTGGAGAATAATAAATCTGTAACGTTACAGGTGATAATTTCGCTAAATATATGTGATATGCATTTTCACTTGCACTGAAGGTTTTTACTTGAACTACATAAACGCATTAAAAACTATATCAAAACGTATTGTAAAATAAGTAGGTTGCGGTTTAAGATTCTTGTGAAAATTAAATATACGTGCTGGGATGTTGTTCTTTACTTCCTTCCATTAAAAATTACGGAATTTCATTCGCGGTTTGGATATTTAATATTTTAGTACTAGAAAACAATCGCTGTGGTTTCAACAACCACATCTTACACTTTATATACGCACAAATCTTGAGTATCGGTATTAGAATATCAAATGCAGTGCACTAATTATATTGACTAAATTTTCGAATAGTTTGAGGAAAGTGTCTACATTTGTCATTGCACCGGTCTTAAGCCTAAGATCCTTTAATGTTGATCAGTATTTAGAAAATCTATCTGTCTAATTTTAATAGAATATTAACAATCCCGTGCTTATTACTAGACCGGTCAATTTTTCTCAGCGCCATAGGATGGGATCAGTTGTAGTAGGTACTAAACATGTAGCATATAGTCGTCTGGGTGAAGAGAATACTATCGATGAATAGTATAAATGTACACTCTGTTAATGTACATTACTCGCCATAGTAAGTTTGATTGCACCTAATATATTGTGTTACACTTAGAACTATTTTAACAATATTTAGAGAAATTCATACCAGTTCTCTTAGAATGGTATTTACAATCTAATATTGATAGTATATCTTCATAACGATAAGACTTAGTTACAAAATCCATTCAAACACGAATATAATTAAATGTTATAGTGGCAATAAAGCAATAATGTGTTAATTGTAGGAAATTGGGGATGACTGCGTTATGAAATAGAATTTGGTAGAGGTATTGAATCCTCCACCTGCCTTATAATAAACTGTACGTTCAGTATGCAACCAGTATATTGCCCAGATACTAGAGGCGTATGTGATTGCGTTAGGAATACCCTATTTTGTATCATCACTATATTTGATCGAAGATATGTCAAAAAGAAAGGAATTGGACATTGAAACCCGCGCCAGAATATGCGTTTTTCACGAAACAAGAGACTAGTAAAAGCCGACCTGAGGGATCTTATAGCAGCAAGAAAACCACGGTTAAGTTCTATAGACAAACGGAAAAGACTAAACTGATCTTTTTGATTTATTCATGTACAGATGGTAAATAGTTGTGTAACGCTGTCTGAGATAGTAGCTTCCACTTTGGATTGTTTTTATTCCAAAAGTGTCAATTTTTCATCTACTAGGAGAGCTCGCGAATTATAAGTAAAAAGCCTGAATAGTAAATCGAACATAAACTGGTGTCTTAACGGCATGCCACTTTTTTTATTTGTGCGTTTTATACTATTTACACGTTTTCTACAGTCGCTTTCATCATAGCATATCACCGACTTATCGCAAATTTTATACATAATTTTACTACCAATGCGAAACAAATCGAGAAATTCAGCAATATAATTTGTCACTGTTAACCAATGGTTGTTTTTTTGCGTTTCTATACGTTCTATATATTTAATTATATATTTACGAAGCGCAAAAGAACTTAATGATAAGACGATCAACTACCCCATGTTAAGAGCAGATGTATATAATCATGCATCGTAAATAGTTTCTCCGCCCATCTCGATTTCTGCATTGCTGATGACTGCACGTGCTTACTGTAAAATTAGCGAGCTTACAAGCTACTTATTGTAACAAATTATAATTTATGAGACATTGTGAAACACATTTAAGCAACGTTGTCAATGTTATCACTAGTCTCGGTAAAGTAGGGCAAGTTACAGTGCAGTGCGGAGAACAACGTAGAGGGGCCGAGCGGCCGTAGCAAGGCGAGTGTTCAGTAGCGTTTACGTACTCGCATCATTTATGATCGTCACCTTCATCAGCATAGGCGATGTGGACGCAGGAATGTTAACATATAAAATAATGATAAAAAATATATTACATAACGTGCTGAAACTCTTCCTGTCTTAAGGAGTTTCCACGAAATCAAATCTGGGTAGCATCTATTAAATATTAGAATCACTAAATACGTTTCCACACTTATTTCAGTCAAATGATTTCGGCGTGTGGACTAGATAGTTTTTAATGATGAAAACGACCGCTCCACATCGAGTGATGTTATATTTACAAATATAAAGTAATCCTTGTGGCAACTTAATGGATCTTTCGACGCGCGTTCACAAATTTGTCTTATGAGAAAATCTGAATCCTTGTCAATAACACTTTCAAATTTTCATATTACACCTTCATTTTTTTGCCTTCCGTCATAAATAGTGAGTGTGGGTGAACAACATCTACAATTTGAACAGAATCCACAAACGACATCGAATCATTCTGTAATTTTTCAATTTCCGCCGCTAGTCCTTCTCCATAACATTTTCTTTCGTATTGCACTTTTTTGGCCTTCCGCTGTACATAGGTGTGAGTGAACACCATCCACAATTTGAACAGAATCCGCAAACGACATCGAATCATTCTGTAATTTTTCAATTTCCGCCGCTAGTCCATAGTAGTTCTTGTGAGTACTTTCTAAATTACATTTTACCTGACTAGCTTGAAACATTTACTAGCTTTTCGCTAAAGTTATCAATTTGGCGTATCTTGGATCGAATTGTAAAACTACCTTCTTTACATCATCAAAATGTTTGCAGTAGTAAAACGCATCCTTTAACCATGTTGCCCAACGCGTAGTAATCGGCTGTGGTGGTTCAGGCACTTTGAGACACAGTTCGTGAAATCTTTTTGTACGTTTTGGGGACTTCAGAAATGCTGTCTTCCTATGAGCGTCTCGCGGATAACATTTAGGTATCAATTGCGCCACAAGATTTAAGGCATGAATTTTACATGTAACAGATTGCCATTCTCTTCTTTAAGAGATTGGCCTAAAGAAAGTATGTTAGCGGCACCGTCACTCACAAACAAAAAATGGGTTGTTGAAACTTGAAATTTGTTCACCGCTCTTAACACCACTTTTAAAATTTCATCGCTAGTACATTCTGCAACTCTTTTGGAAGTAAATAAGATAGGGGATCACGGTTCAAACTCTTCCATTGTACGTACCAACACATTCACCACAGAATGTGTTTGCCGATCGGTTGTTTCGTCCTCACATAACCGCAATGTTTTGTCTTTCAATTCTGCTTTAATTCTTCTTTCAACATGGTCACGAATAGATGGCATAAAGTTTCCGATGTCCGATTTGGTAATGTATAATCCGAATACTTGCTCCACACAAACACCTACATATATCAAATATAAATTGTTCACTGTAGCGTTTGCCACGGATTGCAGAACATATACATATATATTATACTTTTTAGGCGGCGTTTACACTTCCACCTGCTAGTACACGCCAAATAGTTGTCGCACTGTACACGTTGAATTCTATCGCCTTCGTACTCTAAATCCGGCATAGTCGCTATTACGTTTTCTAGTTTATTCGAAAAACGCCGTTTCCGAAACGTATCTAAATGCGATAATATCTAAGTATGTATGTACAGGCAAGCACTCATAGCGACCAGTCGAATAATACTGAACAAGCGTGCTTTAATACGGGTACTCGATTCTCCGTGTCGCGCGCTTCACCCCTCCTCGTTGTTCTCTGCTCGATACTGAAGCTTGCACCTCTTTACCGGGAGTAATTACTACATTACTTTATTAACCGCTACGTCTTACAAATAAACGTGGGACGTCTCAGAATATTTTAATGTGCTTTTATCGAGATGCGAGAAGATGGCCTAAACACTTTTGTTTTTTTAAGGTTTAAAAATATCCTGGTTTTGTGCTGATTTATGCCGTAAATTTTATTTTGTGTACATAACATTGGCGAGAGATTAGAGTTAATGGTTTTGCGGCGCTTTTGATTTTTCAAAACTGAATTATGCTATAGTTTTGTGTTCATCTCATTCCTGAAGTATTCCAGATCATTTACTATTTTACATATTTATTATAACTTGTATAACTAGAAAAATTCGTGAACATAGTCAGGTAATGTGGAGATAAAAATATAAACATTTGATCTTGAAAACACGTGAATTTTTTAATATTCGTATGGCACAGTTTTGAATAAAAAGGTTTTTATTGTCTTAAGGGTTATTTAAATAAGTGAAGATTATAAAATAGAAATACCTTATTTTCTAAAGTAAATGTGTGCTTTGAAACACAAGCTTTTGTCTTTGTCGCACTCAAAGGAAAAGTATGCGTTTCCACGTATTTATTTTAAGTCTTGCCATTTACTTGAAAAGAGACGAATGTCCAATATATCATATTACATCACAGTAGACTGTGGCTCAAGGCAGAGTTTAATAGCAAACAAGACAAATTGAAACATCGCGGTTCTATTTTTACAAACAAATAATGTCTAGCAATAAAGGGACCAGACATTTTTTGTATACTCGTTATTTTGTATTTCAAAGCAAAGGTAAATATTTTAATACAAGCTTTGCATAGATTAAATGTCGTCATAAATAAATTAATGTATTTACATACGTGATGGTTGTAAAAAGATTCTGCTTATTATATTAATAAAAAAAAAAAAAATAAATAACGTCACTCCACAGCGGTTTCTCGGTTTCTTTAATAGTGAAATGAATGAATACGATAGTTTTTATTTATTTTATTTATATATTTTACTACAAATACATAACGTCTAATAAATTATATACATATATGATTATGGTACATAAGAAAATCAAATAAATTACTAGTATAAAGTAGAATATATTGCTTACATTTTGATATGAGCTGAAATAAATTAGATATAAAGTAATAAAGAAGTTACTAAAGATACTCTATCAACTTTGTATTGCTACAAATAAGGATTAAATTTTTTTTTTTATTCTAGTACTAGGTTGGCATAGGTTTCTGAGAGTATGACAGTTATAGTTTCCTTTTCTTCAAATAAACTAACTAAAAATTGACTAGTAAAAATTTATTTGGGATGAGAACAGGCGTGGTTTTCAAGGGGTTATAAATACAGTCTTATATATACATTTTTTTCTATCTTCAATACACATAATTAATCCAAGTTAGGTTCTGTGTGATATTTCAAAATCCCTGACTAATAGTTTACAGTTATACACAAAACAAGGAGTTAAATAAGAAAACATCTCATATCACTCATATTTTGGAAAAACAGTGGAATGTATTATATTTTTTAGGTTAAAAAAATAGATTTTTCTTAGAAACTCTTTTGAAGATAGGTGTTTTATGTAATTATATATGTGGAGCTATAAATCACTGTAGTACTCAACTGCAACAAAGGCCTTATAATAAATAGTACCTCTTTGTAGTATAACTTAATTCAATGACAAAGACAGTTGATAACGAATGTTTCCAATGTCACTTCGCAATTTATTTGTTTAGTTCCATTTACGTGATCTTATCTTCTTCCATATGTTTTCTATTTTATATTCTTGTATGTATCCATTTAAATTTTTAACAGAGTAGGCTTATAGTTCCGTTATCTGCACCCAGGAGCAGTAATCTATTTAAAGGTAGTACTGCCATGGATGTTAGCAGGCCTTTGAATGTGTCTGTTCTTAGTTTAGTGCTTGAAAAGGAAGCGTCTGCATCGATGGACGTATGGACACCTACTCGGTTGGCGGTTGTACCCGATATCAGCTCGTTATTGTACAGATTTAGGCAATGAACGGGTTCAGTAGCTCCCCTAGGCAGTGAAAGACTGTTAACATGACCAGCAACAAAGGAAAGATTTAATAAGCAAGGTTTCAAAACATTTACAAAGCATTCATAAAATAATAACTACAGTTGTTGTTTCGTCTGTTGAATTTATATAGTCCGATGTTTTGGCAGTTCGTCTACTGTCGTCCTTAGGGTAGCCCTGAGAAGGACTGTTTATTGATCAGCAAGCAACGAGCCTTTCTCAGGGCTACCCTGAAGACGACAGTAAATGAACTGCCGAAACGTCGCACTATATAACTTCAACAGACGATGGAAATAGCCCAAACAACAGCTGCAGGTATAACGAAAATCATCCGTATCACGTCAAAAATTCATAAAATAGATATTTGAAGTGTAATGGATTTATTCGATTTTATTCGTTATTAGTAGAGTGTACAAATTCGAGACATAGGCCTGATGAGATGGTTGGGCGGCAGCAAACATGCAACAGTAAAGATGTCTCCCTGCAACTTTCTATCATCTCACTACTATTTCGTTCAATGCGATGATTTCAATAAGTTTAGAGACGCATGAGCCTTTAAAGCGCTGATAACGAACCAATATTTGATATTGCATTGTAGAGTAATTGTGTATGTAAAACGGAATAATAGCTTGCTGTTGGTGGATCACTTAAATTTATCGGAGAATTTCCAGGCCTAAAGTACCTACCTACGGCAGTGCAAAAGTAGTTTGTTAGTAAAAAGAGTTGTTTTAAACACGTAAATACTCAAAACACAAGTGTGAAAAATATGGTTATAGATCTGAAGACGAATTTGTTTGATATTTACTTGGTATGTTGACTGCTTGTAATATAACCATTTAAGAAAGTAAATTGTATCGAAACAAAAACTGTATAAAATGTAAATATATACAACTTTTTTTACTAACAAACTACGTTTGCACCGTCGTAGGTAGGTATTTTAGGCCTAAAAATTGTCCGATAAATTTAAATGATCCACCAACAGCAGGCTATTATTCCGTTTTACATGCACAATTACTCTACAATGCAATATCATAAATTCGTCCGTTATCAGCGCGTTAAAGGCTCATGCGTCTCTAAACTTATTGAGGTCATCGCATTGCACGAACAGAACATACTATTATTGCACCTTCATCAAGTCAGGAAATTCTTTTATAAATTTATAGACATCTTCAACAGAGTGGCGTTTTCATGTAATTCTAGCACTAAAACAACCTTTTTTGACATAGTTACGCTAGACACAAAATTACTACAATATAACGAATATCATGTATCACAATTCTTTCACAGCTGTCGCGATGTACCGAGACCATTGAAACTACATTGATATTCTACACGCACTCGTTTCGAGACACTGGTTTGCCGACATTATATGACAGTCGCACTCATGTATGACACATTAGACTCAATTCGCTGTACATACTATATTATATTTTTACTTAATGTAAAAAGATTTAGAAGCTCGAACACCAAAACAAAGTATACATGCAGATAAGTCATAGCATACAGGGAATCACGTAACTTGAGTTTATATTTTTGAACAGCACTACTCACAAAAAACAATTTTAAATGAATGTATATATACACTTTGTCTATTTTCAGTTTTTACCTGCGTCATTGGTTTGTCGTATAAGTTAAGATAATCTATTCATTTGACGATCTTTCTCAACTACTGTTACTGAAAAAGGAAGCAAGATTAACAGACAAAGATCTACTTGGTTTGATTTTATTGGAGCCACAGATGATGATAGTGCTATATACTACCGCATTATTCAAGTTATGTGAACTGTTTATGTTCTAACGTTTGTTGTCGGTTGTCAAATGCAGGTTAGCATAGTTTTTGTAAATAGTAACTGCAAAACATTAATAAATCAAAAATAAATTTTGTTAAAATAAAATAATTTGCGCTATAATACATTAAATTTATTTTCAAATTAACTGTTTATACGGTATTTAATTTGACCCAGATGTATCGATTTGTTTCATACGGATAAAAATCAATGACGTAGGTAAAAACTGAAAATAGATGAAGTGTATGTATGTATATATATATATAGTGGCGGCCATATAAATAGCATACGTATTCATTCATGTCAGATGAATTGATAAATTTGTAAATGTTAACAAGTGATTTATTTAACTTAGCTTAACAAAAATGTAGTAGATGGCATGCAGTTTATAATAAACACATAATATTGTATAAACTTCAAGATAAACAAATTAGAGAAATAAGTGTCTTATTTCTTAAGTGGGCATAGAAATAGCACATTTAATAACAATAACGAAATACTGTACTATTTTTTTTTTAATTCTTTTTTCCTTTTCATTTAATATTTTGTTGGAAACTCAGCCAACACTGTTGCACATCTTCTCGGCACACTTTCAACTAATTTTTGACATCTCTAAACAGGAATGTTATGCTAGGCTTTTTCAATAGTATTCCATAATTTGTCTAATTTCTCCTTTAACCACTGTTTTACGGTCCTCGCCGTATGTTTGGGATCATTGTCGTGTATAAACTCCAGGTTACTGGAAGAAATCAGCATACGGTTCCATCACGTTTCCTAAAATGTTGCGATATACATACTCATCCATTTTTCCTGCAATTCTGAATGCAGGTTCTAAACTACGCGACGACATAGAAGCCCATACCATAACACTTCCTTTACCGTGTTTCAGTGTTTTTATAGGTGTACCTAAGGTTGAATCTCTGATTAATGGGGCGTCGCACATACATTTTTCCGTCAGACCCAAGTCGGTTGTATTTGCTCACATCTGTCCAAAGTACAGGTTTCCAGATGTATCAATATCAAATTGTTTATAAAATTTGGTTTTTATTTATGTAGCTGTGCGAAAAGGATGTTCTTGAGTTAATCGACGAATAAGGTTGTCATGTGGTAAGGTTCCTTTGCAAGGCCTAATCTTCTGTTCCTTGTTTTCTAAAGTTTTTTCCGTCTGAATATGCTTTATCGTATGCATTTTATATTAATTTTGCGTGAAAAATTCAATCTTCGTGATATTTCTGAAATTGATATGCCCTTCTCTTTCATCGTGCAATGTTTTCCTCGTCGCATTATATTAACACCTAAATTTTTGTTATTCATAACACGTTAATTTTAAAAATGGTAAGTACACCACTTTTTGGTACAAAATAACTCGGACCCGTAACAGTTAAGATTCCGCTACAGAACTGACAACTGCGCTATTTATGTGCCTGCTAAAAAAGTGAAACTAACATTTCTTTTTCATTAAATACCGTATTAATGTTCTGGAATAGCTAGGGAAAGTAACAACCTTCTTGGGGACTTTCATGTTAGTTTAATGAAAATTTAAATGAGAACAACTTGAGCGATTAATTCAAATGAAATTTGATGCCTCTACTATTTATGTGGCCGCCACTGTATATATAGGTTTTATAGTATTTAATTTGTATCAAATCTATATTTTGGGAACGTCAAGTTGCTGAGTTGCACCGGCACGGGTTAAAATTTAATCTCAGCCAGGTAGAATTTGACAGTTTTTCTACTTAAGCGAACATAATCGTCCATTCTAGTTGGGATTTTACCCCAATTCGAGGTTATATTTTAATCCGTGTCGATGTAACTTGACATAGGTATCCCAGTGTCTATCTTTTCTGTGTCTAAACTGATTTTTATTGGTGGAAACTTAGATCTACTTAGTATACGGGATCGAATTTCTTATGTTATGTTTTTGTAAATGTATTATCGTCGGATTTAAATTTAGTTGATGTTTCATGAAAAAACCTGAGGTACTTTTTGTAAAATTGAGTGAATAATAATTAAAAAATACATCACGTTGAACTAAGACCGATCGATAACAGAATGAATGTAGGTGCGCCAGGAGCCAGAGAAATTAGCGTTATATTCACGATTCGACGAATACTCATTCAACGAGCGCCCAGCTTCTATTTCTTGTACGTGTAGAATACAATCTTACGTTAGTGTGTGTATTCTCTGATTTTAGAGTAGATCAGCCAAGCGAAGTTTTGCAATAAAACGAACACTGGTAATTTCTGTTTCGCTAAGTTATAAATTCAGGTTGCGTGGGATTGAACATTGCGTTAAACAACATCACTTCCCTGCTACATCTCAAAAACAACAATACTTACTTCATATGAAAATTGAATTTCCCATCTTGAACGTTCCAAACGCAAATCGTTTGGTCCAAACTGGTAGATATCAAGGTATCCTCGCCTACGGGAACCAATTGTAAAACTTCACTTTCGTGCGCACGCCAAGTGGCCAAAATCTGTCCCGTACGTGAATCTAGAACAGTAATATGCCCGGAAGACTGCCCTGCAGCAATCCACAGGCCGGATTTTGCAATGGCTAAACAACGGATCAAATTTCCTTGATTGACGTTAACCTGAAAGTAAACCATTTGTATCTGAAGTTTCTATTGATACAACGCTCCGTCAAAGATAAAGGTCGTATCTACACTTAGGTAGCATTTGAAATAATTATAGAAAACTGAATACAGTTATAGCATCCAACGTATTTGAGAGCTATAATAACGGTCAAGCTGCATAAAATAAAAACACTGCACATATGCATATATCAGAGAAAGTCAACATTTTTGATAATGATTTTTCTAATCAGCAATTAATTTGAATGTAAATTTGAAAAATTACGGTACACACGCGTGCTTTAAAATAAGCAATAGAAATACTGCCGTAGCGAAACCAAGTGATGGTACCGTAACAGTATCTATTACTGTATCCAGATATCATCGATACCTTTAGATCATGCGTATAGCTACAGGTTCTGGAATCTATCACGCGCAAAATTCCTTCAGTAGTGGCGGCAAAAATCAGGGAGCTAGGAGCTGGCATTGCTTTTATCGTATTGACTGGGGGATACTTCGGACTTTCCAATAAACCGACTAACTGGCCAAGGAACGGATCCCATATGTGAACGATACCGTCGCAAGAAGCGACTAGTCGAAAGCTTTCGATGAAGGTTATAGCCATAATAGATTTTCTATGAGAAGTGTAGGTCCATTGACAATTTGAAACACTGGAACCGTCGCCTTGGCTTCTTAAAGACCATAATTTCACAGTTTTCTCGCGACTTCCTATACGATAATGATATCATTTTAAAATAAATTAGACTAAGAATAAATATTTACCGCTTAAAAAACTGTTCTCATTATCTAAAACACATAAAGATTTCACGGAACTAGCATGGCCGGCAAACGTTTGCAATTTGATCTGCTTAAAGTTGAACATGGTGTCCTTTTCAGATCTGCCAATCTCGTGCTCCCAATAAGCTAACCAATTCCCTCTCAAGTGTCTACTAGTGTTTTCCATTTTATTACTAATTTGGCTTAAAATATTGGCAGTTTTAACGTCTCCTTCTTCCGATTGAATTTGAACATCTATTCTGTTACCAATTAAAGCTACGTTACTACCAATTGACGCTGAAGGTTGATGATTTTCTGAGATTTTTACTTCAACGGTTTTAGCGTCTGCGATAATATTCTCATCCTCTTCGTATTTTTGGCATAAACTGTGTATAGTAGCATAATTTTTTAATGATATTTCCAATGATGTACAGCCTATTTGTTTTAAAAACGGAATATATGACGTATAAGCAAGTTCAGAAGTAAAAACGTTTTTTAATTCATCTATTGCCTGAAAAACGTACGTAAATATGCACTAAATATAATCTTTTTAATATATTTTTAAGCTTACTTTCATCGTCGTTTCCAAAGTGGATGGTGCTCCAGCAACCGGCGGAGATAAACTATCAGTAGAATCTGAATCTAGTAATCGGACTTGTATTATATGAGGTGGTTTGCCTTTTAAAACCCATTCAGTTGTTGAACCATCATTTTTAATTTCTACAATGTGATTTTCTTCCAAATGCTTCTGGTTAATCTGTAAATTGAACATGTAAAATTTATTTGCATACCTAGAGATTTTTGTAAATTACTTTAGTTAAAGATTCTTGCATACTGTTATAATCACTGCCTTCTTTGATTTTCTCAAATATTAAGAAGAATCTTTGTAAGAACGGAACAGCTAAGTGACATCTAGTATTGTCCGCACCCATTCTCAACGATAAAACGTACAAGGCGTCAATGTACTTTCTTGCAAGAACATTTCTTGAAGTAGCTCCACTTGGAAAAGTATATTTTGTAGAACCTAACAGTCTAACACATGGAAGGAGGATATGGATCAAAATTTCTTCCTAAAGTAGCAATGAAAATAAGAATTCTTGGTATATATTATTTTAAAGAAAATAAATTATAATTTTATTAAATGCGCCTTAAATACTAACGTATTAAAGAAATCTTTGCACTTTAGACCCGGTTTCTGAAAACATAGGAATCGGTTCCATAAGGTTAAGGATTCGAAAAATCGTTTCTGGAAGCGTACATAACGTTTATTGAATTAAAAACGGTTCAATAAGTTATCGCAGCTATAAGGCTTATATAACTTATTTAACGCATGCTTATACTACAGTTCGTATATTGTGTACTACATAACATCGCATTGCTTGTTCGCTTTGACGTTCTATGAAAAGTGACCCAAGCTAGTCGAGTGCCGATGTAGCGGCGATATGGTTCGCCTCTTATATTCACAAAAACCAGCCCACAGTACCCAAACTACTATTATCATATCTGGGTGAAAACAAATTTGACATATCGTTATAATCCGATTAGAGATAAGAATATTTCGGGCGTCTCTCGCATGTATTCTGTTTCATTAAAGAATTAAGAGTAGTAAGTAATTCAGGGTTATATATATACTCGCACCCCGAGGTTCAATTTTATATGATATCATGATGAAGTGATACGAGCGTTCATATATGAAAATAGCTCCGGTTTCAGCAAATAACGTCATCCTAGTTTGATTCCCGAAGAAAAGGCAATGATTCGAAGTGTGCTCGAAGGACTTTGTGGTCGTGAAAAAATTATGTTGATTAGTGAGGTGATTATATTGTGCGCTCATTTGACGAAGGTTAGTGAAAGAAGTGTTTATAGGTTAATTAAAAGCCAAGGTGAGAATGAAAATGTATCTAAGCTTGACACAAGAGGAAAAAAGAAAAGTATAATAATTAATTATGGTTGATGATACGAAATATGTAATTCCAAACTTGAAGAAAATCACTGCAGTTCTTGAAGCCGACGACAGTCTTCCGAAAATATCGAGGCATTTTTTTATTTCGCGCATTACGACAAATGAATTTCAAGTATCTAGAAAGAAATAGAAAAAGCGCCCTCGTTGAAAAAGAAGAAATAATTTTATGGCGAAGAAATTTTTTCAAAAGTACCGAGTATCGGGGGCAAGGCCGAAAAATATATTATGCCGATGAAACTTGGTTAAATGAAGGGCATACAGTTGAGAAAGTGTGGCAGGATTTAAATAGAAAAAGTAAAAGACATGCATATTTTGAGGGGTTTTCCACTGGCTTGAAGACTCCATCTAGAAAAGCGCGCAGACTCATAGTCACGCATATTGGTAGTGATTCTGGTTTTCTGGAAGAAGGCTTGAGTGTATTTGAGTCGAAGAAGATTTGTGAGTATCACGAAGATATAAATGATGATCGTTTTGAAAAATGGTTTCCAGAAATTGTTCCCAAAATTGTACCTGGGTCTGTTGTAGTAATATTATTCTTTTTTTTAAACCGATTACCCCGTTTCAATTGATTTTTACAAATTAGCACTGAGAGCCTTTTCATTGTAATTGTTTTTGTTGTTCACTTATGTGAAAATTATGTAAATATATAATGTAATAATGCTGTAGGATATTTTATTTTCATTTAGTTCTCACTTATGCCGCTAACTCAAGGAAATAAATAAACAAGCAAATTCTATAACATTAAATTTGTATTTACATATTTCATGTATATAAATTATGCACGCATATAGAATTTTGTTCCCCGCACCTTCGCGTCCCGCATATATTGAAGTATGAATTATTGCGTACATTATACGACTGGGGTATAGTTCACTTAACCACCATTCAGAACTGTTAGGGTATCCTCTTCTGCGTGTTGTTAATTATTAAGGTAAGTTTTATGCTTTCCTTAGTAATAAAACGCGAACGCTATCAAAAGGAATTATGTATTGAACCTTAAATCAACATTAATAAAAATATAACCGAAGATTAATAATAAGTGTTTTACGTAAACGTTGAAATAACAGAATTCACAACCAATTTTCTAAAAACGCCGGGATGTAACATCTAGTTTTCCTCATTTCAATATAAAGTGCATGCTATTAACATATTAGTAAATTCCATTGCTTTCGAATAAGTAACATAACATGCTCATAATATTCAATGTGGGAAAAGAAAATGGTAAAACACAAATGTTAATGTGTAATTTACCTCCAATCTTTTGTCTTTTAAATTAAGATAAACACATTTTGACGCTTTTGTAGCCTGCAAATAAATATTACGGATATTCTCTCTTTTTTTAAATTTCCATGACTTTTATGTATTTCTGTTTTACGATATCCAATATTTTTTTTATTTTTCTCTTCATTTACTTCAAAAACTTCCATTTTTTAAATTGACAGAAAAGCCTTTAGAAGCGCACCAGTTTTGAATCATATTTTCTCGTTCCGAAAATGATATTCTCGATCTTATACGAACAAGCGCGAAATGCTTTCTCGGTGCTCTCGTGCTTTTCGTCGCATCATGTTTATCGAACCGATACTTATCGAACGGATAATTTGTGGAACAGACGTTTCGGAAACTGAGTTTGAAGTTATGAAACTTATAACTTTACGAATTCAATAACTTAAATCCATAAGAATACTTCCTAGAAACCGGCCATTAGTTTACTACATGTGAAATTATTTGTTTTACAATCTATAGGTATCTCAACAAGAACTTAATTTGAATCGCGCGCCATTTCAGTTTGTCAAATGTTTAGTCGGACATAGTTGGTAGTTGTCATGTGGAAATATTGGCATTTACTAATATGGCACATTACAATTCAAGAGAACGTTTATTAATTGTAAAAACGCATTCCAAAAATGGTGAATGGTTATCACTAGAGACCGGATTATATGCAAAGTCCATATATTTTATTTTATTCACTTATTATATTTTACGTCTATTTGTAGATGCTTTACACTAACTAAACTTAGTTAACGCTAATTAACTTTAATCAGTGTAATACATCTACATATAGACGTAAAATATAATAAATAAATAAAATCAAATATATGCACTTTGCGTATAATCAGGTCTCTGGTTATCACAGTTATTACCATTTTGGTGGGTTCGTCGCGGCCCGCTATTGAAAATTTACTGGAAACAATTGAGCAAACGTTTTCGGTGAAAAACGGGAGAACGAAAGTCGTTGAACATTCCAATACCTCCTTTCGGCACCGTGTCTAGGAATTGGACAACAACTGCAGCACCATCTAACAACTTTAACATGGAATTTGCAAGATCGACTGAAGGCGACTGGCCATAGACAGCGCAGAAACCATCCCAACTTAATCGTGAAACAACAGTAGGCCGACAAAGCATTCCACAACAAACTCATCTTTAGTAATGACGCGCGTTTTCATTTAAAAGACTACGTCAACAAACAGAATTCTTGTATCCGGGAATCAGAAAATTCGCATGTCATGTACGAGCTTTCGAAGCATTGACAGTTTGGTATGCTATGTGAAGGAGGGCTTATAGGACCGTACTTTTTTAAAAATGACGAAGGCGCGACCATAACTGTCAATAGGGTTCACTATCGTGGGATCCTGACCTTTTTTGGAGGAAATTACATGAAATCGAAGTAAATGATGTAGATTCGGCAGGAATGCAGGTGAAACAGCACGTGAAACAATGAGATTATTGCAAACAAACTTTCCTGCTTGTGTCATCTTTCGTTTTGAACACCAAAACTTTTTCAATGTGGCCCACCCTGGCACGATTCTACAATTCAAGGAAGAAATTGAATGCAACAATCATGCGATTCAGCTGTTTTTACAAGGGCACATACCTGCCAACGGAGACGCGGTGGTCATTTGACTATTTTATTCCATGAGTAATGTCAACATTTGTCAATGTTTCCTTTCAAATGTAAAATTTGAGTTCTTATTGAGACAACCTTTATTAAATGAAGTCACCGCGTTGCTAGGAAATAATAAGTATATAATAAGATCTTACTTGGAGATGTGCCATTAAAGTAGAATCAGATAAGTATGGAATAATATGTTTTAGCAATGCCAAACAAGAAATCAATCCACCTTCCAAGTTTGGTGTTAACTTCCTTTTGCAAAGCGCTATAAGCTCCCTCATGTGTGGAAAATATTGTAAAAGAATGATTTGTTCTCCATACAACGCTAAAATCCAAAATTCCATTTCAGTTTTGTGCCACACGTAAACTAATTTTCTTACCTGCTATGCTTCCAAGGCAATCTAAGACTTTAAAAGCATTAATATCCGCTACCACTGTGCTGTTCGCAGCAGTTATGACATCCACATCAGTTACACCTTTAGAATCCTTACTTGGAGGTACTAAATTATCTTTTCCAACATAGCACAAAGTTAACATTTTCAATAAGTTCCTGGATAAATAACGAGCTGTTAAAACAGGACCCAATCTATGTGATAACCAGATTAAACTATCACAGCTCATATCCGATATTTTCGAATCGTGTTTTCGTTTTATAGCACCTTTTGATAAGAAACAACAAGTTTCGGAGTCATTAGAAATGGAATAGATATTGTCTAGTGATTTTCGTCTTTCACTGTTAATGCTTGACGGCTCAGGACTGGTTTTAAAGTTTAAAGAATCGGATTTCTTATCGAACGAAAATTCAGTTTCACTTTTCTTACTGCCAATATCGCAACTAATGTTATTTAGTTCTTGTTGCCGATAACTTGGCGGGATAGGAATGGTTGGAGATATTAAACCAGGTTTATCGTCATAAGTTTCATTTAGGTTTAAATTTAATTCTTCCAAATTCTTCAACTGATCATTTTCATTGAGAGCATCTAACGCTTCTTCAGCTTGGGGAATATATGGTAAATCCGATGCTACATTTAATTCAAGATGTTCGATTAAAGATTGCAGAGGTTCTTGAGTATCTTCGGTTTCAAAATCAAATACTTCTGGTTCAGAATCCGTCTTGGTGTCTTCTTTCTTAGGAGATGGTATATTCTTTTCGGAACTACTCGAATCATCACTTGGAGATAATTCTTCTTCTTCATGATCGATTGCTTTTAAATGAGATGTTTTTCGCACAACTTTTTCATGTGTATGCAATATGAAATCCACTTTATCATAATCCCTATAACCACCAATTGCCTCCACTAAAGATGTGATAAAGTGATCTAAAAAGCATTTAAGACCAAATCGTACAATTAATCTTAAAAGGAAGCTATGATGATACAATTTAGCTATTTTGCTGTTGTATGGAATCGTAGTTTCCGAGGGCTCGTTCTCATACAGCTTCAATAAAGACTCTAGAAATATTTCCGATGTCTTCCGTGGACCTAATACTCTAGCTATTGGATCGAATAAGTACCAAGCTGCTAACACAGACGTGGGTGGTTCTTCAATCATGGTTTTGACGTATGGTACTAAAAGATGGACGATTTCAATGTCAGTGGTTGTATTTAAATCTTCTAAGAGGCACTGTAAATTTCTAGCGTACGATTTTACTTTACATTCACCTATAGTTTGTTCGAAGAGAATTTTCGCTCTTTCGATATTTTCATATTCCAAACACATCTGTCCATTGCAATCAAAATGATATAAAATATTAAGTTCTTGGGAGACATTCTCAAATTCTTTTATATTCTTTAATAGGTTATATAAGGATAAATAACGTGGCGTAAAAGGAATGTTGCGATTTAAGAGAGGTTCCAGTAGTAAGTGGGCACTTGGTGGCGGTAAACCTACATCGGTAACGGACGGATATTTAAAATCTTGTAAATTGAGCTGTTCAGGTTGCAATAGCAAAGAGGCGATATATTTAACACAAGAAGGTATTTCGTTCTTACAACTGCGCACGATAGTTACGCAAGATTTGAGTCTCTCATTAAAAGTGCTATTAATACTGCCATCTGTAACGTTAGTATTACCTAAAGATCGCAAATGTTTCGCCATAAAAATTTCAACGACTAAGCAACCTAATATTTGCAATTCCTTAATTCTTCTAGCGGCTATAATCTCAAAATAATTACAAGTTATTAGATTTTCGGATTTTTCTGCGAGTTTTCGAGACTTATAGGATAGCATTTGATTATCGACTGGAAAAGTGTAAGATTTTGTAGCTCTCGAGGTTCGTAATTTAGCCTCGAAAGTCTCGGCGAATATTCTATTTGTGAAAGCGTTTTGGATGGTATCATTGAAATTGTTGTCGGATGAATTATCTATTGCTTCTGAAACTACAATTTTTTTTCCTTCTTCGGGATGGAACGTTTTGCTATAAAACTGATGCCTGTTCTCTAAATTAACTAACGCTTGAGCTGGGTTGTACTCCTTTGGTAAATAAATAATTCCAGTGTTTAAGGATGTGGATGGAACAGATAGTTGATTAGGTCTAACCTTAGGCGTTACGTGCGACATAAACGTAGGATTCTTCGGACCTACGCTGGCGCTTCTTTGAGTGTTCGGACTTCTCGATGGCTTCTGTTCCTTTTGTTCCTCGCTTAAAGATGACCTACTTCGTGACAGAAGACGTGAGATACCTAATGGTGACCAGTTACTTGCTTGGGAAAAGGACACATCCTCATCTAGCTCTTCTTCGCTTTTCTCTGTTTCTACTGTCACTGATGATAAATTATGGTCTCGCGTTTCTGCAAACGAAACAAGTAATAATAAAGAATAGAGACCATTAACCCTATACTTCGCATTGTATTACATGTGACTAATACATTCAACGTAAGAAGCAATATTTTTACTTCTAATCATGTCTTGATCACAATAATGTATATAATTTCATATAAACTTAGGGGATTGTAAGGATGGAATTCGTTCACATATTAAAGGAATTCTTCCTTATTTGTTAGTAAGCGGCTGATGTTTTGTATACATTGATATGTAATGGCAAGTACTTACCAATTAATTATATAGTCTGTATAACGAGAAACGCAAGGTTCAAATTCAAACAAATTTTAATGAAAAAAATATCTATTTATATTTTCAAAATGAACATCTTCAAAATCTTTATCTTCAGGCTTGGTGATAAAGCCTGCAAATAAAGGATGTCTGGCTCCTTATGATCAAAGAAAGACCAGTAACCGCGATACGGAGAGCAGGAGGATAAAATGCATATGGAGAAGGATCAGCGGAATACACAATCGGTCATTCGCAAAAAATCGGTCTACTGCGCACCCCCTTCTGCGCAGGAAATTATCGGTCTACCGCGCATCCCCTTCTACGCAGAAAATTGTAACTTGAGTATATGTTTAACACAGTAATTTCTGCCCCCCTGTTAGCTTAGTAATTGCGTCAGATGGAATACGAAAATCGAGGAAAAATAAATCGCGTTCGGTCCCCAAACACAAGTTTCACTATTCAAAAATAGGGAAGACAAATACGTCATACAAAAAATAATCGAACGTATGTTTTTAATCTGCCAAGTAACAGCCCTTCTGCCCTAAATACGGCAGTAGACAAACTGCCCGATCGTCGGACTACATAAGTTCAACAAACGATAGAAATAGCCCGAAAACAATAACTCTAATTATTATAACAATCCATCGTCAACAATATCACGTCATGAACATCTTCAAAGTTAATACGCGCTAAATTAAGAAAGGGTCCAATCGCCATTACTATCCAGAATAGCTTGACAACGTTTTTTTATGCTTTCTAGCAAATTTTCAACGTAAGACGTAGGTAATGAACACCATATCTTTTTTATGCTACGAGGTATCTCTCCTATTTTATATGTACGCTCACTTCGGAGTTTATGCTTCATGACAGCCCATATATTCTCGATCGCATTAGTAATCGGGGACTGCGAGGGCCAATCCAATGTTGTAATGTTATTTTCTAACAAGTAGCCAGTTCTCAGTATCACTCTAAAACCAGATCTTTGTAGATTCCAGTAGTCCTTTTTTTTGTATAATTGCAACATCCGATGAGCGTTTAAATTACCAGTAAAGACGCATAACGTCTCAAAGCCACGAACATTAAAACATCCCCAAACATGGACTTTCACCGTGTATTTTACAGTTCGTTCGACAACGCGATTTGTATAGCTAGATCACGCTTTGCTTCTTAGTACCCGTGCCCAAAAAGAAAATTTATCCGTAAACACTATATTCGTCCAGTCTCTGAGGATATTTTCCCGTCCCCATGTTAAGCGCGCAAGTCGGCGTTTGTCTGGGAGCAATACATCCTGTAACGTGCTACGGTAAGCAATCTCGTGGTCAAGCAATCGGATTCTAAGAGTCATTAAACTAATATTTATATTTCCCCTCGCCAACATGGATTGCCCATACGAGGTTGACCGCGTTCTGTAACATCATATCATCCCGTCTGTTGGCATCGGCTTATCCAGCGTCGTATATAAACTGGTGTTTTATGTAAGTACCTGGGAGCCACTGCAATACTCATTCTTGGGCCCTTTAGGTGGTTACACAAAACACTACTTCAAAACACTTTGCACACACTGCGCTCATATTTGCCTATACCATCGTCTCTCCCAAAAGTGAACAAGAACTAATTTGGAATTTACTATGCGTACTAAGGGAAGGGTCATTGTTACCTACTATATCATTAAAATTCCTCTATCTCTTTTCCTAGAAAAGATATTAGCCTGAGTTTCTTATTATACAAACTGTGTTTCATACAGTACCGTAAAAATATTAATAATACCTTATTTATGTTTTGGTCGTTTCAGATTTGATACATCATGCAAATGTCTCAGAAGGGGTCGAAGGGGAAATTCTTACATAAAAAAAGTGGACAATTCTACTATTTATTTATCTGAGAGCGGGAGTAATTTTGAAAATGAAGAAAACAAATTAGAAATCATTAATTTAGAAGAATTCTTAGGGGAACTGGAAAGAATGTAATTATCATCTGCGCATAAGATGACACGCTTGAGAGTAGAGGAATGTGGAAGAAACGTTTTAACTTTGTTCTAAATATGACATTCAAAAAGCACTCTACACTACTTTCTTCTACTTCTATCTGATCACACCTTTGACTTTCCTCGCGTATTATACAATGCTTGCCCGGAAAGTAAGTGCCGTTTTAGTCTATTTCAAAAGATCGAAATATAACATCCGTTTGTGTTTCAAATTCCACAAGTACTCTCATTACTATAACAGTTAGTTGAATTAGGAGATTTAATTAACGTGCTTATTGCAGCATACATGAACGTTGACTGAATGTACGCTCTGTCGCATTTCTGTTATGATCCCCTCTTGTCTACAAACACTAAACAAAATTTCAAAAGAATCTTATTCTTCGGGTATACAATGTTGAATATCCTTTTAACAGTTTCCGCTAATGGTTTGTACTAATTTTTCAAAAGATGGAGGTGACTTAATCATAGAATTATTTTTGATGATTTTTGTACAATTTTTCATTGGTATTGAAACTTTTTGTAAAAAATTGAAATTGTTCGGGTTGTCTTCGCTAAGGGCTCATTTAAACTGATTTTTTATGATCTCTATTCATACTATTTAAAATACCAAATGCAAAATTTTGAAAAGAAATTGACTTATTCAAAGAAAACCAAATTGAATATTAAATGTAAAAAAAGAATGGAGTAAAAACTTTTCTAGGGTGTTATTAATTATAAATATCGACACATTTGCATATTATTATAAAATCGTATTCTTGCTCTCTCCGTTACTAATCATAAATAACAATGAGAAACTTGTTATTTCAAAAAATCATAAGGTCGTGAAAATTTCAAGAAAACACAAAAGAATGCTTTTGATTTCACATTTGGCTAGTATCGCAGTTTAATTTCAAAATTACAAGCGTCTTAAATATTTAATTTATATTTTCATTCTAATTTTAGAAAACTATTTTTATGATCAAAAAAAAATTGCTTGTTCTTAGGCTTTAAATACTTGTAAATATTTTTATGTACAGATAAGATCACGTTTTACGGGAGCGCAGCGTGCATGCTGTGTGCACGAGTTTCACAAAAACTTCTTAGATGAGGCGCACTTTCTCCTTAATAACAACGTAAACAAGCAGAACTGCTACTATTGGAGTTCAACAAATCCCAAACAGAGAGAGGCCACTTTACTCGCCAAAAGTTACTGTTTGGGATGCAAGGAATTATCGGCCAAGAACTTTTTGAAGATGACAGAAGTCGTATAGTAAACGTAAATTCCGGGCGATAGGTATAAAAATAAATAAATTCCCAAAGCCTGTATTTAAACAAAAGTAAACATTTATTCATTAAACCTGACAATTATTTTATTATATTGTTTTTATTTTGAGAAAGGACTTTTAGATTTACATCTAGCACCTAGCAAATCTAGGCGGAGTGGACGTTTCACGACCTTATGATTTTTTTATCTCTGATGTAACTTATGCTTTTGCAGAACGATTTCTCCCTTACTTTATCTCATTTTGTCGATGATTACTTATATCAAAACAATTCTTTCGAACCAACATAAAAAATTGCACAGTGTGAGGTTAAACAATATGTATTAACTTACTATATTTTGGCGATCTTTTGATATAAATCTTAGGCGGTATTTTACCCCAGAATAAGTTATTCAAACTGCGTGGTGGATGCGGATGGTTGAACAACTGAACTACACCGGAACATGTGAGATTGGAATGCCCGTCGACTAATTGTAGACATACGTTCTTTGCCTTTATTGCAGCATAACCTGAGAGTCTGAAAAAATATTATTATATTAAAGGGTAAATCTCGACGTTGTAAGAAACAGCAATACATTTGGTGCAGTAACTCATTCTAGAAATTCAAACAATTCTACAGTAAACGCTGGCTCATGTAAATACCCGGTAGTGGAAACGTAATGGTCATGTAAACAGAAAATTGTTATTATACGATCAAATGGAACGCCCGGTAATGTAAACAAGTTTGTACCAAGTACAATTCGATAATGTAAACAGTTTAGGGTACCGGTTGTTCCCCGATTGATGTATAGGATTCCTGTAAGCGTTGTCTCTCTTGCCTCTCGTGAAATAAAGTAGTGTGCAGCTAAAATCACACCAGAACAGACATGGCATCCACGTCCAATAAAAGAATATTTTTAAAATTAAGTGGCAAAGTGAAAATTATCGACGAGATTAAAAAAGGTGCGGGGGTGACGCAAAAAATATGGAGTATCTAAAGCCACAATCTGTAAAATTAAGCGATTCAAGTCAGAAATTTTACAACGTGTATCAGATATATACGGAGGCCCGGGAAATCGCAAAACTTTAAAAAATGCCCAAGCACCTAGAATGGAAAATCCTCTCTTTAATTGGTTTTTAAAACAAAGGGATAATCATGTTCCAATTAGCGGTGAATTAATTTTTAATCACTCTTTAGAGAGCAAAATTATTGAATGAAAACCTAAAAGAGACCGAAAATTTTGTAGCCAGTGATGGCTGACTAAAAAGACTTAAAAGGATATATGGAATTCGAGTTTTGTCGATATCTGGTGAAAAATTATAGGGACCATCATAACTAATGCAACAGTTTAAGGAAAAGTTAATGAAACTCAAAAAGCTACATTTAAATGAGGAGCAAATACACAATGAAACCAGTCTTTATTGGAAATTATTACCTACGAAAACCTATGTTGCATCACATAAAAAATCCCTGGTAGAAAGGCGGAAAGACAATGCGTAACTTTTGCTAGCGTGCACTAATGCTAGTGGTACACACAAAATAAGGGCACTAGTAATAGGAAAGGCAAAAAATCCACGTTCATTTAGAAATTTGAAGAGTCCCGTTGATTATAACTGTTCAAAATCCGCTTGGATAACTAAAGGCATATTTCTGGAATGGTTCTCGAAGCACTTTGACTCTGAGATATGGCAATAAAACTGTAATAATAAGTAATGTAATTTAATAATACATATTCAATTTGAATGTGAAAGATTTCTTAAGAAAGCAAACTCTTCTAATAAAGGCGGTGTTAATCTTGGATAACGCATCAAGTCATCCTCCAGAGAAACAATTAAAAAGCAACGATGGCCGAATTTTTGTTATGTTCATGCCGCCCAACGTAACTCCACTTGTCCAACCGATGGATCAAAATGTAATAAAAATTACTAAATTGTCTTATCGAAAATTTCTACTTTCGTCTGCGTTATCAAAGAATCCTAAGAACATTTTTGAATCCTTAAAGCAAGTAACTTTACGTGAAGCAGTTTTAAATTTAGATATGGTGTGGAATGCCCTTAACCAGCAAACAATCAGAAAGTGTTGAAAAAATTTGCTTTACTCCAGTGATGATTATGACGATAAAGACAATGTACCACTAACCACCATTAGAAAACAGTTACTATCTGATGCTGGAGTTATTGACAGTACATCATAGGAGGTTATCAAATTATTAAAAGCAATAAATCCCGAAAATGTTTGCACAATTACGGATGTTAGTTTAAGGAATGACGATAAAGAGATGGATGATGCGCATGAAGAGGAAGATGGGGTGAGTGAAGATGACGACCCTGCGATTGAAATAAAAACTACAGTGAGTGACGCGCAAGCTGTAGGAATTTTTAATCAAGCGTTAGATCCTGCTGAAAAGAAAGACATATTATATTTCGATATTTTAGTGCTCCGTAAACTACAGGCAATGGCACTACAAAACACCAAGCGTAAATTTACGCAAACAAAAATACGACATGACAAAAATAATGTAAAATTTATTTTTTAATATTATATGTACTATGCTATTCATTGTTCATAATTTATTTTTTAATAAACATACATATTTTCTTTTATGCAATTTTTTTATAAATAAAATAACGCTCGCTAATGTAAACTTTCAGTAATGTGAACAGTGCTTGACTGATATCGTTCACATAATCGAGTGTCTACTGTATTTGAAATTAAACGTAATCTGAAGATTAGTTCCTTTGATTAAATACACAAGCGGAGGTACTGACGATTGTAGAAACGGAATTACATAGTCCAACTGTGAAAGATTAGAAGTGAAATGTTCGTAGCTTTTCAAATTTAGAATTATTTAATCTGTACAATTATTAAATTTGGATGTGAAATTGTACCCAGAAATGTGTTAAATAGCTTTATTCGTCTTGACAAGAAGAAGACTTTAACGTCAACATTTTTTTAATATCATTCTTTTTAAAGGACATTATGAAGCTTTATTTATCACACACTTTATGCATTAAACGATAGCCTGAGAGCGATGCTGCGAATTTACCTCTTCTTCCATGATTGCATTAGCATCTAACAGAATTTGATCAATTTATTAATTCACTTTATTAGTTTATGTTCCAATAACATAGTTGAATTGAAGTGTTTTATGTGATGCTTGAAAGCAAAACCAAAATTGTTTTTAGGTAAATAATAAAAAATCTGAGAAACAAAAGACAGATTTTGAAAAGATTTAATAGCCAGTGGATTACTTTGTTCTATAATGGCAACATATTTAACAAGGAATAGTAATGCATTTTGTAATAACTGTAGTGAATTGTGAACAACAGTCATATGTCGATTGAAATAATAATAAAAAAATTGCATTGCATTACCAAAAACGTTATTATTTTTGCTAGGTTCTTTCGCAATCTACTGAAGCTCGATTGCTCAGTTCAGGCAATAACCGAAATACGATAACCCATTATTAAACGTAAAATTAACGAAGCTCCCGCATTTTCAAATCTATCTGCTTGAATTACCTATACTACTCGGGATGAGAATGTATTCTAAACTTCACCCTTATTCTCTGACTGTACAAATTACCCAATACTAGTCCAGCGTAAAGCTGGCTGGTTCACGAGAAACGATACTATTGCACATATTTTATATTGCATTTTACACTGCATTTTTTGTTTTCACTTTTAAGATATTTAGATGATCCTTGATGATCCCGGCGATCTTCATTCATCAGTTCTATGAAATAGCATAACCAGATTTATTGCCCAATAAGGGTGTCCGTACAGTTAAGGCGATACTGACAACCTGAGTTTTATAATTCATTATTGCTTTTAACATTAGAACACAAACACAATTGTATCTTAAAAAATAATGTAGTTTTGACAGAGCAAAACCGAATGTTTAAGTTAGTTTTTATATTCTATCATTATTCGATTAGAAATTATTTAAAAAAAAGCCGGTATCTAATATTCAATAAATTCTGGAATTATGTTAATTTCAATTTAGTTGTCATAATATTGAGAAGAATATAAAGTGATGATTACATTAAAAAAATAACGTGAATGGTTGATTGCCGTTTCAAAATCTAAATCGAACTTACTTATATCCAAATGTTAAATCTATCCAATGATGTAGTCTCTCCGAAACATGTGCACTCTCTAAAATCTCCCTATGTTTTTCTATAAAATCTTCCGGACTGGTACTCCAAGGAGGCACTTCTAGGTCATCCAAATCGTCATGAATACTTTTAAACACAGACGGATCATTAAATAATTCGGGTATGCATTCGTCGGGTGTCCACTCTTGCATCCTCTGTATAGAACTTGGATACTCGGCAGGTACCCATATAGTGCGTACATTTTTACAGAGCACAGACTTTGGGGTCCTTCTAGCCATGTAAACGTAATAAGTAATCGATGATAATACTTCGGAAACATGATGAGGTGTTTGCAGTTGAATATCTTCATACATTAGATCTAATTGTCGATCACCCTTGTTTAGTCGATATTTAGATTTTTTTAAATCGCGCCAATTTTTACCACATCTTGATGAGAAATCGGTCACCCAAGGAAATACATGATGGCAATTTGGATCATTTAATTTTCTACCAGCTAGATTATTTAATGCGGTTAAATAAGTAAAATTTGATATTTGGCCTTCTAACCAATACTGACATAATTTTTCTAATGGCTCTGTTGTTACCTGAAGTTTATCATAAGTTCTAACTCCACACAATATACACTTCAAATTCTCAAATTTATGACCATTCTTTTGACAATCAGATAAACTCACAGACACCTTCTTATTATCATTCTTTGGTAAATCTTGTATGTACAAATTTGACTTTAACTGTGGAAATATCAAAATCCACAGGTCTTCTCTTAAATATATATCACTCAATATAATATCACCTAATGTTAAACTACGTCCATGTAATGACTTTAGTATATTTAATAATTGGTAAATAATAAAAAGTGGCTTAGTGTAGCACTTTTCTAAAACAGCAGGACTAAACGTAACGCAATCATATAAATTATGATTCATATATGGACTGTGTAATAAAAATATTGCATTTAAAGTTTCAATACCGCATAATGCTGGTAAAACATTTAAATTAACCGAAAAATTCTTCGATGCTTCTATATTAGCACTAGGATCACACATGTTCACAATCGGACAGCCATAAGTTCGCATAATTATTTCCCGTAACACTTGATTATAATCTGTTAATGTCACTTGAGATTCCTTGTTATGATCCGAATTGGAATTGTACTTTTTATATGCTTCCTTCCATAAATTCTTATAATTACTCTGGGAAATATATTGCATTAATTGCGGAAAAGATAATGGAGGATCATCTTTTATAATTGAAGTCCTTATCCTCGGTAAAGGAATTACTTTCGCCTCATGTTTTTTGTATATATGAATAAATATTTTCATCCATGATTGTCCGACTTCTTCATCTGTTTGGGGCCAGGCATCGAATTTCCCTCTTTCATTGAATTCTATCAGCTTGGAATATTTTAACAAGGACCTATGAACAAATGAGGTGCTTACATATAAACATATTTTTATAACATGATTAACATACTTTAGCCATGATTTATGTACTAGTGCTATGAATCTATCTTCTCTGTTGGTTGGTTTCAGGTACTTTCTAGGTATTCCTAATTCTTCGAAAATATTTTCCATATTTCTAATTGCATTTATTATTTTATCCTATAAGCTTAACTGAAATAACTTAATACAAACTATAAATAAACATGTTTTCTAACTACTTCACATTAGAAACAGAAATGTTTTGGAAATTAAAGTTTGATAATGACCTTTTTTCACAGGCAGATGCATTATTAACCTAAACACTGCATAACACAAAAGATGACACATATCTGTTTACACAATATGTCAAATTGATTGCCTATCTATCAGGTAACGTAAATATACATATTTTGTATTATAGTTCACAAAAGTTGGACATACAGAACAAATTGATAAAAAGTTTAAATAGTGAATTAAATCTACATTACATTTTTCATCAAATACCTTAATATTCAAAAATCATCGTTCATTTCCATGGGTTTTCAATTATATTATCTAAGTAATTTTCTATCCTTCACAAAAAGATCCATGAAACATAATTACATTATTCTTAAAGGCAAATTATGGATCATACCATTGTTGCTATATTATTAGGTTTTGAAGTTGTAAGAAAAATATACAATTAGTCAAGAAAAACAATCCCTTTAACAGTAGAGATAAAAATTCTTACAGTCAAAAGTGGAACAGTTTTACAAGAGCAAATGGATTTTAAAATACATATTTCTCAAATGGTATTGATATTTTTTTGCTGTTTTGTTAGCTAAAAAGCAATGTTTAGACTTTTACGAATAGTTATAATAATGTTCCAATATTGGGGAGACGTGGTTTACTTTCTTATGAATTAAAGAAATAGTTTCCATAGTTACTGACAACAACAACAACTTGAAACATCATAAAATGTAGAATTTGAAGCTTACACGAATAAACACAAAGACTGTTCTACTGTTTCGAAAATATTTCCGAATTTCCAAGAGTTATGTATTTTAAAATCAAGAATGAATCGCAATGAATCCAAATGCAGAGGAATACGACTCGTTAAATATACCACGGCATGGTAGGCTGCCGAAATGGTTGGAGGACATAACAGAGTGAGTAGAAAAAACATCAATGATTGTCTAAATAATGCACAATAACATTGAGAAATAACGTCATTATTAAAGCTATATCGATTACTTCGACATCACGTTATTAAAACTGAGTTTTGTTCTGAGAAATATAAATTTCAAATATTTGTGATTTTTTTAGAACTGTGACAAATTTGCAACAAAATACAATACAAACGAATAATCCTATTATGTACAAGTTTGTTAATTCCAGCAATGTAAACGATATTAATGCAATACCAGATGCGATACCGGAAGAAATTTCTGCCTATGAAACTAAGACGTAAGTATAACTAGTCTGAGTAGCAACTCAAAAGTCACATTTTCATTATTTGTCTTTTGATGGTTTTGTTTTTAAATATTTTGCTTTCAGCCCAACTTCTGCTAAATATGGCAGAAGAGCATCTTTATCATCTCAAATTCATGCAACTTTAACACCAAAAAACATCATGGTGTCACCTTCGAATTACTTGGTTCCCAACCCCCACAAATTCGAGGCATCGCTTTTAGATTCGGAACAGGATAATCTGGAGAAAAGTTGGAAGAGCCTAACTCTTTTCCAGAAATCTCATATGGGCAGATTAGACAGTGCCAAATGTTTGCAAAATAATAAAAAAATCAACATTGGTGAGTGATTATCTCCAATTTTCGAAAAAATGTGCAAATTTTATATGGAATGTAATACAATTTATGAAGTTAATGTAAATATAGTAGTCTCCATAAACTGCATAAAAGTTTTAGTTTCTTGCTTTGTTTAATCTTTACAAACCAGTCGGTAATTTTATGGTAGTTTATCCTTTTATTTTTGCAAAATCAAAATCGCGATATCTAAAATTGCATACCTATTATTCATGCTCACTTCCAGAAACACCAGAAACAAAAGAGCAGCGACGACAAAAAAAAGAATGCACGCTTGTTTATTTCTTTTTTCGTGTTTAAATAATTATATAGCTTCTATAAAACTTGCATAAAGCATAACGTAATATACGTATACGCAAGGGTTATGCCGGGACCAGCTTTTGCAGAGTGCATTATTCCGACAAGGTAAAAAAATGTTTAAAAAATTGACGAACAGGACGAGTTAACTAACCTTGGGACGTATAAAAAGGTTTAATGACACAGAGTCGCGTAAACAACTGCGTACAGTATGTGCCAAAAGTGCAGCGACGCGGTTTTGTTGAATCACTATTCCAAGCAAATCTTCAAACAAAAGATACGACAGGAACCTGTTAATTTATATTTGCTAGATTTTCTATAACATAGTTTATTAGATTTTTATCATATTAATATATGAAAGAGCTTTTTTAATTGCCAATGTATACGAGCTGTTGACTTTATAATAAATATGCGGAGATGATGCAATTCGTAACACAAAGCAGGAGATAACATTCTTTAAAAATGACTAAACATTTTTGAAGTGCATGCATATGCACGTATACGATTGTAACGACATTAGAAGTATAAAAAAATTAAGATATTCATTTCAAAATTATACCCTTGCAATTAAAACAAAAGTAATTTACTAAAATAATGTGTAATTTTTTATATGTAGGTATAAAATGTTTGTTCTTAGAATATATAGAAGCTTCTGATAAAACATTATGATAGTATCTATAGACTAAAAAGTTAGTCTTTATAAAAGATGATGAACCTCCAACGAATAGGTACTTAAAACAACCTCGAACCAGTGTTAATTAAATATTAATACTTTTCCTGAAACACAGTTGTGTAAAAATTAGCACCAAACATTATATTCGAATTTTTGTTACATTTCACACGATAGTTTTTTCTTCTTTCGCTATTATAAATTTGCTAATTTTCATTATTGCAGTATTTCTTATGAATTGTTTAGTTTCAGTATTTCCAACGCAATACACCCAAACATAGCTACTCCAACGATACGCATTGAAATACGAGGTATGTTCCAGAAGTAATGAATTAGTTTTAAACTGTTTAATTGAATGTATCTACAATTTAATATTGTCCTAGTAATATGCTCCTTAGGAATTTACATAGCGTCTCCCGCGACTTTTCCATTCCCGGTAATAATTCTGGAAATCTTGTTTCGCTAGGCTGTTTCGAAACTGCGTTGTGACTCTTTGGATGTTGTTTATTATTCCGTAATGGGAACCTTTCAATTTTTGCTTAAACTTTGGAAAAATAAAATAATCACATGGAGCTATGTCTGGACAGTAGGGCAGGCATGCGAGTACTGGAATGTTTTTCTCTCCCAAAAATTCTCAAACCGATAAATCCGGGCGCTGTTTGCATTCCAAAGGAGTACGCTTTGAAGGGGATAATATTAAATTGTAGATCCATTCTGTTAAATACTTTAAAACTAATTCTGAGACATACCTCGTATATCACGTCTTTTCAAAAAATATACCTGTTAACTCCAATTTATGCTTTTAATGGAGTCTGTTTTGAATTTATTTAGTCGTTTGGAAATAACATAAACATATATTTTAAAATACAAACAATATAGATGGTTTTAATATAATTCTAACGTGTTTGTGAGTGTTATATAACACTTTAAATAAGTTAGGGGGTTTTCGTAAAATATGTAATACATATTTAAATGAACCATTGCATTGAATAAAGGGTAACACAACCCCGAAATGCGTCGAAAGTTAAGTAAAATTAAAGATCGTTGCTGGCTCGTGAGTTCATATTAAAATTTAGGAAAATGAAGAAACAGAACCAATCCCACAATATCTAAAGTTCTTATGAAAAGATACTCTAGTAAAGTACTATAAAACTAAGATAGGTCCAAACAATGCCACAACTAGCATCACGGCAGCAAAATAACTTTAAAAATCAAAACGTGAAAATTGTATGCGGACGAAAGGTGATAATAAAACAGTTAAAACATCTAGTTGTGCTCATCGACTTGTACCTTTTAGAAGCTCTTTAGTACTCATTGAAAATTACTTGGAATATTTAAGTATTTTAATGAACTTCTGTCCCCACGTAACATGTATTAGTTAGGAGTCCGGACCTCTTTTTTAAATTTATTATTTTTTCTTTTGGCATTTCGGGTATGCCATCAAAAATCTGTTTCGTTTGATTCATTCAATTATAGGTTTTAACAAAGACATAATTTTACGTTTCGAGGTTAATTGAAACGACTTTATTCAATGCAAATATGAGACAGACCGGGGAAAAGAAAGATAAACCTCACACAGGAGAGAAACGAGGGATAACTAAATACAGATGTTACACTAACAGTTTAACCTACTTAATAAATCTTAGAAGTGATCCATAATCTTTGATATTGTTCATTCTTAAAATCTGTATACTATTTGTGAGTTGTTTAACACGAAGATCTTTCAATTCCTGCAACAATTTTTCTCTTTAATGGTTAAAAGCACCCAAGTCTTCACTATTTGCAGCCTATACTAAATGAGCTACATATTGACCATGCCGAAATGTTAACCTGTCAATGCTTAAATAAAACCACCTGGAAAGTATATTATTTGTGCGCCAAGTTCTGTTCTCTATCACGATAGATCAAAGTGCATTGTTACAAGTGTTCTGCATTGCATAGCTACCAACAATTCTGTCATTCTGATTGCAGGCTATCTACGGTTAGAATATACCTCCAAAAAGTCTTGCTCTCGGCGAAATATCTTTTTCCAACAGCGTCTTTGATTAAGGAATCATTTCGTAAGACGGTGTACCTGAGAGACCCTTAGCCCAGTAGAAGAGTAACTCATTACCATTTTGTTCTACCTCGATGAACTTAGTTCTTATGTACAATACTGTCAGATGCACTTGACACTTTTCTTATTCAAGATGTCTAACAAAATGCACTATGAATCCGACACAGTATAAGCTCTAGAATTTCCATTTCATTGAAGCAGTGGTTTCTGCTCCAATAAAATTTATTAATTACAATTTATTTTTATGTCAAATTATTATTCGCTGTGCACTGCTTGATACATATTTAATAATTTTCCTTTGATAGGAAATTATTTATTTATTTTTCAAAATCAAATTGGGGTCACCTTCGTAAATATAGGTTTTTTTTCCATATTCTCTTGTTAGATTTTGGGATAAATAGTGCGTTGTATCATTATAAATAAAAAGTACTTAACGTTGTACCATATGGAAAAGGGAATTAAGATAATAAAATCGGAAAAATGAAGGTAAAAGAAAAAACTTTTAAAAAACATTTAAATTGTAATCGAAAGTTCCTTGAGAAAGTGCAATTAAAAATTATCTATTGCTTACGACGAGAATTTTTATTAAAAAAAAGAATTCAAATTCTGTTTCTTTAGTAGAAGTCCTGGAGTATCACCAGGAAAGTGTTTTTGTTTTAAGAAAACTATTTTCTTAACTTGGTTCAATCATGAAAAACAAGTTACTTTCTTAAAGTCTTACTAATTTCGAATGATAAACTTCTTCAAATATAAAGTTTAATTCTTTTCTACCTTAACAATAATGCGAAGTGTTGTTATTGGTTGATGTTCTTAGTGGAGGTTAAAATCTTTCTTGTTCGCTAATACTGGTATGCTGATGTACGCAAGATGAAAATTTTTCTAGGGCTAAGCTAGTGTCGCTATGTTAAGGTGTGAGGTAATTAGTGTAATGTTAATACTATATATATATATATATATATATATATATATATATATTTATGTATAGTTTTATAAATCAACTTGGGTTGCTTTGACTATAGGCAATGCATGGATTATTATCAACCTGTGATCAGTGGTAATAAACCATTGATAATAAATTTAATTCGTGTTTGTACTATGATGCGTTATGCAAAAGAATCAAGTAATGGTGCGTAAACTGTTTCACTCTTCTGTATTTCGTTTGTTATATATTACTTTATTGTTATGATTAAGTTCTTACATACTGTACGTATGTAAATGCATTACTGTCACATCAAGTGCACACTTTGGAGTAATCAAGGTTTAAGAGATATTTGAATGGAACAATTTTTGTGCAAGTTGGACAAATTTATGTCAATTGTTACAATAATTGTATTATTGGAATTATCAACATAAAGTTTGATTGTAGTTAATGTAAACGGCAATGTATGGAAATTAGTGTTTTAATATAAATATTTGAAATGATTTTCCCGCACTTTCTTTAAACTAAAATTTATAAAATGTGCCAAAAGTCCTCAAAATAAAAAGAATATAATAAAATAATGGTCAGGTATAATAAATAAATATATATCTTTTATTAAAATACAGCCTTCGGAAATTTATTTCTTAAAAGTTGTCTTCTAAATGTATTCCGTTATTTTGCTAGCACTCTTTTAAACGTGAGGCAATACCTTCGAGGTTTGCTCGGTACGTATTTTCCGTAATAACCGTCATTTCTCTTCAACTATTCTCTTTTAATTCATTCAGAGTGTGGGGAGTATTATTACATACTTTTGATTTAAGGTAGCTCCATAGGAAAAAAAATCATTGACGTCAAGTCGGGACTACGTGCCGGCCAGTTTATGTCACCGCGTCTGGATATTAATTTTCCAGAGAAGAAGCGCAGTGTCTAAAGGAATCGTAAGATGCGCACTGTAAAAGAGAGATGCCGTGAACGTTCATACTTCACATGGTAGTACATGATCAATGCTTTGCTCCAATATCATCTCCATATTATCGAAAATCGCTACGATAGTTACTAGTTAGATGATGTCTCGGATATACGGAGTACTGGCTAGCGCTTTCTTCACAAAGACTGAATGTGTTCGAAATTTATAGTTAATAGCATTTCGCATCGTAAGCTCCGGTGTAGGTTCTGTATGTCTTTCCATACTTAGAATTCAACCCTTCTTGAGAAAACACAATCATCGCTTATCGAGAACCACTGTCATTATTAAATATTGTTCCAGTAGTAAGGACATGCGAGACCCATGAGATATCGCTTCATCTTGTTGAAACTAAGTGTTTCGATTGAAACCATTAAAATCTTTACAGGGTGGCGTAAAAGGGTTATTAATCAACTCCACATATCACTCAAAATATACGGTTACTGATCCACCTCTATCTTCAAAAAGTACGGGTTAATAATTCCTTGCGTCGCCATTGCAGACCAAATAATAACTTTTAGTGAATTAAGTAGCCCCTCATGCTTCTGTTTTGGATTTGTTGAACTTCTATAACGATGGTTCTGCCAATTACATGGCCATTAAGGTGAAAATACCCCTCATCTGAAAAGTTTTTGTAAAACTCGTGCACACAACACGCACTCTTCGTTCCGGTAAAACGTTCCAAAGCCTGGACTAGCGACTGGTATACCCCCCATACCGCACTCAATTCCTTGGAAACTTGAAAAGGAGTTTTGGGACACCCCGTAGCTTTATCCTCAACCAAAGTTTTAATCAAATACATCTCTTTCGATTTAGAAAATAACTTTAAATATTTTCTACAATTGAAAAATTCATAGATTTCTAATTGAAGAAGCACTTAAGATAACTCAAACATGTAAAATGTTTTATATACCGTCGATATCCTTACGCAGGAAATGTTACAGGCTGCATATAGGGGCTAGGCTTTTCCATTTTATTAGGGCCATCTCATAAATTTAAGCTTTTGCGCGTTTTCAACGCGATAATTTACAAATACAAATATAAAATTCATAAATAGGATTTACAGTTCCTATCAAAATACGTTCGCTAAATATCTTTCGAAGAAAGTGAGAAAGTGCCACTTAATGACATCTCTCATTATTCTCCTCATGAATCATTCTGTACAGTATAGAAGATGGGTAGAAACACAGTAATTTATAGAATATTATTTGGATTGGTTACTATTGTAGAGAGAATATTTACCAATTTATGAAACACCGTCTTTTTTCCTGGATTACGTGCTAGTGTTGCACTTTAAATTATTGCTTGTACGCGCTTTATATTTTTTCATTATGGGTAAAGAAAAAGGACATACCAAATGAGAAAAACTTAGTATTGAGGCATTGTTGGGTACAAGAGTGTATTCTCAACACACAATTGCAAAGAAAGAGGAAGTATCCCGACAAACAGTGTAGCGAACCGCCGTTTTAACGAAAGAAAAGATACTCGCTACAAGTACCGGAGGAGTGTTTTGTAGCAAGAAAAGGATCACAACTAATCGAGATGATCGACGTATCCTGCAACTAGCAACTAAAGACCAAGGTGTATCCGCCAAAGAAATAGGAAATGTAATATCTCAACAAGATGTGCGAATATCCACAAGTACAGTACGTAGACGATTATATGAAGTCGGATTAAAATGTAGACGACCCCTGAAAAAGCTAAGATTAACGCCATCCGAAGCGAGGACGTTATGAATGGGCAAAACGTCATCAATATTACACAATTGAAGATTGGCGAAAAGTAAGATAAAATAACTTAAATGAATATGCAAATCAAACAATCTTTTTTTGTTTGAGCAATGTCTTTTTGTTAAAGATCGTATTCAACCATGAGTCAAAATTAGAAGCCATGACCGAAAGAGCTCAATTTGTTAGACAACATCCATCTGAACGCTTTGGTAAAGCTAGTGTACTAAAAACGTCAGCCACAGTCTTCGTCAGTTATGGTATGGTCCTGTATATCAGTCGAAGGTCCTGGACTATTGTCTTTTTGCCAAGGCACAATGAATCAACACCAATATAAACGTGTATTGGAGGATGCCTTGATGCCATATGTAGAATAGAATAGAATAGAATTTATTGGAATAGTGAGACAAAACAAAACATCGGACAAAATAAGTTACAATAATAATTAAGCTATGTATATGCCAAAAGGACTAAATCGCGTATCTCCACATACGGAGCTATACGGCGTTCTACCTTTAGCCTTAGTTAACCAAATATACATATATAACACATGCGCTGAAAAGTCCCGGGCCTAACAAAGAAAAAAGGTTTTTTTTTGGTTCAAAATTAGCTTTATTCATCAACGTAATCTCCATCAAGAGCAACGCAATCATTCCAGCGCCGCTCTAACATTTCAATACCACTTTTGTAGAACGATTTATCTTTTGCCTCAAAATAGGCCTCAGTTTCAGCGATAACCTCTTCATTCTTGCGAAATTTCTTACCGGCGGGCATTTTTTTGAGGTCTGCGAACAGCCAGTAATCGTTGGGAACCAAATCTGGCCAATATGGTGGATGTGGGAGCAATTCGAAGTTCAGTTCATGTAGTTTTGCTGTTGTTTTGATTGACTTGTGACACGGTGCGTTGTCTTGATGAAACAACATTTTTTTCTTTGCCATATGCGGTCGTTTCCTTGAAATTTCGGCCTTCAAACGCTCCAATAACGCTATATAATATTCACTGTTGATGGTATCTCCTTTCTCAAGATAGTCGATGAATATTACACCACGCACATCCCAAAATACTGAGGCCATAACCTTTCCAGCCGATTGTTGTGCTTTCGGGCGCTTTGGACGAGCTTCACCAGTTGCTGTCCACTCAAATGACGATCGTTTTGATTCCGGAGTGAAGTGATGGATCCATGTTTCATCCATTGTCACATATCGACGCAAAAATTCCGGTTTGTTACGTTTAAACATGGCCAAACACTGCTCAGAATCATCAACGCGTTCTTGTTTTTGGTCAACAGTGAGCAAACGCGGCACCCACTTTGAACAGAGCTTTCTCATAGTCAAATGCTCATGCAATACAAAGCCAATACGTACTTTTGATATCTTTACGATGTCAGCTAACTCACGCAACTTAACTTTTCGATCATTCAAAACGATTTTGTGGATTTTTTTGATGTTTTCTAGTGTTACCGCCTCATATGGACGTCCACTGCGTTCTGCATCATCGGTGTCTCTACGACCACGTTTGAAGTCAGCAAACCAACGTTTTATTGTCGTTTCTGATGAAGCGGAGTCCCTATAACACTTTTCAAGCCATTGCTTCGCTTGAACGGTATTTTTTCCCATCAAGAAGCAGCGTAAAATTAAAACACGAAATTGTTTTTGATCCATTGTTTTGAAAATAACAGAAGTAGCGTGACTCTTAGCACAATAACTCACAAACTAATGAATAGAATATCATGAAATTTTAACAGCTGTCTTTTGAACGTTAGTACTAACTGAGAGAAAGGTGACTGCAATAAAACTAGCGTCATCTATGTGTTAGGCCCGGGACTTTTCAGCCTATGTGTTATAAAAAAAACAAATAAAATAAATATAAAACAAAAAAAAATTAAAACTAAAAAAACAATACAATACAATGACAATCGATATGAATGCTTGTGTAGGCGCGGCTCGGCAAAATCACTGATACTGAATTATCAGCAAGTGGTGTTGTAGGTGATTCCTAAAATCTTCGATATAGTATAGCTAAAACTATGTTTATACGCCTCACATCTGTGTTTGGGGGTAGACAAACAGTGGCTATGACGAACGCCACGCGACTATGTCTGATATCTAAATCTTACCTAATTGTAGGCATTTACGCTTAATAATATTAATAAAGAACATTGCACTATGAAGCACAGGCGTGTAGTACATATTTAGAATATTTAAATCTTTGATTTTCTGCGTAACGCCACGCCTGCCTCGCATGCCGCAAACGAAGCGAACACAGACATTCTGAGGACGATATCAATGATTTAGATCCGAATGAAGGCTCTATACATTCATGCATGATAAGACACCATGCCACATTGCCAAATCCACCTGAAATTTTTTGGAAATGCACGCTCTGCCAGTGTTACCTTGGCCGGGAAATTCTTCCGATCTCAAAGCAATTGAGAACGTGCGGAGTGTTCTAAAATCACGCGTGTATTCAATAAGAAACACTAAAAAAGAGCAATTAGTAAGAAATATTGAGGATGTGTGGTAAAATGACGCTACAGTTAGACATACCATTAACGCATAGACAGTATGCCAAAAAGAACAAGCGCAATTATAAAAGCCAAAGGAGGCATTACAAAGTATTAGTTATATAGTTGTGACGATGTTTGAAAACAGTTCTGAATAAACTTATGCTTGTACAATACGTTTTTCACAGTATATCGCTATTTTAGCAAGTGGTCCTAATAAATTGGTCAGTAACTGTATTTAATACTTGAGCAGTGAAACATGTTAGATTTAAGGAGCTTTATTATATTATACGAAGATCGATTTTAAAAACCGTATCGCTTTAATAATACAATTTCAGTTATGTCTTTATCCCTCTACTTAGTTTCTTATTTCTAGTTTCAGAAAATGCATTATCACCGGTATCTTCAACAGGAACCTTTGATTCGGAAAATAGCTCATATAGTTCGTCAATTTTAGAGAAAAATATGCCGTTGCGTTCGAAAAGCGAAATGTCGAATTATGTTCCTTATTACGTTTACAGTAACATAAAAAAGGCGACGGAAGATAACGCTTTAGCCTATGACGGTTTTGTCGATAAGTTCAACCTACCTGTGTGTAAATCTAAATCATCAGAAGACGTATTTAAATACTCGGGATATTCTGTAAATAACAGCAACGATTTAAACTTATGGCTGATCAAAACAAATAGCGGCGACGCCTCTCCTCCTATCAATAAGCACCTTAACAGTTACAAAATGAAGATCGCCAAGGAAGAGAAGCTTCGGCGAGAAATAATCAGCGAATTGTTAACGGAAAACGAACGAATTATTCATCAAATGGAGGAAGACAAACACAAAATGGGCAGCCGCATAATGAGGACGCCAAGCTTTGAGGATATAGCGAAGCACGTACGTAAGAAGAAGAAGAATAAGAAAAGTAAGATGTCTGTGTTTGGGGAAAACGTAAACGAAACGATAAATTGTGAAGCAGACGATTTTATAATACCTGTTCTTCCGAGCGGTAAAATACTACTGATTACGATTTTGAGTACGTGGGGTGATAAGTATTATGTTGGTCTAAACGGCATCGACGTTTTCGACAAAGATGGGAACATAATTAATGTTAAAAAGGTAACGTTATAAAAATTGTCGAAGAATCCAAATATGTTTATCTTTTTTTATTTTAGATCAGCGCTAACCCACCGGACGTGAATATATTACCTGAATGCAATAACGATCCACGGGTTGTAACAAATTTACTAAATGGCGTGAATAGGACCCAAGATGATGTTCATTTATGGTTAGCCCCGTATACTGCCGGTCACAAACATATCATATTGATCGAATTCTACCAGATAACCACATTAGCAATGTTAAGAATATGGGTACTATTTTTTTTCTTTTTATATTCGTAATTTTTCAGGTATCGTGAAACTTTACTATTTAATGTACCTTCTTCTTTCATTAATAGATGAAAGTAAGTAGTACTTCACTGATCGAAAGGACTTTTTGGGCCAAAGAAATCTATTTCTTGCGCGTATTTAACACTTAAGAAAATATGGTATTATAATTAAAAAAAATACTGTTTCTATTATTTATTTAATGTACAAAAACGCTTGCCTTTGTTGATAGAATATCTCATTATCGAAAAAATTTCTTAAAAAAATAATGCGAGGTAAAAGAATAAAACGCTAACACGCGGACATGTTCTGCCTGCCCGGCGTCATCAACGCAGTTTCGAGCGTCTCTCTACCTCAAATTGAAGCTCTCGCTCGGTTTATACCACCATTCTTCTAAGCGAACAACAAAATGCGCATTTCTTGGTGCTATCTAGTGCCAAGACTTTAGCATAACGTGCTTTCGGTGCGCGGTCTCTCTAGTTTAGCAGTGCAGTCTCGGGAAAAGTTGGAAACTGTACCCACTTTTGTCGCTGTGTTTTAGACGATAGGCGGATGTATAATCTGTATTATATACTTTTTCTTTCAAGAGAATACAATTTTCTTTCTAGATGATTTATACCTTTTAACCACGAAATGGCAAGAACAAGTACAGACTTACTCGAAAAAGTTGGCCACTACACCAACGAAACGTTGTTTTTTTAATAATCAAAAAATAAGAAAAACATTATCGTTTTTCTTTGATGCAATGGTCAAATTTTCAAAAAAAAACTTCGAAGTTGTTTCAAATAGTGTACGTAAATGATCTTTCATCTTCGTTTATTTTGATTTCAATCGTACTCAGTGTTGGTCAATAAAAGCTTAATTAGGTTTTGGAGTTTGACAATTGAATTTTCGTTATTGCTTTTGATATGTTGTTACAATGTTTTATTGCGCCTGCTGTTGGAACTTTTCATATATTTTTGTTTCGCTGACTTTATTTGTATATCTTATGTTTTTTTTGTTCCATATGCATAAACCTCTCTAGTAGTTCTTAGTTTTGTTGTTTTTATAAGTTTCATTTCCATTTTGTATTTAAATAATAAATCTTTGAAGTTTTCTTTGTTAAATGTTCATTTCTTTTGTCTTTCTGTATACCTCTGTTGTGTGTGTCATGCTATCAATTTTGTGTATTAGTTTTACTGTTTTGTTTTGCCGCCTTTATACTTATATATTTTGCTTAGTTGTATCTCCCCATACGGTTAGTATGTAATTCATGTGAAAAGTAAACGTTGCACTGAATACAGACTTCCTGGCAAATTCTGGTATTATTCGACGTATTTTGTACATCTGTGCAATTGTCATTGCATTCTTTTTAATTAGTTCGTTAATGTGGTTGTTCCACTTCATATTGTTTTGTATTGTTAATCCTAGGTATTTTACTTTGTTGACTTTTTTATTTTGAATTTTGATGTCTTTGTTTTGCTTGAGAATACCATATACTCTGTTCTTTGTTCGTTTATTGTTAAAGTATTTTCGTTGCACCATTGTTCCAGCATATTCATATTTATTTATGGCTTTTTATGGTTTTTTCCACAAAGAACAATAGGCATAGGTGTATATATTACCAGTAATTTTTGTTTCGGCTATGTCGTTAGTATATATTATGTAGAGTATTGGGGGTAGACTTCCACCTTGTGGTATTCCATATTTAGGGCTTTATCTTTCGCTTTCTTGTTTATTTACCACTGTTGTTTGTGTTCTGTCAGATAGGTGTGTTTTTATAAGTTTCTTCTCGTATCCGTAAATTCCTATTTTTTGATTAGTTTTGGTTTGCATATGGTATCAAATGCTTTTTTCATATCAATAAAAATCGCAATTACTACATTTCTTTTTTCCACTTTTGTTGATGTTGTTCAACAGGTCAATAGTGGCAGAGACAGTTCCTGAATGTTTTTGGAAGGCATATTGATTTTAGTGTACTATCCTGTTTCTTTAAAAGCTGCATCTGTATACTCCTTTCTAATATTTTATTTAGTGTTGTAAGTAGCGAGATTGGTCTATAGTTTTCTACCACCTTACTATTTCCTTTCTTGTGTATTGGGATAATCGTCGCTCTTTTTAAGTATCTAGGATGTCTTCCTCCCTTTATTATGTATTTTATTTATCAGTTTCGTTATTATCAGTGTTATTTTTTCTGTTTCATTTAATTAGCTTTGTAGTGATCCTATCAAATCCTGGTGCTTTGTTTGGTTCTAGTTCTTGAATTATTGCTTCTATCTGTATTGTTTTCATTCTATCCAATTTAAAATTTATACCTACTTTTTCATCGTAATTTGGTATTGTTGTTACTGGGTTTAAATTATTTTGTGCTAGTTTTTCCCTATGTTTGAAAAGTAGATATTTATTTTCTCTGCTATCTCCTTCGGATTTGACGTTATTTCTCAGTTTTGTTCAAAGTAAATTTAAAATAATTAATTTCTCCTATTGAAAAGTGAATCAATTTTGAAACCATTTTTAGCGACTAAATTCTAATATTTCTTTGGCTGTATTGAAAGAATAATTTTTTTAATACAAAATATATTTCTTTCCGTCAGAAATACCATTTTATAAGCATAGTTAATTTTAGAAGGAGAGAATTATCAATGAAATTCTTTTGCCGCTTGAAGGCTAGAAAGTACTTTTTTGCTACGGATATTAAATGGACATTCATTTATTATTACAAGTAACACCTACAGCAAAAAATTATTGGAATATTAAGCAATATAGGAAAAATGAATGAATGAATAACTTTCGTACTATTAGTTACTCTCATAGGTTTTAATGAATCGAGCAATAAAAGAAATTATTGTAGCACTATATAACATCAAAATTATAATATAACAGGTTTTTCATTAAGAACAACGCATTCTATTTGTAAAATAAAACACAGATATTGTGAGAAATTTAAGATATGTTGGTAAAGTAGTCTTGAAAAAATTTCAGTGTGAACGAAGCCCATATTTTTTAAGCTTTTGCTTCAGTTCAAGGGTTATTCTCACAGAATGTTTCCGTAACACCTTTTCCTCTCGTGCTGCAAAATTTCGATTGCAGACCAATCGGTACTACCAGAAACCCATTACATAACTAGTATATTGTTGCCTTCTATCCATTTTAGAGTAATTCTGAGACACGGCATGCTGCGCCGTTCTACTGAAACAGAGAAGCTTGTCGACCCGATGTCGAATATTCCTCCATGACCGGAAAAGCGATTATTTTAAAATATCTAGGTACTTATTTATATCCACAGTTTCTTCAATAAAATGAAGTTTTGCTATCACTCTAAATGTCATGTTGTCCCAAACATAACCGATGCAGGAAATTTAACTTTGAGAGAGTCAAGATGAAACGCATCAGGTTTTTTGGTAATAATGCGATTTCTACAATCTTTGATCATACACTCGAGACCTCATCGTCCCATTACATTGCATACCATTACTGAAATGTGCAAACAATTCTTATTTTCTTTTACCCCTCTTAATGTTTTCTTTTGCTGTGGCGTTAAAAATTGCTTTTCTTTGACTTAAAATACCATTGTCCGTTTTAAGAAGCTCTTTTTTGAGCCTTCCTGTTGCACGTAGGTAGGTTTCGCAATTCGTGTCTAAGCAGCATCAAATTTCGTGGTTTTGCTCCTAACTATAATTCTTCAAATTTGGAACTTCCGCGTATTGGTTTTCCGACATTAGAAAATTTAATAATAAGTGAACGAATCCTCCTCTTGGGAACTTGTGCTTTGCTCATATTTCAAAGCCCAACTAGTTCCAAGATGCATAATATTCTTTCTGGCAGTTGCTAGCAATTGTCTAAGTGTTCCTCTTTTGAAGCCACCTGCAATTATAAACTTATTTTTATGAAAATGAGTTAATAAATAATGCTTTTTTAAAGACATTTTGACTTTTTTGCGAAAGATTTAAAAACGAAACGATAAAGTTGGTGCTTTCTGTTATGTATTATTAAATATGCCCTACCAATTAATTTGGGATGTCGAAAAGAATTTAAGATTCTGTTAGGTGTACCAACTGAAATGGGAGGAGGTTCGCAGACGTCTCGATTGTAAAATTTTTATTGATGTTTAAATCTTTAACATTAATTTGTGTCATTAATTTATATCTACAGTGCCTAGTAATACCAATGTAAAGTTGTCCAGAGGTAGGAGCTTATTCTATGCTGCTCGCATATTTTATCGAATATTTGCTTTGTTTGCAGAGCTAACCTAGAATTGATTTTCTAAAATATGGTTTTATCATTATGTTTAAGATATATACTACATACGTTATATTACTATAAAGTGGAGAAATACATACATTCAATTACTATAAAGCCTAGTGCCTTTTAAATAAAGATGAATTAACGTATTGAAACCCAGAAAGGGAATGAAACAATAAATCACTAAAAGTGTAATCTGTAATTATTAAAGAAAGGAAATCTATAATATTCTTTAATGTCTGTCGTAATATCCGAATAATTCATCTATCTTATTAATTTTGTATCTCTTACGATAGCGAGATACTGGAAGAATTATGTGAGACAGCCTGTATAGAAGAACTTATTTGATTTCAAAAATAATATATAATTAACAAAACTTTCTCTGTATACTTCTTACCTAAAACGAATCATTTTTAGAACTACAACAAGTCACGAATTCATTCATATAGGGGTGTCAGAGAGGTCCAAATTACATTAGATGGGATGCCAATTTTCATCGGAGAAATCAAAAAAGCATGTGGCGGAATTCTGGGAGGAGTGGACGCATTTGGTGATGTATACTTTCTTATTTGGGATGAAGATGCATCCATCTTATGTGCATTTTTGATTTTTGACCGTAGACAATTCTGTTCACTACAGATGAAAGTATTTTATCGGCGGTAGCAGCCAACGACAGCTGCTATCCAACATTGACTTCCAGTGTTTACGAAGAGCATTCTCCAATGGAAAGACCACCAACATCTGCATTTTCGCAAGTACGTTTTACGTCAACTTCTTGGAGTGTTTTCCTATTAGAATATGTAGAACTTTTATAAATTTTATAGGAAACTGAAAGGCCTCTCACGGGAAAAGCACCTATGTTAACGACGATTTCGAAAGAGAACGTGGGTGATGAAATCTTATACGGTGCCAAACAAGTGGATTTAATTTTAGTTGCTAATTGGAGCAATCAAAACGTGATTGGCTTAACCGGTTTTGAGTTGGTACAGGGCAACGAATCAGTGCTGCAATTATCATTGGGAAATATAAGTTGCAATGTGCGAAGTGAAACGTTAAGTCGACTGATAAATGGTAAAAACTTAACAACCGATAAAAGAAATATGTGGTGCGTGGACTACAATAAAGAAGAAGTCGTCTTAAGTTTAACTTTCGAAACTTTTGTTTATTTGTCAGGTAATATTATTGATTACTTTAGTTCGACTTAAAAAAGTATCTAATTTCAATCAGGGCTACGCGTATGGAATTACAACGAGTCCTTAGATATGTCATCGGCAGGTGTCAGCAAAATGAAAATACTTTTGGATGGTAAGCCTGTGATCAGTCCAGTATCGGGGAATGAGCTTTTTTGGATAAGGAGAGCGTCTGGTAACGTCTTTTACGATTTTGTGCAAGATATCAGATTTGATCAACAAGCTCCTCAGTATATTTATAATGAGAACACACCAGAGAATGCCTTTAGTCCAGATCGTCTTAAACAATTTGATTTGTACGAGTACCCCGACATGCCAATAGGTTTCGTTATTCAGTTTAATATATTCTCGACCTGGGGTGATCAATATTATTGCGGTTTAAATGGCATAGAAGTTTATAATGAGATGGGAAACAAGATATATTTTGAGGAATCTAGTAGGTTAACTCGTCATATTGAAAACTTCGTTAAAAATATAATTTTTAGATATTTGTGCTTATCCTGAAAGTGTCAATGTTTTACCTGACGTTTTTGGCGATGTACGGACTCCCGACAAATTGGTAAATGGATTAAATGTCGACAAATCAGGAGCACAATCATGGTTAGCACCTATTCTACCAAAATGCCTAAATAAAATTTTTATCGTGATGGATATTCCTATCAAAATATCTGTTATAAAATTATGGAATTATTCAAAGAATCCTAGAAGGGGTGTTAAGGAATTTTCGGTACTCCTTTGATCAAGTTTTCATTTTTATTTCAAGTAATGCTTTTGTTTAATGTCAGGTTTTGGTCGATGATTTATTGGTTTATAACGGAGTTTTAGACGAATATTCCGAAAGAAATGCCGCGAATTATGGTTGTATAGTCTTTACTGACGACGAAGATATTTTGGATAAAGAAGGAGAAACGATTATAAAGTAAGTGATAAAGCAATATATTGTTCGAATGAAAATTAACTTCTTTTTGGTTTTCCAGGCAAAGTACGAACGGTCAAGTTTTATTACTAAATAATGATCCCCGGACGTCAACCGGAGGTTCCTTGCCAGAAGCGGATCCTGCACTGAGACCGTTTACCTCTGTTAGTTTAACTCGGCGAGGATACACATCTCAGAGTCACTAGTATTTTTGTTGTAAGGTTACCTGTAAAAATTATATGCCAAATAAATATGTTAATAAGTCAATATTAGTAAGAAGAAATAAAATATATGTTCTATACTAAGTAACTTCTGCTTTAACTTGTAAAGAAACATATATACTAAATGGAAACAGACGATTTGATCGAACAGGGATGGTGCTAGGTATCTCAAAAATCTTTTCCATTTTGTTTTGTTAATTGCGCGAACATAGTCGTTGAGTAAGGAGTGGGGGATGTGTCAATCGCTAGCCCCGTCCTTAGGAATTTAGTGGCAATGCGCGCACGAGTTTTTACAAAAACTTTTTAATTTCACCTTAATGGACAGATAAAATAGACGTAACTGCCGTTACTGGAGTTCAGTAAATCCGAAATAGAAGCAAAAGTTACTGTTTGGGCTGTAATGGGGCGCAAGCAATTATCGGTCGCTATTTTTTTGAACATGACAGATGTCATACAGTAACCGTAAATTTCGCGTGATATGTGGAGATCCGGTTCACTCGGCAAAAGTTACTGTTTGGGCTGCAATGTCGGCGCAAACAATTATCAGCCCGTACTTTTTTGAAGACCAATGGATTTTCACCTATGGGGCTATCTTAAATCAAAAGTAACACTCAAGAATTATTAATATTTGAAGAGAGGTGGTTATCCCGGAGAATATGTACCGAGCAGTTCTCGTAAATTTTGCCTCACGTTTAGAAGAGTGCAAAATAACGGAACACATTTAAAAGACATAATTTTTAAGAAATAAGTTCCCAAATGCTGTATTTTAATAAAAAAGAAAAACATTTATTCATTAAACCTGGCCATTATTTTGTTAGAGTTTGTTCATTTTGAAAAAGTTTTTTGGGACACCTTGTATTTCTCTGCTAGCTTACTTGAGATAACAATAAATAAAAAATTTGGAATGATAAGGAAAATAGTAAGAAAATCAATGCTAGTAATACAAGTTACATTCCTATTTTCCCTAAACAATTAACTTTTTATTGATGGAAATATTTTTAGAATTTAGTAAAAACTCAAATGAAGAATCTTTGTTATAATTAAAATCCGAATAAATATTTTGCTTGATGACTCTCTTAGGTCCAACTCAACTTTATACTTTAATTTATCAATGAAAAAGAAACAGAAAATATTACAAAACTTGAATCAAAAGTGACCTTGAGATTGAATTGTAGCGGCACGTATTATTGGTATTCTTCTAATCAGAGATTCGGGATAATCACTTGTAATTTCAGTCCATAGAGGTTCTGTCGAAGATTTCGTGTGCTGCCCATTTTTTGCATTCTGCGATCCAATTCATCCCACACCAGTTCTATTGGCAACCGATTTGGAGGTTGGCGTGGCGACATTATTCGTATCAACTTGACTTCTTCCTCGAATAACACCAAATTAGTTTTATGTAACTGAGGTGAATATCTGGAATTGTTATCTTCTTGGAACATAATGTTTTGCCCACATAATCTTTCCCTATTTGGTACAGCATGTTTCTGCAAGATTACCACCATAACAACCTCAAACCATCACACTACTTTCACTATTATACTAACATCCATATTAATACTAATATTAATATGAATGTCAATACTAAACCACCGTTGGCATTAGTAATGATAAAATTACAATTTTCTTCATCAACGTATTTAGGTTTCCGAAAAAATATCGGCCTCCGAGGGGACTTGAACCCAACATCTCTGCATCTCCGGTGTAGCGTGCTAAACCCTTGCATGACGAGGCCATTGAATTCAAGTCGCCTTAAATCCCCTTAAATCGAAGATTCACAATAGGAACCACACATTGGTCATTCATTCTTTTTCCAGTCTTCCTCCTCATACATGAACGACGTTTTAAACCAAAAGTTTGAAATCTGCACCACTGCTCAAGGGTCCACTCCTTATGTTGAGAAACCCATTTCTGTCTCGGTTTCTTATTTTGTCGTTGCAGCAATGGCATTTTCATTCTTCCCGTTAGCCCTTCTACGAGAAGTCTCCCTCTGATATGTGGGATATTAGTGTTTTTCTTGAAATAATAAATTGTTGAGTAACCCTTGAGGCGGTGAGAAACCTATTTCGTTTCGAAGAAGCTTTATTCAAAATAATATACATACATATATACATTTGCGGATATTTTTATAATTCATTTTTTGGAACGGTTTTGTCTTACATTACAAATAATTATTTCCCGTAATTTATCTGAATCTGATTATACTGGGGATTAATACAGTTCCAGTTATCGTAAAATGCAAATTAGTTTTAAAGTTTACTATATTAGGGGGTTGTTTGTGTATACTGCGCTATAAATCTATCAAGATACAATTGAAATATATAATACACGATGTTAAGGTATTAGTATTAATATTTCTGTGTATTTTATAGTCATCCTCATATATATGGAAGGAAAAGTATATAAAAAGAAAACTTTAGTTACTAAGCTGATGGGTTAATTAATATTAAAAAACATTTTCAATGTGTAGGTAAGTACGTAATCTGTAGCAAGATGTTATTGGGAAGTTGACTATTTTACATAAATAAATGGATCAAGTCATAATTATAAAGGAAGTGCCAAATTGAGATTATCTTTTAATTCTTCTCAATTTATATTTTTCGTACTAGAATACCATATGTTATTTGACAGATGGCAAGTATGCACGTTGCGGGAAGTAGAAATGGAAACGTACGCGATTGAACAGACGCGTGTGTAGTATTAAGAATTATTTTAAATGTAGTGAAAATTAAGGCATAGGTTGCGACAAAATTCCATGCAGGATATTGAAAGAAAATTATTCGTCACATGTGACCATTTAAAAAATCGAAGAAAATTTGAGGAAGTAGGTGCTGTAACATAAAAACAATACCTGCCGTAGCAAAAATTAAGCAAATATTACCAAACCCACTAAGGAAACCGCGCGCAATTTACATCTAGCAATAATTGCTTGATGACCACCTCCAAATCAAACCTAAATAAGATACAAAAGCAACAAAACAAAATCCCAAAAATGCTGTATTCTCTAGACTTACGAACACAAACAAAGACCTTATACAAAAAATAAACAGAAATTGAACATTAATTACTAACACTAAACAACCTACTAATGCTCTATAAAATTGAACACTTTTAAAACACATAAAACTACCACATGAAACTGTGAAGATGTGCAACATAGCCATAAAAAAAATCTCGTTCACGAACAGAAAGATTTATGTACCATACGTTCTTACAAACGCTAACAACAAAAACAGTAAACAATAAATTACCCGATGGTGCAAAACAACTCAAATATGAGACGTACGAAAAGAAAATAAAATATGTTTGGACACAACATCGTGTCAATGATAAAGACAATACACACTTGGGCAAGCGACGATCCTTCGACATCATTAGAGCGGGATGGACCATCAGCCCAAACATCCCGTTTCGAAGAAAGAGGGACGTACAACATTCAGAAGCTAATACACACTTGTATATGATAGAATTATGCTCATGCAATATGTAATACAGCTTTTGTAAAACAAATAAAGCAGGAAAAAAGTAAAATATATTGTCTTAGTGGTTATTTAAAAGAAAATACTGTAGCTATAAGTGTTAGTATTATTCAGAATCCAAAAATTTCAATTCGACATTGTTCTTAGTAATTAAACACCTCAATAACCACCTTATTCAGAATTTTGTACAAAGATCTCCGTTTAAACCAACAGACATTGGACTATGTCATCAATTCGCAATGTGGATTGTGTAACAAAAATGGATGGTGTTAATATTTTTTACAAAATGACCTTTAGCGACCAGCGACATTTTTAATTGGATGGATTTATAAACAAACAAAATTGCTAAATGTGGAGCTTAGAAAATCAATGAAAAATAGTAGAAAAACTGTTGCTTCCATAAAAACCAACTGTCTGGAGTGATTTTTGGACCAATGGAGTGATCGACCCGTATATCTTTGAAAATGAAGATTGCAGTGCTGAAGTTCGACATTACAAACCTTTTTGTTTGACAAATTGGAAAGTACGGATGCCGATAGCATGTGATTTTTGCAGAATGGTGCCATATTTCACACCGCCGCAGAAGCGATAGACATTTTACGCCAACGATTTGACAGTCGAACGATTTTTCAAAGAGGAAACATTAAATGGCCGACGAAATAGCGTATTCTACAAAATTTACTACGATTAAGTGTACAATTCAAGAAGAAGAGGACAATCGGCTTCCTTTTCAAGATACCTTAGTCATAAGTAAATAGACATTTACAGCAAATATTATTGCGGCGGATTTATACTACTGTCAATAACAAAAATTTCTACGATTAGTTTCCTTGTTAATAGACTCGTTAAATTTCCGTTAAGTAAGAGCAGGTACGAAAAAGAATTAAAATACATCGAAAATGTAGCCAGGTACAATGGTTTCTCATCTATTGATGTGGACTGACCGGACTGATGTCGAAGGTTGAGTAAAATTTTCCGTCAACAAAATATGCCTTTTGTGACCCGTGAAATGTGTCTTTTGTACCAAAAAGCAGCTTGAAAAACCTTTTAGGAAATCCTAAAGATTAACTCGATATGATGAAAAGGTCTCGAATTTATCAAATCGAATGCAATCATTGTGATAATGTTTATATTGCACAAACAACTTATTTAGACTTATTATAATAATGTCTTGTTAACAAGACGGAAAATTTTACTCAACCTTCTACATCAGTCCGGTCAGTCCACATCAGTAGATGAGAAACCATTGTATCTGGCTACATTTTCGATGTATTTTAGTTCTTTTACTATATCACACGAAACCGTGACCAGTTACGAATACTTTACCAGAGGTTGCAAGGCTCACAGAATACGGTGGATTATAGGGGGCCCAAATTACGATTTGCTAAAGTCAGATATTCAAAAAATTGTCCCCTAACAAATTCAAAATAAAAATGAAGCATTAGAATTGGCAAGCTACACACTCGAGGAATATATGAATAGTCTTGCCTAACAGGGGTGTATTTTGTTTGTCTTATATTATATTGTTAGTATTTTTTATTAAATACACTTTGTTGACCAGAGTAATATACGTTTATATGTACGTGGTTTTATTCATTTATTTAAACTTGTTCTCTATTGTATTTGTTATACGTACGTAGTAGACACTCATAATATTTTACATGTATATTAACGTTATTTGTAATGGTTTGACTGCATGTATGAATATTTATTATTATTATTTTCGCTGGAAATGAGAACTACTTAAATCTACGTAGGAAGTATTGCATGTTGACATAGCTTTACAATTTAGTTCGTAACTAAGTTGACAATGAGAGTCAATTTGCTCTTGAAACGCTGCATTCCGATTAAATTATTAATTTATGTAGTGTGGAGTTTACTGTGATACCTGTGTCTATTCTTGATTGAAACAAACAACCAATATTGAAACTTTCAAACTCCGAGGTGATTTTTACCCTAGTATTACATTTTATGAATTTTTGTTTAAAGTGGTTGGCTTATATCTATTTTTTTATTAATGAAAAAATTAAATTTTTTAACGCAAAATTATCATTTAATTTAAATTACTATTGTACTACAATTGTATACAAGTGCAACAGAATCATTTAAAATTCCCAATGAAACAGAACCACAAATTAAAATAATCGTCATTATATTAGTTTCGAATGAGTCTTAGTTAAATATTAATTATCATAAATTAATTGAACGTGATCGGACTAAGTACGCAAGAAAGTTAGTCTCCTAAATAGGATGTCCAATTTCATTAATATGGTAAACAGTCCACATTGTTAAGTGGATGACCTAGAGGTGTAGACTAGTATGGAGAAAGTTTTTGGTTATATTGTAACGGTTCCGAGTAGCATAAAAAACAATTTCTGTTGCCTGACACTAAACCCAAATACCTTCCGTCATATACGTAGAGTATGCGTTCACTCTATAGATGTGAATACTATTGTATATTCTTTTAAATAATGTTTACATACTTATATATATATATGTAAATAAAGTATTTTTTTGTTTATTAAATGATGTTTATGGTAAATAATTAGGACAGTAAATAAACTTGTTCCTTTTTATTTAGAAAGGAACACCATTCTAATAGTTGAAGTATTTCATAATTTTCTTTTATGAAATACAGTATCGATTTAAAATTTTGTAACACATTTAATTAACAATCAACACTTCGAAACAGAAAATATGAACATTTGAGTATTTTACTACGCTACCAGAAAGTTCTATTGTTTGTTGAATGAAATTTATTTTAACAAACGATTGGAGAATCTGACGTATTAATTAGAAAATATAAATAAAATTATAAAAATAGCAAATAAGTCAAATCATCAAAAGTTGGAAATGGATCCAAAATTAATATTAATCTACGTTATTTTTCAAATCTATTAAAAGGCCGACTCTTAGAATTAGCCAGCGACTAAACTGAAAATCACGAGATAAGCAATCCATATCCTTCAACACGCGAATATCACTTAAGGAAATATTATCTGCAAATTCTTTGTCTACAGAAAAGAACGGAACAGTTAATTCATCGATTAATTCAAATTAGATTTTGTTGCTTCGTTTCTGTTGATATAAAAAAAGAATTAGTTTTATTTGTAACATAGTACGGTATAGTATTAAAAGAAACACGTTCTGCGTATGTGGGGAAATATTTTTATTTTACGTTTAATACCAGTACCCTAAGTATTAAGTTAGATGTAGGTAAGGAGTCCATAGTCGCTTCCATAAGCCCTTTATAGCCTCCATTATCAGCATAAGGTAGCTTACACATGAGATAATGGAGAATCTAGTAAACGCAGTCTTCTTAGTTTACGTACTTTATTTTCTAAATCAATATTTTACGCCTAAGACAGTTAGAGACAAAACCAATAGTGTACTTCATCCGAGTCAACTATAAAAAAAGACATTGATTGTAAATAATATCAAAATTACGAGCGTGATTTGATGACAGAGTAATTTTTTAAAAATTAACAACAATTTAGCAAAATTGCTGACAAGTTTACTATTGAAATTTCTCCCAAATCTGTCAGATAGATAAGTTCTTACAAGCATTTAAAGTAAACTATTTTTTACGTGGAAAAAGTACTTAAAAAACTGGAAAAGTTATGTGAATGTTAACATAAATCTGCTGTTTGCTGTGAAATAATTTGTGAATGGTTCATTGCTTTCAAAAGGTGTAATACAAGAACGTTTAGGGCTTTCATGTACAATAACGTCTCTAGATATCGTTAATAAAGTCAATCTGCATTATTCAGATAATTCTGGATTCAAAATTTTAACACGAACATTAAAACTTTGTTTTTGTGGTGGTGTTATTAGAAGTACCAAATTAGGTTATATCCAAAAATTGTAAAGTTCATTATTATCAATGTTAGCACCTTTATTTAACCTTAAGATGAAAGAGCAAGTTTTATTTAAAGTAAACATTTGGCCTCAAAATGTATGGTGTTTTCTTTTTCATTGTTGTCAAAGTTGGGTTTGTAATTCATAATGATGAGTAAAGATACCGCGCATCCCTATTTATCTCTAGTTTATATATTGACTTACTTGTTTTTACCCGTTTGGTTTACATAAATTTGATTAAAATCATTATATGGTGTGTGATACCATAAAGTTTCTAGGGCAAAGATGGCATTGAAACAGAAAATATATATCTGAACTTAAGTCATATCATACTCGTAATACAACATTATCTTGCATTAAATTATTTGCAAGCCACTAGCAGTAAGCAAGACGTTTAGGGTAGTCTTCCATAAGAAAGTCTAATCTCTTGGGAAAGACGTTTCAAAGGTTTTGCAGGTTCATTTTCTATCCGTTGACGAACATCATTTATAACTTCTTCCGAACAAACAGTTGGTTTACCAGTACGTCTGGTCACGTGATGGTATTAAATAAAGAATTAAATAAACAAGTCAAAAATATGAAAAGAGAATTATTATAAAGCAATAATAGACCTAAAATTGAGTTTTAAGAAATTTCCCTTCCTTTTGGATAGTAAAAGCTTGTTACAAGAAGTTCGCAAGCTGGAACGTAAATAAGCTCGTTATCTTTGTGATACTAAATCATTCTTAATTAACGAATCCACAGGTACCGATAAAATGCACTTAAATAAATTTACCATTATATATATACACACGAAATATTTGCACTTTATTTTGAAATCATATACCTTAAGAAGAAAATTTCATATTTTCACAAATTTCCCTTAGATCACAATTTTCATTAATCTACCATAAGATTCCCTTATAAAATTATAACTACATTTCACAAATCTTTGAAAGGAGATGCACTTGTGTGAGATAGAATTATGAAATAATAGAATGGTTCTCGTCCACGTTATATAAGTTCCCTCGAGTCACTGACGGAAGAAGAATGTGACCTTGCACTTGCTTCTCTCGAACTCTCATGTGAAGCTCTTTCTAGGTCATAGCCTACCTACAGTGGGTCACAACTTTTCAATTTCAAAAACTAGTTTTAATTTCATTTCGTCTCGGATCTATTATACGAGGCGTGTTAATGATTCTCTTTACGAATCTTGATACGTGAATGAACATACCTATCGCTGGTGTCGAGGAGGTTTTCGAAAAAGAAAACGCTAAATAGCGTGTGTGTGTATATACGCCCGTTTTCACTAGTTTTTCACGACTAGAAGAACACCTAGCACATAGCTTCTAATTTATTAGAATGAGGTATTAAATGAGGAGCTAATTATTGTAGATATATAATTGAGATGGATGTAAAATAAGTGAAATTTTTAGAGCATAAAACGTATTTGCGATTATACGTAAAAGAACAAACAGGTTTTTCAATGGAATTAGAAATTAAGAGAATTAAAAATAATACTCTCGCGACATAAAATTATAGAAAGTAGAATTAAATCAGTGCAATCTTACTGTCTCATAATTTATTGTACTCGTAATAAATTTAATTTTTCCACTTAATGCGTGGAACTTTCTGAAAATGTCTGATATGTTGTAAAAATCTTTGTACATTTACCTTCATACTCCTGAAGTGGTAATATATAATAATAATTTTTGTGTTCATGCCTTCTCTGAATTAAATGTGGAGAACAGTATCAAGAGACTTAAATCTAATATGACAACTGGAGATGATGGAATACCGAGCTTCTTTGTACGTGATTGTGCTCCTCTTCTATCCTATCCACTGTCAACTATATTTCATCTAGCGATAAGCACGTCAACTTTTCCAAGAGTTTGGAAAATTAGCAGAATTACCCCCGTGTTTAAGAAAGGAAACCGATCTAACATTGCTGATTGTAGGCCTATAAGTATACTGCCCAATTTCGCTAAGGTATTTGAACATTTGCTTTAGAAAGATATATCCACCTGCATAACTCCTTTCATATCTGAGCATCAGTACGGTTTTTTTGCAGGTAGGTCGACAATCACTAATTTAGCATGCATTGGCTAATACCTTATTGAAGCGCTTGATAAGCGAAAGCAGGTGGATGTTATTTACGTAGATTTTTCTAAAGCGTTCGACTGCATTAACCACGAGATGCTACTACAAAAAATTGATAAATTTGGTTTTGGTATGGGTTTCCTGACGTTGATTGAGTCTTACCTTACTGGAAGGGAGTGTTAGGTCTGCTACAACGGTTATTCCTCTACGCCGTTTTCTCCAACATCAGGTGTTCCTCAAGGTTCAAATCTTGGACCACTTCTCTTCAATTTTTATATAAATGATTTACTATCTCTGTACGTGTCACGTCTTAGCATACGCAGATGACGTAAAGATATTTAATACTGTTGGTAGCATTTTCAATTGTAAACATTTACAAGACAATCTTCTTCGTATTAATACTTGGAGCAAGGTCAATTATCTCCCTCTGAACATCAACAATTGTACTGCGGTTTCCTACAATAACACTCACACTACTTTACACTATACCTACCAGATTAATGATGCAACCATACCACGCAATATCAAAACTTTGGATCTTGGTGTTTTGTTTGATAATAGAGTGTCATTTACGGAACATATTTCGTCGATGTGTTCATCTGCTTCCAAAACTCTCGGTTTTGTCATGCGTCCTTGCAGGCATTTCTCAGAGTTAGGTGTAATGAAACGTTTATATTATGCCTACGTTCGTTCTAAGATTATCCTTGTGGGAAAGTTGGCTGTACACTACAACAATTGCGTTTCCAAGTTTACGGTTTATGAGTGGTGGAAATCGTTTGTAAGTAAAAATACTCATGGAGTATGTACGGCACTTTTTAGTAGTAGACAAGATTTATCTACCAATAGATTTGTCACTGGGAATAAAACGTGGATCCATCATGTTGATCATGAATCGAAACAATAGTTTATGTAGTAGTGGTATGTTGGTACTGCGGTTCTCCTAAGAATTTAAAGATGACTCCTCTACAGGAAAAATACAAATCGCTTTATCTTTTGGATCTGCCAGAAAATCTTGGTAATTGTTTATATTAGTAGAAATTGTTGCGCATCTGTCTGGTGTCTGTAGAGAATAGCAGCAAGTTAGCACATGCAATAAGGTGGTAATAAAGAAGAAATACGTAAATAATTTTAATGTATAAAGATGTATGTTACATTTATGGAATTATTATATAAGAGTGCTAGAATTTTAACGGGAGAAGATTGCGCAAGGTTGATATGCTATCTCAAAGATTCTATCAAAGCGAAATGAAGCGGACATGAAACAATGAAGCATAAAGTCAAAACACAATTGAGACTTGCAAAAGCTGCAGTTGATGATTGAAATTTTAGAAAAATCGAACGCCGTCTTGTTATCTACATTTGGCGCACTGAGATTATTTTTTGAGAAAAAAATAGGTGCAATAATATGAGCTTATAGTACCTGCTACGAGTTAATTTGTGCAGAAACTAAAAGAATACCTTTTATAATGAGTTAATGATGTTGAAACAAAATCTTGCATGGCATGTGCATGGAAAACTGCATGTAGATACATGCAAACCCATTTTTGAAACTGACAGTACTCGGCGTTGCATCTTAAAACTCGTCAGTGTCTGCCATTTCAACTGTAATCATACGAAAAACAAAGCTAAGATTATGAATCATGGTCGTTTGACTTTTAGATATGGATTTTAAGTTAACCGGTTCTGTTCTAAAAAAGAGAAAAGTAAGGGTATCATTGATTAGCAATGCCATAAAAATTGAAAGTTTTATTTATATAGAGCACATTTTACTTAACGAATAATATATTTTTGTTCGAAATATTTTGGTGCAAAGTTAAGTAAGTACTGTTTCGAAAACATCGTATTGAAAAGTAAATCTTTGTTTCAGCTGTGGAAAATATGGGTTTACCTCTAGCAGTTATTACCCAGTCAACCTGTCTGGCATTTCACTTTTGACTTTTATTTTTAACTATGGCTTTTGGGACAGACCATAATATTCATTGTGTGGAAAAGTAACTGAACTGTTCAAAGATATTCTTTATAAATACAATCAAAACATATTTTCTTTTACTTTTCTTCAGAAAATAGGACAAATTGCAGGTTTTATCCCTTGTTAGACAGTTTTTGAATCAGATACAAAACTTCTTGCAATTTATGATGCCACTAGTATAATATAATACAATTCGTATCCAAAAGCTATTAAAATAAGACAAGATAGGTATTACTTTGAATACATGTACGTATGCACATACATATTGTTATGGTTATATTTCAATCTGTTAGTTTTGTTTGTAGTATTTTTATTTATAAGAAACTTTCCAAAACAAACTTTGCAACATTTAAATGAGCTACAAGCACTTCATTTTTTTCTTGTGAACCAAAGTACTCATTCATTCAACAATTCCATTTCCTATTAGATATGAAGGGCTGCTGTAGTTTCTCACATGAATTAAGGTAAATTACAACACAATAAAAATTCCTTACCTTTGAGTAAAAACACGTACGGTAAAGTTTAATTATTTCTAAAATACTATCGTACTATTCCGTCTTTGAAACTATTTGACATCTAAATCAGTCAAATTAAATACATAATCCAACTTCTGTAAACTTAAACATTAAACATCACAAAATAAGTAAATGATATAGAAAGAGTGCATTTGGGATGATGACAAACACATCTGAAAACGCAAGTATTAAGAAGAATATGTAACTGGTGGGAAAGAGTTTGGGGATGTTGGAAACGAGATTTTCTAACTGTTGTTTTAACAAGCTAAGCAAATTAACATTTTATAGTTATTAGAGACAGTGTGTTGGATGAAAGAAGTAACCCTTTGCAAAAAAGAAAAAGGACACAAAGAATTAGAAATAACGAACTGAGCAAAGACGTTGGATTGGCAACTACACAAGCATGGTATACGTTGGTATATCAAACAGTGTTGTTATAAGATTGACTATGAGTTTATCTGCTCCCTATGTAATTTATTAAAAATGGAAGCCAGGCAACATTTTCTTCTACGTTGTTAAATTTACAACACTTTGATAGACGCGCACATTAAGAAGATTTGTATTCCTTTGATTACCGACACTGTCCTGACTATTCGGTATACACCTCCCATTAATTTTATTGCTACACTCAGTGAGATTTCCATACGAATTTATAAACAGAATATTTGGTTTTCTTAATATTTCCGGAAAATTAACCACCAAAGTTAATGCTGAACCACAAAGAAACGTAAATGCAAGAGAAGATAATATTAAAAAATTTATAACATTTTATACAGAGAATATTGACAATTTTTGTGGGTTCACTGACTTAGACAGCCTTCCGACGAAATCAGGCATTAACCTTCAATGCAGAAAAGCCTTTAAATACCTTCAAAAGTTTATTTATTGTTAAATGTATGTATATATATATATATGTATATATATATATTTCGATAATATATATATATATATATTTAAGAATAAATAAACTTTTGAAGGTATTTAAAGGCTTTTCTGCATTGAAGGTTAATGCCTGATTTCGTCGGAAGGCTGTCTAAGTCAGTGAACCCACAAAAATTTCGGTATTTTGAGTTACCATTATTGTCAATATTATCAAGAAAATAGAACGATCCCGTCATCTCATCAACAATTTTGTAAAGTTGGACAATTCCTATGGCAAAAATCGCGGTAAGGGGAGTAATCAAAAACTAACTCTTAGGCAGCCTCTTCTGGTAATATAACCGCACAACAAATAAAATGTAATTTACATTTATCAGTAACAAATACACGTGTATAACAAATTTTATCCGGAAATAAGCATTTGCGGTGGCTAAAAAGGATTTTAAAGCCACCTTTAAAAGAGACACATACACAGGCAAGGCTGAAATTTGCACAAGATCATATGAGAAGGGATCATAAATGGAACAACGTCATATTTTCTGATGAGAAGAAATTTAACTTGGACGGGCCCCATGGTTTCAAATATTATTTGAATGGTTTTTACCTATAACAATAAAACCCCTATATATTTTATTTCAACGCGAGTGAATTCCAATTCTTGTATACAACTTCTGGAAATGGTTCTAATACACCGACGCAAGATTGGATATTTCAGCAAGACAATGCAGCTATCAATAATTCCAGTGGTTTTGTTAAAAGGAAATTAAGTTATTACAATGACCTGCTCGCTCTTTCGATCTCAACCCCGTAGAAAATCTTTGGGAAATGTTGGTAAGAGAGATGTCTATAATAAACAATACGATAGCGCCAAAGAACGCAATGACGAGGTGTTAGAATGTTATTTCTACTTCAACATTGATCTAATTGATAGACAGTATGAAGACCCGGATGTTTGAAGTTATTTTGAATAGAGGATCTAACACTCATTACTAAGTTTAGAGAGAATGGTAAATTTCTTATGTATTTCTTTGCAGTTCAGCAATAACTTCGATGCATAATAATTAAGAAAACCAAAAATATTTGTTCAAAAGTTCATATGGAGCTATAGAAATTTCGCTGAGTCTATGCTATAATCTTTGTTAAGACCTTTTACATACTTTTGTGTAACAATATTATTTTTGTCGTCTAAGTAGTTTTACTTTGTTTTACGTCTTTACAGTACCAAGGTAACATATAGGCTGCTTTCATTTTATATTTTGTTTTCACTATAATTCACTAAAATTAATAATGATTTCTTTCCTCATTTCCTCTATTCGAATTATTGTGAGTCCCAGGGGGTTAAGGTTACATTTGATATTTAAAAGTACTGTACACTTATGCTAGTACTGTATCACATTCAAATGTTCAAAACAGTGTACTCTTTTTGACGTTTGTATTTTAGAATTTTTACGTGGTTAAATGACTATTTGTCAAGGCCAGGAAAAAAACTTGAAATAAATCCCTCAAAATATATTCGAAGTAATTATGTATTGCTTAGGGAGGTGCAAATCGGGAAGAGAAAACGAAAAACTTAAACATTTTTCAGAATATAACAAAATCTATAAAAGTCCTGGACTTATAGGGACTGTAGCAGTGAGCTAACGATAAAGGATGGTAAGATCTTAAAAATACGATCGACGAAAAGGCACACTTTACTTCCAGTGAACCGGAAACTAGCTGCGAACATGAAAAGATAAGATTAGCACATTTTCTTTCAACGGTCAATAAATTCTTACCGTTTTCCTGTCGCGTTCGCGTTTATAAATAATTCAAAATAAAACTTCATTTTCTATACAGCGCCTCGTCGAATAATAACCAGACGCACATTACTAACGATCGAGATATGCGGTTTTCCTTCCCGACTTGGACAATTGCATTAGCTCTATGTATATGTATGTATATTCACGATCAAGTAGTTCTACTGACCTTAAAAAAACCAAGAGTCGCACGACTTCGATCGGAATTGGCGTGGCCGTTGGCGGTTCCACTCCATCATCGATGATCGAAACGTGAGGCATATGAGCATCCTTTTGGTAATTAGCGCATACTTTTCTGAATGCGGTCGTTTCCATAATGAGGATGTGGAAGACGGTTTCATCTGGCCGCCTCTACTTGAGGAAGTGATGAATTTTCTACATAATTGCTGTTTACATAGATCGTTTCGAATTTTCAAATTAACATCGCATTTATACAGTATATATACGAGGGCCACCTAGAATGTTTCCGGAACCTTCCTATGACAACTGTTAAAATTTCAGACATCTTCTGTCAATAGTTGGAGCTTAAGAGTGTGTTTTGTGTAGCAAGTCAGGCGGTTTCGCAAAAATTAATAAAATTGAATTTCGTGCAGTAATAAAACACCTCTGGATGGTTAAGAAAAAGGCCACACAAATTCGAAATACTTTTCTAGAGGTTCATGGCGGATATACTCCATCATTTTCGACCATTAGCTTCTGGGTAAGCGAGTTTAAATCTCATCATACAAGCACAAGTAACGACCCACACGGTGGACGTCCAAAAACCGCTACCAACGATGAAATGGTCGACAAGATTTATGATGTCGTGTTAGCCAATCGTAGATTGAAGCTGAAAGAGATAGCAGAGACAACAAGCATCTCAGCAAAACGCGTCGGCCATATCCTATATGAAATTTTGGGTATGAAAAAGCTTTCGGCAGGATGGGTGCCGCAAAAACGAAATCGGGTGACCGTTTCGGAAGAGTGTCTGGCCAGCATCCGACGCAGTCTAAGGAACAGTCCAAGCAGTGGACTTTTCCAGGCGAATCGGCTACGAATAAACCAAAGACCGTTCCATCGGCCGAAAACCTCATGGTGATCATTTTTTGGGATTCCCAAGGTGTGATCCTCGTCGACTATCTGCAGAAGGAAAGAACGATCACGGAGCAATACTAAAGGGATTTATTGACCCGATTCGATGCAGTATTGAAAGAGAAACGGCCTCGTATGCAACTGAAAAAAGTGCTTTTCCGTCACAACAATGCACCGACTCATTCATCCCACATCGTCGTGTCCAAATTGAATGAGTTGCGCTACGAATTAGCCTCTCATCCTCCATATTCACCAGACCTATCACCCAGCGACTTTTCTTATTCCCAAACCTGAAAAAATCACTGGGAGGAAACAGATTTGCCTCAAATGAGAAGGTCATCGGAGCTACAGATGGCTATTTTGCAGATCTCGAAACATCCTACTTTCCGACAGCTTGAAGAGACTGGAGCACTGTTTGAAAAAGTGCATTGATCTTCGAGGAGACTACATCGAAAAATAAAAATCCACACTAATGTCGTATTTTTCTTGTCGATTCGCTTTAAGTCGCCCTCGTACACTGCATTCATTTTAAAACTATCCAACTTGGATATCTCGATAACGGAAAGAAATATCTAAATTCGCCGAAACAGTCGATGTTAACATGTATGCCACAAGTATGTCTCAGAGTTGTTTGAAAATTTTCAGAAACTATTAGCGTTTGAAGTGACGAGGTTACATAATTAGAAGTGGTTGAATATTTTACAATCTACACCTCAACTTCTGTTAGAAACCTGTCTTCAGTAAGCGATCTTTCTGTAAGATTGGCGCATAAACCTTTAAAATAATTTCTTTACTTTCAAAATACAAATTAATCACAACGATAATTTTGCTAGAAGAATAGAATTTTGGGGTAATATGGTTCCAATGATCAACCAGCATCAAATTTCGTTGACAAGCATCTGCTTGAATAATGAATGCATTTTCTATTCTAGTTGGTCACGTAAATCGTCACAACTATCGTTACTGGAATAACGAAAATTCGCACATCTTTTGGGAATTGCACAGATAAACGTTTGAGTAGGAATTATTGGTAATGCAATAATTGTCTCCATTTTTATGGAGTAAAGGATGATTTATATCTGGAGATATTACAAACTACGAGAGCTGTTCTTTTGCAACTTCCGTTACTGCCTGTAAACAGTCACGCGAACGGTGGAAGATGGGGATGCTCAGAAGGCGACTACGCAACTCCCCCACTATAATATCTACGACTTGCAACAACATTACACATTTTTAGCTGAGTTGCAGCACGTAAACATGGCTACTACTTTTGATTCTCCCGCCAAGTGCGAATGGTGCAGTATAATTTCAAGCAGAACAGACTAGTTAAACTTTATAACGATTGCGGAAAACCATTCAAAACAAAAGAAGAGGCATGCTGACTTCTGGACCACTTCTCATTCATGACAATGTCCACTCTCATACTGCTGCTGCAACTCAATAGCTTCTCAAACAATTTCGATGGGAAGTTTTTGAACACCCAGCGTATAGTCCCGACTTAGCTCCAAGCGACTTCCATTCTTTTCGTGAATTAAAGAAGTGACTGAGAGGTTAGAGCTTCCAGAGTACAGAGGAACTTCAAAATAACGTCACAGACCATCTTAATTCACTGGCGGCAATATTCTATGCAGAGGAGATTTGAAGGCTCGCTCATAAATATGACCAATGCATCAATCTTCACGATGATTATTTGGTAATACATTCATATTGTTATTTAGACTTGCCTTGTTTTTATGAGCTATCGGAGGTTGGAAAAGAAAACAGTCTCGTGTAATAGACCTACTAGTAGCGGAAAGTATAGAAAATCAACTGGATGAAGGTAGAAATCTTCTATTGCATTGCCTTTATTGAGATAGTGTCCCTCCTCATTGTGCTTTACTAGTTAGAGATGATAGATTGGCTGGTAGAAGGGGTGTAGTAGAATGGCCGGCATGACCTGTTTATCTTAGTACTTTATTTCTTTCTTTGGGGCCACTTAAAAAAATATTTACAAGACGCAACCAAAACGTATATGACTTCTAAGGCTTTCGTAACAGGGTTACAGAAGAATGCAGAGGATTTAGTACTGGTACATTTAAAATATTCGAAGGGAATTTCAGAATAGGCTATGTGTTATAGGCTCGAAAATAATAGTGCATATTTGAACATCTTTTTTGATCAATGTAATATATTTTTTGTCAATAATTTTCACTTCTAGGTTGAATTATATTTTCTTAATTAGAATTTGTTAATTACTAGAATTCCCTTTTTTGTATCCCAAAAACCTCAACAGAAGTAAATAACAAGTAAATTCGTACTTTGTTCATTATTTTTGATTTATTTGATATAAAATATTTCAGTAATTAATAATTGTATTAAAATATTTTTTTGTGTGTATTTTGTGACGTAAAATTCTGGAAAAATTATTGGAAAAAGAAAGAATTGAAATTATATTAATCGTTGAGATATTTACTGTATTAGCAATTTTTGTACTATTCATCCGGTGGTCTGCTAACACGATATCATGAACTTTATTCATCATATTGTCTACAGTCATCTCTCTGGAACGACTTGGCCGCTCCTCAACAAAGACGGATGTTCGATCAGCTCAATTAAATTCATGAAACCTGTATGTGATGGTAATCATCGAAGGTGCATGATCCTTAAAACTACATACAACTTCTCTTTGATTTCTGCATACGTTTTGTCATACAACAAAAGATATCGAATCACTGACTATTGCTATGCTATTGTTCTTTTTCATGATTCTCTTAAAACTCTCAAAATAACGCTACTCCATGAATCTCCTCAAAATTTTGACAGACGTTGACGTCATAGGTGGTTTACATAAAACGCAATTTGCCTCCAAACACTGCTATTTCTCATACAATCCCTGTATGTGGAAGACATGGAAAGCAGGATTCATCGGATTCATTCCTGTGAACGCTTGTATGGGCGCTATTTAAAGGATAGTGTTTCATGAATAATGATATAACTGTGCTTCGCACCGAACTGACAGTGATCTAATCAGGAATTTTTGAATAATATTTGAGTTTTAATTTAAAGATAAAATACGTCGCTTAAAAATGTGGCTTATGTAACAGGGAGGAGAGTTACGAAGTATAACAGTTGTAAAACTCATTATTCTTGGGGTTATTTCAGAAGAAATTCGAAACTGGATAACAGATTGTTTCCGAAGTTATGAATGTTAGTACTCAAATATTGGAGAAATTAAATTTCCATTGCTAAAATTTGCCGGATTTGAAGAGTGGAAAAAAGCGTTTAGATTTGTTTGTAGGTGCAATTAGTTTAAGCAAAATTATAACCAGCTTGCTGTTTCTCAAACAAAAACCTGAAACACATTTTTTTAAATGAGACTGACCGCAAAGTCTTAACTCACTCAGGCAGAGGGTTGCAAAGTAAATGACCGTTGAAATAATATTTTGTACAGCGGTGGTGTAATTAACCCATCGTGGCTGAATGTTTATATGATGCATGCCCATTCTAAACAGGATCTTAGCCTATAGGTATGAAGGAGTCTTAACACTAACTATCATATGATATGTATACAATGTTCTCAGCAAAATACGATTGTATATTCAGCCATCTACATTATGGCAACGTATATAGTCATACTTTTTGATGTTGTATACGAACTCTAAATCGAAAGTTTGAGTTCTTTGTCTTCTAGTTTAATCAGTGACGTATTAATACGTGAACGTACACACCAATACAGTAGACAAAATAAGAGCTAGAGCATTAGTGGGCAAGTACGATCGAGCAAGTAGGATGACGTAATTGAAGATCTGCTGTCTATATCTAAATGTATTATCAATAATTAAACCGAGACATTTAGCCCCATCAACCACTGGGAGTACTTCGTCATCCAAGTACAATGCAAAGGTGCGCTTGAAGTCATCCCAACATTGCCGATTCGCAAGAAACAACCGCCGAATTTAGTCGTAATAAGTGAAGGGCGCAGGCATGATATTTTGTACATTGTTTCGGCTAAACAATCCATTACTTATAAATCGGGACTTGTGAGTAAAAAAAACATTATAATGGGAATTATAATGGCATATACTTTGTGTGTCACCCAGTTACAAAACTTGAGCCTCCATTCAATGTCGTTTTCATATAAATTACGGTGGATAGCATATTAATATGATCGATATGACCTATTGCAAGTCTAAATTCATGAAGTTCTTCTTGGAGTGAAGATGTTAGTTTTAATGCAATATACACAAAGACGAATACCTGCTCTTCCTCTAGGTGTAGGTCACCTACTTCCCGGCTGGAATTTCCGTTTCCTAAATTTTAATTTTTCTAATCGCACGCAATAAAATTCAGACTAGGGGCTCCCCTATGCTAACATCTCATGATTTTTACAACACCCGACGTAAATTAATAGCAAATACACCTATACGAATAAAAATTGCTTACCTACATAGAATAAAACCCATTGATGTTTTTGCTTTTCATGACGGGAATATATATCAGCAAAAGGTATTTTATCCAAATACCAATAATCACTAAATTGAAAAAGAAAAAGCAAACCGTGAAACTAGAAGACAAGGAATAAATAGACAACAAACTGAAACCAAACAGTACCAAAAATTATTGTAAACATAAAACTCGGTTTGACCACCAAAGAACTAAAAAATCTATGCACTATGTTAGTACAACGTCGAAAATTAGTAAACAATTATGTTCCAGTCATGGCTACCCTACTTTTCATGCCAATAATGTTATCCTACCAGATTACATAGATAACATTGATGTACTTGATTTCTTATATTTATTCGAAATGAATGAATACGATTACAAAGTGTTTGCTTTTATCCCTTTTATCCCTTTTATCTAGCATGGATTATGCACTAAGTTCTATTTAAAAATTCGAGTTTATTAAGAAAAACTCTGTAAACCAAAACAAACTCTCTGGCGTCATAGTAACTATAACGAAGAAAAGAGCATAAGAGATATACTTTTCAACCATTACTTTATTAAGCGAGAATTATCACGAGTATGATTACAACACTCTAGAATAAAAATAAAATAAAACTTTCGGTATCATGGTAATCAAAATTGGCGGAAATCATGTTTTCTAACCTAGAATACATAAATCCAAAAATATATAGAGCCTTCTATTCATAATGTTCAACTGGATGGTATTTTCGGAAGTGGTAGAGAGTTGTTGAACGAATAAAAATGATTGAATCATACATCCAAAATTTCGAGCAAACAGTCCTATAACTAAAGAACACATTAGGCTGTACCTAAGGTGCAAGACACCCGGTATATGTTTCATTCAAGTCGTCTTCTGTGTATTTGTAGCTGATGGTGTAGTTATTTTTCGGTTTATTAATTAAATTAATAGAAGAGATGTATAAATAAGATAAGTTTTAGATTCATAAAGTATTGATGAATGCAAAATAATTTTACAGAGAATTTAAGAATATATGCAGATATAATGATAGTGAATTAATATCGTAAAACATGCTTCAACTTACATAAACGAAAACATAGAAATTGTCAGGCTGCTGCGCTCACCAGACTAGAACATCATCTTAGAGATAATTCGAGAAAGGTGATACCTAAACGTCAGTCTGTATCAAACATTCGCTGTCGTTACAGATCCATCAAGATAGAAGCAGTGGTTCCATATTTTGTGACCACCGATTTCAATTTTTATTTAAGTTGAAAATTTGTAAATCTAATAATAAATACTACCTTCAGTTCTTTCCGGATAAAATAAAAACATTTCGAAATCCAATTGCTATCAATGTATTAAAAAAAGTATCTTCCGCAAAGTGTACGGGCATATTACCGTCTTGTGGTGTCTTCGCACAGAAGAAGCAACACTCTTTGGCAGTGGAAATACAATGACGTCATTGATGGTATAAGTACTCCAGTGTTGAGCACCGCGACTTGTTAGTTTATCGCCCATCCTCGCGGTCACAAACGGTCAAAGCTCTTGCATGTGTATATTTAAGAAGTGTTAAATCTGTGTGGTTGTACTATCTCTGCTTTCACGTAAGGCCGAAGCGAAAAAGACAGGGTAAGTATAACCTTAATGTGAGTTGAATTAAAACGCTGGAAATGACGTTGCGAAAACCAAGTGTCTTCCTTCTTTGCTCGATTGGTTCATAACCATTTATCGTACAATTACCTTCGCACGTAACGCGAGTTTTAAATCCGGCAATCCGGTAGACGTCTTTAATTTTGACCTACTTTGCGTGAGAGACCGTTGTGTGCTGAAGTGTGCATCGGGTACCAACTATGTGAACTAATGGATTTATTAAAGGAGCGCCTAGATCGTTTATCGTTTCTAATTAAAAGATTTTAAACTTCCAGTTCTACAGAAAAAGAAATTAGCGACCCAAATTACGACTACTGAAATACGGAATTTTTGGGTCAAGTTCAAAATTGAATTGGCCCTGTACGATGGACAAATATACTCATTTGAAATTGGAGTAAAATCGTTAAAAATATATATAAGCTGCTTGTATAGATTTTCCAGGGATGTTTTTTTTAGTTCAGAGTACAGCAAGTGATGCTTGCTTAATATACGGCGTCTCCAATTCTAAAATAAATAAATAACGTGGAAGGTCAGAGTAGTGTATTGCGTATAACAAATGCGTAATAGTTAAAATAATATCATTGTAGTCATGTTTTAAATGAAAATTAGAATTTACATTTAAAACAGTTTGACATGAAACAATCAACAGTATCTAAATTTCCTATTTTAAATACCTAGTTTTGTAGTTAGATGACTAAAAGTGGATCATAATACTTACGGATCAAGGTCAGAACAGGTGGGGAATTATACTTCAGGTTTCTGGCATCCGTTAACTTTCTCCAAGAAGTCATTGTCCAAACCATCAATGAGCTGTATGGGGTGGGATGCTGTATTAATGAATTTTTAACGAAACAGTAATTTACGTACTCGGTCTTAGCTTTCCTTTAGAGAATTTTCCAAAGGATTTGAGATTAAGAATTTAATGAGATATTTACTTAGAAACTTCCGAATATTTTAAAAATTCAGGATATAAGAATCCGAAACTAGGTAAAAGTAAACATTCCATGCCTTCAGTGTTTCGAGAATTTGTAATAATCTACTATAACATACATATTTACAATGAAACTAATTTGTTTATTTCACGTCCTGATTTGGTACTGTAGTTAGATAAAGTTCGTATACATAGGTTATGTGAATTCAATATTTTAAACCGTTTAGGAAAAATACAAAAATTTAATGAGAAGTATTAATTATTTTTCAAATCCTGTTGATATATAATATGCGGAATATACAGTCGTGTTCAAAACAATCCCGGCATTAAATATATATAATAACCGCGTGTTTATTGCTACCTACCTATATGGATCTCTATATGTTGACAACGTCAAAATCCCTTTGCAAATGAAGACAAAACAAAAGGAAAAAGAAGAATCTAGGATATAGAAACATCTTAGAAATATACTGCTCCTAATATACGAATAACACTGCCCAAGACAATTTTTGTTGACTTCTTTATGAGACTTGCTTTCTACTAATTTGGGCTAGCTGAATCCGAAAATGATATTAATTTTTGCGTATCACGTCAAAATTTAACTCTATGCCATACTATGTTCTTTGAAGAATCACTAATGCGGCTAAATTGTTACTTAAGAACTGATAAGATACTAAAGGACAAATTTTATTCAATATAGTATTCTTTCTTAGTGCACCAACATTTATATGAATTAAAGAAAAGATTCCTTTATTTTAAAGATATACTATCGAGTCAAAAATAATATTTATTTACTTTAAAAAAGGAATCTCATTACGGCAAAGAAACTCCAATTGAAATCGATTCTGCTTTCAATAGATAAAAACAATTGTTTGAAACAAAAGAACGCGATCTTCTAGGGAAAAATATAAACTTTCATTCACACCCGCTTTTCTTTAACCAAGATAATTTGAATTCCTTTGTAAAATATGACTATTTATTGATAATATTATGTAAAGTCGTATCTGCATATTCATTCGTTTTTGAAGCGAATACTACACTGCCCAAGACAGTCAGCAGACTTCTATATGAGACTTGTTTTTCACTGATTTGGGTGTGCTAAATCCGAAAATCATATTAGTTTCGGCGTATCACGTCAAAATTTAATTCTATGCCATACTATGCTCTTTGAAAGATTACCAATGGGGCTAAGTTGTTACTCAAGAACTGATAAGATATAAACAAAGTATAAAATTTTAATAATTTATTTATTCAGATACAATATTAGTCCCGAGTAGAGTACAAGCATTGATTTTAATAATCATTAAAAAATTACAAAGATACTGGTAAAAACATAAAGAACAACCAGGGAAAGAATTTTCGTTTGCTGTACTTTCTGCTGTGTATTTTGGTTTGGCAGCCCCTTTGAACATTCCGTCAGTAGCCGGCCATCATATTAGGATCTCATCTTCCTTGGTACCGAATTCCTATGGTTTCTCCCGCCTTATTCATCGCTTACAGCGCCTACATTTTCGGGAAACCTATCAAGATGACCATGAACGAAATGACGCTTTATGTTCTTGTTATAACCTAGGCGCTGACATTTTTGAAGCATTAATTTCACTAAATTTTTATAATTGGAGCCTTTTTTGTTTCCATGAAAATTGTTCGCGACCATAGTGAATGCAGTCCAGGCTTCTTTCTGAGCTTCGTTCATAGAATTGTCTTTAAAATTAAAATTTGAGGTTCATTAAATATCCCACATTTTTTCGTAACTTATTTGTGGAAACTTTTAACATGTGTCATTGAAATAGTCCCGTTGTAAATCTAGAATTGTAATATATTGGTTTATAAGACCCAATTTAATGTGAAAAAGTGGAAAAATTAGTAATTAATCTGTTTACTAAAGGTTCGCTTACAATATTCTTACAATTATTTCAACAATTGAGAATTTGCTGCATTTAGTTAATGACAATTTTGAAATCGGCAAACAAGCAGTGTTGTAGAAAAAGACGGGTCTCGTATTTAGCATTAGAGTACCTATATTAGTTAAAAACAAGTGTCACATCTTAAAAAGTCTTCCTTTGTTGGCGAGTGTAATCGATTAGTTCCGTATATACTTTTATTATATGTATCCTATTATTGCAGAATACCTATGTATTTTAAAACGAATAATATCAGAACACAATTTGTTTAACTGGAAAAATAAATTCCACTTTATGATTCTATGACTATTGTTGATAAATAGGCCTTAAGTGTTCATATATACCCGGATGTATTTTCTCAATTTACTAAAAATTATTACGGTGTATTATTGTATTGCAGAATTAGTAGAAAGTTTATGAAGTTGAAGTAAAAAAACTTGTATCATTACTTATAATATGATTATAGAAATAATTGAATCTATTTCAATAACAAAAACAAAGAAAACAATTTAAACGTACATGACTGAAACAAGTCGAAAAAGAATATTAAACAATCAATGCCAATGAAGTATTATACGGACTAAAAGCCATTTAAATTATAAACAGAGATTCATAATAAATTTTGTTTAGACAACATTCTAAATGAATTAAAATTTCTCGCGTTCTTTACATCATTAGAAAGATGATTGCAAAGTTTACGACCTATAGAATACGAACCTATTTTTAAAGAATACTTTTCTGTGAGGTGGTAGGAGACAATTTTTTGTACGGATGGGATAACCAAACGAGTAATCATAAAATGAAAACTCTTCTTATACTTAAAAACGTAACATAACGATAGATTTGTATATGCATCGTAAAAGGTAAAAACAGAGAGTTTTATTTAAAAGTATTCCTTGACGAGTCTATAAATTTTATATTACAAATAGTTCTAATTCCTCGTTTTTGCATAAGAAAAATCATGTCTGAATTAATGCACATCCCCCCCAACACATAATACCACAACTCATACATGCTCTGAAATTCGAACGATAAAATATTTTCAGTAGTTAGGTTACAAGCACCTCTGACCTGTTTTAGAAAAAAAGTATGCTTTTCAGAGTGTATTACATAGATTCTCAATGTGAGAAAATCAATTTAAAATATCGTTTAAAGCTAAACCTAAAGTTTTGGCTGGTATATATAATAATATGATAAATATTTTCATTAAGTTCAATTTCTTTAATCTATGATATTTTGTCGTGAAAATAAAGAGGCTTAGTTTGTACTCTATTTATAATTAAATGATTATTTTCCATTCATGTATTAAGTTCATAATAAATATATAAATGTATATTCATAATAAATTGCATCAACATACAATATTACTCTTGTTGTGCATAAATTAAATTCATTACTAAGTTCTTGCTATACAATAAAAATAATGTAGGACCCAAAATAGACTCTTGGAGTACACGAATATTCACATTTACAAAATTAGATTGCGAATAATCAATTGGAATACTTTGCTTTCTGTCTTTAGGGCAAGATCGAAACCAATTTAAAGATTTCATGTTGCTAGTCACTTCAGTTTTATTTAATGAGAGTATTTGGTATAAAAATAGGTATTATAAAAAAATCATAAATAAAATAAAAAGAAACCGATAATTCAAAATTAAACTGCAGTAAAATGCCGAAAATGTCTATGGCAAATATATGCAAGGTTGTTCATTTACACGAATAAAGTAAAAATTAATGACACAGCCGAAGAAGTGAGTTGTAAGATATCGAAAAGATAAAAGGAAGGAACTGGAACTGTAAGATCATGATACGGAAAAGAAAAAATACGGGGTTATCCCAACTAGCGCAAGACTTATAAGATGCAACGGACGTTGCAATGCATTTGATCCGAATACGATGGTATTTGATTAAACAAGACCTGTAGGGTCGAATCGCCAAATGAAGACGTCCTCTTAAACGAGGAAATAAGTAGAAGAAATTGGCGTATTCTAGAAATCGTTTAGAGTGGATAAGACTAGAGTTGCATATAATGCTCAGGATCTCGGTAATAAATGGTGGCAGTACGAAAGGTGACACATCGGTGAGGATTATAATCTAGCGCGCGTACAAACAACAGTAAAATAAAAGCAGTGGAGACGAAACGCATTGTTCGAATCATAAAACGGTACCTTGCTCAACTGGAAGAACAAGGTGTCTGTAAAACATTGGTTTAGCCATTTTAAAGTCTGCGTTTAACTGTGATCAAAGATGCATGGCATTTTTTTGGATAAAGCGAAATGCGGAAGATTGCCAACATATATAAATAATCTATTCGAAGTTCGACCAAATGCTATAATCCAAGCATGGGGTGGATACACAAAATATTAAGTAACCTCATAATTACCACACAAATTTATATTTTTTTGCGTAATTAAAAGATTAATTCATTATTATTTTTATAGTTATTGCTAAAGTAAAGTTAATCTTTTAAAAGTGCATGTGATTACTTATTTACGCACAGCGCTTTACAATCAATATGTCACCTTCGATGAACAGCAGGCTGCACGATTTTCTGCAAGATTTGTTAAATATTAGACTCAGTACCCTTTTTTGACTCATTAAAATCATCGTTAGTTAATGTTGAATAAATTTGAGTGTAGTATATTGTCAACAAGACACAAGTGCCATTCTCCATATAATAATAGGCGCTATTTAAGCGTTGTTGATCTATTCATCAAATAGTAGGTTGTAACCTAAGGTGACATCGAGAAACTTGACAGTGTTGGAGAAGCTATCGTTAAGTTGCAGGAGCATAAATCGCTGCTACCCATAATTTACAAAGACGACTGACTCATGATTAAGCTATTTTTGGAGTAGAAGATGGAACATTTATTTGCAGCACGGCTTATTTTAAATTCCGGTTCGATTACAGATTTAACAGAAATAGCAATGAAAGTATCATCTGCGTAAGCAGTCATATATGTGCAAGCAAAAAAAAGGCAAATCGTTCGCGAAAATTAGGAATATAAAAAAGGTTTTAAACTGGAGCTTTGGACAATGCCCAATTTATTTGTCTGCAACTGCGATCACATGCATAGATCAGTCTGACAAGTAAGAATAATACCAATCAAGAAGCATTAAACTAATATCTACCGCATATAATTTCTATCGCAAAAGATCAAAATTGAGCTTGTCGAATACCTCTGATAGGTCGACAAAATTTCCGGCTACACGATTTCCGTTATCAGGCACCAAGTGATATACGAATTGCATAAAGTTTATAAAGGCTATTTCAATAGATGTTGAAGAGAGAAAATCGTCCTGGGCTTTTGAAAAAATTTTGGTTGTATGTTCTAATGGATTCTCCTTTTTAAAATACAAGCTGTAGGCTCTTCTGAAAGTCGAAAATATATATGATAAAATAATGGCCAGGTATAATAAATAAATGCTTATTTTTTATTAAAATACAGGTTTTTGAAATTTATTTCTTAAAAATTATGTCATAAATGTGTTCCATTATTTTGCTGATTCTAAATGCAAGGTAAATTTTACGAGAACTACTCGGTACATACTCTGCGTAATATCCGCCATTTTCTTCGAATATTCTCTATTAATTCATTTAGAGAGTGAGGAGTGTTGCTGTATGCCTTTGATTTAAAGTAGGCCCAGAGTAAAAGGTTCATTGGTGTTAAGTAGGGACTACGGGCTGGCCAGTTTATGTTACCGCATCTGTCTATCAACTTTTCAGGAAAACTTCACGAACAACTTGTAAGGACATGTTGACGTATGAGATATTGCTCCATCTTGTTCAAACACGGTTACTGTATGACCTCTGTCATCTTCAAAAAGTACAGGTCGATAATTCCTTACGCCGACATTGCAGTCTAAACAGTAACTTTTGGCGAGTGAAGTGACCTCACACGCTTCTGTTTTGGTTGAACTCTAATAGCGGCAGATTTGTTAAGTATTATTAATATGGGTTAATTTACATACCTTCAAGATATTTCATCGTTTTATATTTATCTGATATTATCTGAGAAACGGAAATAGTTACTGTAGATGTTGCATTTTTGTTCAGAGATAACAATAGATATAAAAAAACTAATGTGCAATAAAAATATTATATGAATATTATAGTTCGTGTCTTAAAACAACTACTGACTAATATTTTCTATGCAAACTTTGTTGTTAACAACGGTGTGGCATAAACTCTATTGGGTGTTGCAATTTTTAGTTTGGATTAGATAGTATCTTAGCGTATATCTAGAGATTTTTCAATAGGGCTAAGAAAGGGCATTTTAGTAGGCCACAAGCTTTTTACGGTTTTTTGCTAAAAAAAACGCGTAATTTTCAGTGGAAATTATTTTTATTGAAAATATTGGCCATCGGCTTCTACACATTTCACTCATTTTTCAGGTAATTGATGGATACCATGGCAGAAAAATTACTTGCTCTTTCTGGAAAACCATTCGTCAGGCCATTTTCCAACTTCCTCGAAATTGCTCTTCATTGCACAGTCTGCATATTGATGCTTCTTATTCTATGCAGATTTCTTCTTAAGCAAAAATATCCTGTAAGCAAACAGGTGACTGCTTTATATGCTCAATATTATTATGTCAGTTGTACCTTCCTTTTGGCTTACATTTTTGTTATTTGCCTTACCGTGCTCCGGCACCTACACAGTTGTTAATAGACAATATTTCCAGGTTTAGCAAGCACCCCCATACTACTTTAGAGGTTATGTGACCTTGTCGAAAGATACCCACATAAATACAGATTTATACAGCATAAATATCAGTTTAAAAAATGGTAATACCATATATTTATACCACGTCCTCTTAGACAATTCTTAACCTTTTTAACAGTATGTTTCAAGTCATTATCATGCATGTGCCGCCAATGAATTAGCGTCTAATTCTTCGGAGACAGCAACATTTCAACATCCCTCAATATGTTGAAGCACGCATTTGCTATTATATTTTCGTCTATTTCATAAATTAGTTCAACTCTAAATCAGAAAAAGCATCTCCATACCATTAGTGCATTAGTGCATTATTGCTACCATGTTTGACAGAAGATCCGTTTTGCCAGATCAGTCTCAATTTTGATGCTACGCTGCGAAACTCAATCTACTTGCAAGTACCTTCTTAACGTAATTTGGCCTTTATTGATCTTTTCTAACAGTTTCTATTTTTTTTACTAAGCTTGTGGAAGTAATAACATTTTGTGGTTCCAATAATAGCCCTGTCTCGTAGGATCAATTTTCCTAGCTTTTGTTTTATTTGTCCAATACATGACACTCGTAATAAGTTTGGTAAAACAACCAAAAATGCTTCGCATGAATTTATAGGATTTTCTTTTATTATGCAATTTCTTGGCCACTTTTCCAATAGAAACGGCCGATATTCCTTTCAGTAATGTATATCTAACAAATGCGTCGACATAAGCATTAAATCTGAAGGGGGAAGCTTAACATTTTTCGGGGTAAAAATTAGATATATTGACATATAATGGTACGTTATCACTATAGAATACGATTAATTCTTTCATCCTCATAAAGATAATTGGAAAAATACCTCCATATGTATTTCTGAAACAGTAAGATCCTATCGCAATCTTCAGTGAAAGTAAAGGTATTAATTGTTAAACTGCATTTACCTTAAACGACAGTACCAAGTATTTTAATGCTACTTATTTTGTAGTCAAGTTGATTACCATTGAATTGTGACAGGCACCAATTCAACTTGAATTAGAGGTAGCTATAGAGTCATTTTACATACCAATTTAATTCGTTCTAGAGCGCTGTTATTTTACACACAAGTGTATATACCGTCTTGACACCTTTCGTCTCACTTGTTAATTAATAATGACAACGTTTTGAAATTGCTCGTAGGTTTGATTATTCAAATACTGTAAATGTATGTTGTAAATAACATTTTTAGCACCAACTAAAAATTCTTATGGCATTAACTTATCTCCTTAATGAATCAGAACATTTGGTGTCATCCAATAGACACTCTTTTGCTTTAATTTGGGCGTAATAAAGTGAAAAAAAATCTATATAAAAACACAATATGATCATAAAAAAATTTAGCCGAGAGGACCGTATTTTTTTCCATTATTTTTTCATGTTGAAATTAAAACTTCCAATTACGTTTGATATACTTGATTAGTAATTATGCAAATAAGTCTTTGTTTAAAGTGTAATTTGAACTGTAAAACGCATCACTAAACGTCAAACGTAATTTCAAGTTTCAGTCTTGGATTTAACTGTCAGATGTAGTTGTAACCGACAAAAAATAATTCAAAAAGAACATGGCTCTATTACGTTCTTTTATAACCATACTACGCAAATAGTTCGTTTAATTTTAGTGAAGTTAAACATTGAACGAATAATGGTAATAAAGGTAATATTACATTTATTGGTAATATTAAAAGCAGAATAGCGTCTACATAAGAAAGTTCAAAATTTGAGTGTGATTAAGCCTTCAAATTTGGAAATTATGTGGTTTGTAGGTAATTTTGAAACGTGAATAGGGTAATTTGAACATTACATACTCGTAAAAAATCAGTACTTGTAGATATCTGCTACGAAAAAAAAAACTAACATGAATTAGTTTACTATTTATACTGTTATCATATTTTTGTGAACTACGCACATAGCGCTAAGCAACAATTTTGATCCACTTTAATTATTGGGGGTAGAATTATTTAAATACGAAATAAAATTAAATGGTGACAGTATGTCAACCTCACATAATTTCCCACAGCAAATCTTTTCATTTTTCCTTTCTGACGTCAAATTCCCTGTATTACACGTCTTACCGTGTTAATAAATTTGCAGGTCGTTATTAATCTTACATCATATTAATTGCGATTCTTTTGTTACCTATGAAACGTCAATTTCATTCTTATTATAATATCTTGCCCTTATTAGTTAACCACTTTATTAAATTTTTGATTCTATTAGCTGACGATACTCATGCAATAGAAAATTTTATATTTTCTTGGCTGGTTTGGCACACTCCTATGCTATTGTGAAATTATAGGCAGAAAAGCTTACGCGTGTGCGGCTTTCCAAAGTTCGTATTGTGTTGGTAAGTTTGTAAGCGGTTACTTCACATTTTTTAGAACCACTTTTAAAATGGTATGTGTTATGCACTATGAATTGCTTTCGTCGTTATATAGGCAGAAGGGAATTGGGCAAAATGATGAAACCTTGGAATTAAACTGATATTTAAATGAAAGATTATATTTAAACATAAGTAGGCTTGGCTTGAGAGCGTGGAGTCAATCTAAAGCTTATAATAACATGAAGCATACGCACTGATTAATTTCTACTCATTATTTATCAGTTAGTTTTATTTTTGTTTATATTAAATGGTGTTAAATATGTGTTATAAGGATATTTTTTTAAACAAGTAACGAAATTAATTAAATGTAATTATAAATGAAATGATGTCCAAATATAATATCACAAAATGCATGACGAAATAGTAGTAATAAATAATGATGTGAACTTCAAATGACCTGAACGAATTATATGTTATTCTTTTGCCTTATCTTACAGTTCATTTTGCACTAGTAAAAGTTTAAATTGGCCTATGCCAAACAGTATCAATAGGGATCACATTACATACTCCCTAGTACATTTACAATACTCTTATATATATATAGGAGCACATGGAATAAACGTATAGTTGTATTCAGTATTACGCACACTCTGTGTTGTTTAAACAAATACCTAACTTGCAAACTATGCAAAGTCAGTATTGAAATTTACGGAAGAACAATTATTATACTTCATTCAGTTCGAATAGAATTAGTTAACCTCCAACCTAAAAATTGGAAAACAAAGTGGTAATACTCTATTGATTAAATTTATTAAACCCTATAATAAAATTGTAGTATTACTATTTTACTTCGCCAATCTTTTTCATTATTAATAAATAAAATGTCTTTATACATTCATCATCTCTGTAAGCTTTGAAAATCTACCCGAAATTTATAACAACAATCTTACGAGGTACCTCACATGTAGTGTCTGTTTAGTGAATATTGACTGAGTTGTTCGATGTAAATATTAAGCATACTGCAAGAAATAAACCGCAGTCCGTTTTGAATTGTAAGAACGAACTATTAATAACTTCAATGATGAAAACGAGACTCTAAAAGTGGTCAAAGCAAGAAAAAGTTGCACCGCGAATATCGAATAATATCTTTAGCTACTACAAATTGAACAATCAGAGCAAATCCTACCATCTGAGTTCGAAAATGCAAAAACTACTGGATATTCAAACTGGTTTGGCTTAGCGCCGATGTGCGCACTTTTACCCCAACTACGTGCAAATAGGCTGATACATCATTGTACTTTGAGTACTTTATTCCATATACCATGTATTTCTTTTATCTCTGAACGTACGTTTTCAATGCTTTAATATGTGTCTTTTTAAGTACACGTTGTGTGGTGGAAAGTCCCAGACTCTTATCATGCCGAGTGGGTTCCTTTATTTAATTTTTTTCCTTAAAATTTAAACAAAAGAATTATTCAAAATAGTTGATTTAGCCAAATGAAAGGTTCTATAAATATATATTGACAAAGTATGTATTTGTATATATATATATATATATATACAAGGAATTTATATATATATATATATACAAGGAATTTATATATATATATATATCTTTTTAACACAATTCATTAAACATTTCCCTGTCTAGCTATATTTTTTTTTTAATATAGAAACGAAATATGAACTAGAATAAGAAAACAGTGAATTTAGATAAGATTACAATTAAAAGTCGTTAATGTTGGAATAGTACTCACACATACGTACTGTATTGTAGATTTCCTGGCCTTTGACCCCGCAAGTGTTTCGACAACTCCAAATTATTGCAAGTATAGCAGCTGGGACACTTTGCAGCTTCAAGCAGAAATAACAATTTTTTTTCTGGAGAGACAATTTCGGTATCAGTCACTTTTTGACGCTGTTATTATTTAATCATCCATTGTCACTTTACTAAATTTATTTACCTGGTCGACAGCAAACAATTTTCATGGAATGAAATTATTTACAAATTGGGACTAGCAGGCGTGCCATCCATTCGACGTACGAGAATTTTGAAAACAGTGTGTGTACGTTCGAGATGATACTTGTTTTTTGTAATTTATAATATATATGTAGATTGTGATGGTGGAGTTTACGTCTCTACTGTACACGTTGTTTAAGAGACTTTCTATTTTAATTTAAATTATAAATCAAAAGTCGCTAATCAGAACTAAAGTAGATATCTGTTTAAAATTTAAATTAAGTACATTAAATAAAGTATAAAATTGAAAACTAAAGAAGAGGGAATCCTTACAGTACTTTGTCAAAAAAGAAAAATAAAGGCGTGGACCAAACAATATCGAGAAGAATAAATAAAAAAAAATAGGTTAAAAAATTTAGAAAAGAGTCAATGTTTTTTAAATTGAAGTAAAGTGGTATCCTTACAGCAAGACTGAAGATTTGACAGCAATTGCCGTAATATGCTATTACTTGAACCTCTTTCAATTTCAAATATGTTTTTAGAAACTCGTTTTTTTACCAAATCCATCTATTGCTGTTTAAAGTTAACAGTGAAAACATTTCGGAGATAGAAAACGGTCTACCGCAGTAGTGAAAAAACAACCATTAGAAATATTCAATCTTAAATATGACCTTTATTGTCAAATTTGATAAACGTTTCAATAAACCAATTTATTATTAATTAATAGTTCTAAGATACGCTTTTTAATAGTAAATAGTGCAGATTTAAACCAAAATTGGTTATTATTCACATGTATTTTATTACTCCAATTTATGAGGGTGTGGAATACCAGGGTAATATTATTGTAATAAATGGTCTTTTATAGTAATATATAAATTACATTCTTTAGGAATACATTCACAATTGAAAGTTTGAAGTATATATTGATCGTCATAAATAAATAAACGTTCATGTATTTTATTACTATTAATGCATGAATAACGGCTCGGTGGTCCGGTGGTAAGAGGACCAGCACTTGAATTTGGCAACTCAGGTGTGCATTCGAAACCAGCGTCCGACGAGTACAGTGACTGTACTTTTCGGGCGGGTTCGGTATGCTCCCAAGTCACGATCCGCCGGTGGGAAAATAATTAATGGCGCTTCACCCTTTACGGCGAAAGAGTGTAGTAACAGGGCCATAGAACACTTTACACACATTTTCCTTAATAACATAAGGCTTCTGCTGTAATGACAAGCTAAAATAGCTTATAACCTGGTTGGACCGTTCACCACCAATAAAAAAAATCTTCATCTGTTTTTTACGCATTAATATAGTCTATTAGGAATTGGCCAATTAATGGTAACCTGTAATATGCTCCATAAACATCGCATCAACAAGTTGCAAACTGCAAACTTTTTCCGAAACGCCTTCTGACCATTTTATTTTATAAGGACATAAAATAAATCGATTTGAAGATGATGCCTCAATTTCACTTCTTATTTCAGTGTAACTCTTCGTTATATCACTCCAGTCCTGCAATTCAATTGACTCGACTTAAGTGTAAACACAGAAATGGTACGATCAAAGCCCAAAATCGAATTCTTTGGTATACAGACCGTATGGGGATTTATTGATTAATTAAACTTCTCCATCATCTCAAATCTTCCTCGTTTGCGAGGAATGGCCACTCTTCATTTCTTTTCTCCAACACAGAGCTATTGTAGCAAAGCTATGTTCTACACAATTAGCAGTACCACGAATGGATAATGGATAATCTGACTAATAGGGAGACTTAATAAAAAGGATAATTCATGAAAATTCGCCCAAAAATCCTTTAGCACTATATTAGAACTAAGTAGAGCTTATAAACATATCTTACAGTGACAGTTGAGTAAATAATGTCAACAGAGAAACAAAAACATGTTTTATATTGCCAAAGATACTTTAATTAATCGAATGTATCTTATTGAAATTTTCATCGTTTGTTTGTGCGAACAAAATACGTGATTCCTAAAACACTGGAGTATATCAATGTTTACTGGGTGTTATGGCGGCCAGTATATATTCAAATATGAATTATGTCTATAACAAATTTCTTTTCACGTGACCGTGGCTTTAATTAATTTACTGTGTTGTACTAGGACTGTTTCCAATTTTATTTCTTTTTAAAGTAAGAAGATAGATAAGAAATCAATAGGGCAAACATTTACTAAGGCAATGATGACAATTCTTTCGATATTTTCGTATGATTCAGTGCATAATCAGTTTTGCATTTACTTAACTACTATCAATTTTTGTTTGGGTTGGATAATTGTTGGCTGAAGACATATACAAGTAACACCTATCCTGTATCAGTTAAATTTCTTTTTATTTTGACCTTCCAATTTCATTTCGAGCTTTTTGTTTGGAAAATTTAGGTCGTTATATTACAGAAAACGATGCATTTTTATTATTTATTTTTAATTGCAATGTTTCGTTGGTGTGGTGGCCATATTTAAGCTATTTTTACATTATCTGTGTATTTTTTGTTTTTTCTATTGCCTGACCAAAAGGTACTACTGTTGTATATTTGGTAGTGCAAATATTTATTAGCCAAAGGGAGTTGTTTTAGTGACATCTCAAGCTTAGTATAATTCGTCAGCGATAACAGTTTCAAAAAGACATATCTGTGAACTACCAATTACGAAGCAATACGTAATAATAGCTACTGTAACTATTTAACAAGATGCTAAAATTTTATTTATAAAAATAATTTGCACGCGGGGTTATTGCCCACAGCGTTTACATCATCGTTACATAACTAATATTCTCGAAGCATGTACGTTTGTATGGTTAATGACAAGGTGACTAGAAGTTATTAACCTTTTAACCTTAGCGCATTAAAATAGGAGCATGAGGATTTGAGATACTTTTTTTTCGCTAAATGTAATAGGCAATTAATTCACAAAGTTCAATAAGAAATGTTTCTCGAGGTTAATGTAATTCCCGTGAATATTTACAAAACCGACACAGTTCTACTATCTTATTGTTAGATACTTCATTATTCTATCGTCGTATTGTTCGGTCACGTTTAACGTGAGTTTTGTTTAACAACTAACGGTATACAACATATTTTCCGGAACCTTATGTGCGTTTGCGGAACGTACTGCTTAATCACGCTTATAATTTTAATCTGCGACTGTCAATGTTAAGAACGTTGACGGATGTGTTGTCCAGTTATGGAGGAACTGTGGTGAATATGATATAAAATATATGCATTTGTTCTCAACGTGCGGAAAATGTATTATGGACACTAGTTACACACATATAATGATAGTAAATTACAGTTTTATTTAGAAGGCAAATGTATAAATACTTTGTGTAACCTTGACAACCAATTATTATATATTTATTGGTTAATAACAATACGTAAAAGGCATGTACTTTAAATTGCGACAGAATTCGGACTTGGAATTTATTCAAATTAAAAGTAGAGTTTAGTACTTAATGTTGAGTTATACAGTGCAACAAATAAATTCCAAAACTCGAACCACATCTGAGTAAATAGTAGCGCCATCTTTGCGTTCAGGCGGACGTTTGAAATCTGTGATATTCCTCTTTCCAATAATACCAACTTTGCTTTAACCGGCCAATAAATAGCAAAGTTATGACAGTTCTCCCAAAACAACTTTTGTGTCGATGTTGAAATACTAACATAGAACAAAGAGCAGTAAATTTCACGCAAAACTTGGTGAAATATTTTTTGTGGCATAAACGTTTTTTGAAGGCAAAGAGAGGTTAGAAGATCAGAATCGTCAATGGAGGCGAATTTCAGCTCAAACAACAAAAATTATCGAAAAAGTACGTGATTTCATTGAGAATGATCGCAATGTTTCAATGAAGATGTTGGAAGAGGATTTAAACATCCGAATCATTCTTCACTAAGATTTGGCCAAAACAAAGCCCTGTGCAAGATTTATTCCACACACTTTGACAGATGACCAAAAATGGGTACGTGCCATCCACTCCATAGAAGTCGTTGCAGCCGCCAGAAATGATCCATACTTCATGAAATCAATTGTTACGAATTATAAAACATGGTGCTTTCAGTACGACCCAAAAACCAAGCGTCAAAGTGCGGAATGTTAGTGGAAAAATTTACCGCAAGCCAAAAAAACACAGAGAGTTTCATCACAAATCAAAACAATCCTCATTACATTCTTCACTAGCAAAGGAATTGTCTACAGATAATTCGTTCCAACTGAGCAAACAACTACTGCTGAATATTATCTCGAAGTTTTGAAGGGTCTGGTGACTAGAATTCGTCGTATTCGACCCGACTATCATTATCCAAAGTTCTGGTTTCTGTTGCACGATAATGCACCGAGTCACGCCTCACTCATTGTTCGTCAATTTTTGGCTTGAAATTAAATCTGTGTGTTGAATCATCCCTGTTGAATTCCCTAAATTACAATTGAAGTTGAAATGATGTTTTTTTTAAAAGACATTTTGACCGCCAAAATAGCTACAACACAATGAACTAGAATACGCATTTGAATCACTGTTGAATCGATATAACACGTGTATTAGAACTGGAGGAGACTATTTTCAATAAAAGAATTGAAAAATATTCAGATTTCTTGTTTTAATGATTTTTCTCACGACCAGTCTCAAAACCTATTTGTCGTACTGTGTATATACAGTATTAATAAAATGAACCACAACACTTCAAGATGTTAGTTAAAACACAGAGTGAGAACGCCTAATAACACACGTGAATAGATAAAATCCCCATTTGGAATATTATTAAAAGCTTATCATCTCTATGTTAGCTAATATATCTGCTTGGACAAAAATGTAATTTCTGATTAAATAAAATCATTTAAAATTTGAAATATGATTTATTTCCAATAACATGATAACCCTATTTAACATTGTCTTCAATAACAGTCCAAATTCTATTCGGCATGCGGCTTAACAAATTTTATGGTTATCAAAGAAATATCTTCAGTTCCCGCTCTTTGAACCGCTTCTAACTACTGTTTCATTTTTAATTTATTTCTGGCAACTCTTTTAGAAACAACGTACCACCAATTCTCGATGGATTTAAAATCGAGGCTATTTCCAGGCCAGGAGAAGAGTCTTTCTAAATAATCTCTTACTTACAATAACAAAATGAGTGTCAGTGACAAAAATATTTTAATTGGATGTATACTAGTTAGCCAAAAGAATTGTACTTTCAATGTTAGTTCGGTGGCATAGCGCAGGATTATTCTTGAAGATGCAATTGTCCGAGATTCCAAACTGATTGATTTGTTACTGTTCACATGAAAAAAGTATTTAAAATTTCTATACAGACCCAAGCTTCCACAGATTTGTTCCGTGTGGCAAGATTTCCCGTTTCCTTGCTAACACAAGCACCCATAAAACATTACGCTTACTGGAAACTTCACAGTTTTTTAAAGCAATCGTACGGAAGTTCCTACCATCTTCAACGACGAACCAAGTGGATACTGTGTGGCCTGTCAAAATTAAATTTTGGTACAACAGAGAAAACTACATTATTCCACCGTTCATTGGTTCAGTTTTAACGTTCACAAAACCCATTAGAGATGTATGCGAGTGAATTTTTGGTATATATTTTTTTACGTGGCCCCCGTGCATTCAATCCCATTGTTGTTATACGCCTTCTTACAGTTGAATCGCTTGCCTTAGATTTTTAGCTAATTCTGTCAAAGTTCAGGCGCAATACTTCAAACACAACAATCGTAAAGGCTTTTGTTTGAGACACTGCGAGTTTCATTATATTTGTTATTAACCGAATAATTAATTAATAATTAGTTTCATGTTGATAGTAATATTAGTTTGTCATGTTGCCTAAAACCAAGAACGACGTATTTATACATTTCTCAGAAATGTTGTAGTTTATTCTGTCATTATAGTACACTCTGTACCTATTGCAGATGTTTACAATTTGTTATATGTAAACAGGTATGGGATTAAAAATTTTACAGTAATCTTGAAGTACACAAAACAAATCGACCAGAACAACATTAAGCCTATTTTACAAATACGTTTGTAATATTTAATTACAACAATAAAAGGTAAATAATATCAGCGAACTACATAAGTAGTAACTGGGAATCCCCAGCATTCATAAGTTCTTGTATAGTATAAATTATATTGTCCAGTGAATGACGTTTTAGCGTATCTAAAGTTTTTTATGTTTGTGACGCTCATGATGCGTTGCGGAGCAGTATTATAAGATTTAATTCTCGCATAATAGGGAGAGCTTTCAAACCTCATCGGGTAATGTACGGGAACGCATAATTGATCGTTATGTCGTGTATTTAACCTAAAATTTATTATGCAACGTGCAAAGGAATCTCTAGCATGTACACTGATCGAAGCTAAATTTTCAACTCTTAGAAATACGATTCGCAGGACTGCAATCTATTAATGCCAACAATATTCCTGACTGCATTTTTTAGCCGTGTGAATATACACTGATGCTTATAATAGTATGGATACTTCCTACTTCCAGCAAAATTTAACGCTTGCTTCAAACCTTTAAACAAAACAATTATAAGAAAAATATTTATTCATTTGCGACTTATTGCACATATGCACAGATAAGAAAAAGTAATAACAAAACATTAGAAAACATAAGGTAAGTTATACTTTCTTCTCGTCGAAAAATCTGCCTCTTGATTTAATAACTGCTCGCACAATTCGTGGCACTCTTTCTACCGAGTTCCCCAGTGTATCTTCGGTTATATTGTTCCATTCCTACTGAAATAGCGTCCAAAAATGGGTTTTGGACGTTGGACATATTCTTCTAATTTATATGTGTAGCTCGTCCCGTGGAAGCTCTATCGGATTGAGATACGAACTCGGGGGCGGCCAAGTCATTATTTTTAATATTCCTTGATTCTTTGCATCAGCGAGTAGTTTTTAGATCATAATGACGTGTGCTTCGGATCGTTATCGTGCATCAACTCAAAATTGTTGCCTATTAAGCGCAATCCGGATGGTAGAGCATTTTCTTCTAATATCCCCGGAGAACTCTCCTTCCACATTATTCTATCAACTTTCCCCATGCCTCCTGTTCCACTTAATAAAAAACAACCCCATATAAGAATGATGTAGTGCACTTAGGAAGCATTTCCTCATCTTTTGAATGTCTGACAAATGTTGGTTTTGACCAAACACTTCATATTTGAACTTATGTTATTAGTCCCTAGTACATTTTTCCATTATTCAATTGTCCAATCTTTGTGACTGTTACTGTAGATTTCTTTACATTAAATCGCAAGGAAATATTCCGTACAGAGTATCCTTTTTGATATAGAGTTAATAGTGCTGATCCCGTTTCAACACTAAACGGTTTTTCGCGAGGCATTTTTACACAGGAATTAAATTATTTATTCGCACAAAGAAATAACATTATCAAGCTGCACGTAATGGTACCTGATAATAAACTAAATTTATTGTTAACGTAATTTATGCATACTATATGGGTTAAATGCCATCTCTGCAGGAACACAATCAACTTTTAGAAGAACTTTAGAATTCGGATTTCATTTATAGCGCCATAAAATGTCTACCGTATATTACTTAAAATATCTGGTATTGTTTGCATTATACCTAATTATTTCACGATGTTGAAAAGTAGTATTCCAGTTTCGTCATTTGTCAACTTAGTTCTTCAATTACTAAATTCTGTACATGCTTATAGAATTATTACATGAATAAAGTTCTTCTTTTTAAAATATTTTGTTAAAATTTAAAGTGCCCATTCTATTATGAGCGGTGGTGTATGTAGATATCAACGAAAGGTCGTTATCATAGCATGTAATTTTCGTTTCCTTAAGCAAACCAAGGCCCACTTTATTATTTCGATCGCTTAACGTTAGTAAACAATTGATTAATAATTTCGTTCAAATTACTTGAAAACGGGCGAAACTATGTGTAGGAAGTAATGTTCTATTTTTGGAAGTAAAATGTGTAGAAACGGGTCGCTACTTTTTAAAAAAGAAATTTTTGATGTTCAATACTTCCATATTTGGACACAATATAATTTTTTTTAATGTGTTACAACACGTAGACATTCTTGTTGTCAACTCAAAAAAAAAAAAATAAAATAGTGGCTCGTGCCCAGTAAAGAATATAAATGCATCTACCAAAATTCTCAAAGAAAAAGATTTCTCAAGGTTGGAACAGTTTGCATACATCTGTTGAACTTATATAAAGAATCTATCATATGCAGGAGGTTTTATTTGGAGTAACAAAGTCAATATCTAATTGCGGTTTAAATAACTATGCTACAAAATTAAAAATATATCCCTCTCCACAATAACGTCCACCAAAATTTCGAAACGATAGGTTCGTTACTTCTAAAGATACACCTAACAGGTGGTCGTCGTGAATGGCGCTGCATTGTGCTTTATAGTGAAATTGTACAATCGATGTTGTGCTACTTTTATGAGGTTTAATCCTTCAGTATAGACAGAATAAACGTAAAAAGAATGCAGGTTATTAGTGATTTGAATATTACAGTTATTAACAGAATTGCATTATTATTGAAGGTAAATCACTAAATTGGTTTGGCAATGAACGCGGATCGTCATTACACACATTTATTGTTTGCTTGTCGATACGTGAGGGTAGTGTATGCTAAAAATTTTTATTTTTAGTAATAGAATGTAAAAACTGGTGATTGTAAATACCACGTTTTTATAACCTTGCATAATAAAATAACAAATCAAAGCGTTACTAGTATAGGTACTACAAATACTACTCTATTAATAGTGTATACTGATATATAACTTTGAATGTTGCTGGCTGTAATATTAAAATATGAATAAGTAATGCATATCCAAAGAAGTGTATTAAAATGTTTCGTTAATCTAGCGTAAATAGTAAAAATTTGTGTGATATATCGATACTACTTTATTTTAAGCTGCATTGTAGCATATAATTATTCCCAGCAGCGAGGCAATGTGTAGGTGACTTTGAAGCGGGGGATTTCGTATCGGACAGGCAAGCCGCCCTTAAGGCGCTAGAAGCTGTCAAGTTTACTCCGAAGTGGTGTTGGGGTGCCATACAAGGTTGCAACAACTGGCGGAGGATCGCAGCGTTACGCTGAGATGGGTGCCAAGCCATTCGGAGATTAAAGGAACTAAATAGCTGACCCGCTAGCAAGAGACGCCAGTGGACGACCATGCTCAGGTCCTGAACCGACGTGTGGGAGTATCTATAGCAGTATTAAGACTTTTGTTAAATCTGAGCTCGCCGCCAATCACCGGTTCTACTGAAAGGGTGGGACACTGGAAATCTCTCCATCCAGATGAGGGAACACTGCGTAAGGCTATCCTTATGAGCAGGATCAAACTGAGAGCACTTATAACGATCTTAACAAGATACTACGTACTGCATCGCATGGCCCTAGTAAACTCTCCTTCGTGCAGAATGTGTGGGAGAGCAGAGGAAAATCCTGTGCACCTCCATGTCGACTCCTCGACAGTCTGCAGGGAAAGACAGATTCACCGTGGGGATACTCAGCTTGACGAACCCAAGTTAAGAAAATTACCCGTCGAGCAGATTGTAGAGTTTGTTGTTCAGGTACAACTCGGTCGAGTGAATTAAAATCACATGGGTGGATAATTGGCGAGCTGCTCATTCGGCTTAAAATCCCCGCACATGGAAAAAGAAGCTGCATTAATAATGCTGGGAAGCATATATCTATTAATAAACACTATTTTACTTTAATTTATTACAATCATCATTTGATTGCGTCTTATCTTTAATGTGTGATTTTACTTCTAGCATTAAAAAAAATACAAAATTTAAAAAGAACAGAAGTAAATTTAACACAATTGTAATACTATCAAAATTTATAAACATAATTGCAGCTTGATTTAATTTACAAGAAAGGATGAAATGTTATTATTTTTTCCAAAATTCAGCCATTTAATGATTCCATTAAGTGGAATTCCATTCCCTATATTTAATTCGGAATCGTTAAAAAAGATATACCATGTCTTCAATTAAACTTTCATTTAGAGTAACCTACGATTTTCATTGAAAATTTGAGAACACTGCGGAACTGTAATGTATTTCGAAAGTCAAACATTGACAACTGTCATAGTAAAGTCAACATGATAAATAATCTAATCGATAAGACAAGTTTTCGTTAAATTGACCCTTGACAGTTGCTCGAAAAAGATTACTGTTCCACAGTGTTCCCAAATTTAAATAAATATCATAGGCTACTCTAAATGAAAATTTAATTGAGGGGATGGTAATAGCACTTTACTACTATTACCTTGTCGTCCTGTATTAGAATAACAGAAAGATGACCATACTACAGAACATGCCTAACGAGTGAAAGGAAATGAACTTTACATAAGCGAATGTTCGTAACTCAACACTCTTCTAATCTGCTCCAAGACATAGACATATTTGCTTATAGAAAGCATCCTCTTCTCACAAAAGCTCAATTATTGCCACTTCTTGAACCAGCAAAATAAGATATTTCACATAGAAAACCGTTAGTGTTGTCAACCTTCAAGACAAAATCACAACTATATGTTGTTGATTCTGCTCCTAGAAAATTTTAAAAATAGTGTTCCTCAAATTGATTTGCTTCATTGATATTACTAAAATCTTTTAGGCGAGCAGACCTAGCTCTTAAGTGTTTTCTACTCTCGTATCTTACATTACATGACGTTAAAGACAATAATGTTCAAACAAACTGCAAGAGCAACTCTACATCAATTGCCTTCTAAATGAGTAGTAGCACAAGACCATTAAACTTTAAACAGAGATCAAGCAAACATTTTTCGTTGATCAATTTCGATTCTTTGTGCTTTTCATGCTTCTTACAACAATATAAGGTTGTTGAAAAATAACTAAACGCTTTCGTGTAATAACAAATATATAGGACATTAACACCAAGATAAGAAAACACTGTAAATACAGCTTTCTCATGGTATTAGTGAAATCAATTCACGAGACAGACATGTGAGACATAAAATGCTAACACACGGACATGTTTCTGCCTTCCCGGCGTCATCAGCATGGTTTCGAGCAGTTTAATGGTAACACATGTAATTCTCTCGCTGCTTCTATCACCATACTTAACTCTACGATATAAATGAATATTCCTGGCGCTAACTAGTGCCAAAAGAAAGAAACATTTGTCCGCAAAGTCAGACACAGCGAAAAGAAGCGGATACAGTTTCCCACCCTTCTCTCGTGCAATTCGTGGATGGCTCTCCCGAGAGGGCGTTTTTCCACCAGTGCAGGGAAACTGCACATGTGAACGATTTCTGAAGGCTTACCATGACGTATTTAGTACACATCTACAAGAATGCCTAGAAAATAACACCAAGATAAGAAAACGCTGTAAATACAGCTTTCCCATGGTATTAGTGAAATCAATTCACAAGAAAGACATGTGAGACATAAAATCCTAACACACGGACATGTTTCCACCTTCCCAGCGTCATCAGCGTGGTTTCGAGCAGCACTGCCCTGGTGCAAAAACGTCCTCTCGGGAGAGCAATCGACGAATTGCACGGGAGAAGGGTGGGAAATTGTACCCGTTTCTTTTCGCTCTCTGATTTCGCGGACAAATGTTTCTTCCTTTTGGCGCTAGTTACCGCCAGGAATATTCATTTGTATCGTAGAGTTAAGTATGGTGATAGAGGCAGCGAGAGAATTACATGTGTTAGCATAAAGCTGCTCGAAACTACGCTGATGACGCCGGGAAGGCAGAAACATGTCCGTGTGTTAGCATTTTATGTCTCACATGTCTTTCTCGTGAATTGATTTCACTAATACCATGAGGAAGCTGTATTTACAGCGTTTTCTTATCATGGTGTTATTTTCTAGGCATTCTTTTAGATGTGTTTTATGTAGTGTGTTTATAAAAATGTAAGATAAACTAGTAGCTGTAACAATAAAATGTACGCTACCGCTTTGAATAAATACGTTATCAAGGTATACCTATTTATTTTAGCATTTATACTTATTACTTCCGTGTAATAGTGTTTACACGTGTTTTATCCTAGATTAAATATCAGACAGTTTTTTACTCAAAAGATTAATAAAATATAAGTATATAAGCAATTAAGCAACAATTTGAGGAAACTGATATTTAACAATTTACTTTCGAAACTTTACATTGTGTGTTTTAAACATTGCACTGTATACTATGTACCGTACAGTTTATACCTTACACTATATTTTTCACATTCTAGAGTTTATACGCTAAACATTAAAGTATACAGATTACACATTATACCCCACACAGCACACTTTGCACTAAACATTGTGCACGCAACGCATTGTACATACACTGAATACTTTATTACACATTACATGTATTGATCTTTCCATCGCATACTTAAACTCGACGCTTTATACTCTAGTCGTACGATACTTACAGTCAACACCAAATGCCACACACAGCATACTGTGCATACTGCACTGGGGCTATTAATCTATATATTATATATTCGATGCTTTGCGCTGCACCTTTTACACATTTTATTTCACACTGTGCGGTACACATCTACATTTTATACACTGTACACTCTATAATTCCCACTTTGCACGGTGCACTCTCTATCTGTACAACACTTTACATTGTACATCATGCACAATACCCCTACATTCTATATTTTGCACAATGCACTCTATACTTTGCACCTTATACTCTACACTTTACATCTTATGCACTCTAAAATTTATTCCCCAGACCTTACACTATACACTTTGCGATGTATACCTCACACCGCACACTTTACTTTATCATTTACTTTACTTTGTCAATTTTACACTGGGAATGTAAAGTGTGTAATGTAATGACACACTTTACATTCGATCGTTTACACTGTATGTTTTGGACCCTGCACTGAACACCTATATTTTACACCTTGCACTGTACACATTGTACACTCTATACTTTGCACGTTATATCTCATACCACATAAATTACACTTACACTGTAAGCATTTGCACTATGCACATTCTTCTGTAACATTACGCATACTGCACATTTTACACTGCTTTATACTTTACAGGTTGATCGCCGTAACGTGGCGAACGCAGAAAATGCCCAACGGTTCAAAAGTGGTGTCAAATTCAAACAGTTGCAGTGGCGTGCATTGTCACTGCAGATAGATTTATGAGTAAATGTTATGAAATAAATTCTAGAAACATTAAAAGTTTGTCTTTTACTAAATGATTGAATATTTAGTGCAATTGTAGTAATTGCGTATAACTAAACTACTTTATTCTGTAATTATTAATTGTCGATTTTTAGCATATCGTAAATCTTCTGTTACACCTACGATCACTGTAACTAACGCTTTCTCATTCACCGACCTCGCCCGAATACACGATCGGAAAGCGCCGGGTCTTACCATCCTACAGCGATTTACCTGTACTTTATTCCTTATATGTGGATTAAATTCTATGCTGTATATACCGGGTGGAAAGCTGCGAGCTGTTGATTGCATTCTGGGCGACTAGAAAATGAATCGAACACTGGCTTCACATGAAACGAGTGTAGAGTGTCTAGCGATATACCCTCCTTATCTCACAATAATACGGTATGATCACTCCATTGAATCGATTCAAATTGAAAAGATCGATATGAGGATAGGGTTTTGTAGTAGTGGTTAAACAAAAGTAGAGAATATCGTTAGACAAAGCTAGTATACTGGCACACAATTCCACTGAAGAATTGCATGTGTATCTCTCGACTTTGTTGACTTATAGCAATCTTATTTCATCCTTCTCTTATTCACAATTACGGCCATCGTTCAAAGTGAACTAATGGTAGATCCTAATACCAGTTGGCAATTGTCTTCGGTAAATCGTAATGGCAACGAAAATATTTGCTATCCGTTTTTAAAGACGGAGATGTAGACTTTGGATGCCATATATACACTGTTATCTATATGACATGTACTATTTGAACTTTTTTTCATCAAAAAATATTTCATTTATTTTGTGTTTTCTAGAGAAATTTATCTACTTCTATGTGTTGTAACTACTTCATTTACCATTTCGTTGTTTTAATTGTAGAATTATCTCTGAAGAATCCATACACAATTTTATTTGGTACAGATTTTATATTTCAGACAGATCTTCAAATTTAAATTTACCGCGTAAAATTAATTTCACAAATTTATAGGTTGTAATTTGGGCTGGGGGTCTGTTCAGGACTTGATCTCTCTGTTTTCTGGAATAAACTATACCACTACTTACTTCATCCTCCTCTTACTCACAATTACGACCGTCGACATATCGAAAGTACGCTTTAAACTATACTGTATACTTTACACTCAACATGTTATAGTGTGCACATTACACTTCACTTCAGATTTTATATTTCTGTCCAAAACTAGAACTTCTGCTGTTGGCGTTAGCAATGCAGTTACTCCACATTGTTAAGATAATCACTTTTTTGTCAAAAGAAGAAAATATGTAAATGTTCACTTGTTAAACATGAAATATAACATGGGTGACAGATCGAAAATTGTCGTAACGGTTGTCGGGTTCCGCCGTGTCACCAAGTTTTTGTCCTTGACGTTTCGCGAACAACTGCGGTTCGCATTTTCAAAGGTACAGTACCAAAAACCTAGTGACACGGCGGAACCCGGCAACCATTACGACTATGTCAAACAGCCGTGAAAGTCTGAGATACTATCTAGATTGAAAATTGCACATATATATGTAGTTTCATTTGTTACCACAAACTTAGACTATTTTTAAGTAGTTCGTCCAGAGTCAATGGACATTGTCACCCTTCGCTGACAATTAGTCCGATAACATTACCGATATTAAGTATTTACAATTTGCAATAATTTGGTTTCCGTTACTTTCCGATATAAGTAAACTTATTTGATTATTTCTTCTCATTGTCTTAAATTTAAGATGCCGTGTGACTAAAACTATCATTTTTTTTACTTCTCCAGAACTAGTTTAATTTGCGCTTTGCGCTTTTCTTGAATTACAACTAAACGATGATTAAAAAATAGTAAATATTCATGCCAGTGCAAATTGTAAACTACATTAGTTCCTTATGATTAAGAAAGATAGTAACAAATTATAACAGTTACTTAAATAGATTGTAATAATTTATTCTATTCCGTTTTCCACTTATCTGGTTACGTAAACAATCTGATGCCGTTCGTAAGTCTACGCTTGCATATGGTTAGTGTACTCAACGGATGTCGTGAATATTATTTATTTACTGTTAATAATGCGCAATAGGTCTTTTGCGCTGAATCTGACGCAAAACGTAACAGTTCGTAAAAAGTAGCTTATTAAATATTACTCTGGCTTAAACTTTTGATTATATAATTTACACAAAACGTAAATTACTTACTAATAATGTCATTATGAAAAAAATCCTTTCCCTCAAGTGAACTAGTATTTTATCATTAAATCTATTACGAGAGAGCGCAAGTAACACTTTATTTTTATCAAATTGTAGGTGAAACATGAAGCAAGGGATTCTATTGGCAGTCTTCTGCCTTTGTCTTATATACGTCAAGAGCAATCCGATCGTTATTAGCGTACCCGAAGAACAAGACCTAAGTCAAACGAATCAAATCAAGATACAAGAGGAAGGGAAAAAAGAAGAATCTACTGTTGGCGTTTTTAAGACTGAGGTATCACCGGAGCAAGATCCATCGAAAAAAGAAGAACCTATCAAAGAAGCAGAACAGTTCCTTTCTGTTGAGGGGGAGAAACAAGCTTCGGACGCCGTTGCTTCTTCATCGGTGACTGCGGTGAAGAGTGATGCAAAGGAGACTGGCAGACAGTCATCTTCATCGTCCGATGATGATGATGACGACGATGATGACGATGACGATGATGATGACTTGGATTTAGGCATCGACGATGATGATGACGACGATGACGATAGCGACGATGATGGCGATTATTTCGATGGAATTTTCGATGATATCCTTGGAGGTTAGTAAACATGTTAAACTAAAGTATAGATTGCATTGCAAACTAAACATTTAGGATAAAGTCAAATTCAAAGTAACTATTATGTTTTTATACCGCAATCATTTTCACTGCAAGCAGATTTACAAGCTTACAAAATCCAAATGGTAAATAATTTGTTGTTTATATCCTATTCAATAGTGTTTAAATTTAATAATATAGTATCCTACCGATTTTTGCAGTATGAAAACTTCGAGGTTCAAGTATTGTTGCTCCAATTATTTGACTAGTTATTCTATAATAAGAGAGATTTAGTGATCGATATCGCGCAATATTTTTGGATATTAGTAACAAACAGAAAAGCGAGTAAACTAGCCACGAGCATTTTACAGATTTCGATATTTGAATAGTCGTTTAAAGTTGTATTTGAATATACAAATCGAATATGGGGAGAAATATGAATGGGAATATTGAAATTAATCGAATATTATAACAACCAAATGGTTACATAAATAACCGAACAAAAAAATACAAAACATTGATTTTCTATTTATATATGACAATAAATGGGTATAAAAAACAATATTTGACATGTATTTTTTTATCTATAGTAGTTCTTGTATTAATGCTTATTAACGTTCATAAATATTTTTAGGAATGTCTTCCTCAATATTATTCTATTAAATAAAGATTTAAAATCTATTTTATCTTAAAGCAAACAAAATTAAGGACTTGGACAATACTTGTGCAATACAAACAATTCAAACAAATTTAACAGTAAGAACTTCATTAATACAGCTGCGAGCAAATGTTATAGGCACTCTAATCAAACATGTGTTTCGCGCACCAGGTAGCGCTTCTTAGAACAAGGGTACTGCGAACCTATACCTGGTCGTTATTTAAAGTAGAAATTCCTAAAAAATATAAATTGCGAAGCTATATAAAACAGAAATTAAAATTTTTAGGTTGAGTAATATATTGTGCGTAGAGAAAGAAACGTCGTTTGTCAGTTTCAAAAGTTCATTTAGAGCGTAGACCTTCTTTTGTAAGTTTGTGTATACACAATATACCAAAAAAGCCTCAAATATCTGAGGCTTTACGACGCCAGATAATTTTATTGCACAAACAAGGATTGTCACAAATAAAAATTGCTAAGACAATAAAATGTTCGCGTTGTGCAGTGCAAAACACAATTAGCCGCTACCAAAGGACTGGAGAGTATCATAATATACCCAAGAGCGGTGGAAAACGTGTAACGACTATGCGAGAAGAACGATTGATAGAGCATATCGCGCTCCGGGATAGGCACAAATCCGCGATAGCGATTTCTGCACAGCTCCGCGCCCAACGAGACTCACCAATCTCCGTACATATGGTAAGAAGAAGGTTAACTGCGGCGAATTTACGTGCCCGGAAACCGCGACACAAGCCTTTGCTGACCGAGCTATACTGCAAGCAACGCTTTACGTGGGCAAAGAAGTACAGACATTGGACTGTAGATGACTGGGCCAAAGTATTTTGCTCCGATGGAAGGTCCAGAACCTTCCATTAATAATTTTCTATTTTCACAAAATCTAATTGCTTAACTTATTTTGCTAAGACTCTCCTCTTTTCCTCCCAAACCGTTTCCAATTCCTTCTGTCACATGAAAATTCAGTATTATCCCTTTTAGGGACCCGTTTTTCAACTTAATCAATGCCGGTAATTGCATTGTCTTTATTTTTCTCTTTCTGCGGCAATTCTCTTCATTGTTGATAAGCAGATTCCTGTAGCTTTTACAACCTCATTTCTTCATATGTCTGATTTATAATTTCATAGCTTTGCACATTAGTAGCACGTCCAGTTTACATGGTTTCTATACATTACATTTTGGCACTATAATTACATTGAAAAATAGACGATAAGCAATGTCCACCTATAAGACATGCTTCGCCCCTTGTTCTGCTTAGCCCACCTCTATATGCAAAAGCAAAAAGAACTACAGAAAGTAATTTGAATTCTAGAATATCCGAATATTTGAATTGAATGAATTTCATATTCAAGTAATTTGATTAAACTTTATTTTCAAGTTACTTATTGTCCGAAGATTTAAATATTTTTTAAATCAAACATAATTAGAATTGTTATTTGTACCGATTGCATTGTTCGTAGAATTTTGGTATTCCGACGTTTCCGCAGTGTATCTACTGCCGCCGATAAGGTAGTCCCGAGAATTGGTACTTCTTGCCAATCTTATCATTCATACAACGATTAGTCCGGCTGCAGATGTCTTCCTTATTTATGAATATTTTTTAGCAGATGGAAATATGAGTTTGAAATTTTGACAAAGAATTTCCAAACCAGGTTCAAACCCCATATAGAACATTTTCGCTAAAAAACAATGTGGGTGCCAGTTGTGAAATTCTTCTTTTATCTAAGTGCAGAAAGGCGAAACTATGTTGAAATTCACCGTCAATTGTGTGAAATATACGAGGACACCATAATGAGTGAAGAAATCGCATTCAAATGTTCTCAATGAGCAGAAGTGACATGCCTATTGTCCGGACTGATGATCTTCTTAAACGTGTGAGTGGAAAGACAAGAGATAATCGTCGTTTTACGATAAGCAGATTTTTTCTAGAATTTCCACAAGTCTCTAGAACGTTGTTAATAAGTATGACTGAAACCTTAAGCTATTGAAAACTGTGTGCACGATAGGTACCGAAAATGCTCACAGATACTCGAAAGTTCATAAAGTGACATTGTACGCGCTTTTCTCAATACGCCCCATAACGACACTGGTAAAGAATCATGAAGCAAAACAATTCAAATAAATCCGGTCTCAAAGAAAAATTATAGTCGCTACATTCTGGGACTAAAATGGCATACTTTTGATTGATTCAAAATAGAATAATATGAAACGCTTTCTAAACCACGCCGTAACATTCAAACATGGCGATGGGAATGCTAAAATCAGGAATTGGACCCCTTCCCGATAATGCTTGTTGGCACATGAGTGCACACATTATGGCAACAATTCAAAAGATTGGTTAAGAAATTTTTGATTATTCATCTTATTCCCAACGGTGAGAAGGTGTAGGAGTGAGTAAATGAATTCCCAGTATAGCTCTGATCTCCCGCTTAGCGAGTAGCATAGCTTCAAAAACTGGCTTGCATTTGCTTGAGAAAGGTGAGATGCAAATCTGGGTAAAATCGTAACTCGACCGTCACGCAGCCTCTGTTTGATAACGATAAAGTCGTCCGTCGTATTACGCGAAATAATGATTAATTAATTACGAACACACAAGCGCATTATAGAAAAGTTCGAAACTGTTTGGAATAAAGATTCCAATTTTATACCATAAAGACAAATTTATGGTAACGCATCTGTAGATTCGTTAGCTAATTTCAAACATTATTTTAACCCGGCCTGTGTTACATCGGTCGATGTTGAACGATCTTTCTTAAGGTACAAGAACATTTATCCCATCTACGAACCAACTTCGTCGAGACAAATGTCGAGACATATCTGATGTTGCAAACTTTTCATGACTCCCTCTAATTCGGTTTAGTGAACTCACCAACAACTATAAAGAAACATTTGGCTAGATCTATTTTACAGTTACATATTATTATTCTTCATAAAATATATGCAGATAAACTGTTAAAATGTTCTTCCACTTAATGAAGTATAAATACATTATTACGCATATTACGATGTACCGTAGGAAAACGGAGACAGATTCGTTCAACGAACTTGGTCAATTTTCGTACCGGTCTTGCATGCGGATCTATCGCGACGAAGATTTGGCCAACCCTACTAATGACTTTAGCAAATACCAGCTCTTCTCAAGACTACGTTGATAACAGTAGTGATGCATTTCCGTCAGAGTACCAAAATTCCATAAACAATGGAAACAGCCCAAACAACATCGCCAACCATTTTACGTCATAATATTATCAACAAATTTTATTGTTGTTAGGTAACTGTGAGTTAATAATATGTACAGAATATTATTCATTTATATTTTTTTAGATATTTCAAAAGCAGCAACTATCAAAATAACTATAAATTAGATTGTAAAACGGAACAAATTCTAAATACACGTTTAAAAATACAACATGTAACGCTCTCATACTAACAATAGCTAGTAAAACGGTACTTGCATTTATAATGTACATACACATGTATCTCAATCACCTTGACTCTCTAACGTTTATTTATCTAGCCCATTCATTATTGCAATAAAACGCTTTAGAAATATGTGGCATATGCAAGTGTTAAGGTCTCATTACTCGTTTACCGTTAGCTGGACGCGCTTATTGCTCAGAACAATTGTTGTTTTATATAATCCATCGTTACAAGTTTTCCTTGTTCTAAAAAATAATTATCTATTGCTAATTTAGAGACTGTAATATTAAAGATACGACGTAAAGCTATAAACAATAAAAGCGAAAGTACGATTACTATAATCGATCTAAAAAGGCAATCTATTTGCTAATATTATAAATCTAAGAATTTAATAATTCCTCAACAACACGAAATGTGTGACAATGTGGACCCATCTACAATAATGGTATCAATGATATTGATATATTTCATCCTTGATTGACGGTGTCCAACACGGTGGATTATGCAGCCAATTATAAAAGTACTGGCAATATTTAAAGCTAATTAATGTTGTATATTATCTACGTTATATTATATTTGCCATGAAAGTTATTTTGAGAAATTCCTGTTAACTCCCTAGAGGATTGTAAAGAATAAAAAATAATTAGAACACACCAATCTTTATGTTAAATTCCCAAAACTAATAACTTCTTAGTTTTGAACCTTGAATAGTAAGAAAAGTAAAACGCAGAATATAGTTACTACAAACACCAATACTGTTACGCTATAGCATTTCAAAATATTTAGAATTTACATAATTACGTACGTATGAGCATGTTTACTGTTGGTTAATTTCATAGGAACGGTGATAAATATTACATAATTACTCAAATTTACGTTGTATTTCCTTTTTCGATGTATAAAGTATTGTTCAACGCTGAATTGACGTAATGGAAATTTTAACAACTAAACATAAGAAAATAAAAGACGCGATTATTCTAGCACACTTGGTGAATTGTATAGGGATCGACATAAAGTTCGCAAAAAATATTCATTTCCACTTTTTTGGAAAATATAATTATACTATTACTTTGTGGTTATATAAAAACTAAATACGCCCGGATCAGATTTGATGAACTACTACTTGTTTTAGGGTAAATGGTATTTTTAGAAAGCGTCAAAATCAAAATAATATTGTTTTTTGAAAGGTATGAAGGAGTTCAGCCAAATTTTCTTGTCATGAATTAAATTTGAATTAAACCCAATGTTTTTTTTTATGAAAACAATAGGAGGATTGTCTTTAAAGTTCTACATATAAAGCTGGAATAAAACAGTACACAGCTTTTAAAAGCGTTATTGTTTTCGAAGTATTCTGCACACTCCCGAACCAACCCTGGAAGCAGCTATTCCACTCGTTTGATGGCACAGTAACAATTACGTTATTGGAGGCGTCGACTACTCCTTTTGACAGCTGAAACATTAGACCGTGCGGTCCGTTCTTGATTTTCGGAAAAGTAAAGAAATCGTTGAAACTTAGGTTCGGACTGTACGGAGGATGGTCTAACAATTCGACATTTTGTTGTTTTAAAAATTCGATTGTCTTGCGTGCTGGATGCGAACTTGCATTGCCTTGGTAGAGAATGATTCATCATCGTTCGGGGTTGATTTTTCGAAACTCAACAATGATTTGCGGCAAACAAATGGTTACATATCAATCGGGAATAACAGTTCTTTGGTCTTGTAGAGGAATTGTTGCTACATGGCTTACTTTCGAGATGAATATCGCAATTGGAGACATTTCGAGGATGGATGATTTTTGTCGGCTTTTCTTCACCTTGGAACACCAAAATCGACGACTTGCGTTTATTTTCTGGCTCGTAGGTGTAAATCTAAGATTCATGACCACTGACGATGTTGTAAACGTTTTTAGAGTTTCCGGCGTTGAAGCAGTCTAGAGTTTTTTGACACCTGTTACCAGTTCAATTTAGCTGCTTTCTGTTCTTCGATCAACAGATGCTGTATCCAGCAAGAGGCTGATTTTTACACATAATTTTTCATGCAAAATTTTTTGAATTGAAGTCTTTGAAACATCCAATGATGCCTCAATCTCACCATATGTCACATGTCGATCTTGATTGATGATCTTGCACACAGCATCGACATTTTCCTGAATGACTGCCGTTTTTGGTGCACCTGCTCTTGGATCGTTATTAAGACTAATCCGTCCACGTTTGAATTCTCCATGCCACCGAGAAATTGACTGATGTGGCGCTGCGTTGGCGAAAACGGAAACCAACACTGGGAGACATTCTTGTTGTGATAATTGTTTTCGAAAATTATAAAAGACTATTAGGCGAAAATGTTCACGGTTTAATTCTATAATTTTTTAACTAACTCGTCAATTTCGACAATTTATTGCAGCTACAACACTATTGTATACATTGAAGTTTTGGATCTAGGATGAGTAAAGATGGACGTTAATTTGGAGTACTGACGTTTAATTTGTGACGCCGTCTAGATATGCCCCAGTATGCAAATCTTAAAAGTCATCCCTCGTAACACAATAATTGGAATAATATAATAAACTCGGAATTAGATTCTTTAAATTTACACCAAAAATTTATTTAACGATTGGTGTTCTATGAACAAAATTAGCATATTCATGTTCACGTACTGTTTTTTTGGGTAGTACCAAATTAATTTTAGAGTCTTTGACAAAATATTATTACCCAAAATTTTGCAGATATGCGTCAAGATAAAAAGGAACAGATTATTTGAAATTTTAATATATTCTCCTAACTCTTATTTAATTTTTATTAATAAATATTAGCAAAAATTTTATCTTAAATTTTAATCTAACTTACACTAAATTGCTTGAATGCTGGTACTCACAAATGCTGTGTTGGTTTCTTTTTCTTCTTTACAATATGTAAATCTTACCCTTAGACATGCAATATCAAAGGCCACTTCATAATTATATACAGCGTCGTTTCTAAACGTTCTAGTAAGCCGGCATATGTCAAAATAATGTTTATATTGGAAGTAATAAGCAGATTATTAAAAAATCTTGCAGTATTGCCTCACCTTGGTATTTTCGAATGAAATAAGCATACTATTGCTATGAAGTTTTAGAAATTAATATTTCAATACTAATAACTTCAGTATACGAGAATTAGATTAGATTGCATAATTAGTAAGATAACAATATTAGAAAGTTTTAATAATACAAAATTTATCCAACAGAAGATGACGACGACGATGACGATGATGAGGAAGAAGACGAAGAACCAGCTCCTGCGGCACCGGTAGCTCCAGTTATACCTGTGGCAGAAGTTCCTGATACGATTGCTGAAGCAGCCGAAGAAGTTGCGGATACGGCGGAAGACGCTGAGGGCCAAATCGCCGATAGCACCGAAAGTGAATCCTTAATCGTCAGAGATCCAGATTCGGAAGTAGCGGAAGCTAGTAACATCCCGGAGCCGATCGTTGTTCAACCAGTTCCTGCTGATGACGAAGAGGAAGAAGAAGAAGCCGACGACGACGACGATGATGATGACGACGACGATGACGAACCCGATCTAGAGGACCTAGCAAGTGACGATGACGATGACGACGATGATGAAGATATCGAGGACGATGACGATGACGACGATGATGACGACGACTTGGAAGACGCCCTGGGAACGAAAAGGTCGCGTGAATCCAAAGCCCGTAAGTCTAATACGCATCGTAAGAAAGGCAATAAGTCCAGAACTCGTACGCATCATAAGGTGAAAAAGAATAGGCGTACCTCTGGTAATAGTCGGTAATTCCGATGGGAATATCGAAATAGGCACGTACAAAATTTAAAACTATCTTCCGAAAGACTTATGATGATTTAGTCTAAGATGCTTCTACCAATTTTAATAACTAAACTTATCCGCTAATTTATTTGCTCAAATAGGTGCATTATTTACCTCAATATCAACAAATTTTATAATTTCGAATGAAATATAAGTATAGCAATTTGGAAAATAATTTTAGAAATCGATTAATGATTAATAAACACAAAAGAAACTGAAAATGGTACGATTATAGCCAAAAGACAAATATTATTCTCAGGTATAATAATTAATATTTAAAACATCTGATGAGTTGTTTTTAACAGTGAAATAGATTTGCTCAAATTCAAATAGAGTTGCTTTCTAGCAATTAGCAGTAGATTATGGCTCAGTTTTGGTTTGTCTTTTCAGATTCATAATTTTATGGTTTTAATTAAAATCATTCGAGTAATTACACCTATTTAATGGTAATTGGAAATAGCAACAACAACATAATAAAGTAAAAGTGTGCTTTGCATTTATTAAAATAATTTTAAATATTCCAAAAATTATTGTAGATAACGTATCTTTCAATTTTAACTACATGTAATTTATCTTCTACTACCTAATTAACGAAATAACTTACTACAGGCCGTACGTATTTTCAGGTTTATAGAGGGTGGTCCTGATTTGGTATATGTCGACGGCAAACACTGCAGCTGGCATTTTCATGTCGATGTTGACGGGTCGTTTGTCGCCTAACTAAAGGCAATACCAAATCAAGACCACGGTCTACAAGCACGGAAATACATACTGCCAGTACAATCTCAGATTCCGGCCGTGAAAGCCTTATGTTATTTATTACTTACTACAGTTTTCAGCATTAAGTGGAGTAGTGCACCGAAATAATATATTTAATAAAAATAACATCAACATTTATTAGAATATCCGAATATAAGTCGTATTGTATATTATATCTTGACGCAAACAATCTTCAATTTGCCAGTAAGTATATGTTTTTACATAGGTGCAATGATAATTAAAGCAATATATGCGAAACAAAACTATAGATGCAATAACTGTAATAATCTACAATCTGTACATAAAAGAACATTCTTGCAATATTTTGTACATTTTACTGAATAATTTGACTTCTATTTTAATTTAGGATCTGATAGAAATTTAGTCACTTTCCTATTGTTCTATATACATAGCTTTCTAACAATTCTGTCGCGTATATCCCAGTATTTCTTACATATAACAATATTCATAATATCCAATACACACTTATTTAATTTTATTTATTTATTTATTTATTTATTATTAATGCTTTAAAGCATTGAACTAGGTACATGTCACATTTAAAGTGGCAAAAAAGGCAATAATAATTATTCCTTTTGATTTACTTTACATTTTTTAGGTATATTTACTTCTCTTATTTCTTCTTTTTTTACAATATATTTGTATGATTGTACAAAACTGTTTGATTGAAATAGATACTGTTTCTGAAATAAACATGTTGTTTTATTTTACTTTGATGTAATGCATAGTCATCTGAGCACTATGTCTATTGTTTGTGTCTTGCTTGTCATGTTTTTTTTTTGTATGTACCTATCATCTTTTTTTTTGTTGTTTGGTGACATTTACTTAGCTAAATGCAAAATTACTATGTTGTTTCTGTTATGTTTGCGTATTTAGTGTTTAATAAGGATATTATTGTGTTTCTTGCACAACCAAAAATATTTTAATTATCACTTTTATCAAAAATATATTTTCTGTTTTATATAGCGAACAAGAACATTTTTATTTTTACTCAAATATGTTTTTGGTTAGGTAGAAACATTGTAATCATTTTATGCATATTACTTTCGGTGATTGGTTTTTCATGGAGAAACTTATCTTGCAATTGCATGTTATTAATTCCTGGCTGAGGTCAAATGCATGAATACTCTGCACAGTAATAAGTTTCAAAATCTTAATGCATGCAAAGAACATTCTTACTGTATTAAAAAAAATGTTGAGTTAAACGGTATCGAAAAAGCGGCATTTAGTGGTATATTAAGGGAATGATCTTTTTACTAATCAATTTTCACAAAATTGGATTATTATCGAAGATGTAGACTACAGTAAACGCGGTGCCAGTTATTTAGAATAGAGATACTAATTTATATGTATTTTTCCTAGTTCATTGTGATTAACAGATGTTTTAGTTGAACTTCCCCTCATTCTCAAACTGACAAGTATGAAGTTATAATATGCGTTAACATAAATTTTACCTCAAAGTAGCCTTTGACATTATAATTATGTCTTAGCTTGTTACTGAAAGTACGAATTTTGTTTGGTATAGGCTATTTGAATGACATGACAAATGTCAAAATCATTAAGCGATCTTTTTTAATTCAATGTTTATTTGCAACTAACAAGTAAGATTTTATAAAAATTGTTGAAACCGTTTTAAATCAATACTAAATTACAATACAATTTTAACAAGTTCCTGTCAATTATGCATCTGAACATGTACTCTGTCAAATTGACAACGCAATTGAAAATGCTACAAGTTACGACAAAGCCTTTTATTAGAATGGACTACAAAAAGTGAAATTTATTTGAAGGTCTTTTATAATCACTACTATTTCGCACAATGATAATTCGTTCAAGATTAGCTTTAATGAACCTTTTACACATATATATAGTATGTATATATATATATATATATGTATAACCATTATAACAGATTAGAACTTGAAATATTTTTTAATATAAGGTAGGTATAACAATATTAGTTAAGGTGTTAATCATCTAAGACGATTTATCTCAAATAGGAACAAATATAGAATTTGCTACAATGTAACATAAATATATGTGTGCTTGACAACTTTATCGACAATAGTGAAACTGCTACTAAAGTTGAATTATAAACGCCTGCACAATGAATAGGTAGATATGACAAAAGTTAACACTGGAAAACGAAGTATTATTGATAATTTATTAGTGACTTCACATTTGTTCTTATTATATAAGCCTCTAAAATATGTTTGATTCACAGTATTTTGACTTTATTTTAATAAATTTATAGACGTGAGGTGGATTATGTAAATACTAAGAAACAAACGTGTAATAAACAAAGAAGTGTATTGAGACATTCTACACAACTACTAAACTATTTAATTATTGATTAAGTAAATAATTTATTCAAAATATGTACTTTGCGAAATCGCAATCTGAATTAAACGATTAACTTATGTAATATAGAATCCAGTAATATAATGTTATGCTAGTTTACAGTACTTAGTAATTGGAAAATGTGCATTTGTTAAATCAAATACCACTCATAATGAATACAGGTGTTGAAGGTGGATACATAAGCTTTTGACAAAATTTTGTAAATCTTGTGGTAATAAATTTAAATCAGATCTTGTTAATTTAAGCGAGTCAGAAATGTTTTTTAAATGATTTGTAATATTAACACACAGTTCATAGAAAATTAGAAAAATTACTTATTAAAAAGAATCTAGAAGATGTGAAATGGATTCTCATAAAAAGATATAGTAATCCTATATCTTTAAGCTGCGTTTGATACGTCTTTGTTACTATGCTGCGGACAATAGGTAGAATAGAGTATTAACTTAATTAACGTTGCTATGTACTTTCTTCTATTAACCAAAGCTAAGCCCATGTTAGATTTTAGTAAATTGATAAATACCTTTGTCTTTAGTTGAGTAACAGTTATTTTTACACAAGTATAATGAAAAATAAACACACATTCTTCCTTAGAAGTGATATAAAGAAATGATGCATTGACTATTCACCTTCAGGTAATAATGACATAAACATTTTTTTTACAGTACTTCAATTCGAAGGTTATACTTGCTATTGTCTATTATATGTCCGTAAAAGGTAAGATAAACATCATTGTTGTGTTTACTGATGATTTGGGTTCTTTTTGTAATGAAGTACAAATTTTGAAGCAGGTTAGAATAAACCAAGAATATTCAGAACCCACCTTGCATCTGCAACACTTTCATATAAATGTTAACTACCACTTCAATCAAAACTTTTCTTGCCCTGCTATGAGTTCATACTTTGTTTAGTTGCATAGAAGTATAAAGACATTTACAGTGTTTCAAGAGTTCTTTAACGTGGATCTATGTACTTTCACGTTTTTAAACCAAGTCAGAAATCGCCTATAGAGATTGCATTGTCGAAAGTAGGCAAAATTTACATCCACTAGGCAACTTCAAAAGCATACTAATTGTAATACCAATACTTTTGATGATTCCGAATAGTTTTCTTTTAAAACATGCCTTTTGTTTAATCAATGACAGAAATGAAATCAGTAGAAACGTGTCCAAATATACTTTTGCGAACGTAGACTCTCGCGAATAAAACAAAAAATGTAAGTCTTAAGAAGAACTTAGTCGCGTATGTAACAATTTATTGCTGCAGAAGCAAGTAAAACATGTGATTTATTACAAATATATTTACGTTCTTAGGAACGAGTTGCTCTATAGTTGCAGACATGCACCCAAGTAAATTAACAAGCACCTTACAAACATATTATAATGACAGTTTCGCCATGAAGTTATCAATATAAGATAATGGCAAATAAAAGAGGTTGAACATTTACCAAGATTTGCGCCAAGTTTACTAGCAAGGCGTAACAAACTTCAACATGAAGCCATAGGATATTTTTCACGAATAACAACTTATTATTATTGTTATTTCATATCCCTCAACTTTGTATCTTTGCGAGAAAGTAAAATTACAGATTGTGTAGGGAAGTACGGACGCGACTTCATAGTAATATGTCATAATACGTCACCGCTTATATCTCCCACTAGCATTGACTAATAGTTGCGAGAGACTTGAATGTACTTCCGTAATTGCTACGTATACGAGGTATGTCTCAGAATTAATGAGAATGATTAGTTTTAAAATATTTAACTGAATGTAACCACAATTTAATATTGTCAATTTCAAAGTTTGCTTCTTTGGAATGTGCACAGCGTCTCGAATGCGTTTTCCATTCCCGGTAACAATTCTGGAAGTCGTGTTCCGTTAGGCTGTTTAGAATCTGCGTCGTGACCCTTTGGATGTTGTTTATTGTTCTGTAATAGGAGCCTTTCAATTTTCGCTTAAGCGGTAGAACACGATCTTGAAACAAAGCGACAATGTGCGAAGTAGTGCAGACCGCATCACCGTAGCTGAAGAAACCTCGCATGAGCAAATCCCGAATCAAGTCCATGCTTATCATTGTTTTTGATTCTCAAAGAATTCGTACCGCTAGGCCTGACAGTGAATCAAACCTTTCATCGCTGGGTCCTTAATCATTTGCGAAAGAGAGTTTTACGTGCGCAACTTGACATTGACAGCTCGTGGATCTTACATAATAATTTTTTCCAGAAAAAAAATATTCCAGTATACCCGCATACACCCTGCAGTCCAGACTTCCATGTAATTATTTTGTTTTTTCAATGCTTAAGCAAAAATTGAAAGGTTCCCATTATTAAGCAATAAACAACATCCAAAGAATCACAACGTAGGTTCTAAACAGCCTAACGGACCAAGACTTCCAGACTTGTTACCGGGAATGGAAAATTCGCTGGAAACGCTGTGTACATTCATACCTTCCCATTAATTCTAAGACATGCCTCGTAAATTGCAAATGGTATCCTACCTAGCCTCTTAACCTTCGCTACACACTATGATGACTATTCCAATATTATATATTTCGATAATACCATGACTGTTGTATAGTGATTAAATGTGCGTTTTTAAAATAGCAATGAAAATTCTCGTTTATATTTTGACGCCTTCTTACTACGCAAGAATGCAGCAATGACGTAGACAGTAAGTATTTGCTGGAAGCCAATGGTGTGCACGATATAATTTTTGAACCAGAATTGAAACATTTTAGTTAGAAAATCATCAAAAACATTTGTATGTGTTCTTTAATTACATTTTAGATAAGACGAGGTGTTCTAAATGAAAAAATAAAATTTGTCTGGTATAAATTTAAATGTAATTGAAAATATTATTTTTGTTTTAAAAATTCTGTCCAAATTAATAAACGTTCGTTAGTCTTTAATAAAATGATGCCTATAACCAACCAAAATAAATTAATTTTACGTTGCCTGTTTTTATAATTTTTTTAAAATAGCGTCATATCTCACATACATATATTCCATGAATTGGAGTAAATGTGATAATGGAGTCTTTCCTGTTGTGGGCTTTGTAGTAAAAGTATCTATGGGGTAAACATAACAAAAGAAAAAATCATGTTTTTAGCGCATTTTGTTTTTAAACAAATTTTGTTTCATAAAAATACGTAAATATGGATTCCTTCACAAAATGATCAAAAATGTAAATGTTTTAACACAACGTACTTATTTTCATCAAAATATAAAAAGTATTTAAAAATACATTCAAGGTAACTAGATGTACAAGAGGTAAATGTAATATAAAGGAGACGCGATATACCATTAATCCCATTTGTCTCATGTATGTTATTTTTCAGAGACAAATGTAACGTACAGAAGTATTAAGACGCAAAGATCTTGTTCAATACTCACAATATAAAGTGCATAGCTTTTACATTTTAAACCAATCTTTTGGACAACTATGGCTTCAAAATTTTTAACTGCTTCTGCAAGTTCAAGAATAACGTATTGCATTCGTTTTCTAACCTCAAATATGTAGTTGCGCGAGTAAACAGTTGATTCAATGGTCGCCCAATAAAATTGTATTCCAGCCGACTCAGAAAGATCAGGAGTAGTGCGTTGCTGGAAAGAAACAATTTAGATGGAAATTTTCGATATTTGGATCTGGTATCACCTTTACTCCATTTTGACAGTTACCTTATTAAATTATAGATAAATTCAGAATAGCAAAACGAAAATCACATGGCCACATACGACCCCTTTTTGTCATTAATTCTATATGGAAAGCCAAAACACATGACCTACCTCACAGAATAATCCCTTCACATTAATTTTAACCGCAAATTTGTGAACTTGGCACTGGACATCGCTGGTGTCTGGTACCTTTTTACTCAATTTTTACAATATACGACAACTACATAGTAGGAATTTCTGACATGGACCAATATCTATATAACACTAGCATCATTAAAAATTAGTTATTTCTGCGGATTTTTAATTGATTTGATTTTGATATGGTGGTAGTTCCAAATAAACATAATTTCACAAAATGGTTACGTACCCTATTCTCTTTTTCCAAATATCATTGAATTCATTACTTCAATCAGTTTGATTGTTTATAACTGGATTAAAGCAATTTCTTTTAAAGTACTTGAATATTATTTAAATTAATTTTCTCACTTCGTTTTCTAAATAAAATTCGAAGCAAAATTAATATCTCCTAAAACTGCTACTCCTAATTACATTTTTTTGCATTAATAGCATTTTTGCCACGATTATTACTAAAGATGGCAAAAATGCGAGGCTATCAAAGTTCAATAATATCTCTCACTGGCATGCGTATGTCACAATTACATTGATCAAAGAAACGACGATCATCTGATCAAGTTAATAAATTTATTAGTGAATTTCCAGCCTTAATTTACGATAGCACAAAAGTTATTAAATGCGAAGAAATGTTTACTTTGCGATAGACTTCTATTATGCTAGAACAAATACGATTGTAAAAGACATGTGAGTAATATATAGTATAAATATGAAAACCAAATAGCCAAATTCTATTCAATCTAAGCTTAGCAATAAGTACCGTTTAAGTTATTAGATAATGAATCATTTTCAACTATCGCTCTCTTCATCTGAGAACAGTTTTTTGCACACGGCGAACTGGGTTCGCTGAAGCAATTGCGAGTACATAGCTGATGTTGCAGATATTTAATCGATTACTTCCAGTTCATGATAATGGTGAAAACGATGCTTAAAAGGTTACGCATTTCACTATGCTGTATTAATTATTATTTCTTTCATTTGATTTACCTCCTATGAAAAGCACGCCTATGGTGCATCGCTCATTTTCTATTCTTATTACAGAAACTGTAGTAAAATAAAAACGTACTTCAAACAGCATTACTAATACAAAAATAAATCGCTTAGAATTAATGTGGGCTACGAATGCTATTATTTACCTCTTTCTATTGCTAAATATGCTGTTGGCGTACCATAACTGCCAAGAAATAAACATCGTAGTTGAAGGATATTCCCACAAATAATTGACTTCTAAGAATATATATGATATCCGTTACGAGAACATATGTTGAATTAAGTTCTCAAATAGAAAATGAATGAAGGAAATTTGCAGGGTTCTACTATAAAAGAATGTATGGTAGGGGTTATATATCTTGCTTTTCAAAATTTCTTAGTAACATAAATATTACAACAACATGAAAGAGAATGCTCAAATAATTTTATTGAGTGATAATTACAATAAATATTAATATTTTGTTGGTCATTCTTTCGTTTTTATAAGAGCGGAAGAGACGTTCGAATATTGAGGTCACTAGTTTACTGCAGTTTTTCACGCGACTTGCATTAATGTTTCTGAATGTTTTTCGCTCAAATAAGCACTAAGAGTTTTATTGGAGTCATATCAGTCTGTTGTTTAAGCCAATCTAATTGTCTAATACACTTGCGACTCATTCACGCTTTAATCCGGCATAGCGCGTTATCCTGTTATTTCCGTTTGATAGTATCGCAAATGATGGAACTAAAACTGGTTCTGTTAAGTATGTCCCCGACCCCAGATGTCATGCAGCCCTCGATTATACTTACAACCACTCCTACATCATGTTTTACTATAGGCAGTACAGATTGGAGATGGTGCTGTTCACGTTTTTTATTGCGCAAATACTGAATGCCAATTATGGTAATATAAACATTATTCGATATTAATTTGACAATGAATTGAAGTTTGAAGCCTATTGAGCTTCTATGTCATGCTCGTCCGACTAACTGACCTTTGTCCATCATGTTTTCAATCTTTGTGCTTTATCATTCACTACATATAGTTTCTCTTGTTCACATTAGACAGACATGGCTTTCTCTGTGGCTTATATCCCATCCATGGTAATTGGCTTAATCTTCTTGGCACTGTTAGGGATGATACTAGAACTTCTGCAGCCTTCACCAACACGATCTTTAGATCTATTTCTTCCTATCTTGCAGCATATTTGTTGCAATAAACGATATTGTTAGGATACGGCTTAGGTTGTTCTTGTAATCCTCCTCTTATATACCTTTTCAATGCGATTCATATCGCATAACGCAAACCTGACTACAGATCTGAAATACCAATGCAGCAATTTTCGTCCTTTCTCCCTCACTTAACTACCTCTTCCCCCACATTTTATTTTTTTAAATGTCAAAATAATATAAGAAAAAGCGCATGTGTGAACCTGCCTTCACTCAGATATCTTAACGCTGCTACATTTGTAACAGTTGTATAATAATTACGTAATTCTACAGAGGAGAGGGTAACAAAATGAATAAGATTGTTGTAAACTTAAAATCTTGCAGAAGGATGAAAAAAACTATCATACGTTTACTCCAGTAGGTTTTGTAGATGCTGGATTTTCATGGAGTGCCTAAATATACTACATACTTATAAGTTTAATCGTACTATACACAAGTTTGATATCATAGTAACATAAAACAGAGGTCATGTTCGTCTTGCACCAAGTGGCGATTCATAGCACCTTAGAATATATGTACATACATAATCTGAGCAAAGTCAACGACGGGAAGGTATCTACAATCCTACGTTCCCCCACTATAACTATAACCATGATGTAGAAAGGCAAGAGTGAAGTAAGGCTTACGACGAATGACTGATAGAATAATTGTAGGGGAATATTGCAGCGGTTATCGGTTTACTTTTCTTCTTTTTTTAATTTTAAGAAGGAACTTATAAATGTAATAGTTATTAGACTGATTGATAAATCAATCATCGGTTCGGCTGCTGATGCAAGAGCAGGGGTCATCATGGATTGCACTATCCTATCACACGGATGCGTAAAGATAGGCCTGCATATTCGCAAAAAAAAATAATTACAGAAACTTAAAGAACTTTTTAATTACTGTTAAACCAATTAATATTATAACGCGTTATAAACCAAAAAAAACACGAATGGTCATAGATACTAATATAATTTTTCGTTAAAGTAACTCTTATTTGGTTTGGTAATTGTTTGTGGCATTCTTCACATTAATCGTTCCAGCTATGACTTCCCTATGGTATTTTAAATATACCAAAGGGCATTCTAAAATACTACTTTGCTTACTTACTTAAGAAATTTTTCGCGCTTTACGGTGCAAGTAATGTTATAATACTTTGATACGGTTGCAATCACGGGTTTATAGTGGCCACTCGTTCTTTTGCCAATAAACCTTTTATTATTTAAATATAATTGGTATCGTATCGTTTTTTATGATCTTAAATACATATCTTTCATATTTTTTCTCACATTTTAACTAATTTTTGGTATTCTTTCCTCTTCAAGACAACCTCATACCACACGAATAAATGTACGACGTTTACTTGCAAATAATTCGAATTTAGATTCGTCCGACCACAATACATTTTTCTAATCATTTATACCCCATTTTGCATGAATCTTTGCTTAATTTAGTTCTTTCCGTTTGTGTACCAGCTTAGCCCTTTATTACCGTGTTAATTATTTGGAGTTATTGGACTTTTGCATTTCAACAAAGGAATAAATAATGCACTTATTTGAAACATAACCATACACCATGGTATTTATAATGTAGTTTCATTGTAATACCGGTGATAGAACAGAAGGAGATTTGTGTATAAATGGTTTCAACTCGGTATCATCAGGAAGCAAAGAGTTGACCGTCTTTCTCTTACAGCTTCATGGCCGTTCAAACTGGGTTTGATCAATCAGCGTTTTACTATCGACATATTTACTGATTGACGTCGTAATTGAATTTTACTGCAATTTGTGGTTCGTTAAGTTCGGCAGGACGTTAATTTTCTTATAAAATCATTCGGATTTATTATTCGTCCTATCTTGTCGTTGATCTGGGCCTTCAACTTCGTATTCGGCTCTTAAACCCAGAGATTTATTCCTTCGTTTTCTACGCATACAACATTCATAATTATTTGATTATTGGGCAATTTCTCTATTTGAAGCATTTGTGTCGAGTAAAACACATATTTTGGCGCGAGTTTCAAGGTTCAACTCTTTTCGTTTGGCATGTATTCAACTAAGTAAGCTCACGCTATTAACATGAATTAGAACCTTTGAAATGTAAACAAACACGTACAGTATTTCTGATTACTAAATACTAGATTAACAGTTTTGTAATAAGCGGAAGTAGACTGACAGACAATTAGACAAAAAGCATCAATGATCAAAGTTACACGGGTCGTGAGGTTGATTTTAATCAATCTTGCGTTATTTATTTCAAGAAGTGTATTCCATAAAATTTACATAACTTAGGTTTTCTTATACTTACCTGCAAATACTCTAAACGTTTACTACTCGATAAATGTTTCAATGTTACAACTTCAAACATCCCCAATGAATTTTATATTACCATTACAATCAAACAAGCTAGTTGCTCGAAGCACATATGTACACTACCATCCATATTAGTTCGAACACGCTAATAAATTAAAAAAAAAAGCGGGAAAACATTCAATCACATTTTTCCAAAACATAAAATTTTGTTTGAATTTTATTAATAGCAATTAAAATTCAAGTATAAAAGCAAAAAACAAAAGTAATTCTAACGAAAAATACACAAAAACTTAAACATTCCGCTCATCAAAGAAACTCCGTTTTGCGCGAAGAACAGTTTTCACAAATCAAGCCACTAGTTTTTCAATGCCTCTATTTGACATATTAGTCCATTCCTCTTGTAAAATGTTCCACAGGTGGCCTACGGAGGTAGGACGTACTTTTCGGACCCTCCTGTCTAATTCATCCCACAACAACTCGATGGGGTTTAGATCGGGGCTTTGCGGCGATCATGTCATTATTCATAAAGCGCCATTATCTTGTTCTTTATTTAAGAAATTTTTACATATCACTGGCGAGTATTTGGAATCGTTGTCCTACATAAATACAAAATGTTCACCGATTAGACGTTGCCCCGATGGTATTGCATTTTCTTGCAGCATTTCTAAATAACCCTCTTTTCGATTCGCTTCAAGTCTCCGGTACCGGCGTAGAAAAATCAACCCCAAGCAGTCACAGAACTTCTTCCTTGCTTGACAGTTGGAACTACACAATCCTGCAATATTCTTTGGCCTTTCGCTCTTACAAAAACACGCCTTGATTGTCCAAACACTTCATACTTTGACTCATCAGTCCATAGCACCCTTTTTCAATTATCCACTGTCCAATTTTTATGCGTTTCTGCCCACTGTAGCAGTTTTTACCTGTTTCCTCGTCGCAGTAGGGTTTCTTTTGTTATTCTCTTACGACCTGAACGTGCTGAACTGCCTATGCGTTGATGTCTCCCAATGATATCAGTAAGAGTCGATTTATTAACGCATATTTTTTCGGAAATTCGATGCACTGAATAATCTTCTTCATGAAAAGCAACAATTACAGAGTGTTTTTGTAAACTTGTCGGTATTCCTCTCGGCATTTTAATCAGGTTCACACGCTCTTAACACTAACATACGCACAAGCAGGTTTATTTAGAAACTAAACCATTTTTAAATGGACAATATACACAGACAATATATTTATTACCTGCAATATTGTCATAAAAATAATCCTATTTGTGGCGATGAGGATTATTCTGGAAATTACTATATTGAACTATAAAATATAATATGTTTCTAATTATTCTCTAATCGATATTTTTGGAAGTTTGCCTGTACAATTAATAAACAATACACTGCACAAATAAACCTAATATAAATGTTAAATATATATATAAAAGCAATTATATTATCTTTTCGTAGAGGTTACAACATTTTACTGTGTGTCCAAACTAATATGGACGGTAGTGTATGTATCAGTATAAAAAAAATCTTTAACATTGAGCACTGGTCAAACGACGTCATAAATTGTTTCAAAAAGCTTTCCTTCGCCTCCATATTATTGCATAATAATCACATAATAGCGATAACATCGATTAAATAATAATAACAAATGAGATGTGAACTATCCACTGCCTTAACGTTGCCAACTCATGCGTGTATTTGTATTAAGGACGTGTTTCAAGTACAACTCCATTCGTTAAGGTTTTTTTAGCAAGTGTAAAAAATACAACGGGCGATTATTGCATCTGAACTTGACCGAATATTCTAGTTCCATTTTCTGCGTGCTTTTCCTGATTTTTTCCAGTGCAGTTTCACAATGGACAACGCACCAGGCGATATGACAACGTTTAACTAGGAAAACGACCATGATTCGAAATACTTTTTGTCCATAAACGATGGAAATTTATCGGTAATGGTGGCGATGTGTTGCTCGTTAATCTCTTTGTTGCAAATGCTTTCGTATACGCGATTGCGATTGAGAATATTACCATTTAAATCGGCTTAATAAGTACTACATTGATGGCAGGGTTATTATTATTGAAGGTTAACTGAAAAATAGGTTATTTATGATGTAATATTTATCTTATGTAAAGATGATGTCATCCGGTACACGTACAGACTGTTATTGAAGTTACACGTTAGTACTCTCTATGTCTAGAAAATATTCACTTTTAATAAAACTTAGTGTTGTAATTAAAGTGTATACAATATACATTAAACTAATAATTTTTCTGAAATGTATTATATGACTAATTCTAACATATTTATTCGTTTTACCCTTATAGAAGATTATTTAATATTATATTCACATTTCTACAGTCGCATTAACCTTTGATTACATAGTAAACGAATTATATTAACTCAAATTTGTATGTTAATAGTCAATTAAGCAACCAAAAATCTGTACGCATAAATCTATAATGAGAAAGATATTTTCATATGTTACTTTCCTACAGTACATTCCTTGTTTCTATCTATTGTAAAATGAGAAAATAATTCTCTTCAAGCAGAATTTGAAAAGCAGTTAACAGTTACACTGTTTGTTATACACTCATCGAAATTCCTATAGTTTCCATATGAACTATTGAACCGAATATTTGGTTCTTTTACCGTCTTCGGCAAATTATGTATCGAAGTTAATGCTGAAGTACAAGAAAGCATAAATGCAAAAAAAATAACGTAAAAAACTTTATACACAGCATATTTACAATAATAGTAACTCGGAACAACGCAATTTCTATAGGTCCATTATAAATAAAATAAGTACATAAAAACTTTATAATTCTTTTTAAACTTAGTAATGAGTGTTAGATCCTCTATTCAAAATAACTTCAAACATTAGGGTCTTCATACTGTCTACCAATTTGGTCAATGTTGAACTAGGACTATCATTCCAACACCTCATTATCGCATCCCACTTAGTTCTTTGATGCTATCGTATTGTTTATTCTCTCCAAATCACTGAAATTATGGATAGCTGCATTGTGTTACTGAAATATCCAGTCTTGCGTCGACAATTGACCAGCAAACTCGCTCAGAACCATATCCAGAAGCTGTATATAAGAATTAGAATTCATTCGCGAAGAAATAAAACATATAGGGGCTTTATTGTTATGAGTAAAAGGCGTCCAAACTGTTACACTATCGCCATATATATATATATTACAATAAGTAAACTTTTGGGAGGTTTAGAGGCATTTTTACACTGAAAGGTATTTGATTTCGTAGGATGTCTGTCTAATTCTATGGACCTATAGAAATTTTGCTGTTTTGGATTACCACTACTCCGTATAAAATGTAATAATTTTTTTTTAATGTAAATAATAATTTTCTTGCATTTGTGTTTCTTTTTAGGTCAGTATTAACTTAATTTCACCGACTGTATGTATGACAGAAGAACAGATCACCATAGAGTCTCGCATTGCTTTGACAGTTGTTGTATTTATGTGGATGATATCAGTATTAGTTGCTGAAATAATGTGTTTTATTATTATTTCTTCTTTATATTAAGTGTGTGCTAAACTTCTTGTATCCGTATGCAACCGTGTTTGGGGTACACAAAGCTTTCAAAAAAGTTTAGTTCCAGCCAGTTCCTCACAAACGCCTATATATTTTTTCATACTTTCTTGGAATTTCAGACTAAAAATGTTTTATGTCATAAAGTAAACTAAATTAATTGAAATAATACAGGTTAGAAGAACCTGCCATTAACGAACTTCGAAATACGTGTAATACTCAAAAATTTTAAAGGGGACCCACCATCTTTTTGAAATATTTGAAAACACGACAATTTTTTATAAGCTTTACAATAGGTTACTGTTCATCTTAACATGCAAATAATGCAAATTTGATCAGTATTTATACTTACAAACCACGCGATACAGTTTCTAATATGTCATGGGTTAATATGGGTTAATGGGGAATATGTTATGGGCTAAGTCTTGATATGAACAAAAACAAATAAATATTACTATTATCAATAAACTCTATAATAATTTATTACCCAACGTCAAACTTATCGATAAATAATAAACAATAGTCCAGATTGCTGATTGGCTCAGTTTTACATTTGAAATATACAACTAAATTATATCAACTCCAATTTTTCCTTAATAAGTTATTAATTTATGTCGTGTAGATTTTGTTGCGATACCTGTGAATTATAAACCATACAGTCCTTGCAATCACTGCAACCTGAAAGTTTTTGACTTTAAATTTTTGAAAAGAATTGATAAAGGGTATACAGAATACAAAATGGTCCGATTTCTTCTAATCACTACAATAATTTGTTAAAAAAGTTTCAAACGAAAATTTTAACACAAGAAGGCGCCCATGATGACGTCGTAGTTCTAGGAAAGTACTTCAAAGTCATGGGAAATCAAATCAAGATTCTTTAAAACCATTCAATTTGCAGTAGAAAAGTATTAGACTTTATATGGTCTACTATCAAAGTCTTAATATCAAAACATCTTTAAATGAAACGTAAATAAAATTGTGTTTCTGGAAAACTAATGATGTGTTATTAAAATGTTATAAAACAATAATAACATAGACGCTTACTAAAATAAATGTTCGAAATATAAACAATGAACCACAGTACACAAAATTTTCACAAGTTTAATTTGTAAACCAATATTTAATTTTCGAATTCATTAAAATCATGCACTTAAACACTACCATGCTTTATATTAAAAAAATAATACCTTAAAATATTTTTTCTATTGCATTGCTGTTAACCGCAGAAACCAAATTCTAGTCGATGTAGCACAACTTAAGCCACATCAGTAATTTTAGCTCTCAAAAAGGTATGGAACTTCTGTTCTCTGTTTTACTTCACAGGTTTACCGTTGATTTAATATTTCGTGTGTACATTGCTTTTTTCGTTGTTTTGGAGTGTGTTAGACATTTAGGGCTTCCAAGTGTAATTAATACGAGCTGCCATTGATTTAGGCAAATTTTCCTAGAAAATTGACTATTAAAAGTTATGTATTGCAAAAATGATATGAGAAAGCGAAAAAAACACAAGTTGGCTAATCATTGAGGATAAAGGGAACTCATTTAGAGATTAGGAAATAAATTACTGAACCACTTTTCGATATGAGCGATATTTAATATGTAAGTTGGGTGGATTACTTTTTTGATGCCCTGCAAGAGTTAAAAAAAACTAAAAAATCTGCGTATTTCTGTTCGAAACGACTATCGCGGCCATTTCATAAAGTAATCATCAACATTCACGTATCCAATACCAACGTGCCTCCTTGTTTTATCCCTTATTTATTTCAAATTCTTCCGTCTCTCCCTTTTGTGCCTTTACAATTGCTCTTGTATTTGACAGCGTCATTTGTATTAATTTTCTTAATTTGAGTTCGATTCCTATTTTATTAATTGCTACCCAGTAGTGTATCTCTTTTAAGGGATACACTAATGGTATGTCTTAAAATTATTCATTTTTTTTCTATTACGTTACTGTTAACCCCAGAACCATATTCCAGCTGGTGCATCACAATTTAAACCACATCAGCAATTTTAGTTTTCAAAAAGTATTAAACGTTTGTTCCTTTTTTAAGTTTATTGTAGATTTATTATACCTTGTGTAGCTTGCCTTTCCAGCATATAACGTTTTTATCAGATCATAGGCGAGTTTTTGCATTATCTTAAACTGTGTTAGACATTTAGAGCTTCCAAGGATTATTATTACGAACTGCCAGTGAATGATGTGAATTCATGTGATTTTTTCCCGAAAATTGATTATTAAAAATTATGTAATTGCAATAATGATATGAGAAACCGTTAAAATCAAGGTAGCTAATAATTGAGGATAAAGGAAATTCATTTAGAAAGTAGGAAATACATTATTGAATAACATTTCGATATGCACGATATTTGATATGTTGCAAGTTGCGTGCACTACTTTTTTGATGTCCTGTAAAAGAGCAGAAAAAAGCTCAATAATCCGCGTATTTCTGTTCGAAGGCGTGATGACACCTTTTTCCCAAACACCTGCAAATCGCGTAACCTCATTCCGCATTGAAATTTAAACGTAACGACTATCGCGGCCATTTCATAAAGTAATCATTAACATTCACGTATCCAATACCAACGTATGTACGTTTTTACATACATAAATGCCGGGTATTGGAGATAAAAACGTAAAATTTGGATCGGGTCCGACCCGGTCCTCCAAATTAGTACACGAACGGCAATTTAAAATCGCTTACGCATAATGTGACGTATACCTCTTACATACAGATATCGAAATGTGTAGGATAACCATATTACGGTGACGATATACGAAAAAGATAGGAAATCGGATGTCATTAACAGTTCAAATACGGCAGTTTAACTGTAAACATCATGATGATGAAGAAGTGGGTCACCTAGTGACCTTGTTACTGCGCGAGGCGGCATTGTTCAACTTTCTTATGCGCGAGATAGGTGCTCTCCCACCTTTCTCGTACTGATCTCATTTATTAAATTCCACGCGACACGCGTTCTAAGCCACTCTTCTACCATCGCGTTAGATTAGAATTAGACACGGTCAATCACAGCCGCTTACAAAAGTACTCGGCCATCTGTTGCGATACGGCGTAAAAGTAAGCAGTGCTGTAACTGTTTGGCGCTTTTTATTTACAAGAGAGTTTTTAAGTAGTTTGTCAACACACTTTTCCATACGATTTTAGTTACAGTTCACCCAGAACGGAACTTTATAGTCATATAAGATGGCTTCTAATTACAAGAGAGTGTGGTCGTGTTAAGGCAATGCTCTTTATTTTCTCCAATAGATTATTTTTTATTGTATTTATTCAGAAGTACCGATTTGCAGAAAATTCAGAATTAGATTAACGCTTTCACCCTAATACAGTACCGTCAACCAGGATGACAGTGCCATATTTTAAAATTTTTATGCCATATCTCTTTTGATATTAGTTGAATTGGGCTGAATTTTCAATACAATATGGACTACAAATTTATAAATCTTAAAGAAATGTTAGTTACAACAGAAGGTAGGGAGGAATTATTTTCTGTGGCCCCACCCCGTTTGTCGGGGCGAGTAAGTGCTACACCTGGTTTCTTGTTGAAAAGATATTAGAAGCGTTTTATCGTTACTACTGGGTAAAAAGAAAAAAAAAAGATAAATAGGGAATTTACATATGTTTTATATTTGAAACCAGACATTATAAACCTGTAAAACGTCAACATAATTAAAATTTTTCGGTTTCCGAAATGTGCAAGAGTACTGGTGTGGTGGATGTACTGGTTCCAATTTCTCTTAATAAAATATGCATGCGCTAATAATTCCATCATTGATTTCTTTAACGGATTACAGAAGTAGGATCTTCGAAAGCCCAGCAGCGAAAATTTTGTGGATAAAACTGTTTGACAATGCAATATTATACTTTGTTAGTAAAAAGGCAATCAGAGAATCCTTTTATCTTCAATGAAATGTTCAGTCCTATTCATTATTTTTGATTTAGACATATGAATCGATAAGATCTTCTTTAAACTTAATTATTCTATGATAAGCTTTTGCTACTCTTCGAGTATACAGAATCAACTATGTCGATGAAATTATTGCTCACATTAAAGCTGCATCATTTGCAAAATTTCATTGTGGTAATTTTTCACTCCAAGATGAACCATAATCTGGGATGCCAAACGAAGTTGATGATGATTAATATAAAGTCATAATTGATTCGGATCGCTATATTCCTATCCGAGAGACTACAGAAACGTTAAATGTATCGCACACAAGAATTGAAAATCATTTAAAATATATAGAATTTATTAAAAACCTCGTGAGTTAAAGGAGATTCAATTAACCCAACGCATTAACATCTGGTATTTGCATCTCAAACGAAATGAAATCGAAACTTTTTTAAAACGGATAATCACTGGTGATGGAAAATGGATAGTTGATCATAACGTCGAAAGAAAGCGGTCATGGTCTAAAGAAAAAAAAAAACAGTGCAAACAATATCGAATGCTGAAATACACCAAAAGAAGGTTATGCTGTCAGTTCGATGAGATTACAGAGGTATTGTGTATTTTGAGCTGCTTCCAAGGAACCAAACGATTGATTTAGATATGTGTTGTCGCCAGTTGGACAAATTAAACTCTGCAATTCAAGAAAAAATGGCTGCAGTTGATGAGTTGTAGAGATGTTGTATTCCGCCGTGGCAACACTAGGCCACACACATCATTGGTTACGTGTCGAAAAATTATTGACGTCTGGTTGGGAATTGATATCACATTCGCCGTGTAGCCCTAACTTAGCGCCATCGGATTACCATTTGTTCAGACCCTTACAAAATTCCTTGAATGGTCAATGACGATAACGCTGTGAAATTATACCTAGTTCAGTTTTTTGCTGATAAATACCAGATGTTCTATCAGCGTGAGTTGATCAAAATGGAAAATATATTACTGAATAAAGTTATAATAACAAAGAATAATTGTACAAAAAAAATCATGTTTCATTTGCATAAGAAAATCGGCAATTATTTTGTTGCCAATTATTTCAATTCAATATTGAGACTTCGAACAGGATTTGGTCATGAAGTTACATGCCTCTTGACATAATATTGTTGACGATGGATGATAATTAGAGTTGTTGTTTGGGCTATTTCCATCGTTTGTGGTGTGTCCAAGTTCCACAAATTATGGAAATAGCCCAAACAACAACTCTAAGCTAGATGTCGTCTTATATAGAACGAACGGAGAAATGCTTGTTAAAAATGTAAGAAATAATAGAGGGATCCAAAACAGATTTTTTAAATTCTATGATGTGCCTTGAAACTGAAGAATTACTTCACCAGAAAAGACTACTGTCTATAATTCTGGTTAAACATAATTTTGAGATTGAATCCAACTTACTTATCCTTTTTTGTTGAGTAACATTTCGATACCTTTTGTTCATCAATGATCGCTAGCTAAAATTTTTGGTATACCATGAATTCTCGAGTTACGTTTCTCGCATTCTTTCTACGTTCTAATTTCTCCTTCAATCTAAATTTATTCTCAATGCCTTCTTTATATGTTTCATAACATTCTATTTGTCCATTTTTCCTTTCCTGTTATACGGAACAAAATTTTGAAACAAATAGCTCTAAAAAGTTTCTTTAATGGTACTGCATAATGTATAATACCAATGCGACGTATGAAAAACAAACGGCGAATGCCATTCTTAAAGGAAAGATAAATCATGAAATTTAAAAATTGTGTACTTAGAACCACAATAATACAATAAGTTGACGTAAATTCAATTAAATGCATTCCTCGTAATATTACGCCGTGATAAATGCTTGTAATCGTCTTCATACAGTAATCGAACTTGCAGCTTACCTTTCATCTACTTATATACGCTTAAAGATAAACGTCTAACGGTACATTACAATTAGACGTATTGCAATTGTAAAAATACCGTAAAACATAAAGTTATTATGATATTTGTACGCAAATTATTCATAAACAACTTTCCTAACCTTCCGAGTCACGGCTGGAGGGTGTACCCGTACGACAGAGATCGTGCATATGCAATTTATCATGTTATAAAACAACAGTTAGCAAAATCAATGAATATTTATAATAACAATAACAACAACATAACTGTTATGTGTGATTGCATTTATTATATATTCCTATTACGGTACACTCCTTCACATTAAGAAAAAGCTTGTTCCGCATACAGTAGAGTAATCAATAGAGATTAGAATAGAGTTTCTATACAAGGCGTTGGGGAAAGCGTGCCATAAATTTGATTGTACGTTCAAGAGCAGAAAACAAACAACATGTGGGTTCCAACGATTTGTTAGCATGCTATCAAGTATGATTTATAACAATGGAAGGGAGAAACGGATACTTCTTATTTTATTAAAGTTATCATTTCAGCGAGAAGATTTCAAATTCATTTGTACAGAATGAACAATGTTTTAAAGAATACGTTGAGGATTGCAAAAGATTATTTTAACTATTTAACTAAATTTAGTCGTTAAGTGAATAATAATAACACTCTTTATTTCAAAGAATTTATATTTCGGAGACAACAGAAAGAAGAAAAGGAAAACCATCAAATCCTTTGTACTACCTTTCACATTAGTTCGGACACGCAAATAAATTTTAAACGAACGAGGAAATATTCAAACGCATTTTTCCAGGACTTAATTCTAACGAAAACTAAACAAAAACCTCTTCATCAAACAAACTCCCTTTTGCGCGAAGAACAGCTTTCACAATCCGAGGCAACCGCTGAACTAGTTTTTCAAGGGCTCTATTTGGCATATTAGTCAATTCCTCTTGTAAAATGTTCTACAGGTGGCCTACGGAGGTAGGGCATACTTTTCTGACTTTCGTGTCCAATTCATCCCATAACAGCTCGATAGGGTTTAGATCGGGGCTTTGCGGCGGTCATGTCGTTATTTGTAAAGTGCCATTATCTGGTTCTTTTTTTTTATATATCGCTGCTGAGTGTTTGGGGTTGTTGTCCTGCATAAATCCACAATATTGGCCGATTAGACATTGCCCCGATGGTACTGCATTTTCTTGCAGTATTTCCAAATAACCCTCTTTTCGCCAAATACCTTCGATTCACTTCAAGTCTCCTGTACCGGCGTAGGAAAAACAACCCCAAACAAGCACAGAACTTCTTTCTTGCTCGACAGTTGGTACTACACAATCCTGCAACATTCTTTGGCCTTTCGCTCTTCTTACAAAAACGCGCCTTGATTGCCCGAACACATCAACCTTTGGCTCATCAGTCCATAGTACTCTTTTCCCATCAACCACTGTCCAATTTCCATGTGTTTCTATCTACTGCGACCCTTTCGAAGTAGAGTTCTTTTGTGGCAATGCGGGCGTGAAGATTTGTAGCTTTTAATTTTCTTTTCACTGTAGTAACAGAATTTTTTCTTGCACGGTAGCGATTCATTTCGGCGGTAATTTCTGGTGCTGTCAGTCTCCTATTTCGCTTGCTTAACAATTTTATACGCTCATCGTCGGCGTGAGTTGTTATTCTCTTACGACCTAGACGTGCCCGATCTCTTAAACTGCCCGTGCGTTGATATCTCCAAATGATTTTAACACTAACGCAAGCACAAGGAGGTTTATTTCGAAATTAAAACATTAATCAATACACAATATGCTTTCGGGTGGCTTGCTCCCACCCGAAAGAGTATTGAAAATTTATTACCTGCAATATTGTCCCAAAAATCATCCTATTTGTGATGATCAGGATTATTTTGAAAATTACTATATTCGGTCATAAAATATAATAGGTTTTTAATCTGTGTCTAATCGATATTCTTGGAAGTTTGTCTGTACAATTAATAAACGATACACTTCATAAAGGATCTAATATAAATGTTATTTTCTTTGCTGGGGGAAAAATCTTTGATAGACGACGCCGCACCTGGTTTTATGGTGCAGCTGTGGGAGATTCTCCGACGTCCTAAAGTGGCATACTCACTAAAAAGAACCCCCAGAGGCCGAGCTCTATTCTCTCCGGAGCTGCTTACGGCATTACTATTCCATACGCAATTCGCTTTGCATGTTAGCTCTGTGCCTCGATGTTTCATGCCTCTCTTTCTTTCCCATGATCTTTCGCACCATAGTTTCGACTCAGCATACTTGCTACGATGGTAGTTAGTATTATATGCCCTATAATCCTTTCTGCTTGCTGTCTCTCTAGGGCACACGTTGGACATTCAAAGAGGGTATGTTCTACCGTGTTAATCTCATTACAGTAGTTGCATTCGTCTGCTTCGCTTATACCAAACCTGCAAAGGTATGCCTCGTAGGAACCATGTGCTGTGAGAAACTGCGTGAGGAAGTAGCTCACCTGACCATGCTTTCTGTCTACCCACGGCCTTAGGTTCCGTATTAGTAATTTGGCCAATGCAGCACGCCCAGTATCCCTGCTCAATATAAATGTTATTTACCTATATAAGCAATTATATTATCTTTAGTAAAGTTTACAACATTTTACTGGGTGTCCGAACTAATATGTTATTATCCTCTCGAGTTTTGTCTCGTGTTCGGCATTGGTTCTTAGAAGAATCATGTACGTCCTGATGTTTCGATGTAATCGCACATATCATCTTTTTGAGGTCGTAATTTCGACTGCAGTATATATATGTGGAACAATATTCCCGGAGCGATAACTTACTAGAGCTAGTTCATCTCCGATCGCTAATCGAACGAGAGCGGCCAGAAGAAGATGAGTTATATCTCGTCGAAACGTTGATCTAATCGAAACGGTCCCTTTCGGGACCAACAGCACGCGCGATCCGAAACCGGGGAATATTATTCCATATATACTCCGTATATATATATATATATATATATATATATCATCGCGAAGATTGTTGTAGGTTTCTATTCCACAAACATTAACGTAATTGGCCAGTTTTAAATTATAAAGATGAATTTTAGGATCCTTTATATCGCAATTATGTTGTGTATTATTAGTTTCTAATATTTTCTTTTTGCGCCTATAACACCGAGAATATGCAATTCGAATAAAATTAAATTTCTTAATAAGTAAAATCATTTCTACAAAACTTGATTAACACTCGTCAACGTTATTACTGCTTTCTGTTTACGAAAAACTTCTCTAGAAGGGAAAAGATGAGTCTCCAAAGAGTAAAAGAATATATAAATGATGATTTTTCCGTTTTACTTATGAATTTTGTTGAAGTTTTCTCATAAATCATTTCGGCAGTTTGCCGACCTACGGCACAAACTTAGAAGTATAAATCGCACAAAGTATTACGAAGATTTATTGAAATCAAGTAGTTTTTATAACGATAGACAAGCAATAAAATTAATTGGTCCGAAGATAGCAAACATCTGAAATCAATCGACAAAGAATGAATAAATGATTTCCGAAAAAACCTTTTCTTTTGTTTAATTCCAAAAGAATTGCTTAGAATACAGATATTATTTTTATTATTATACCAATGTAAGTTAGCTGTCCCTACATCTTCACAATCCAATACAACCTTTGTAATCTTTCGTAATTGGGTCACATTTTTATTCAAAATATCAGTAACCGTTTCATTTATATTTTAAATGTTATAAATGTTTCTATTTTGACAAATTTATTAGTAAAGCTACTTCGTATTCCCTTCTTTTTTTCATATAATTTGGATATTTTTCTTTTAAATTTTCACTTATAGCAACAGAGTTAGCTTTTGAATGAAAGAAACATATATTTGCAACAAGGTATTAAATCCTACAAAAATATCTATCCAAAACTTTAGCCTTTTAAGAATAAACGCACCTTTAGGTAAAAAAAAAGAAATTTCAATACAGGAAAAATAGTAGTATTTGTGTCAACGTCACTATTCGCTAAGCTAGTGAATTCTTTCAACGAAAAAAACTGTTTGTTAAGCTAAATAATCGAATGTATTTTATGAGTGGAAGAAATATTACTTTGAGTAATAAATATATTTCCTTGGCCAAAAATTTCTTCATATCAATGTATATGTGTTAAGCTCCAACACTTACATTTCTAGGTTAAAATATATTCCTCGGTACTAAGATTTATTTGGAGGAAAATATTTTATATTCCATAATTACTAAATGTACCATAATAAATTTGAAAAGCTTACTAGAAAAGAATAATTTAACAAATAAATTTAACATATTTACGTCCATATAAATTTTTGGTTTGGCTTGGATTTTAGCATTGATTTTCAAATTTATAGCGCTCTTAAAACATTGAATAAGTTTATAAAATATAACATCTAATTTATCTATAATGCAACATTTAGAAGTCACTATTTTTAGATCTTTTTTCTAACAAAGTCTCTTTATTGTAGTTGGCGTAATACATACAAGAAAACTGAAAGCAGAGTAATAGGTTGCAGCATGTTACAAGCGCCCTGCAAATCTACGTACTAATTTTCTGTAAGTCAGCGTTTGTGGAGCAAACGCGTTTTCCACAAACATATTTTCTCGCGCACTAAAACCCGTGATAATTAAGTGGTAATTGCGAGTAGAAATTGTGAAAGTATGATGTAGATTGTTCTTGAACAATATTACATCGTCAAGGTAATGAATAGAAACTGCATCTCTAAGATCCGGTATTAGAAACGTGCAGTAGCATGGATGCAACGCATGCATTAGTCGCACAACCTTTAGATCTACAACTGTTATTGATTATTAATTAGTTATTTTTACGTTAGCTTAGTTGAAAGAATTAATATGTATCTTACAATAGATGCAGTAGATCCCAGTTTTAACAGTTACCAAGTAGATCTTAATAAAGTTCAATATACGGAGACGGATAAAATAGTTATGTTAATATATGAATAGCAGAATTGGAAAATGGTTATTTATTTAAATTAATACGGGAATACTAATTTTGAAGTAGACAAAATAAATGTATAGTAGATGAATTACACAATAATAATTGAGCGGAAGAATTAAATACAAATGAGTCTATTCTTTACTTTGGATCACAGCTTCACATTTATTGGTTTTATAAAATTTTGACATGACTTAGTAGGAATAGTATTCTATTCTGCCCGAAGTATTCTCCATAGTTCCATTTTGTTTTAAAATTTTTCTGTCAAGGAAACTTTTATACATTTCCAAAGATTTTCTATGGAATTCGTAATCAGCTGTTGTGTTGACTAAAGTACAATATGGATACCTTTTTCTAGAATTCAATTTTTAATGCCCTTAGAATCTATCTACTAGAAAAGAAAGAGACATACTTAAAGTTTAAGAATAATTCAAGCCCAGAAGAATATGTAATCACGAATACAAATACTGATGTCATAAAACAACTCAAAAAGACCTACTGCGAGACCTTTTCCACTGAAATGGAATATAATCTGTATGGAAGCCAGACGAAACTCTGGAATGTGTTGAAAAATAGAAGAAAACAGATAAAGGATGGAAATTCAAATTAACTCTATTATTCCAGAGGACTGGATATCGCACTACAAAAGTCTGTAAAACGACCAAAATGGAACCGAAAAGATGTAACAGCAACTGCCTCAAAACGAAACTTTAGAAAAAGAATATTTTATGCAAGAAGACGTTCAGAACAAACTACAGGTATTAACCAGACTAATAACGAAATCCCTAACTATGGTGAAAAGTAACTGAAAGTAACATTAACAACCCTGTTCCTCGAAATAGTAGAGTACTAATGGCGAATAAATGTCACCATACCTATATTCAAAAAAGGAGAAAAGAAAAACCTGAAAAACTATAGAAGGATTATTAAAACTCCTATAAAAATAATATCAGCAAAGATTGTAGACCAGGTAGAGATTAGAGAAGAGCAGCAAGTATTCCAACAGTACCGTTCCACACTTAACGCCATTTAGTTATCTTACGACAACTTAACGTAATTCTGCTAAATCCAGCTACTCATGTGAGGAGCCTTTTCTTTATTTTCTTGAGCGCAAAAATATGTGTTTGGAGACATATGGCATTTTTTGAGTAAAAATTTATATTACCGATTGTGACTACTTTCTTTAGTCGACACCTATCGAAGTTTCTAAGAAATTCGTCAAGTAGTAAGTGCAGAAATCAAAGAAAAATTTATAAGGACCATGCACTGTCGATGACTACCATCATATACCAATTTAATAGAAGCAATCAGATCGTCCCATTGAAGTGACTACGGACGATATGATCAACAAAATTTATGATACTCTGTGGCCAGACTGTTGGATGAGGATTAAAGGGATTACTAATACGGTAAACATTTTAAATAAGCATGTACAAAATATACTTCATGAAAAACTGGGTATGCGAAAGCTATCAGCAAATGGGTGCTGCGTCTGCTAGTGATTGATCAATAACAGAATCGCGTTATAAATTCAAACCAATGTTTGAACATGTTTAAATCCACTACGAGTGAGAGTCTATGGCGTTATATGATTATAAATGAAATATGAATAACTACACACCAGCAACCAAAAGTCACTCGGCAAAATAGATTCCCCCTGACAACCGTGTGCAAGAAAAGGTGAGTCGATTCCATCTGCCGGGAAAACTGTGACGGAGATGTTTTGGGGTTTGACAAACTTAATTGATTGCCGGACGAAAGGGAGGGCAATCACAGAAGTATGGTATATTGATTTATTGGACCATTCGGTCTTGAGAAACGGGCCCCACCTAGCGAAGAAAAGAATTCTGCACTATCATCATGACCATCATCATGATCAATTATGTCAGCAAAATTAATCCAGTTGCGATACGAATTGACACCCCATCCATCAAACATCGCGATCGCTGCGTTTATTATGTTTTTATGGATAAAATTTTGCGTTTTAAAAACATTTGAAATTGTAGCTCAATAGTTTTTCTTATCTATAATCACTCACTCTACTGTCATATAACGATTTATTGAAATGATTTCTTTACTCTCATAAATGTCCCTCATTAAAGATGAACTAAAATTAAGTTCGAAAGCTTAGAGTACTTTAAAACAGAGCTTTATTAACTCCTTCCAGTTCTAATTTTGAGTGCAATCCCCAGTGCAGCCCTTTCATCGTGACGTTGTACATTCAGTACTCTCTCTCAACTTTACATCAATGCGATTTGTTGTAGACAGTGAAATTTGTAACTTCTTGAGGTAACATTCGGCAAACCTTAAAATTAAATTAAATGTTGAGTATAATACTTTTCTTAATATACTTCGTAACATTTTAGGTGGTGGCCCATCACTGATTAAATTTATGTACTCGGCGATTCAAAAGATAAAGAGGCAATGCTTAATTATTAAAATTTTGGGTAGTTTCCTGTAACAATCAAATTCAATTTAAAAATTATTTTTATAAACAAAAAAGACTGATGAGATTTTAATCCTGATGTGCTACTTACTTATCATTCCTATAAAATTCCTTTTAGAGCAAAAACGAAGAGAAAAAAAATTCATCTCCGATGAGATAATTACGTACGTGTTATAAAACAAAAACGCATGAATATTAAATAAAATAACAGCTGCATAAGCTTGACATTATCTAGCATGCATACAATAATTTCTAGAATGTTAAATAAATACAGATACTTATTCCCGATATTCACTGCAAGCTATCGTAGTGAATATATTATAAGAAAGAGTAAGTTGCTATGTTGCATTAGATAAATATTGAACAATTTAATAAATTTGCTCAGATTTACCACATTCTATTGTTGTACATGTTAGATATCTTCGGTTCATGTTATTCTTTGACATTTATATTAATTTACATACTTGGACAAATATAATATGTGATAAAATAACTGTATTCCGCAGTTTACATTTGTCTCTAAGTTGGTTATTAACGTATTTCAGTACCGATCCGTTAGCGAACATCGATGTGATGTATCTGTGAAAATGTTACACCAGAATGACGTAGTATAAAAGTACAAACATGTATACATATTTATTCATGTCCCAATATATCTTCCTTATGACATTGGCCTATTGAGTGTCGCGTAATCTGCAATAACATTTTAAATTCACATACTAACTGTATACATATAAATAGCGTCAGCAAATATTAAAATTACAATAAAAATGGGTAGTTGGTTACGCAGATAAACAATGTAACAGGGTATATTAATTCCTATGAATTGGGCCTCATTCGAAGAAGCTGCACAATTAATTTCAAATCTTCTCCGTTACTCATAGAAAGATATGAGGGAACCCTTTTTTCGGGAATTATTTAAGATATTGATTGAAATGAAATAAAAATAAAGAATGTACGTATATACATTTTTAATTAATTATTAGGGAAATTAAAAAAAAAGGTAATAGACCTTTTGGAGATTGTTTTTGAGTCAAACCGCTACAGCAATTTTCCATCTCAAACAAGAAATCTTAATATTTTTCAATTTTTTTATTCAAAATACTATCCTCCACTTTCAATACATTTGTTACAGCGATTTGAATGCGTCTTCTAACTCATTTTGTGGAATTGCATCTAGTGTTTGTGTTGCAGCTGTTTTAATGGTCGGAATGTGTTTAAAAAACACTTTCAACTTCAATTTTAATTTAGGGAGTAGACAGGAATCATATGGTGGCAAATCAGATGAATGCGGCGGATGATTCAACACACAGACTTGATTTTGACGCAAAAATTGACGAACAATGAGGTGTGACTCGGTGCATCATTATGTAACAAACACCTATTCTCTGGATTTCCTATGAACAATTACTTTGCTATCAAAGAATGTAATCAGCATTGTTTTGATTTGTGATGGAACTTACCGTGTTTTTTGGCTTGTGGTGAATTTCTCGACTTCTCTTCCGCATGTTGAGACTTGGTTTTTGGGTCGCGCTGAAAGCACCGTGTTTTGTCACCCGTATAAGTGTTTTCAGGAAGTTTAGATCATTCCTAGCGGCTACAATAACTTCTGTTGAACGATTGACACGCATCCATTTTTGGCCATCCGTCAAAGTGTGTGGAATAGATTTTGCAGAAACCTTTGTCTTGCCCAAATCTTCGTGAAGATTGATTAGGATCATTTCTTCGATGATGTTTAAATCCTCTCCCATCATTTTCAGTGAAGCATTGCGATAATTTTCAATAAAACCACGCACTTTTTCGATTATTTGTGGTGTTCCAGCTAAAATTGGCCTTCTTTCACAATTATCAACTTCTAACCTCTCTCGGCCTTCCAAATAACATCTGTACCACAGAAAACTGCAAGCAAACAATCATCACCGCACACTTCCTGTATAAATCTGAATGTTTTTGATGCACTTTAACCGAGTCTTGCGTGAAATTTAATAAGTTGTTTCGGAAGAACTGTCATAACTTTGTTATTTATAGTTGGTATCATCAGAAAAAGGAATGTCACATATTTCAAAAGATACTCAAATATGGTTCGCACCTCGGAACTTATTTGTCGTACTGTGTATATTTAAACTTTGGTACCACACTTAATATTGTGTATCTTCCCCAAAGTTTTCACTTTCTTTATATACTTTATCTATTCGAATTTATAAATAAATGTTTCTTTTGGTTTTTATTTTTATTAAAAATAATATTAAAAGCAGAAACACAATTTGAAGAAAATAAAGATCAGAAATTTTCAAAAATTACGTTTATAAAGTATTGCAATAAATATTAACTCTTGTTTATTTCCAATAATCAACAATACAATCCTTGTGCTACTTAACCGATCAGTAGCAAGTTCTCTTTGTGCATTCCATTAATTTTACTGGATGCCTACATTTTAACTCGGCTGTAAACAAGCGCCTTCGAACCTTGTGGTGGGATATATTCACACCCCGTTCTTTCACCATTTGGTGAGTAGCTCTAAAAAATGGTATACGATTTTGTGTTTCGCCATCATCCGGGATAATATTTATCGAGATACTCGATCCATAAGAATTTTCTTTAATTAATTCGACAAGATTATAATAGTCTTTTCTGTTATTTCACGTTTACAGTAGATCCCACTACTAAGAGAGTGTAAATTTCTATTTCAATACCTTTATTACAAAATTAAATTAAATTTTCGACACAGCATAACAGAAAGGTGTTTATTTTAATTTTCGAACACATTAAATATGTTATCCTCGCTGTAAGATTGTCGGCGATAAACTAATTTATAGATTTATATTGGGCAGTACTTACTTGTTTGCCGACCGAAATTGGCGAACATATGTATGGACATAAATCGGTCTAATTACACTGCCCAACACAATTATAATATTAGTTTCTTAGTAAGTTGGGTGTGGTGAATTCGAAAATTATACTAGCTTTTGCGTGTCACGTCAAAGTTTAACTCTATCCTATTTGAAGAATCTCCAATGCGGCTAAGTTATTACTGAAGAACTAATAAAATGTAAACAAAGTATAAAATTTTAATAATTCATTTATTTATTTAAATACAATATTAGTCACGAGTATAGTAAAAGCATTTAGTTAAATCATCATTAAAAAATTACAAGAGTGCTTGTAAAAACACAAACAACAATCAGGGAATAAATTGTTGTTTGTTACATTTTCTGCTGCGTATTTTGGTTTGCCAGTCCCATTGAACACTCCAACAGTAGTCGGCCATCCTATGAGCATACTATCTTCCTTGATACCGAGTTTCTATGGTTTTTAAATATTGATGGAATCTCTCGCCTTGTTCATTGCTTAGCAGCACCCAAATTTTCTGGAAAGCTATCAAAATGACTATGAAGGAAATAAAGCTTTATGCTCATGTTACAAGCTGGGCACTGACATTTTTCAAGCATTGATTTCACTAAATCTTTGTAATTGGAGGCTTTTTTGTTTCCAAGAAAATTGTTCTCGATCATAGTGAATGAAGTCCAAGCTTCTTTCTCAGCTTCGTTCATGTGGTTAAAATTTCGAGCTGTCATTAAAGTTCTAATTTGAAGTCTATCAAATACCCTAGCTTTATTTTTTTCGTATTGTGGAATCTTTTGACACATGCACTTCAGCTAGTCCCCTTTAACATATTGCTTCATAAGACCCAATTTCAAGAAACAAGAAATACCGTAAAAGAAAACGTGACACGATACAGAAAAATGGGTTTTCATATTTCGCATTAGGGTAGCTATATTAGCTAAAAAGTCAGCAAAAAAAATAATTGTTGGCCACAGTTATTAGTGCAGAATCTTAATAATCCATTCAAAGTATTATTTGAGGTGGTCCTAAATTAATGGGCAACGGCATAAGATAGCTAATTCATTGACTTAATATATATATATATATGATATAGTTACACGATTTAATTATTATCACTACATCTTCCAGTGATACAGGTTATATCGCAATACCACTAGCATATATACTAATTCTCTAATGTTATGAGAGGTATTAAAATGTAACAAAAATAAACATTACGGTTTTGCCAGAACCAGAGGAACATATCGTTTCCATAATCTTGAGTGAATTGATAAGGGTTAATTATTCAATGGTTCGATCTAACATGAGCTTTAAAAGAATCAGTTTAGTGGAACTTTTAAAGCAAGTGTTATTGAACTTTTATATTAGTGTTCAACAAATAACCATAACTTAAGATATCAATGGATAGTTGAAACGAAATTAAGAAACAGGAGTCAAAGATCATACATAATGTAGATTTCTCAATAAATCAGATAATTTCGTAATTGCTTAAATTCCTTTACAACTCGATATTTATACTTTTTGTGGTCGAAACATTGCGAAAAACATTGTTTTCGTTAGCCTTTCAATTTTCCAAATAGGCACCGGATAAAGATTCTCACATGGCGATAACATCTTAATTCAACGAAGATATGTATTAGAGATAGCAGAAAAACTCAACTCTGCTACCCATACACAGCGAAATAATTACGAAAGTACGTATTTAAAATAAGTAAATGATAGCGCTCGTGCCATGATACATCATATTAAGCAAAGCATAATAACTCGCAACAGATTATATAAATTTCTCCTATAGTAACTATTTAGTTCAGGACTTTCTCTATTGGAGTAACGGTAAACGCGGCGTAATAAAAATACTTTGCGGTGATTAGATGCTGATTATATTACCGTTTATCTAGTAAATAGAAATATGTAATTATATTTCAAGGACACGCGTTATTATTAACATTCTATTAAAGGCGTGTTTCCATTTATTTCGCTTTGATGTTTGGCACTCCCGTTTCGCAATATCTTGAGTGACAGGCGAATTTTTGCAAATACAGAAGGTATTCTTAATGCAACTTCGAGTAGAATACGAAATATGGGGACTTAACGAGCTACCGGACTAATACATAAAACATAGAAGCTACAAAAAAACATAAATAACGTCCTAAGTAATTCAAAAGACATTGCAAGCTTGTCATTGTTTTAACTACTTTAGGTGGTTACATTCAAGTACAATACTAAAACCGGAAATTAAAATTATGCTAAATATAGAAGAAAATGTGGACACTGATGTAGACATCGATTTTCATGAGAAGTGCAAAGTATGATGACAACTAATAGTTTAGGAACAACACAATAATGTGTTTAAAATTTCATGAAAGAACAAAGTAAAATTCTTTCATATCATCTGCATTACGTTCTTTTACATGTTGTTATTCATACGTGCATGTAGAACATTTTTGCAGCCGAATACGATAATGATATGAGCCGCATATATTATCTGGACAGAAATTATTCGTGCGTGATGACATTGACTCTTAATATAACTATCATTTTTGATAATAATAATAATAAATATATAATGTTTCGAAATATGCATATTGCAGAGATTGGTCGTAAAAAAGTAAATTTTTCGAGACAAAAGTATCCAAAACGTAATTGTGGTTGCCGATGATAACTAATATTTAAACAATTTCTTAATTAAAATACGATTTTATTACTAAAATTCTCATTTATATGGTAAGACGATAGCATTCAGATAGGTATTTAGTAAAGTTTTAATTTATATGTTGACAAAATTTTAAATTCGTACGGGATGTTGCAATTTGATATTAAAATAAATCTATGGTTTGGCTAATATCTGGATATCTTATGTTGTACTGATGAACTGAATTATCTAAAACATGGACATGTTTCTGCCTACCCAGCGTCATCAGCGTGGTGTCGGAGCAGTTTTATGCTAACACATGTAATTCTCTCGCTGCTTCTATCACCATTAAACCTACGATACAAATGAATATTCCTGGCGCTAACTAGTGCTAAAAGAAAAAATACACTTGTCTGCACTCAGACAGCGAAAAGAAGCGGGTACAGTTTCCCTATGCACTGCCTTTGGTGCAAAATCGCCCACTCGAGACTAGCAATCTTAAGTGTTGCTCGAGAGAAGGGTGGGAAACTGCACCCGCTTCTTTTCGCTGTCTTTCTTTTAGCACTAGTTAGCGCCAGGATTATTCATTTGTGTCGTAGGGTTAAGTATGGCGATAGAAGCAGCGAGAGAATTACATGTGTTAGCATAAAACTGCTCCGACACCACGCTGATGACGCCGGGTAGACATAAACATCTCCGTGTGTTAGCGTTTTATGACTCACATGTCTTTCTCGTGAATTGATTTCTGTAATACCATGAGAAAGCTGTATTTACAGCGTTTTCTCATCCTGATGTTATTTTCTAGGCATTCTTTTAGACCTGCAATATTGTCCCAAAAATAATTCTATTTGTGGCGATGAAGATTATTCTGAAAATTACTATATTGAGTCATAAGATATAATAGGCTTTAATCATTCTCTAATCGATATTCTTGGAAGTTCGCCTGCACAATTAATAAACAGTAAACTTCATAAAGGACCTAATATAACTGTTATTTATATATAAAAGCAATTATATCAACTTTTAGTAGAGTTCGCAGGATTTACTAAGTAACCGAATTAATATGGACGGTAGTGTACTTTATTTTGTTATCACGTGTACACTTCTCAATGACGAGCAACAATTGTATTTTATTGATGCAACAAAAGCAGCTTATTATTAATTTTTAAGTATTATATTGTTGTGTAACAAGTGGAGCAGTATTCTTTACTTTGAACGTGGATGTATCGTCTATTCTTCATTTTTTTTTGACACTCAAAGCTAAAGTTTTTTCAAAACACCCCCTACAGTAGGTATTAGGTAACATCTACTGCTATCTCCATACTTAGAAACCTAGGTGGAACAAGCTAATAATATCTCAATTGCATTCAGCAAATTATCAAGTAATTTCCTTGGTAAGATTATGAAATATGCAAATACAACATTTGACCAGCTAGTGCAGATACTTTTCAATTCCATACTTTATGGCATTTGTCATAGATACAGAAATCCATGTCTAATATTAATTAGACGTTTAATCTCATCTCTCACAAATGTAGATTCGCAAGTAGTTAAAGTAGTAAACCTTCCACGGCAACTTCTAAGTGCTGCAGTGGTATTATTTAGAAGAAAGTGTGCGGAACATTTTGGCATATCCTCCGCGTAAGTATGATATAAAGCAATTGAGCAAACAACGCTTAGAATGTTGCAACCGTAGCCAGGCCGCGCGATATTGAAATCGTTTAAAAATAGACGTTCCTCGCAGGTCAAAATATTTTCAAAGTTCACGACACCGAAACCGTTTTTCTCAGCGTATCTTCATTACGCCCACATTCGCAGACTGATGCACCGAGCCCTCGCGCGATCATCGTATTCGCTTGCGAAGACGATAATCGTTACCCGCTAATTCTGTCTTCCAAGATATGTACAATCAGCGCCATTAAAAATGTCGTGTATCGCGCCGGCCGCTTCACATGCAATTTTGAGCACACGTTGTCTCAAAGTGTTGTTGTGCTGTGGCTAATTCTTGAATTGTGTGTCGTGATTGTTCGTAAAAATGAGTCCTGTAGAGCATATGTGGGCAACAACCGATCCGCGGGCTGGGTCAGGCTCGCGAGACATTTTGAAAAACCCAATTAAAAAAGAAAACTCACGATTTAATTATAATGTGGCACCTATTTTTATGCATTTCATTTTCTTATTTTAATAAATTGCATTATAATAACATTGTCGTAATATTTCGTGTCTAATATCTATTGCTAAAAATTATGAACACTACATTTAAATGCGGCCCGCGAGCCTATTTGCACACTAGAGTTTGGCCCACAACATGTCAAAGGTAGAGCCGTAATAAAATATCTCCAGAAAAAGGGCATGCCGCCAACTCAAATTCATAAAGATATTATGACAACTATTGGTGAGTCTGCAGTTTCTTATGATATAGTCAAACGCTGGTATTGAGATTTTAAATGCGGAAGAACGTTCTGTGAAAACTAATATGCCGGTGATCCTCCCATACAGTAACAACAGACAGAAACATTAAAAAGGTAGACGATGTCCTACTGTAAAACCGACGAGTACGCATCACGGGCATTGTGGAAGATACTGGCTTATCATATCATGTGGTGTACAACATACTGACTAAAGCATCAGATATGAAAAGTATGAGTGCAAGGTGAGTGCCCCGAATGTTAACCATTGATCAAAAACGAAATCGGGTGTTGATTTATAAGCGTCTTTTAGAAAGAACCAAGCAAACAAAGAAAACTTTCTTAGTCTATATGTGACCATGGATGAGTCATGGGTGCACCACTATGATTCCGAGACCAAAGTATAGATTAGAAACATCACGTATCTCCTCCACGCTAATTTAAGGTCGTGCCATCTGAGAGGTTTTGCTATCTGTGTTCTGAAATGCTCAAGAAATCATCCTGACTGACTATTGGCAAAAAGGACAGAGAGAAGGGGCTACTACGCACATTTCTAAATGGCGAGAGGCTATTAAAGAGAAACGCCGATTAAAATTAAGGCACGATGTGCTGTTCCATCAGAATAATGCCCCCAGCCTAACGTCTGGTATTACTATGGCTGCTATACACTAAGCAGGCTTTGAATTAATGGAGCACCCACCATATTTGCCGGATCTGGCCCCTAGTGATTACAGGATGTTCTCCAAATTAGCATAGATATCATATTACTATGGCAAATGCTTAGAACTTAAATTTATAAACAATCAGGTAGTTTTAGGATTAGTCAATAATGCAAAGCCGGAGTTATTTATGACCAGTTAAAACAATTCTTCAGACAGTATGCAACATAACTCGAGCAGTATAACATCAAGAATAGTTCAACAGAACTCAACATAACTTCAACAGAGTAAGATTTGAAGTTATAAAACATCCAGAACAGTCATAAGTAACAATTCGGCATTAATTACATAGTTTGCGAGCTTTTCCTAGTCAGAAGCAGTTCGGAAGCAACTAAAGAACAATCACGAATTGTGAACCAAAGATTGTGCAAGTAAATTAAATTAGTTAAGTGATTTAAGTCTACTGGTCCTTCGAACTAAAAACAAGACGAGCTACCGAGATAAACTTCGGAGCCGTCCAGACCAGCAGATCACAACAGATGCAATTGGAACTAATTTCTTCAATTCAAAAATAGAGATTATGCAATATCTACCTGCACAATTGTACAGAAAAAAAACATTGTATTTGTACTTGCATCACCCTGTAGGAACTTGAACGTAAACATTTGTCACAATTGTAGGGCAGACGAAACAGAATTATACATATGTGATATCATTCTTAACAATTAGCTGTTGACCGCTAATTCGAGGTTGCATGTTGTGGGGTCCTAATAATATTATGTATCTTTTTACAACAAACTAATGATATTCAGTAATATAAAATTTTGTAATGCTTTAAATAACTAGAGGTAAAGTATTACACTGGGGTGTAGATTTATTGCACAATATTCTATGCATTTCGTTGGGAAGGACCTAAGAAACCGGAATATTAATATTTGAAATATATTACATCCCAATTGTGAATAAAAATGAATAGAAAATAAAGCTATAGAGAAATATTTACAAAACTTGCTTATAATTTACTTAACTTAATATCAGCTTCTTACGAGAAACAAACGTATACATATTTTACAAACATTAAAGCTTTTGAAAACTTATCCACATATGGTACTGTGTATAAACAAGTAATCACTACTCACTATGCATTTTAGAAGGTTAATTTTACTTTAGTAATAACTTGAAAGATAATAAATCACTTAGCAATTTAATGCGTTTATTTTTTTAATCAATTGATAAAAACTTTATATTTTGTGTATCTACTTCTTGATCGGATTACAGCTTTGATTCTCCTAGGCACACTACTTATTAAATTATTTATAAATTCAGGCGGAATTTTGTTCCACTCTTCTTGGAGAACCTCCAACAGATCGAGTACTTTCAAATTGAGCTTTTGATGTGGTTAAACTACCGTTTTGCAGACACCTCGTTCTGTCAGGTCAGCATTGCGATCCGAGAAATACGTTTCGGATCGCTATCTCGCTGAAGACAGAAATTCTCGATAATAAGGCGGTGGTTTGTATGTGGAAGATACTGGCTTATCATATCATGTGGTGTACAACATACTGACTAAAGCGTCAGATATGAAAAGTATGAGTGCAAGGTGGGTGCCCCGAATGTTAACCATTGATCAAAAACAAAATCGGGTGTCTTTTAGAAAGAACCAAGCAAACAAAAAAAACTGAAGCTGAATGTTCTTGTAGGATATGCAAATATTGCTCTGCAGTCAAACGGTTGTCTATCTTTACGAGTGAACCTATCCCACCAGCTGTTTGCAACCCCAAAATTGCAAAGAGCATTCGTCGTGTTTGCTGCAATAATTATCACTGGTAATTACAACGTACTGCCTAGCGTACTGGCATTATTCGTTTCTTCCGGAAACCTTGCTTAATCAAATGTCATCGTACGGTGGCTGGATGCACTTCAACTCATGTTGCCTCCTGTAAGCCTTATGGTAATTAAGACAATGCACCTCTTCAGTGTCTTAAAGAAATGATCCGCTAATATTATATTTTCTTTTTTAAATTTATTTGGCCATATTTGTCTTGGTTTCTTTAATAAAGCTCCAGCTTATACTTTCTTTTTTAATATCTTGTGCACATTACTCTGTGGAACAAGTAACTTCTTCGGCAATTTATCGTTGACTCTTACCTTATCATGCAAGTGTATACTTTCTGTGCATATTTTTTATTACTACGTTGTGATTTTAAATTATGAACTTTTGTTATTTTTTGTTTATAACTCATGGAAACACCCTCGCTAAATAAAACCAAAATTGCTAGCAAAACTGCAGTAATCGTATTATAGATAGTGATCTAAGCTCTGTATTTGAACTTTATTTACCTAATTAACAACAATACATTACAATAAATTTTAATAAAATGAGATACATAAATAAAATTATGGTCTGCTCATCAATAAGGGTAACATGTAAATTATTCTTTCATTTCAACGAATTGTATTCAAAACCACCGCTATAAGATCAGTAAAGTACACAGATATTCAGCAATAACAAGATACATAAATAGTATCTCAGACTTTTACGGCCGTTTGCCATAGTTGTAACGGCTGTCGGGTTGCGCCGTGTCACCGTATAGGTTTTTTGCGAACAACTGTGGTTCGCATTTTCAAAGGTACCAAAACCTACTGACACGGCGGAACCCGACAACCGTTACGACTAAGATACATAAAATTATTTTAACACAAGTGATTATACTGATTATTTATCTATGTATATTATTGTACATACTACTTACCATACTGTAATTTATTAAATTTCTTGAGAGATCCAGTATTTTCGTATACAGGACACCTCCATCCATTTGACTTTCCAAAATTAAATTAAGCCTAGTTTTATATCACTATCTAATGTATAACGATTTTGTGTATAAAACTATTTGATTAGTAAACAAAACTTATTGGAATAACCGTTATAAGTTACGTAAAGATAAAAAATAATTCAAACTTTTTGTACTTATTTACTAACAAACTCATCTCACAAATCAAAAGATGTTAATTTTTCGTTAACAAGTTGCGTATGGTTAGTAAGTACACTATTATGTCACCGAGATTACATCGTCAGTGAGGCGAAATGAGGCAACAATACTAGTTAATGCATCCGTCTGACTATTACAAGTGTACTCCTCGACATATATAATGTGAAACGATGGCTGAAAAGCATGACATTTTAGTTGGCGCTGACTATACCAATATATATGCGTCAATATAAATATTTATTTTTGACTCAATCGACGAGTGTATGCATTTTTACTTTCTGAGAAATTTAAAAAAAGGCTTCGTAATTTGTTGGATCACCAACATGCATATATTATGTTGTCTACGTGCTACGTTCTTGAAATAGCATTTTATTGTTTGGCATAATGATATCATTTAATATACGGTGATCAAGATCATTATTACGTAAACTTGTCAGTAAAAGTTTTGTAATAATTATATGTGGATTAATTAATATGCTACCGCTAGAATAACTAAAAAAACATGCAACGGTAAATACAATTAAATTAGTTTTTGTTACGTAAGATTGGTTAATTACGCGTAATTAGGATTGAAAGTTCAAGTATGTGTATCTAACAAACGAAAATAACTAATAAAATACATTCGCTTGAACAAACCATTTAATTTTGATAAAAAGATTCTTCTATTTGTAACATATTTTAGACAATTTTAAATTCTTGCAATTAGAAAATGCGACAAAATGCTACATTGTCTTTTATAAACAATATTTGTAGCCTCCCCTCTTAACGCCCAATTGTAATCTGCTAGCATAACGGGAGAATGCAGGAGGAAGCGTATACTTGGCATTTTTTGACACAGAAAAAGCATTTTACTGGGTACCCAGAAATAAAGTATGGGAATGTCTCCAGAAGACAGGAGCAAATTGTAAATTAATAACAGTTGTCAAAAGTTTATATAAAGACTGTGTAATTAGCAAAAATATGAAACCCGAGGTATTCTATACAAAGAAAGGTGTTAGACAAGCAGATGGAGTTAGCCGTTTACTATTTATAATGTTTATGGATGAAATTATCAGAGAAAGAAGGAGGAGAACAGAAGCTTTTTATGTAGGACATCACAACTTAGAAAAGATGGATTGATAACCGGAAATGGAAACACTCTACAGCACAGCATAAACGTTTGGAACAACACACTCACTGATTATGAAATAAAAATTAATACAAACAAAACAAAAGTAACACTTATATCAAAAAAGGAAAAAAGAAATACACATACAACTTGGAGAAGCAGAAATTCAATAAGTTAGGGATTTCCAGTACTTCTGAATTACAATACACGAGAAAGACAAGAAGAAGAACTTAATAACAGAATACAGAAAGCGAACAAGGTATACTATGCTATGAACTCAGGATTTATAAACAGAAAAGAAGTAACAAAACAAATAAAATGACGGTCTACAGAACAGTATTGAGACCAATTCTCACATTAGGATGTGAAACCTGGGTACTCAAACGTCAAGAAAAAAGTAAAATCCAAGCCTTAGAGATGAAATATTTAAGAAGAGTGAAGAATGTAACTAGAAGAGACAGAATATGAAGCGAACAAATCAGAAGAGAGCTACAAATGAAATCAATAGAAAGTTATATCGAACATAGACAATTAGCACTGTGGGGACATCTACAAATGATGGGCAATACATAATTCCGGTTAAGTAGGCCTGGAAAGCAAAGATACAGCAGAAAATAACAAGACGGGGGTCAAAAAGAGGCTGGAACAAAGAAATAGGCAAAATTTAAGGTAAGAAAGGAAAAACTTGGTATGAAGCTCAGAAAGGACTGACGAAGATTTGTGAAATGCTCGAAAGCAAATTTAATTTAACCCGACATCCAACGGGTCTTATTGATTATATATAATATATATATATATATATATGTTGTGGATGGATAAATCTATTATATTACTATTATTATTATATAAATTGAGAACTTGAATAATTGTTGACATCATCAGTTACTCATGTTAATCAGATTTGAAATAACTACTACTTCTTGCTATAGGTATACGCCCCCAGTATTGACAATATAATTTAATGGTTGCAGCTTTACGAATAGTTGCATTATTCATAGTATCATATTCCGAACGAATTTCTATTTTCTATCTCTTCGGGCAAGTAGTTAAGTATTCCGCACTAGTACTCGTATCATACCTTTTTTTTTTTAGAAAAATGTCACCGAATCTTCCACGCATCAAAACCGTTTCTTCTTGCGATCTACCACGGCGTTTCTAAAACACCAGAACGACGTATCGCGTCCAAACGGAACGCCGAAACGAACAAAAGAAATTATCTCGGCCGAGTATGCCATTGGGCGAGTGAAAGGCATATTTGTGTGTGAATGCGTCGTGAATTTAGAACACATCTTCTACCTCTTCTCTTGCGAATTGTCAAAGCGACAATTCAGTCTCTGTAGCCTATACGGCCGCCGTAACGCATATAACGGGTAGGTCGTCGCTATATAGTTAGCCACGAAGAGGTTCAAAAGAAAGACCGATTCTACCATAGACGGATTAGATGACCGTATCTGGTTACTTGGCGCCCCCAAATGGGGTGGCCAAATGATTCTATTACACTGCGCATTATCAATTAGCGTATTACCGGCGTTCTATTGATGTGGAGATCACGCACCATTTAGCGTTAATATACTCCTAACTAGATTTCTTTTTGTGAAAGATAAAATAAATGGCAGCGTAAACAACTACCTCTTACCATGGCTAACTACACTAACGTCTTTTACTTTTGCTGTATACTTTAATAGCATTTGTAGGAATCTGACTAGCACTGATAACATTTCAATTATAAATTGTCTCATTCCTGGGGAAAGTACGTATACGTAAGCTTTTATGGAGTATGTTTCCGTTTTACATTCAAACATAATTTGATAATTATCTACATTCAAGACGGCACTGTTTTTCCACAACACTTGTACCATCGCGAGCATCAAAAACCGAACAGTTTGTTTGCATAAATTGTATGTAGTTTAAATGATAATTTTGAGGTTATATATCATTATTATAGATTAATAATTTGTTATGCTTCCGCTTTCCTTCAATCACTAACTGCAGTCTACGTGGTATAGACATATACAGGGATGGATCTCTATGTTGTACCCCTGACCCTCTTAGAGTAAAACTACAGTGGCATTATGTTTTCTATTTTTCGACGTAGTCTCCCTCTACACTAATACTCTTGGTCCATCGACGTTCCAACATCTCAAGATCCTCCTGCAAAAAGTTTTCTCCGACCTCTGCAAACCATCTCTATAGCTTACACCACTTCATAATTACTGGAAAATTTTACCCCACGTAAGATTTCTTTTAATTTAGAGGAACAGCCTGTAACAACTAAGGACTAGATCCGGAAAATATGGCAGGTGTTCCACAAAATTCATAGGGTGTATAGCAGCCATATCAATACGAGATGTTTGGCTGGGCGCATTATCCTGCTACAAGCATAGAGTGCCTTAACTTTTCTCGGGGTTTCTCTTTAATAGCGTCTTGCAATTTAGAAATCAATTGTGCGTAGTAGGCCCCTATAATGCACGTTCCCTTTTGCAAATAGTCAGTCAGGATGATTCTTTGAACATCCTAGAACTCATATAGCAAAACCTTTCCAGCAGACAGCACGACCTTAAATTTGTGTGGAGGAGAAGACCAGTGATGGTTCCACTCTCTATTTTGCACTTGCTCTCGGGATCACAGTGGTGCACCCATGACTCATCCATGGTCACATACCGGCTGCTTTGTTTACTTGGTAGCTTTCCAAAACGCACTTGCAAAGCAACACCCCATCTTTTTCATATCTAATTCTTTAGTCAGTATATGAGTGATATGATAAGTCAGTATCTTCCGCAATGTCTCTGATGCGTACTCGTCAGTTTTACAGTACGATATCTTTTTAATGTTTTTGTCTGTTATTTATGGGAGAAGCACCGACATGTCAGTTTTTACAGGCTATTTTTCCGCATTTAAAATCTCGACAACAGCATTTGATTATATCATAAGAAGCTACAAACTCACCAATAGCTGCCATAATGTCTTTATGAATTTAAGTTAGGGCCACGTCCTCTTTCTGGAAGTATTTTATTACGGCTCTTTGTTCCACAGGATCCATTTTTATGAACAATCATGATACACAATTCAAGAATTAGCCAAAGCATAACAACACTTTGACATACAAACTTGATATTATGTAGATATGATCTACAAATGTCAATTAACTAAATGTCAAAAGCATTAATCAAACAACCAATTAGAAGTAGGTGAGGGATGGGGCATGAGGTTCGGCCTTCGTATAAGTGATTAATATATTCACTTGAGATGTCATCCCAGACCACACAGTTTCTAACAATTCTTGTTTATTTTGGGGTCGTAGCCGCTATTTCTAAATGATTTCTATTAGAAATCCCCATACATTTTTATAACATTTAAATCTGGGCTTTTACTGGGCCAGTTAAGAACATGAATATTACGTTTTGGTAAACCATTCAGTGACAGTTATGAGAATTATGCACAGAACAATTACCCTGTTGGAATATATAGTTGCCGTCTTCAAACAACTGCGATACAAAGGGAAGCATAACATTTTCTAAAATATTCAGCACTATTAAATCTATTTCGAATATCCCACAAAATACCAACTCCACACACAGAAATCCACCCCCACATGTTTATAGAAAAACGTCCATTACTTGATTTAAGTATCTTTCGTGGTATCTAGCCTTTCTATGTCTATACACACTAATTCTAACTCTGTTAGCAGAAATGCTTTTTCGTCTCTAAAGATGACACGATTTCAAAAGTGTTCCTGTTTTGTGATAAACTCTAATGTAAAGCCCAAGCGTTCTTCTTTGTGTCCGTTAGTTAATAAATTCTTTTCAGCAGCAACTGAATTTTGAAAACCTTCATCTTTTAACCGTCTTCTCGTGATGTGGATTAAACCAGGAAAATTGGTTACCCCAACTGATTTGGTGGCCGAAGTAAAAGGATATGCAATAGGTTCATTAACTAGTACCACATCTTGTTCTATATCAGATACCCCTTTTTGGACCAGTTCCTTTTTCTTACAATTATGCCCTCCCGATTCCATTTTGTAACTATATCTGACATAGTACTTTTTGCAATTTTAAATTCGGCTGCAACCTGCCGTCTAGACCATCCACTTGCAACTTTTGCAATAATCTTAATTCTATCTGACGCAATATGTAGCATATTGAAATTGTGTGTATGACCGGTTTTCCATGATCGCGACCGTATCTTTTTCTAAAACTCAAAAAATCGGCAATTCTATTCATATAAACCATAATATTTATCAGTAATCTTTAAGTCCAAACATTTCTAGAATAGATAACCTTCGTTACTAATCAATGCAGTATGAACAAATATTAATGATTAGATCTTTTCTTTAGGGGGGAGAAGAAATGAAATATTGACAAGAATTCCTTTGAAACGACTCTCCTTCTTACACCTTCTATTCTTCTTAGGAATCTCATTTCCATGGCCGTGACTTTGCTTTTAATTCTATTCATGGTTGTCCATGACTCGGTGCCATATGTTAGTGTTGGTCTGACTACTCCTTTATACACTTTTGTCTTTATTTATTTTGGTATTTCCTTTTTATCCAAAAATGTATTTCTTAATGTATTATATATTTTTGCGGATTTCCCTATTCTCTCATTTATTTCTTTCTCCATTTTCCCGTTGTCTTCAATGGTTGTTCTTAAGTAATTGTAACTTTTAACTTGTTCCAAGGCTGTTCCTTCGATTTTGACGTTATGATTTTTTCTTCTGCCATTCTGTTTCCTTCCATTGTGTTTATTAGTTATTTAGTTCTTTTTGATATATCTTCAAGTTTTGCTGTAATATCTCTTCTGAGTCTGCTATCAATACCATATCATTTATTCATTATTCATACATTCATTCTCCAGTTTCGTACTTTCATATTTTACCTTTTTGTTTGGCTTTTTTAATAGCATCTTCTATCAATACAGAGAATAACAATGGGCTTAATTCCTACTTTAATCCAATTTGTGTCTAGAATTCAGCTGATTCTGAATTATTCCTGTTATTTTTATATAATGCCATAATCATCCCTAAAACTCCTCTCTCTGTCCCTCTATTTTCCGGGCTTTGCCATACATCTTCTCTTCTTACCTTCCCTTTCCAGTTAGTTTTTCTCCTAACTGTCTGATTACCAATATTAAGTCTTTTTGTTATTTGTAAAAATAGAAATTATCAATATAAATTTACTTCGAATGATGTAGATTGAGATTGTTTATATTTTGCTACGTGATTATTTAATATACAAACGATTACGTCAGGTTTGCAATTCCACGTTTATTATTGTCCCAAAAGCTTCTCAAAAATCTTAGTGTCGTACTAAAGGAGTTAGTTTACTGAAACATTTTAAGAGATTCCTTTTTCTTATAATTGATACTTTCTCTTTATATTGTTACTTGGATGTGAAGAATATGTCCTAGATTCCCTGCATAGTTTAAAGTAAAAGGTTACGAGGAAACTATTAGAAATCCAAATTATATTACTTTTCTTTGTTACCTCATTTACATTCTTTTGTAAGTGTTACATTTAACAATTATATAATTAATTTAACGTAACATTTTAAAATATTACTCGTTAATTATTTAAATAACAAAATCCCGTCAACATACATAACCGCGTCAGATATAAACACCGTCTGCGTAAATTACCAATTCTACAACCTTCTCCCAATTAGTTTTCCATTCAACTATTGTTTTCGATTCGAAAAAGGTTGGAAAAAAATCCACTTTCCAACTTTCTCCGTCCTAAATGCGAACCGAATGTGTGTTACCAACCTACTAGATATAGAAACGTTCTGGAACTTTATTATTCGTCGATTTCGTTTTCTATGACGTCGCAAGCGTTACGGCATTCGGGTATAACGTGTAGACGGCGTATTTTTACGCGGATCTAGCGTAACGACGTTGGAAACAAAGGAAAATGTAGTTTTCTTTCATCACCTGCCATCCGTCGGCCGCCATTGAATGCGCAACTCCTTGACATTCGTTGCAACTTGACGGCGAACTTGTGTACAACGCGAGAGCTGTAATTTATATTCTTACTGTCCTAGTTAAATATAGGTTAAGTCTAAGGTCAATGACAGACAAGCGACTGTCTACGGGGGTTTGTACGTTATATACATGTGGGCATATAAACTGCATACACGCCGCTAACTAGTTTTAAATAAATAACTTTCTTACGACTACGGTATACATGGGACGTAATTGTGCAACGCTTTCCCTTAGTCGCAAGTTTTCTAATATTTTTAACTCCTTTCCTCTTAGCCTCTCTTCTTTTTTGCTCGCGTCGAACCGGGTTTAGCTTCGTATAGAGACGCGAAGAGTTGCACATTATAATGGTTAAATTAATTTGTTTTTTGCCGGCCGTGGGTGAAGTGAAAAACAGGTAACGGAATGGCCTTGTTAGGTCAGTGGCATATGAGGTCAGGGTCAAACTACGCACGGCTCACAGCGATTATATTTACAGAGCGCATAATAACGTCTGGCTTTTCCATTTATAAATAAGCGCTGCTGTACTATAAACCGTCTATGCGGCGGCTGCGGCGACTGGCAGTTGCAATACAGAGGGGCCCTTGCACATGGTCTGCATCTATTCTGCGCGTGTATATGTATACAGAACTGACGGTAAACATTAAGTGAAAAGATTAAGATCCATGTTATTAGTTACATACGGATCTTTTCAAAATTAAATAATCTACTTATATAGCACAAATTGTTAGTTCGACAATATTATTGTATTTAATTTGATAGAAATTAAAAAGGGCACAAAATTGGTAAAAAAAAAACAATCAATACCAATTTATTAATTGTTGTAATATAATAGCATTATGTTGTATAAAAACACGTAGTAGAGACGTAAATTTATTAATAAATGATTTCATTATGCACAGTTTCCTATCTGTGCGTTGTTCTACCTACAAGCTATTCCAGATTGATGCGTAAAACGTTATCTAATAAACTGTTGAACTTATGAAATCCTTAATCTGAAATATATGACATATCCATTCTTGTTTACATTATGTATGAACTGGATATTTCTGATTAAGACTTAAGAGAGCTTTGAAAAACACACAAAAAATGGATGATTGCTAATAGGCTCAGCTGCTCTGCAAAACAAGTTTCGAAAAAATTTTCAGAAGTCAACAACCTTATTTCCGTTGAAACATACTATGAGCGTCAAAAGTGAGTCAACACCAACGTCGCTTTTCTGTTACTAAAAATTATCAAAGGAAAACATTCTGCACGTCAATTTTTGTTACAAGAACTAAAAGGTTTATTCATTAACAATAAAATAAATAAGAAACTACGTCAAAATACTTCATACATTTTTTTTCATAGACGTGAATAAAAATACTTTATATTTTACGCGTTAAAAGTGAGTCAACATTTACATGTGGAGTTAAAATAAGTAAACAATCTTTAATTTTTTGTATAAACTAAGTCTTGGTTGGACCTCCCTTTGCATTTTTACGTATCTGTCGGTCCAAATAATCCCAAATATTATCAAATAGATTGATGTTTGTGGACTGGGTGATTCAATACTTTACTAGTCCTATACAACAGCCATTCCTTTGCTATACGTGATGTATATTTGGGATTATTGTCTTGACGGAAGATCCAATAACTTGGCAAACATAATTTAGCGACATTGGGGGAGACATTTTTCTGCAAAATTTTCGCGTATTCTTATGCATTCATTGTGGTTTCAATAAAATCAAGTTCTCCAACACCTGATACTGCAAAATACCCCGACACGATAATATGGTGACCACCATGCTTAACTGTACATTGAAGATGGATATGAAACTCCTCCAAATTTTTTTGCCAAACGAATATCTCAAATTTGCTTTCGTCAATAAAAAGAACAGATTTCCAAAAAAGAAATATCCTTATTTTTATATTTTTGTGTGTAGTCTAATTCCTTTGTTTTATTTACTTTTGAAATGAAAGGCTTCCTTCTCACAGGTCGACCATGAAATCCGCATTTATTCAAAACTCGTGTAATTATGCTGGAACCCATGGTGATATCTGCACTAATTTCAGGATTTTTCTTTGCAGTGGAAACTGTTTTCCTGACATCTCTTTCGTTTAGCAGTTTTGGCTAAGAAAATTTAGTTGAAATTTTCCTATGCATAACTTATGTACGATCCTTTAATCGACGTAGGAGGCTTTTCTAGAATTTTCGATATTTTTCGAAAAGATTTGCCTTTTTTCTCAAACCTATGACAATTCTCCAAAGAGATTTTCGTCCGCATTTTTATAAAAACTGGCCCTCCGAATCACTGCAAATTCTATTTTCAAAAGAATAAATGTATACTTTAATTTTTCTTTGCGAACAAAACTACAAGCACATGTAACAGAAAATCTAACGTGTTCATCTCATACACAGTTTGAAATGTAAGTGTTGACTTACTTTTGACGCGTGATATACTTATGAAGTTCTTTATTCACGTCTGCAACAAAAATGTATGAGGTATTTTGAAGTAGTTCTTTAGTATTTATTTTACTGCTAATGAATAAGCTTGTAATAAAAATGAATATGCAGAGTATTTTGTGTTCATAATTTTGAGGAATGGTAATACGTCATTGGTGTTGACTTATTTTTGATGCTCACGGTATATCTTTTATATATGCACCCTTCAAATTTCTGATTTAGATATCCTATTATTTTGGCTTTAACTTTTAACAATTTTCTTAGTACTTTAAAGGAGCTAATTGCATATATATTATTAGTCCATCATATGTATTTTTCATTGGTTCTGACCTATTCCTCATTGCTTACAAACTGCGTACTGCAATTTATTACACTCTCCAAATTTTTATGGTTTATTTCCTTAGGTAAGCACACATTGTAAATTGCTTTAGCTCTCTAACATAGAGGAGCTTTCCCCATGTATTGATTTAAATCGGAGTTAGCAAACACATAAAACTTTATTGGAACAGAAAGTTCTCAAACTTCGAATCGTTTTCTCAATTGCAAAATATATTTCAATTCAAAATTTCTGTGTTATTATATCACACTAACATAGAAAAAAAACATAGGAAAGATTATAAAAACAAGTATTAAATCTCTCATTTCTTTATTATTTTGTTAACGCCATTCTTATCAGGATAACGAGAAAAACTAATTGTATAATTAGAAAAGTATCTTGATCTTTTCTACGGCACAATTCATCTGTTTTTAGCAAAGTATGAAAAGTTAAAAACATTTGCGATTTAAGATTACATGTTTTTCTTCACGTTTCCAGAAAATTTCGTCGAAAATAATCAATGACATAGGATGCATAAGTCAATGCACTGATTATGCTTATGCACGCGTAAATATTTTTCTACCGTAAGCGATTTTTCGCAATAAAAAAATACGTTTTTATCTTCTCAAGCGACAAAAAAAAGTAAAAGACGGCTATAAAAGCGCCTATATATAGTACACTAATGAGATTGTCCAGAAAAATAAGCTAAGTATATTCTGAAAAGATACGTCAAAATTGTTTAAATTACGTTAAAACCTTCATTTTAGTGTTATTTAAATTTTCTACATATGTATATTGTTTACAAGTTCGTTATATTTAATGCAGTATCAAGACCACTCCATTGTTGCAATCTCCTGTTAAACTGTTTACGAAAGTTAATCTTTTAATATTAAGCGCGACCGCTAACATTATCAATTTAACTCACTCTGGTTAGTCAATGTACTTTCAAGGACCTATTGCACAAATGCGCATCACATTTTAATCTCCCTGCTGAAGTGCAACAGCCACTCTATGCTTCTGATTATTCTCAATTACGATGAATGCCACAGTCATTACTTGTATATTCGATAAAAGCGTTTATATAATAAGACCTATTTGCACAAAACTGTACGGAGTGTCTATCAATGATTAATAGTGTGATCTATTTCTGGCCTATCGCATTATGTGGTAAAAAGAACATGTCGATATTTTTTTCAAAAGATTTATGTATATACATATGATGTGAATAATGTATCTAAATTGCATAATATTGAAGACGGCCAAAGATTTGGTACATAGTGCATAGTACAATACATTTTTGGATTTTTATACGAATAGTCCCAAAATAATTGGCTCGCTTTCAAAGGTCGATCATGAAGACGGTGAAATTCGTAAAAACGTAGTTTGTACCAGCTGCATTACTAAATTGAGAATTTCGAAAGTAACTGTAATTTTTAGCGCAATTTTTGTCGAATGGCGTCTATTTGCTTGATACTTTGCCAAAATCGCTTTCTAACATTATAACAATAAACCTTATGCATTGTCCAAATATACATTGAGCGAAATTTCTTAATAAGATACTTACACATAAAGTGTTAAATAAAATACTGTTTATATATATATATATATATATATATATATATATATATCCCAGGCAAATGAAAGAGAAAATAACATTGAAAAAATTTACTGCACTTTTTACAGAAAATATTTACGGTAATCATAATTTCAAACAATTTATATTGACATATTAACGCAAAACGGACAAATAAATAAGAAATTTACAATTCTATCTAAAGTTAGTAATGGATATTCCATTACTTATTCAAAATAACTTAAAAAATTCGTTTCTTCATTGCCTCTAGTAACTGAGTAATGTTGAAATAGGGATCTCATTCTAGTACCTCTTTATCGTGGATTTCAATGCATTGACGCTATTGTATTGGCTATTACTGGCATATGCTTTTATTGCCAATGTCTTTCCGAGATTCTCAATGGGGTTTCGGTCAAATGAACGTGTTGGCCGATGTAATAGTTTAATTTTGTTTCTCTTTTAACAGCCCCTGTGTTTTCATGGGGAGTATGGACAACAGCATTGCCTTGCTGGAACATCCAGCTCCCCGTTGGCTTTTATTCACTATTGGGACTGTTTAAAATCATAGGGATCGTCTAAATTAACTTTCTCTCCTATCAGAAATTCATTCTTCCATTGGTAAACCCTATTGCGCAAATTTCAGTCTCCATTAATCGTGGGTTTGAAATTTTTTTTAAGCTCAAAAGCGTTTCCTGCTAGGTAATTGTACACGTCCTTTTTAGTAAGCAGTAAATCTAACCAGATTTTATTTTCCGTGCGGTTACATTACCAGACGAGGTTAACCACAATATCGATGACTACTGTGTCCATGTTAGTTTTAATTGTTTTCTTTGGCACGATTTTTACTATAAGAATGACCTAATTTTCTAAAATGGTTGATTAAGAGATGAGATCGTCCTGTTTTCCTCCTTTACAGCTCAATTTGAAAAGCTTGTCTCTGTATGACAATCTGTATTAGTTTTTTATCTCGATTTAATAATTTACCTCGTGATATATTTTGAAATTGGGATGTGCACTACTGTCCAAAAATTTGGAAGCAGCAATGGATTTCAGAAAAAGTCACAGATACAGTAAAATTTTATTGTGATCAGTGATCACTAATAAATTTATACAACACATGTGACTGTCGTCAAATAAAAGTGAATTAATTCAAACATTTATATTAGTATTTATGCATTATTTAGCTCGTAAGTTTATTTTCTTCGATATGACCTCCTTTGACTTTGATAACCGCTGCGCAAATTTTAAGCATTCTTCCAAGCAATTTTCGAAACAATCTGTGTCAATTTGTTCCCATGCGTTCTATAAATATCCCCACAGGTGTTGGGTGTTCTGAGGTTGTCGTTGTCTAGGCCTTCTATCAAGCTCAACCGATAAGTGCTCTATGAGGGATAAATCCGGATTTTGAGGAGGCCAAACCATTAATTTTAGTTCATTGCTTGCTGCTTTCTCCTCCAAAAAAATTTGGGCCGTTTGTTTGAGGTCACTGCCTTGTTAGAACACATACAACTCGCTAACAAGACGATTTCCACACGGAATAGTATGATTTTGCAAAATATCAAAATACTCTTCTTCCCGCGTTGTACGGCTAATTTTCACTACATCACCCGTAGTTGTTCCAGCAAAACAACTCCAAACCATAATACTACCACCTCCTTCGGAGCGGAAAATGAAGACTAGCTGTTTACTGCGATGATATTGGGACAATGAGAAATTTAATCGCGACAATAGATTGGCAAAGGATTTCTGCGCCTAATAAAAGTATGTCATAGAGATGCTTACCTTTTTTTCAATTTTAATGAAATTGTGCATTTTGAATTCTTACCTCATACTCAAACAGTTAACTGTGAGTACTAACAGTCTTTCACTATGACAATGTGTCCGCTCACTTTGCTTTGTCAATTCGCCAGTTTTGTGCCAAATATCAAATGGCTATCTCTCCTCAGTCTCCCTATTCGCCTGACTCCTTGCATTTTTCTCTTGCTCCCTAAATTGAAACTAGTGGTAAAAGAACGCCGTTTTGAGATCATTCATGACATTCAAACAAATTCATCATAGATATCGAAGGACATCCCAAAAAGAGCTTTCTAGGACTGCGAAATGGAAATACCGCTGGGAAACGTGTACAAGGAAGGGAGAGGAACACTTTGAAGGGGACAAAGACCCACAATCTGTAAGATTGTTAGTAATAAGAGTTAAAAATTACTTTTTGGACTAACTTCGTACTTAAACAGAGCATCACATTTCGGTAACCATTATTCATCTTGAAAGTTCGTAGATTTGATGTAAAATTAAACAAATTGTTTTGAAATAATAATAATAGTAATAATAGGGGTTTGCTGAGAATATATCTACCTATAGTAACATACAAGAACAACAAAATAAAAATTAAATGCAAATTCTACCTAAAAATAGAAAAAAAAAACAAACACACGGCACAAATGGAGAAGGTGCTAACTGCTACTGAAACGTTGGCAGATGATCTGGAATCTCCAATTGCTTGAAAATAGTTTTCACTGGAAACAAAATGTGAACATAGATTGCAAATGTTTTATAATTCTTTAGCGGACACCAACGCAAAACAAGTATCATTTCGAGTATTACACTAGGAATATAACAAAGGAACGGGGAATGCAACTCAGGCATTCTACTTTATTACGTACACTTTGAAGTCAAATTTGCAGCGTGACGATAAAGAGGAAAAATTGACAAAATCTAATCCCTGAGAATAAATGTATAAATTAACTGTAAGTTATAAAAATTACAAATATGATCAAATTAGATATTAGTTCAGTAATTATTGTACCTTACTTTTTTAAACGGCATACTTAAGAACTACATATATACCTAAGACATAATTCGAACAAGGATACTGATTGTGAAGGTTTTGGAACGAAACAGTAGTAGCTATAGAGCGTCCTTAATAAAAATCTCGGGTAATTCATTCTTATCTTAGCCTTCAATAATGAAACAGTTTGATGTTAATCTACCTACGCCTATATTCTTATTTTAGGTATGCAATTTTAAATATGTTGACTGAAATTCGGGGTAAGGAAGGACAATAGCTAAAATTTTGTGGTTTTTATATGAAGAATGCTGAAATTGATCTTTTCTTTTATTCTATTAGAATCCTATTAGAATGTGCTAATTTTTAAATAAACATATTTAAAAGTTAAAATTTCTTTATATATCGTCTAATGTCCATTCAACTTTGTCGGTGACTGTATGAGAACAAAGTTAGTTGATAAGTATGTAACTCGCTCAGAATGCTCTGTACCCACAAAAAATATTTAATAATGTGATTTATCACAACCTTTTTTTTATCAAAACCCTTCATTACAGTTAGTATCTTCCGTTGATATTTTTCTTGGATCGACTATTCTATTTATTCACATCTCTTTCCCATTTTACCATCGTGCGCTACTTTCTAATCGACGTACTTCAGTCTCTCCGTTTAAATTAAAATATGGTAAGATAACTTTGTTGAATTTATAACATTTTAAATTACGAAAATGTTATTTCTCTTTTTACAATCAACTCTGACTCGAATATTAAGCTATGTAAATTGTGTTAAGCTATATAAACCAGAAAAACCGTTTATAAAAGCTCAGAGATTCCAACACAAATACCCAAAGTGTTATACCGTGATTAAAAGTATAAATATAGTTAAAAAGTGTTAGTATATATAGTAATAATAATACTATTGGCACTGTGAACCTTCGATCAGTAGCGCTTGCTAAGGAAACGTGTAACGAGTTTAGCAGATAATAAATTTAGAGCATTTTAAGTGTGAAGATGCGCACACTTACAGTATCAAGTATGTCACTGCTAAAGCGGTTCCACCTTTTCGAAACATATTTGTCAATAACAAGTACACAAAAGAAAAATAAATTAAATTCTAGTTATGTATTGTATGAACTAATGTAAACACAAGCGATAATTACAAAATAAACATTTATCGGTTGTGAAAGAAAAAAAAAGAACAAAGTATTGAAATTAAATTAAATTGGTTTAATAGGAAAAGTGTCCTTTCGCTTTTATAGTCTCTTCAATACGTTTTGGCATAGAATCAATAACTTTCATACAGTTTTCTAAATTTTGCGGCTCTCGAAACCATACCTGAATTACAGCTTCAATTTTTATCGTACAGATTATTTTACGAAGTTTAGCCTTTAAAATAGGCCATGAATTTTCTGTAGGAGTTCAAGGCAAGATATCTTCTTAACCTTAAAATATCTTGTTGAAGACATGCTTGGCTAAATTTTCTTAGTTCTACTTCCAGTTTCAGTTCTAATATATTGAACGTATTTTTGGAACCCCAGCATATGTTTAATTAGCGCAAGAGGTGCATTGCCTGTATAAAAATAACGGCACTAAAAATTGTCTTGAGCGGGTGTTTCACCGTTTGATCAATATAAACTGGCGTAAGTTTTTCATTGCCGCTTCGTCTAACAAAAAGAGATCGTCATCCTTGTACCAACAAAGATTTTTCTGAAAACAAACATATTTTATGGCCCAAATCCTTTTTCACCAAAGCAGCGATCAGTAATTAATCAGTAATTAATAAATCGGTATAGTTATGAACAATAACACTAGTGTATTGTAGGACTTAACATACTTTCTTTTATTAAAGGAGCTTCATCTCTCATAATTGTGTTCTTCTTTCTGCCATACCTTCCCTTTTTTGTTTTAAAATCTTGTTTAAAGCCCCCAAACTCACGCCACACTCTTCGAGTAATTGATATGTGTTTACTCAAAGTATCAAGCTGCGTTCGTATTTGCAAGAGGTATACGTTTTTTTAAAAAGACATTATTAACAAATTTTATAATGGTTTGCGTACAACTTTTACAGCACACAATATTCTTTGAAAATATGCAAAAACTAGACGTCTATAACTTGTATCACGTTGCTGCTCCCTAAGTACCAGCATTGTGAAAAAATGGTCACTACCACATGCGTAATATTGTTGCCAACTGTGAAAAATGTGAAATTGATCTTATATTCATATTAATTCGCATAACACTGTGTATACTGATAAGAAGCGAACATCACATAAAATTCATAATTGCGATCATAATTCTGGAAGTATAGGAACCATGTCTAACATGAATATGAAATGAGCACATGTGTTTAAAGTTATACAGTTTCATTAGGAATTCTATAAACCACGCATGCGTACATTTTGTGAAATAGATGCTTTGAATACGATTAAATTAATTATTACTAAGATTTTGATTTTACTTATCAAAACAGCACAAGTGCAAACTATCTCTTTATTAAGAATACCATGACTAAATACACAACTTAGTTTTCTGCAATATATCGAGGATACTCGACGTTTTGACAGCTGAATTTTATGGAAAAAAGTATGTAGTAGTGCAACAGGAATGATAGACGATCTTCAATTAGTATTAAATTTCAGGTTTCTATAAATAGGAGTACCAAGATACAAAAACGTTGTAAATACAGCTTTCTCATGATATTAGTGAAGTAGGAGTACCACATTCCCAAACAATTATTCGTCACATTATAATACACAAGTTATTTTCATTTTTTGTGTATGCCTCTGTAGAAGCATATAGAAATTGACACTTTGAAATAAACAACAATTTTGATTATTCTACTTACCTAAACAATATTGAAGTGCTCGATTTCTTGTCGGACTATTATGACACTGCTATGTTATTCTATTGCGACATAGCGAATCGTCTTTATTGACGCATATCACTTAAAATTTGCATAAAAATGCAATATCAACAAAACTAAAGGCGTAAAAGATGTGTGGCCTTCAATTATTGTTATGTTTTTAACTAGTTTATGCGGAAGAAATGAGATTTTTGACCAATCACAGCTTTAGTTGCTTTGCTAGGGTAGTGTTCAAATGGATTATTTTAAACTTGTATCCCAAAACAAAATAATTATAAAGATGTAATAATATTTTTGACGTAAGTATCGTTTATAACGCGATAAACAACAGCGCTTCTAAAAGCTTTAGGTTAGAAATACAATTCATAATAAGGAATATGAAAATTATAATTTAAGGAATGAATCGCTGGTCTTATTTGACAGAATACTGTAAATTCTAAATAGAACCATTCCCAATTTAGCTTTTTAAATGAATACTATTCAACTATTCAACTGAAGATAACCTTAGAATTCCGTTTAAAATTGTGTATGTAATACTTTGTGTCGTTATGATCAGTTTCAATTATTCCCTCCAGCAAAAAGTTTTATTTCATTTACTTAATCAGTTTATGTGAATATATTTCCCAAACATTACAAATTTACCAATCTTAAATATAAAACATGTATACTCAACAAAATTTCTATAGTTACATACATATGAACTTTTAAAGAAAACATTTGGTTTTCTTAATATCTTCGGCAAATTATGCATCGAAGTCAATGCTGAACTACAAGGAAACACAAACTAGGAAAAAAATGGATTACATTTTATGCAGAGAATATTTACAATAATGATAACTTAATGTAGAAGAGCGTCCATCAATATTTCGGATAGCCTCTTCTGGTAATGTAACCGCGCAACAAATAAAATGTAATTTAAATTTATCAGTAACAAACAGACGTGTATAACAAATTTTATCCGGCAGTAAACATTTTAAATGGCTAAAAAAGGCTTCAATCCTTCCCTAAAAGAAAGACATAAACAGGCAAGACTGAAACTTGCGCAAGATCATATGAGTTGGGATGACGAGTGGAGCAACGTCATATTTTCTGATGAAGTTGTGATGAGCCGAAATTTTGGTGAAAGTAGTGTAATGGTTCGGGCGATTTTTACCAATAACAATAAAACTCCTATATGTATTATTTCTACCCGAAATGGTTGTGATAGGCTTAGGCGAACAATTGCCGACGCGAGACTGGATATTTCAGCAAGACACTATCCATAATTCCAATGGTTTCGTTAAAAGGAAATTAATTGTCCTGCACGCTCGCCCGATCTGAACCCCGTCGAAAATCTTTGGGGAATATTGACAAGAGAGATGTATGCCAATATAAACAATTCGATAGCGTCGAAGAACTAATATTTGCAGTGACGTTCCTATTTCAAGATTGACTGAATTGATGACGGCATGAAGACCCATTGTTTGTTATTTTGAATGGAGAATCTCACTACTCACTATTAAGTTTAGAAAAAATTTAATTTTTCATGTATTTATTTCATTTATTAATTTTGTGTTAATGCACCTATAGAAATTTCATTGTTTCAAGTTACCATTATTGTGTATAAATGTTATTTTCTCTAGCATTTGTGTTTCTTGGTAGTTCGGCATTAACTTCGGTACATAATTTGCCGAAGATTTTAAGAAACCCAAATATTTTCTTCTAAAGCTCATACTGAATTATGGAAATTTTAATGATAGTATTAAAACTAATAAATTGCCAACTATGAATATGTTCCAAGAAATGACTTGTTTGACATTGTAGCACCTATCAATATCAATAAAGAATTGTGTTCCTATTGTTCAAGTAAACTCCGAAGTTCGCGTATTCAATTCATTTAACTAACTAGCATCTTTTTCTAATATTTCAAAATCTAAATTTTCTCGGGTGTTTATGAACTTTTGAAGTTTTATATGCATAAAATTGAAACTTTATGCCAGGTTTAAAGGAAACCATGTTAAGTGATTAATATAATAACCGTAAAACTCTCTTTTTTACGCGTTCAAATTTTAAGGATTTAGGTTATCAATTATGGAATACATATCAAGGTTTCCAGTATACATATACATATACACAGTCCACATACAGATAAAATTCACACACCAAATCGTAACATTTGTGCTCATTTTGATTATCTGTTGCATAATTATTACTAAATTGTACGAAATAATAAAAGAACGATATTCTGAAATCCTTTGTGAAGTTCTCGATTCAGGTCATTTTGACCTTTCTAAAAATATATATTTCTTAGACTACAATGTCCTTCATCCCGGCAGATGTAGATGAATAAATATATACTAGAGTACATAATAAAGTATATATAATAGCCCACATATGTAACGCACTTTGTGCATTCAGAAATGATTCAAATGATGCTTTTATAAACGGCGCTACCGAAAATAGAATTTAAAGATTTCATTTGACCTTGAATTCTTGAAAATCCTCCTTTCAGTAGACTGCCGTATTCTGTCAACTGTCCATTAACAAAAGAACCAAACGTTAAATTTAAATTTCTTTATGCAAGGACTAAGACAAAGTGCGGATGCATTTTTTTTAATTTCATTTGCGTGCAAGTGTCAAATTATACTTCCTTGTTAGTGTACCCCAAAAAAGTTAATATATTTTTGCTTTTTTACAGGAGCTCTAGATCAATCTCCATCAACCAAAATACAATCAGTATACATTTCCAAATATAATCGATTCGTTGACAACATCATTGGGAAAATTAATCGGATCCTTGGTAGATCATACGACCCTGTTCGTGTTAAAATTCAGCCACCTAAGAATACAAAAAAGACCACCAAAACTGGTAATAAAAAGACGAAAACTAAGAGCAACACTAAGAGAAAATCGACTAAGCGACCAGCTGCGCAAAAACCTCCAGCAACGAATAAGATGGTTGAAATGGAGGTGGCGCGAGCTCACGAAAGCGAAGTGAGAGAACCCGCTTTTATTCTTGTATCAAAAGCTAGCGACGTGATCCCCAAAAGAAGCAATGGAACGGTAGAGATTAGAGCAACAACAAGCAATCAAAGTAAAAAGACCAAAACGAAATCTAAATCTAAGACGAAAAAGAATAAGACGAAATCCAACAGCAAAACTGGAAAAAAAGCCCCTAAAGTTAGAGCAACGCTTTTTGGACTCAGTTCCTTGAAGAGGGATGGTGATGTTATCGTTAATACTATGTCGGACCATACGACCGTCAAGAGTGACTTTGTTTTAGGACCTTTAACCTTACGAGTTGAGAAAGAGGTGAGTTGATTTGAATAAGTTCTATTATGCGCCAATTTTCAACTTAATAAAATGGTAAGAGGATTCTGAATTATTGGTTTTGCTTAAACTTAGCTTTTAAAACAAATGCTCAACATTTATGCAATATTCAGAATCTATTTTATTATCTAAAGAATAGCGTATTATCAGGTATCTTATGATAGCAAGACCTTCAATTATTATATCTTAGATAAATGCATCTCATGTCTATTGTTTGAAATGTCTCAAAGTCAATATTTCTTAGATATTGACAAAGGAATATCTCATTTTAATGAGGAAGCTGTGTGACCTCACATGAGAACTTCATAAATCTTGCTGCAGTTAGCTCGTACCATTTAAAATTATATTAGAGTAAAGGAACAATATCGTGTAATATTTCTGGTATGTATTTAGAATGTAATGTTTATTAGGATTAGAAAACTAATGATGGAAACAAAATAACAATTACTTTCTCTAGCATAATTTGCATAAATTACCGAGATTAGGTCACGATGTCAAATCTCATAGCTAATCTTTGTTCGCTCTTTAAGAAGCTACAAGAGAAAAAGGATGTGTTAATTTCCTCGTATTTTAGCTTCATCCAAAACAAAAGGATTCATATTTACATCATTGTTATTCAGCAGATTATATGAAAATAATAAATTGCATAAAATTTTGTCATTACATCTTCCCCCCGTGCATTTTGTCATGTAATAGCATCCAGTCGACGACTTTCATTCGACAAAAGTGATACAAAGAATTCATGTGTAAGTAAACATATATCCAAGTTTGTTGTTTCGTCTTCTTTTTTGTTCTCTCCGTTGCTTTTTAATTATAGTCTCAAGGAGAGTCTCGAGGATATGGGTGCATACAACTCATGTTTTCAGATCTTTTATTGTGTTGTTTACATATAAAGAATGTTACTCCATGTAAGAGGTCTAGAGCTGCACATATCAACGTGCACAAACGTGTATCTGTATTAGTAGACCAGCGTAGCCTATGCTTTCTATTAGATGAAGCAGGACGAGGCGATTACGCGAAGATGAACGAGTGCAAAGTGAAATGCCACCACTACCAGTATTTAGGTCGAGGTGGCAGGGATAGGTCTGGGTCTGTTATTCACGCAAAACTGCATTAGCATGCAGTATTTGCCAGAGTTGGTGCGAGTGTGCCAACTCTGGCAAATTTCCGTCGAACTAAGACGATCTTAAATTCGGAAAAAAGATGCTCAAAGCATAAACCGAAGAAACATCACGTTAATCATTAAAGACAAATGGTACATTGATTTTTTTTAATTAACAATTATTACAAACAGATCGAAAATTATATACGCAAAATTTTTAAATTTCCCACGTTATCTCGTGCGTACTAAATTGGTAACATTGACCGTGATTCGAAAGTTTTGCCCGGGAAAGTTTTTCTCCGCAAGCTTTCTATTTATATGATATAATAGAAGAAAGTGTGTAAAATGATTTTGTTATCGCAATTGGTTTTTGTGTGATTTTCATTTTGAAGTGTTTGTGGATTGTTAATGTTGATCTTTCAAAATCGTTTTATTTTTAATTCGAAAAGTAGGTAAGTAGGATTCGTTTAGTTCCTATTTCTAATTTCTTTTTAGTGCGTCGCAGATAATTATATTCTGTAGAATTCAACAAATACCACGAAAATTCATGAAGAGAGTTAGTTAAAACAAAAGATAATTAAGTTGTGAATTTGTGTTTGATTTTAAATGAAGTATTATACTTAAATAAGTATATTGATTTATTATGTCTTATTTCATTAATAAATGTTTTGTAGACATGTTAATATTCCGTTATTTTACACTAACTTCCCAATTTGTTTATTCGCAATCGTTTAGTTAGTAAAACTAACCAAAAAAATTATTATAATTATAATTATTTCTATACAAAATTATTTTCCAATAAGCGTTACCGGACCGCAAAATTATATTTATGCCGTTTATCATTCCTAAATCATTCGATAATATTATTTTTTTTGTTATCGTATGAAAACAATTCGCAGAAATCATGTTTTGTAATGCTAAAAAATATATATGTTTATGCAATAATTATGACTTATTATTGCTGAATAAATACGAATAATAACCGTACGTTATCGCACCATTGATTCAATATATTACGCAAACCGTACAAAGAATCTATCGTCTAGAATACCCCCACGCGGACCCGTATGATGGGGGTAGTTTGCGCACCATCAGTGGTGGGGGCAGAATAGCAGATCGCCTTCGGAGTCTTTTTCACGAAATGACCTTCTGCGGAGATACGCCAATGACCCGCGCGCTTATTTTCGTGTGAATGCCTTTACGTATTATCGCATAGTCGTACGTTTAACATTGAAACGGCTACCGCGCGAACAAACAATTCGTTATTATTCATTATCGTTCGATAATTAATTTAACTCCTATAACGATATCAAAGAAAACGAATAATAGGACTTTCGTCATCTCCGTTTTTATGCTCATAAATCATCGCTTGATGATGACTGCTTTTATTTGTATTCGATGACAGCGACTTTTCTCTATATTTGCCGATTTTCTTTCTTCTAGTTTGGCAGAGGAGCTAAAAGAGAACTGAAAAGCGCCACCGCAACGACTGCAGAGATGTTTGGAAGATTAAACTTAAGGATAATCCATGGAGGTGCAGCTACCTTACATTCAATAAAGGTCCTGCAACCTAAACAGGTTGGTATTGGTACGAATAATTTAGCTGATTATTCGCGTAACATTCAGCGAATAATTAAATATAAGATAAATGGAGTAAGAGATCCAGTATCGCAGAGGACATTAAGGTACATTGACAGTTGTAGAGAAAGGCTGGGACCACTACCATTTAAAATAAAGACTATAGAACTTTCCGCTACCTTTTAATATTGCTATACAAGGTTTATTTAAATTGGTGCAAAAGCTACACCCCGCGACATTCCTCGTTAATTTCTGAATCTAAAATGTTAAAATATTGCATCATGGTTCATATGTTCTCAGGAACCACCTGAAAAAAAACATACATTTGGCGTCATTGTACTCGTATATTACTGTCATAGATACCGTAATATTTTCCAAATTTCTATCCTCGAAAACATTTTACCCATAATCAGTAATAACAGTTACGTTTTAAATTCCAGACATTATACGAGATGTGATTTGTTCTCAAAATTATTTGTTGTCAAAACAATACATATTGAAAAATGTTATCTCGGATATTTATCTAATTGTAAATCAGTGCCACTATTACTTACGAAATTATTTGAATTGAAATCCTTTGTTCCTAAACGTAGTCAGAATCTACGAGATATCGCCTGTCCTACTCATTCAAGCTTCTGGTGTAATTTGTAATACTGCTGCGTTAATTCCATTTCTAATTTCATTAGCATCTTAAGGAGTCTCTGCGTAAACTTTCACTTTAATGAAACCTCAAACAAAAAGTCTAAATGAGTGAGATCGGAAGACCTCGCAGGTCATCAGATAAAACCACACGACCAATCCATTTGTTTAGGAAGTATCCGTCCAACAACTCCTTACATTACAGGTAAAGTAGGCAGGAGCTTCATCATGCATATACATCATGTTACGGCGTATGCTCAGCGGCATCTACTCGAATAACTTGTTCCAACAAATTGAGGAACCAATTAGCATCAAAACGATTTGGTAGATAAATTGGTCCAATGACTGTGTGACTCGTTGTGCCGGACGAACAGTAAAGTTTCTTTGGTGACCATATACCCAAAATTCATGCAATTTTTTCTCTGTCCAATCAAAATATGCAGAGAAACTTTAGAAACATAATAAGGACGAAGAAACTTTTCTCGTAGAAGCAATTAAAGTGTTTTATTACTGGGGCTTTTTGAACTGCATCTATAATTTGCTCTTCCAGTTGAATTGCACGTCTTTCTCTTCTTTCAATAAGCGAATCATTTTCATGAAGACGTTGATCCAGCCTTCGAAATAAATTTCCCCTAAGGTGTCTCCAGTTGGAAAGCGTACGCGATATTCTAGTTCTGCCATGTTAGAATTACAGAAATCGTACACCACATACGAAATCAAAAAAAAAAACACAGAAACACAAGAATTGATCTATCGCAAAAAAGTAAAAATTTCATAACAATATAGCATTAACGTAAGATTAAATATACAAGCGTCACAAAACTTGACACAATTATTTTCGATAGAAATCAAAGTTAATTAAATCTTATTGTTCTACAACGTTGCCAAATGCATTTTTCGTGAAAGTGATATGTTAACGAAATGTTAAAAACAAACTTTGAAGTCAGATTGAAAACTTTATGGAAAATGGTATTAAAAATTCTTCTTGTTTCCAAATTTCAGTTGTCTCTATTGATAGATACCAAACAATAACGTTTATTTGTGGCTGAAAGTCTAAACTTCGCGAAGACGTATTAACCATGCTACAATATTTCGATGTTCAGATTTTCGATTCGAAACCATACGCCATATATAAGCCAATTTATAGACGTCTTATATAATTATTCATCTTTTTTTAATTCATTGCAACAATCTAAAATCTACAAAATGAAAAGCGAAAGATATATACAATTATTTATTTCAAACTAAGTACCTACAAATTGACTTTCCTCTTGAACACCACTTTTTTATTTTGTTAGAAAGTTTTTGTCATTTTTTGTAAGTACTTTCTGTATGTTTCCTTATTAAATAAATTTCTATAGATTAAACAACCGACTGAGCAAGATAATTGTACTTGTTCTCTGCAATTTCTATATATTTTTCGAATTATGAAATAGTTATTTTAAACACCTAAGAATATTCAATTCTAACTTGACAGAGCAACCAAATAAGTCCAAATTTAACTGTTGTAACATCCTTAATTTATCTATTTCTTAAATTACTAAATTGTTATTGAACATCAACTAATATACAAGGTGTCCCAAAAGTCCTTTTCAAAATAAAAAGAATATAGTGTGGGGATTGTTGCTATATACCTTTGAGTTAAGGTAGCCCCATAAAAAAATCCATTGGTTTCTAGTTAGGGTTACGAACCGGCCAGTTTATGCCACCGCTTCTGAATATCAATTTTCCAGGGAAAATTTCAGGAACAACTACACGCGTAACCTGTTGCTACGGTTACGCGTGTGAGATAAGTGTCCCGATTAAAACCATTAAAATCTTTTAAGGCTGGCGTAAAAAAGTTGTTAATTTTTTTTGTAAAATTCGAGCACACAGCACGCCCACTCAACTATCATGTTCGCACAGTGAACAAAACAAATTGAAAAAGACTTTTGGGACACCCAGTACCATATTTCGATAATGGTTGTTGAACGCAGCTTAAAATACCCGTACATATTTTTTTGACAAATTCATTTTTCTACAGGTTCGAGTTGACAGCGTTGACAACCATGAGAAAACGAAAGAATTCATGTGGAGAAGAAGCGCTAGACTAGCGAAAGTGGTGTCACGAAAACTAGCAGCTGCAGTTAAATCTATGTTGCAACCACCGCCAACTACCCAATGAAACTAACTACTCAAACCATGTTTGGAATAGAACGTTCCTTGGAATTAACTATTGAAAAAAAAACACATTTTTTTTATTAACCTATATCAACGGTGAACTAACAAATAGTAACTCGTATTTTGGAGAAATACAAAAAAATACATTCAAAGTGCCGTTACAACTTGACCAATACATGTACGGAAAACTCGAAGACTAAATCCAGAAATCGCTCAACGCGCATCTTTGCACTTGGTTCGGATGGTAGTCGGAACTGGTAATACTCTAACGGTACCAGGAATTTTTAACGACACGAACGAGATTTTTCCCAGCACCCTTCTTGTTTCGTTCGTGTTAATATAGCTCGGAGCTAATTTCGTTTCGAACACATTTTAGTGACATTTCGATCTGCACTTTTTAATTCGTTTACCAAAGATGTAGTTAGAGACCTGTGCATAAACGGTCTTGTTCTACAGCGATGAGAAGAACAAGTTATCGTTACCATTTTTTCTAAAGTAGACCAGGATGAATTAAAAAGATCGATACAAAATAAATGAAACTGTTATAATTTATGATAGAAAGTGGATATTAATAGGATGATTTTGGAAGTAGAGATATTAATAATACGTTCGACTAAGTGTGCTTTACAGATTCGATACTGTTTTAGGTTTATCTTCATTTAATTTGAAACAAATCATCTGATTATAGGAGTTGAGCGGATAGTACGGTGAGCGTTCTTTTGTTAAACTGAGCTGTGAAAAGAATTTTCTGCAGATATATTCTTATGTTTAAAAATATATTTTGAAAAGGTATCTATTTAAAATAGTAATCAGTTTATAAGGCAATTTTTCGGATGTATTCAAATTAACAGTTTATGGTTAATGTCATTATTTCCATTACCGTGAAATTATAGAACCTTTTCTAACGCAAAATATACCAGAATCATAGATTTTTATTAATTTTAACTCATCCCTATCTCACTGCAAAAACGTCACCTCAACGTGTTCAACATCTTTGTCCGACACGACCTAAAAATTGCACCGTTTTTAGCTCCACGCAACGTAAACGAATCGAAAACGTAATAACGATTGATTTATTACTAAAATATATCTGTTTAGAAATAAAACTAACTTCTCTATACATAAAAAATATCTGGTATCGTTACGCACGGCTTAGATTATCTATCCTAAAAGATTTCTCGACGATTTCTTGATTTCTGTCGTATTTCGACGGTTCTGTACAATATTCTTTTTTTCCCGGCTTCATTTTGTATTTAATAATTTATTGGCATTATTTATTTTCTTTTGAGTATTTATTAAATAAGAGGATACGTTTTATGTAATTTAGCTTTAGTCATATTATTACCTATATTATACACATCATTTAGTTTGTAAGAAATATCTTTATCATTTTCTCTTTAATTTTAGTTATATATTACGTTTAACAAAGCAATCTATATTTATAAGTGTTAGGTTGTAAGTTTGTCTTTATTAGTATTAAGAATTATTTTTTAAATATGTACTATTATTATTACTCTCATATTTGTATTAATACCATGTTTATGTATAATTTTTCTATTATTTAGCGATAAGTAGGGAAAAACTCTTTATAAATATGTCATTATATTATATAAAAAAACCTTATTGCATAATTTTTGCATTTGTTAACTTGTACCATAATCACATAGCTTTCAGTAATATTTTGGTGTTAGGTTAATGTTTGTTTATTTTAAGTGATTGTTATTGTGTTATTATGAGAAGTAAATGTAAAAACACTATAATAACCTTCTCTCGTCTCATTTACCTGTAGTGTAATGAACCCTCGGTACGATATTTTTAAAGTGCCTCCGCAGGAAATACCCGAGATTAATGCTTTCTCTTGTTCTGGAGTTCGTTATACCTTATTATAAACAGCTAGTATCCTATTGCGCAATACTAATTTCGTACAGTCAACAAAGATAAATAACTTCTCAAGAACTGAGCTGGTACTTGAAAAACAAAAACAAAGCCAATCGTTAGAGTGAGTAATTGGAAATTTACATTTTCTTCACTTTACAACTACGATGTGTCGTCAGTGATAGCAGGTTTATTTAAAGCTATATTTCCAAGAGTGGTCTATACGGACATCCAAGTGTCAATTTTGACTCGCTGTGGTTCATGTTAATGTAAAAAAAAGTGTAGGGGTCCATGAGATTTAAATGAGAATACTTCATAATCAACATTCAAGCGTTTTGTAAATGAAATAATGCACCTAACGAAGATTATGTATACATAATACTTACAACACACATAGAAATTACTTAATTGATTTCTCATAAAGTTCACGTACACTACAGTCCAAAAGATTGAAAGTAGCAACGGATTTTACAAAAAGTTATAGATACGGTAAAATTTTATTGTGAGTATTAATGAATTTATAAGTGACTATCGTCAAATAAGAGTAAGTTAATTCAAACATAATAATATTTATGCATTATTTAGTTCGAATGTTTATTTTCGTCGAAATGATTTCATCTGGCTTTGATTCTAGGCATACTTCGAAGCAATTTTTCAAGATAATTCGCTTTAACTTATTGCCATGTGCTCTGTAAATATTCCCATAGCTGTTGGATGTGCTGTCTAGCCGTTCGATCAAGCTCATCCCATAAGGGCTTCATAAGGGATAGATCCGGAGGCCAAACCATTAATTTTAGTTAATTTCTTGCTGCTTTCTCATCTAAAGTTGTTATATGTGCGAGCCGTATGTTTGGGGTCATTACCTTGCTGGAACACAAACGGTTCACCAACAAGACGGCTTCTACACGGAATAGCATCATTTTGCAAAATATCAAAATACTCTTCTTTTCGCATTCTACCACTAATTTTTACTGAATCAACCGTATTTGTACCAGTAAAACGACCCCAAACCATAACACTACCACCTCCGTGTTTAACGGACAGCACTAAGTAGACCTCACTGGCTCTTTCCCCTGGTCGTCGGCGAACAAACACTCTCCGTTGCATACCGAAAAAACTGAAATTTGGACTCGTCGGTTCATAGGACCCCGTTCTAATCATCCAGTGACTAGTTTGTGTGGTCTCTTGCCCATGTTAATGCATCCCCTTAAATCTGCTGCCAATGATCGCCTCTTAACGGTGGTAACAGAAACATTTATCCGTCGTTGTGTATTAATGCACGTTGCGATATCAGGTGCCGTTAGACGTCGATCTCGTTTAGAAGTCAGTACTATAAATCTATCCTCAGCTCCAGGAGTAACTCCTGGCCGCCCACTTCGTCTTCTACCAAGATTTTGTCCTGTCTCTTTTTTGGGCCAATGTGTAATGCACACCTTTCGGTGAAATCCCTAACTTTAGAGAAATTTCTCTCTCGGTATATGCTTCGTCGAGAAGAGTACATATATTACTACGTTGTTTTACAGTCAACTGCCTGTGTTGTACATACACTAATTGACTATTGAAGTAGTACTAAACCGTATGACCGAAAGTAATTACTGCAGGTATCCTATCCCATCCCCGTCAAGCAATAGTCCTATTTTTGGAATAAAAGCAAAATGTAGTTGAGAGAAATTTGTACCTAAATGTTTGGATTTTATTGATTATGTGTAACAATTTCATATTTGCATACAATAATTTATGCCTAACAGTTTTACTATTTTAAAGGAATTTCACCCTGTCTCCAAACTTATGAACGGTAGTGTAAGTATTCACACCACATGTATTATTGCATGCCAGATGGTATTTACTCCCTTTTACACTTAAATAATTCTATTTAATATTATAAATAGTGCTTCGCAGCAAAGTTAAAAAATATAGACCTCACGGATTTCAAACCAGGTTTGAAGAAAAAGGAACAGATCTTAGATAATTTAACCAATATTATAATGCCAGTACGTATAAATTGTAACAGTAGTACGTCAGCAACTTTGAATAGCCTGTATGCAATAAAATGTGTCAGGCGAATGTATAAAAATCAATGCGAATCTTTAAAAATAGTACCGAGTCATTTATTTTAGAAAATATAGCGCAGAAAGAGATTCTATATTTGCCGTTGTTCACACTTCAATTAACTACGCCCTTACACTAAATTGTATTGATTAATACCTTATGGAATCTATGTAACTACGAAAAATAGCAAGATATAAGAGATGCTGGGAATATTTCTGGAAACGATGTAGAAAAATAAAAACATGAAGTTTAATAAAGGGTACTGTTTTTCAACGTACATATTACCTTTCATATCGATACACTTAAACGAATCTGGAGAACCATTTTGTCACTCTGCAGCCGATACTTCCGATATCGAGAATCTTATATTTAACAGAGGTGAAATGAGCTTAGCAAAATAACGCTCACATCAAGGATATTCGGTTCCAACAAAAATTACGTCAATATCCTACCATACTTTCATCTAAAACGTTTTTATCAAACAAAATTGGATTATCTTCTAAACAAAAACTAATTATACTTGTTCATTTGATTTACTCGATTTTTATTGGGTATGAGAATATTTTTTTTGAAATGAAAATATTAAATGACTTCATTCAAAATATTTTCCATCTGAAGCGACAATCTTTCGACCAATAAACGAATTTCGCCAGTGAAGAATTCCATTTCTTTCGAGGCGATGGGTTGATGACTGACCCATTTTGGTATGCTGTTATCTGAAGTGAAGCGCTTTGCAGTAAGTGTCGACTGCATCGACCGGAACAAATGATAGTCTGAGGGGCAATATCTGGTAAATACAGCGGGTGGGATAGGAACTCCCATTCCATCCCTTCTAGGTATGTCCCGACGGGTTGACCACTATGTGGCCTTGCATTGCCGTACTGCAAAGTTCTCGGTCTATCGCGCTATTCCAGTCGTTTTTCTTCAATAGCTTGTTTTAAACGCATTAGTTGAAGTCGGTAACGTTGGGAATAGATAGTTTCGAACGATTTCAGTAGTTCATAGTAGATTACACCCCGCATGTCCCAAGAGATACAGCGCATGACCTTTAACCCGCGAATATTGCGCTTTGATGGTTCACCTAGCTCCACCCATGCTAGTTTGCATTTAGGATTGGCGTAGTGAATCCATTTTTTATCCCAACATTTCGCACGTAGCCAAATACCTTTCAATGTCCCTTTCCTATAGCTCGTGTGGTACCCAATTCCATGTCTTCTGAACCATTCCCAGGGCATGTAGGCGTTTTCCAACGGTGGATCGATCAACATCCAATGCTGCAAGCAATTCTCCAAGTGTCTGACATGGACCAATATCAAGCAATTCATCAAGTTCCTCATTTTGGAACTTTTTTTGGGCACCATCGCGTTTTTTATCGTTGACATCGGAATCACCACTTTTGAAGCGTTGGACCCAATATCTGCAAATTGGCTCCGAACAAACAAACGGCACACTTCCGCAGCACTTTTCTTCACAAGATAGTAGTGGAGAAGAACTTCTCGCAAATGCTACTTTCTTGGAACAAATTCCGACATTTTCGATGTGATACTTGCTGTTTGCACTCCAAACAAAAGCCTTATACTACGTTTAACAGCTTACATACACACTTTTAAACCCATGTATCGAAAGGATAGATAAGATGCAAGCGATATTATTAATGCCATCTATGGGAAAACAACTAAAACTTATTCCCATACCCAATAAATAAAGTATGTATTACACATTTAACACATGGGCTGAAAAGTCCCGGGCCTAACACATAGATGACGCTAGTTTTATTGCAGTCACTTTTCTCTCAGTTAGTATTAACCTTCAAAAGACAGCTGTTAAAATTTCATGATATTCTATTCATTAGTTTGTGAGTTATTGTGCTAAGAGTCGCGCTACTTTTGTTATTTTCAAAACAATGGATCAAAAACAATTTCGTGTTTTAATTTTACACTGCTTCTTGATGGGAAAAAATACCGTTCAAGCGAAGCAATGGCTTGAAAAGTGTTATGGGGACTCCGCTCCATCAGAAACAACAATAAAACGTTGGTTTGCTGACTTCAAACGTGGTCGTAGAAACACCGATGATGCAGAACGCAGTGAACGTCCAAATGAGGCGGTAACACCAGAAAACATAAAAAAAATCCACAAAATCGTTTTGAATGATCGAAAAGTGAAGTTGCGTGAGTTAGCTGACATCGTAAAGATATCAAAAGAACGTATTGGGTTTATATTGCATGAGCATTTGACTATGAGAAAGCTCTGTTCAAAGTGGCTGCCGCGTTTGCTCACTGTTGACCTAAAACAAGAACGTGTTGATGATTCTGAGCAGTGTTTGGCCATGTTTAAACGTAACAAACCGGAATTTTTACGTCGATATGTGACAATGGATGAAACATGGATCCATCACTTCACTCCGGAATCAAAACAATCGTCATCTGAGTGGACAGCAACTGGTGAACCTCGTCCAAAGCGCCCGAAAGCACAACAATCGGCTGGAAATGTTATGGCCTCGGTATTTTGGGATGTGCGTGGTGTAATATTCATCGACTATCTTGAGAAAGGAAATATCATCAACAGTGAATATTATATAGCGTTATTGGAGCGCTTGAAGGCCGAAATTGCAAAGAAACGACCGCATATGGCAAAGAAAAAAATGTTGTTTCATCAAGACAACGCACAGTGTCACAAGTCAACCAAAACAATGGCAAAACTACATGAATTGAACTTCGAATTGCTCTCACATCCACCGTATTCGCCAGATTTGGCTCCCAGTGGCTACTGGCTGTTCGCTGACCTCAAAAAAATGCTCGCCGGTAAGAAATTTAGCACGAATGAAGAGGTTATCGCTGAAACTGAGGCGTATTTTGAGGCAAAGATAAATCGTTCTACAAAAGTGGTATTGAAATGTTAGAGCGGCGCTGGAATAATTGCGTTGCTCCTGATGGAGGTTACGTTGATGAATAAAGCTAATTTTGAACCAAAAAAAAACGTGTTTTCTTTGTTAGGCCGGGGATTTTTCAGCCCATGTGTTAAGTTGGTGTTAATGCCACCTTTGATAGTGATTCCTTAATAAGTTCACCTTATCAAAACTGCACTGTAAAGCTTTTGTTTTTTTTATTGTGATACATTTATTTTATTTCGGAAATTAATTTTGCTATTACGATATAATGTGTCGTGTTATTGCATATCCCAATTTTATCATAAACAATGTCAACAAAACAGTATAAGATAACTTTGTTAGAAACACCAAACCCTTGTTTGTCTCCGTAAGGGGTCCTTCCGAATATGCACTTACTGCAAGTTTATTTGGGAAATAAAGAAAACTTAATGCGAGATGGTCACGCGACATAAAGTATTTCACCCTGGAATTAATTAGTCCGTCTTTCGTGCATATCTTATTGTTTATTCCCAGTTCCTAGAATTTTCTCATAAAAAGGTTGAACGACCTTGGTACGGCTTTAGGTTTTTATTTAAAAAAGGTAAGTTGAAATAAGACGAATATGTTTTCGATAGGTTCAGATCGTATATTTTCTATAAATACATCGACATGACATATATAAGAATACAATTTGTTTATCATTTATCTTATGCTTTTTTAAACGATTTCTTTTAGAAAGGTACGATTACCGATGCTTTCGAAGTATTCAGTATTAATTAGATATGCTATCACATACGAAAATAATAAAGGAACAATGCGATGAAATCAGCAACAGATTCAAGAAAACACGAAGAGAGAATAAATAGCGAACATGATTCCATCATTTCGTAATTAATTTCCCGAGCTTATAGATACTATCATATCACACTAATGGAATATAAAAATAATTCTAATAATTAATACTAAATACGAGGAAGATCTATATATTATTTTTTAAATCTCAGACTTTTATCTTAAATATATATTATTAAGAGATTCTAGAGAATATAAGAATAAATCAGTAATAAATTACCAAAGTAAGCGAATGAACACAGCATAATAGAGTTAAACAAATTCGATATAAAATGAAATATTTGAGATTAATCAACTGCACAGTATTAAAAGTCAAAGTTTAAACTTATGGTATCATTTACAGTTATAATTGACTTTACATACATAAACACATATTGCACTGAACAAAATATGCATGTACCGGTTTCTATTAGGATTCAAGATACATACTTTTACTACCATTAATTAGTAACATCCTTATTACTGACGTTTCGTAATTTTGAATCCTCTTATATAAGACGAATAGGAGCACAAAATTATCATAGGAGCATTGATTAAACGAACATAAAACGATAAGTTGCATAAAGATGTAGGCAATGATACAAAGCAACCGACAAAGATGCATGCTTGCACATTGCTCGTATTGATACAAGGTTAGCACTCGAGGCAACTCACAAGGCCAACGAAGTATGAGGAAAAGCCGCGAGGTCGACCGGCCAGATCTTAATCGTGGAAAAATGCGCAAATAATCGAAAATCGATTGATGAATAATTTATTACAAAAACAAACATGTAATATTTGGTTTTGGTATGTACGGGAGCATAAAAAAGAATATAAGGAACAATGGAAGATAATCCTGGTTTACCAGAGATGAAAAAAAATTATATACAGTAACTATGGAAATAGTATTGTTATTGTCGTAGAAGAGTGTCTACCTATTAACTATTAATTTTATAACAGGAACAAGAATGAAAGGCATCAAGGAAAGGTTACCAAAGATCTCCAATATAATATTCCGTAGACATTCCACCATTTGTTAAAATCAAGGGCGCCCCGTCGTGATTGTAAGTTCAAGAAGAAAACCTTGAAATTGCTCAAGATAATCTATTTCAGACTTATTTCATTCGGAAGCCACAGTAAGCAACATCATCATAGAGATTATATTTTCTGATAGATGACCATATGAGCGACATTATCTGAGAAAATCTTTAATGAATTGGAAAATCAATGCAATAATCTGTTTAATAACACTTAGAAGAAACGGTGAAAATCACTGTTGAAAAAGAAACGCACAATAATACACTTATTAGTAAGCGCAGGTAAAATTGATAGCATTGGTAAATTAGATTATTTACAATAAAGAAGAAAACTACATTGTTTCAATTTCAACGCTAAGAAGTACACGAACTACTGGGTGTCCCAAAAGTCTTTTTCAGTTTGTTTTGATCTCTGTGCGAACAAAATCGTTAATTGGGCAGTATGCCAGTGGCTAGTCCCGTTCTTGGGAATTTAGTCGCGAGTTTTACATAACCTTCTCAGATGAGGAGTATTTTCACCTTAATAGCCATGTAAAGAGGCAGAACTGTCATTATTGGAGTTGAACAAATCCAAAATAGAAGCATGAGGCTACTTTACTTGCCAAAACTTACTGTTTGGGTTGTAATGTCGACGCAAGGAATTATCTGCCCATATTTTTTGAAAATGACTGAATGGGGTTGTATAGTAACGGTAAATTCCGAGCGATATGTGCGAAACTAATTGCCCTTATGAGAACAAACTGACAATTGAACCGGTAATCCGAGTATATAATTTCTCATGAAACAGCGTTGACGTTGTCATAGTCCAAGAGACTCATACAGCAGACGACTACCTAATTCACTCCAGGGGAGAGATCCCTGTCTACTTTTGCTCAATACAGATGATCGGTACTACCTTCTTTTCTGAATGATGTAGCTATGTGTAAATTCATACGTATACATGGAGAATATGTACTAACCAGTTCTCGAAAATTTTGCATCGCATTTAGAAAAATGTCAGCAAAATAACGGAACACATTTAGAAGACATAATTTTTGAGAAATAAAATACCATAGCCTATATTTTAATAAAAAATACACATTTATTTTGAAAAGTACTTTTGGGATACCTTGTATGTTTTATTTACAAATGAAGAACGAGGAAAAATAAAAAAATAGTGCAAAAATGGAAATACGCAAGTTTAGTAACAGAGACAAGTTTACCTCGTAGTCTAATGGGCGATTACCGAAAAGTAAACGCATAACCCTAACCATTAAGAGTCACTGTTTTTAGCACACGAATATTTACAATTACCACTAAGAAGACTTCCAGACGACGATTGCATTCGTAACGTCCGTCGAAACAGGAAAGTTGTTGTAAATTGTACGTGTAGTACAATGTTCGGTCTTTACGAGCTGCTCTAAGACCACTACGTACTATTTTATTTAGACAACACATTGAATCCTACGAAATGATGGACAGATTTCATGATGAGATTTTGATTGTTATCAGAAGTTTTACGAAAAATAACACTGACAGTAAACGAATGCGAATTCGGGAAGTCAGAAGTAAAATATTTAGGATTCCTCATTATCTCCTCATTCTCATTATATTTAAGGATAATTAAACATCCAATAGCGGACGATGTAAAGTTAGGACTGATTGGATTCATCTAAAGACTTATTAAGAATTTTTCTATAAAAGTAGGGCCACTGACGTGTTTGACAAGAAAAAAATATGAATTTTAAATAAAGATTAAAATAAGAAAGAGCTTTTCACTATTTAAAAACTGTTTTGATGAGTATATCTACTTTGCAGATCTATAATCTGAAAGCCAAAGTGACAGAACAACACATTGAAGTAAGCTCGATAAGATTAGCAGCCATTATGTTTCAAGAAGGTACTGTCGAAAAACTACACACGGTATACTTCATAAGTCGACAAACACCAGAAATAGAAGCTAATTATCATTCTAGTAAATTAGAACTTCTAGTGATTATGTGAGCTATTGCAGTTTAAGAGTATTTTTGTTGCTAATTAACTGGATCAAACACTAAGTACGAGTACATACTTAAATAACCACAAAACCAAGAATGTGGAAATGGTACACCATGATACATTGTTCTGGAACAAGAATCCAGCTGGCAGGCGTCGTGAAGAGATGACCCAAAGCAGTGTTTATAGAATAATCCTAAATCTTGAGGAATTGCTGCTATTTCAATATTCAGACAGCGAAATAAAACGAAAAATTGACTTACTAAAAGATAGAGTGATTATTATACAAGGCGGTTGTATAAATAGTGACAAGAGAATATCTATGGTACCTAAAAGTACCACATGTATGTAAATCAGTGTGTTGAGTGTATTGTGACGAAGCGGTTGGCGTTTGCTGTGATACATGCAGATCATCATCTCGTACTATTCACAATGTTACAAAGGAGCAAACAGTATATTTTAGCATTATTTGATGATCTCAAAATTTATTACTTTACAGATGCCAAATTTTGCTCCTACATATTTTTATTCAAGGTGCCAAATTCCTAAAACTTTGAAAACGTGCTTCATACAATGATTGGTAATAACCCTACAGCCTATGAAACAGACAAATTGAACGATCATTGTAACAACCTCCAATTTCTATTCTCCGAAAACAAAAACGCACAACATTTTTCCACATTAACGTTTATTGTTCTTACAGCACTTGGAATTTAAAAAACTGACTATAGCTTGACCAAGACTAGTGGCTCAGCGCCTTGCGCACTTGGCTGTCAGTTTCGGAGGTCCGGGTTCGAACCCAAAGGCTATTTCTTAGAATTGAGTTTGTCTTACTCCATGGCGAATGCTGAGAACGAATATCTTAAGACGCACCACAAGCGCGAGCGTAATAATATCTCATGGCCGACCGATGTCCCCTGTAACTGGCAAAAGATGTTGGGGAATGCCAAGGCATGGATTATTTGTTTATTTATTTATAAAAGCTACGCTTTTGCAACATTAATATGTTGGATAACAAAATATTTCAGATATGTGTTTCAAAGATTTTTCTGGTTTCCTAGTTCAGGCCACGATAATTTCTTTATAATTGCGGTTTTTAAGAAATTTCAAAGCGGTATAATGATTAAATAATTTAAATTGAAAGTGTCTATACTACTTGACTTTGAATACTGAGCCTTTGTCCTTTTACTTACATCTTTCTAGAACATAAAACACTCTATTAATACGAGTTCCATAGTAATCTTTACACGAAATGAAAATACATAAGATCTTAGCTAACAATAAGTTATCGAGTTTACACTTTTAATATCTTAAATTCATAACCCTGTATAGTTAAATTCTACAAATTTGCTGTAAGATATCGTATAGACATTGAAATTGTACATCGATAAATACACACTAAATGGAGGAAATACGTACACATATATATTACTTGGTATATTTAAACAGTATCTTTCATGGGTTCATTTTTGGAAGTCGAAGGAAGCTCTAAGATAACAAATTACGCTATCTATTGCGTGAACAATTCTAAATACTAACGATTAGTACAAACTACCCTAGTTTTAATTGTTAGATCTAAAAATGTTAATATATTTTCCGGGTTATAGACACCAATTTTCACAATAATTTGACAATTATGTTTATTACATCAATTTATTAAATGAATATTAGATTATCATGTTTGGTTGTAAATTTATAATCAACATGTATTACCTGGGAAAACGAATGAATTGAACTTTGTGTACAACACAAATAGAGTACTTAATTTTAACAAGCAAGTTTTCGCATACTAAACAATTTATTTAGAATCAGTTGTAGACTCAGTGTTAGTAGTCACTGTATGAATTAGTATAATTATATATTTATATATATTTTATTATTATAATTATATTATAAGTTAACAAAGCATTGTTCATCGTTTCGAAACGTTAGGAAGTACTGGGTATCCCAGAAGTGTTTTTCCATTTGTTTCGTTCACTGCGCGAACACAGTCGTTGAATGGGGAGTGGGAATATGCCAATCGCTAAACCAATCCTTGGGAAATTAGTCGCTATGGAGCGTTTTACGGGAGCCGAGTATGCGTGCTGTGTGCGCGAATTTACAAAAGTTCGAGGAGACCAGCTCGAAAGTGGACAAACCTCGAATGGGGCGACTAAGGACGTCATGACCCAGTCGGTTTGCGAGTCCCGCGGTCTTTCTGTACGAAAAGGCTAAGTGCCTTGATTCCTCAAAGTTCCATACATCGCATATTGCATAAAGATTTGCATCTCTGTCCTTGCAAGTTGCAGTAAGTGCAAGAACTAAAGTCAATTGATGCTGCTGAGAGGCTCAACTTTGCCAATGGAATAATTCAACGGTTTCGGTCCTTCAACAACATTTTGTTCTCAGACAAGGCATATTTTAATTTTAATAGCCATGTAGACAGATGCAAATTCAAAACAGAAGCATTCACCAAAAACTACTGCTCGGGCTGCAATATCGGCGTAAGAAATTATCCGAAAAATATTGCCTCATGTTTAGAAGTGCTAGCAAAATAACAGATTTAGAAGACATAATTTTGCCTGCATTTTAATAAAAAAATAAACATTTATTCATCATTATTTTATTATATTTTTTTATCTTGAAAAGGACTTTTGGACACCTTGCAGAATTGTAGCATTTGTATTCTGATGATATGCATATACAAAACTATTTTGAACCTAAGGAAGAAGGAAGTAAGATTATACTACAATCTCTAGGTGAGTTAAAATCATGTTGCAAAGAAAGCAAGTAGAAGCAGCCTTGACAGGCGAAACAATGCAGATATAATTGGTAAGAGGTTGCCTACAGAGTGGAGTTCTCCCCCCTATGCTGTGAAATATGGTAATTGACGAATTGCTAATATTGCTAAACAATACGGGTTACTATACTTAGAACTACGCCGATAATATAGCGAGTCTCATACCGGAGAAAAGCAAATATAATTTTAGGTCTTATGAATGGAGCTCTATGAGTGGTAAAAATATTGTGTAATAAGGAAAATCCTAAGAGTGAATCGTATGAAACAGGACTACTCCCTTTTACCAAAAAAAGTTAGAAGTACTGAAATCTTCGACCATTTACAATAAAATAATATGGATCAGTCAGGAGCTCATATTCCTAAAAATGGTGTTGGATTCTACGCCAACCTGGATTCAACATCTTCAAAGAATGACAGACAAATCTGAAGGGACGCTAATAAAGAACAATTGGAAAACATGGGAATTAAAACGACATATGACGTATTGGTTACACACGGATAATATACAGCTGTACAATTTGATGGACAAAGATTATACAGAAGCCTGTGATACGAAAACTCTCAGAAATGGAGAGACTAACTCGTTTATATACTACCGGGGCGGTCAAGAGTTGTCCACCGGCTGCTGTGAAAACTACGCCAAGGCTAAAATGAGAGTATACAGATTAAAATGCTATGATAACTGAAAAACCCAAAACAACGTGGTATAGGCAGCGATGTAATAACTTCTAAGATTTCCTTTGACAAATCCTTTAAGATACATCTAGCCTGGCAAAAAAATAGAGAGATGGGAAACGAAGAAAACTGAAGACTTAATTCTGGTACACAGATGGGTCAAAATGAGAACTAATTCTGGCGCTGATATACCTTAAGAAGCTAAAGGACGCCGAATTTCATTTTTCAAACTGAAACTTATTCAAACTGTATAAATCTGTATTTATGTGGGTATCCCTCGATAACCACAAGGAGAGTCGTTTTGGATTTCCTAGCACAATCAGGCTGCCTTAAAGATGTTAACATCAAGTCACATAACCTCTAAACTAGTATGGGGGTGCTTGCTAGACCTGGTAACACTCCGACGTAAAAGGCGAAAGTGTAGGTGAAAAGGAAGGTTACTTACAACTGTCATATTAGTATTGAATAAAGTACAGTTTAAAGCACTGATATGTCTGTTAATACGACATTTCTGCTTAGGGAGAAATCTGCACAGAATAAGAAGCATCTATATGCAGACTGTGCAATGGAAAGGAGGAAATAGCCACGTCATTTCCGAGTACGCAGCAAAAAGTCAAAAAAGACAGATGCTGGGTGTATTGGATGGGAGAAATGTTTATCGTACAGGTTATCAAATCTCGTTAAGGAAACTAAGCTGTTTTGGAAGGAATAATACAATAGGCTTCTTGGGCACAATATTAGTGTCACAATAAGACCAGAACCCATGTGAGTAGCAATCAATCAAAAACGTTCGTTTCTCAGAAATTTCGTAGTAGTCTCATTTTCAGATACATTAGTTGTAGTAGCACAGCGAGAGTGATAATCTGCCTTTACAAATTAAACACTCAAGTGGTCATTGGTATCTCTGTGTGACATTAATAATCAAATGGTACTAAAGGGGATTGAAATTTTTGAAGCTTTAAGAGATGAGATCATTTTACTGCATAAATAAGTGTTTAGTGTTAAACGTAACAAAGAAACGTGATTCTATAGAAAGATATCTAAAAGCAGTAGAACTCCCGGAGACAATTGTTTAATAGAGTCAATTGTCCTAGGTGATATGTATATGCTGGTCGAAGCAATTTCTGCTGACCTTCGAACCCAACAACACACATTTTGGTGTTTCGGTTAAGGTTTGGTTTTCAAGGAATTCAGTTTAACATGTAGCATTTACATTCAGCATAACGCTTCACTAGTTTTCGACAATTCTTTAGTTAGCTTGGTTTAAAAAAAACTGGTTAAATGTGTCGAATTTTGAAGTTCAATGCAGCTCCGCAGTAAAAGAATATACCTTCTGCTGAGTAAAAGTGTGTTGATTTTAAGCACGTAGTATTCTAGCGCATTGTGTGATCTGCCCAGCGCACGCGTAGACTTAAGCAGGCTCTTAAAAATCACTTTCAATGTTTTCCTATATTGAGAATTTGCTTACTTAATCACAAAGATCTTGGGAACCAAAGCTTTAGACGAAGATTTACGGGTACTTGAAAACCGGAACGCAAAACCTTTGTCAACCGTTAAATATCAACAGAAGCGATTTACGTGGGGAAGGAAGTATATAAATGGTGTACTTATGAGTAGGCTGTAACAATTCACTCAAACGAATCTAATAGAAATGCTCATGTACCTATTCCCTGTGTGTCTAATATTTCCCTCGCTTATAGCAAAAACAATGAAATCTATCATCTCTCTTGTTTATGAAATACATATGTATATAGTCCACCTCGAGCTTGGTGTATTCATTGAAATTGGAGGAAAGCTTAAACTGGTAAGGAAAGGTAAGGAAAGTTTTACCTGCATCTACTGCGCATCTACTGCGAAGTACGGCGGTAGAAGTATTATGATCTCAAGGTGTATGACATCGTTAAGTTTCAGCAGGCCAACGCTCCTTGTTACAAGGCTCATCAAGTCCTTCAGTGATTTGTGAATAACAAAACCCCTAGGCTGGGGTATTTAAAAAAACTGTCCTCATCATCACACAACAAAACAAACGTTTAAATAAACAATTCTACAAGAATGTGGATCTATTGGGTTGTCAACAAAGTAACTGCCGATTTTAAATGTAGATGGGAGCAGTGTTTCTTTGGAATGACTTCTGTCAATGTTACAATTATGTAGTTTTGGTATTTATCAGGTGTGAACTTTATTAAAAACCAAATTAAGTGTATTTATTGTGAGCATTGTTTATGAGGATTCAGTTTTAACATGGAGAATGAAAGCCTTAATTTTCGTCATATTTTGCTATATTATTTCCGAAAAGGAAAGAACATAACACAAGCTGCTAACAAATTAAGCGATGTGTACATTGATGAAGCTTTAAAACAAATGCACCAAAAGAAGTTTAAGCTGCCAATTTGGTGGGACTACAAAGGTATGGTGTATTTGGAGCTGTTTCCTAGGAACCAAACGATTAATTGAGATGTAAATTGTCGCCAATTGGATAAATTAAACTTTCATTCAAGAAAAACTGCTACAGTTGGTGAGTCGTAAAGGTATTCTATTACACCATGAGAACACTAGGCCACACGCATTATTACTCATTCGCCAAAAATTATTGAGACTTAATGGGAAAGCGATGTCACATTCGCCGTATAACCCTGAGACTTAGAGCCATCGGATTGCCATTTGTCCAGACCCAAAATTCCTTTAACGGTAAAACCTTTAATGAAGATAACGCCGTGAAATTACATCTATTCCAGTTTTTTCCTGATAAAGACCGGGAGTTCTATAAGCATGGGATAATTAAATTGACGGAAAGATGGCAAAAGGTCATTGATCAAAATGGAAAATATATTATTGAATAAAGTACAATAAAAATTAATATTAGAAGCCAATACTGTTTGGTTAATATATTAACGATTTCATTGTTTTTAAACCTTAAAATACATAATTAATTTGTAACAATTACAACCCAAAACATGTTATATATAAAATTAAATTTGCTACCAATTAAATCAAAATATTTGTGTGTAGGTTTCAGTTAATTATAAAATAGATGTAGTTACTCTTGTGATTTTAAAATTTAATTTTCGATGTTTACATTCTACAGCAGCTATATATACAGTCCACTAAAAATTATATATTGTGCATGGATTTAAATATATTATACATATATATATATATATAATATCTATATATATGTATATAATATATATATATATATATATATATATATATATATATATGTATTACCGCTTCTTTGTAAAACAAAATCAACTAGTTTTTGTAATTCTAGGCTTTTTGTAATTTTAGTGCTAACTTACAAAAATAACTATAACATATCTATATGACGACGAAAATGAAAAATATCGTTTGATAGTAGTGAATAGTGCGCCTACGTGCTCTTTCCTAACTACCACTAAAAAGCTCATCATATGATTGTTCGGGTTTCACAACCAATAGGTACGTTATTTGTTTAGTTCAAAGTGGAATCCTTGAAAAGCTCTGAAGAGAGTATCTTGTAGGATTTAGTTACAAATGACGATGATTATATATATTTTTTTGATTTTTAATGACTTCCTATCGAGTCACGAGACGCGTTTATATAAACAGCTGTTGGTCCCTAATCCAGCATTTTTGAGGCAATAGCAAAGTAAGGATGTCTTCATGTGTACGAAGAAAGTTTCGTAGCTACCACATAACGTAAAGATAGAAAATAGCTTGCCTCAAAAGACCAATAACTAATTAAACAGTTAATTAACTATAGACATAGGATTGTCCGTTTTCGAGTTATTTAAACTATAACTAACAATGGTGAAGGATGGGTTGTAGTGGTAAAGTTCTGATGATGATACTTTGATCAAATATCATATGAAACACTATTAATATAATGGAGAAAAATGATTTATCGTGTGTCTAAAAGGTTCTGCAATGCCCAAATATCTCGCAAAATAGCGAAAATATTATTTCCTATTTCCATAAAAATATATATGGGGTCTGAGGTTTTTGCGATATGCATTTATCATGAATCTATCGCTAAAAAATATGTCAAGGATATACTACTTCCTAGCGCATGGTACCAAACTATTTGATAAAACTGAATATATTTTTCCCATAAGGGGACTCTAGTACCTACCGAATGATCAGGATTTGTCATTATGTAGTTTTAAAAAAAAAAACGAAAAGTTGACAAGAATCGGACAAACTGATCCTAAATTCAAGAAAGAAGCCGTTACCTTTTAAAGTTGTCAATGCTAAGCCCTCAATGATATTTAACAATAAAATATTTACTAAAATCTTCCAAGCTTGCTTTATAAATATAAAACGTAAGAGAATACAAAATTGAAAGAAGAATATTCTTCAGCTATACTACGGTATATTTGTACTGGATCCTAGCGTCCGTTTTTAGTGCACCTATTTAAAACAGCAAAGTGAAAAACGCGCGAAAGCTGTAGGGTTTTTATATAATAAAAGTTTTTTCCTTAAACTTTGTCCCCGCCCTTTTAAGAGCACTAGAGCTACTTAAGAAGCAAATAAATAGTGCTTCAAAAAATATGAAACCTTTATCCTTATTTTATCAAGTCCAATTTTCACCAACTACAATACCACCTATTAAGAACCGAAAATATGTTTTACGCACTTTCTCCGCATAAAATTCGAATCTATAGTAAAATAAAACTTCAAAGTTATCTTCCAGTCTCTCCCAACGATGTCGAGGTGGGACTTAGCTTTAGAATAATTAAAATTTAATCACTAAACTTTTTACCTTGTCAAAATTTCATTTAAATAGTTATTTCATGATATTTGAGCAATCCAAAACTTTTTGGATACACAGTATGTACGTGCAGATATTTTGTTGATATTACTATGCTTTCTTATACGTAGAAACCTAACACAGAGTTAACATTGAAGTGATTTTAGCAACTCAATATTCTTTTATTACACAATCCGGCAATTGATATCAACATTGACCGCATTAAGCTTCTGCATTTGCTATGTTTAAATTATTTCTAATTTTTGTATGAGCTTTTGGGAAATAATTGTTACAAATAATACATAAATGAAAGTATATTACTTATATATCGAGCATTGGTTAAACCTACCAATGTACACTACTGTCCATATATATAGGACGACTGTAAAAAGTATAGAAATACACAGAAATATTAATACTAATATCTTCACATCCAGCATCATACATTCCAATTGTATCTTGATAGATTTATAGCGCAGTCTACACAAACAGTACTCTAACAGAGTACATTTTAAAACCAATTTGCAGTTTACGACACCTACCTTCTTTAAAATACCCCAAAAATGTACGCAACTATTTTAACTACTGAATAAGGCATCAGTTTAAAATTTGTTATCGAATGTGTAAGATCGTAGCTACGACAAGGAGTATCAATTGAAAAACTTTCGGCCATTATAACATTACGTGCTGAAAGATATTCAATTGCACAAATCGATAAAAAAGTAAAAGTTTAAAAAACTGGGTATTTATGGCTCTTAAAACAATGTAGGAAACAGGTTCACTTCCCAATAACAAACAGTCAAAGCGAAAGCAAGCAATGGTAGCCGTTTAGAATGAATTTACTATAGTACCTCTGAAACGAAATAGGTTTCTTACTGTCTCACAACTCAATATTTCAAGAAGAACACCAACCTCTCACGTAACGGTTAAACGGCGGAGAAAACATTGCTGAAATAACAAAATAAGAAAGAGACTGAAATGGGCTACTCAGGATAAGAATTGGACCCTTGAGCAATTCCAAACCTTTAGTTTAAAACGTCTATCATTTGGGAGGCGGCAAACCGGAGAAATACTGAGTGGCCAATGTGTGGCTCCTACTGTAAAGCATAGTGGTAGTAGTGTAATAGTCTGGAATTGTTTTAGTGGTACAGCTGTAGGCGATTTGATAAAAATAAATGGAATCCTGCGTAAGGAGGGTTATCAAAGAATCTTATACGAAAAAGGTGTACCAAGTGGGGAATGATTACGTTTCAAAACTTTATCTTCCAAAAAAATAGCGATTCCACACATTCACCTTGCTTGTGGAACATGTCATTCCACGAAAAAGGCAAGCTGTTACGGATGATTTAACCAGCCAAATTTCCAGATCTGTTGCTAATAGGATTAGTGTGGTATGAATTTGACCGAAGAATTTGAGAAAGAGAAGCGAGCAGCGCACGACATCTTTGGCAGACGCCCCAAGTAGCATGGACTAAAATTATAAACGATTATCTGAAATTTCCGATTATAAGAATGCCAAGAATATCTATTGCCGTAATTTAATATTGAGGTGGTCATATTGACGAGATAATAAATATTACTACAAACCAAGTCAATATTTCAATTCAAATCAAAGAAAAGGACAATTTTATAGTCGTCCCCGTATATATGAAAAGTAGTATACGTATTCATTTGTTATACAAGACTATATGTAGATGAAAGGAGGTTCGAGTTAATGGGCAGCTTTATGTTACGTAAATGTCGTACTGAACTGAACTTGTTAAGCAGCAAAAAAATCTTTATTACAAAAAACAGTATCCTCATTAACAGCGTTTTATTTGCTTTTTCATCTATTAAAACCGGATACTAAATAGAGAAGTTATAAGGGGTTTCCCAAAAGCATGTATTTGTCAGACGACGGTTAGAAATAAGGTGATTTATGAAATCTGGCAACGCGCATAGATTGTTAAAATTCACTACAAGAGGGGTGAACATTTCGGAAGGTTCGTACTCAATTTGGCAATGATGAAGCGCCAAATGTGTTAGCGAAAATAATCAAGAAGTTTGAATAAACTGGTTCTGTTACAAACAAAAAGAAGTCAGGGTGTTCCCATGTTGTAAGATAAGCAGAGAATTTGCAAGCAATTGAAGGAAGAGTGGCCAAAGACTCAAGCATGTTGATGCCAAGGCTCTCTCAGCAATTGAACATTTCAAGGAGTAGTCTGCATCGAATTTTACATCTTGGACTTCATCTTCAGCCGTATAAAGTTCAACTAACGTAAAAATTGAACGACGAAGTTCATTTTCATCAAAACAGGTATGTTAACAAAGTAAACAGCCTCATTTGAAGCACAGAAAACTCAAAAAAATACTGAAGTAACCATATTCTCGACGCGTGGCAGTTTATGTGATGCGGTTTATGGGCTGATGGAGTCATTGGGCAGTATCTCTTCGAACACGAGTTAGAGAGAACGATTTCGGTCAATGACCTGCACTACGGTGCGACATCAGTCGACATTTCCAACCTGAATTGAAAACTATGGGCTTGGGAGACGTTTACTTCCATCAAGATGGCACTACATGGTACATGGCTATCTAGATCGTGTCATTTGACGCTGTTGGAATCTCTTTCTGTGGAGATACGTGAAAGGGATAGTCTATGCTAATGGTCCCTCAACGATTCGGGAACTGAAAACAACATTTGGGCTGTTACTCGCGATATTCAACCAGAAATGCGCACAAAAATCATGAAACACTTCGCCGAAAGGATAATCATTTGATAGAGCGGTCAAGACATTTAAGCGATATTTTTTCTCTAACTTTAAAATTTATTTTCGGGAAACCCTTTAACTTTTGGCGCTTTTAGGATACAAAAAGATCCCAAATTGATTTCGCAGTGTAATGTATTAGGAAATAATATTTACATAGACGTCTTCACAAATTGATAAAGAAGTCTTGGATGGCTTTAAAAAATAAGTCTGGACGTTATAAAATTCGATTGTAACAAATAAAATGTCCGTAAAGTATATATCATTCCTATAAATGAAATGTTGAAGCAATAAAGACGATATATTCGTAAAGGAATAAATACAGTATGAGAAATAAGTATTTGAAGAATAATTAAACAAGCTTGATAACTTAGAATTGAATAGTTAAAAGGAAAAGAGCAGTTGGTTTTTAAAGCAATCCCAGCATTGCACACAAATTTCTTAATATTAAAGAAAGGATTTTATTTAATTGGCACCTTATTTGTTTTATTTTGTCCTACATACAACCAAACATGATATTTGCTTATTTAATACACCTCAATATCAGACATATACTATAATGCCAAACATTTAAAATTGTGAGAAAATTGAATAAACTTACGCAGAGAGATCACATTTGAGCCCGATTTTTGTCTACCTTACGAATAGTATAGCTTGCGCTATTTATCGCCCATAATATGCCTTCATTTAATATCGAAAACGATGCAACTGCATTTACAAAGTGATCCAAAATTAATTGGCAGCTGTATTTAAAGTGTCTATAATTCTGTCACATAACGTTTCGATATCGAATCGAGGCATTTTCTGTACAGAATTCGATTCATTTCGTACTAAAAGTATTGACACCAATAACAACGAAGTATTGCATAAAAATGTGGCAATTATGATATGTGTTTATAAGTTGTTTCAACGACAATTGGAAAGATGGCAGTTTGAAATATGCTTTAAATACGGGTGTAACAAAAAAGTTTATGTAAGCTTCTTGTTTCCAGTATTAGGCGGCAATTTTACTGAGCGTGCGAGTGAGTGCAATTGATTTGACATAACAGTGTTCAGTTGAATGTAGAAGTATTATCTTTTTCACAGATCTTGACAGATAATCATATAATTTTACTGAATACTTACGATATTTTATACACATCGCCTTTATCTCACGAAAATAATTTTACCGGGATATAGAATGTTTCCTAATAGTTGCTACAAGAAAGCAACGTAAACATCAAGTTTAAGTGACCACAGTAGAACAAACGCTCCAACTAACAATGACGAAGAACTTCTACAAGAGCCGAAGTTAAGAATTCCAGAAAAGTTTAGTTACAAATGTATACATTCTATTTATTTATTAAATTCACACTAGCTTATTGCAACAAAAGGTTTTCGGTATTTTTCAGATATATGTAATTTCAATATGATGTTACCACATTAGTCTTTTTTTTTTGGTTTCGGATAAATTAATTAATAACATTTTTTTTGTTAAAAGTAAAATAAGTTAATTTGTACAATATAAAGATTCCCCAAGAAAAGAATTTGTAACGTCTACGCTATCCGTTATTTACCTTTCAAATAAAAAACAAAAGTATGTATTAGTATAAGGTGTGTAAATAAAGTAAAGAGACTGGTAGCACACCGTGTTCAATATGGCAACACTGTTGACCTCCCCAAATAGTAGGTGAGCATCTGATACGTCTTCAGCAGGCTTTTAAATTCGCTAGAATCACTTGATGGCAATTCTTTTCATGAATGGATTTTTCTAGTGCGCCTCTGAATATAAATGATAACAACCCCAAGGGACAATGTGCTATAGGGTTTCAACTTTGTTCCAATAACGCTACCGAACCAATCCGTGATTGTCCAAATCATGCGAGAAATCAGTGTTCCAACAGCTACGATTTGCGGATGGGTGGTTTGAAAATGTTCATACGATTAAAATGTATGGACTTGTAATAACCCATGCGGTTTATATAATGTTATCTCTCAATTGAATGGTAATTTACTGTCACTGCTTTCATTTCTATTTTATTTTTGACGGCAAAAATACATAAATAGACTTCTAGCCAATTAGATAATGTGGACAATTGATAAGTAATGTTAAAATTCCTTTTCATTTAGGTCAGATTAAGTTTCAAATATTTTCTCTTTGATTTTGCTCCAGCAAGATGTATTTTTTTTAGATTTTGGAACAGTTCCGGATGAGATACGCGAATTAAAACAGTGCATGTATTTGTCGGAAACAAATCACTGATTGCCTATGTTAACGTTTTGGTATTCGACCGATAGAAATGATGAAAATGTCCATAGAATCCATATCGATTGGTTGCGGGGAAAAAAGGCCAGAATCGGAAATGGAGTAAATCAAAAGCACGCTAATTTGCTTTTTCAATAGACAAGGGATCGTCCAGAAGGAATTTGTGTTTCAGGACCAAAGTATAAACCAGCATTTTTACCGAGAAACTCTTGAAGGACTTCGAAAATAGTTTCCTGTAAAATTGAACATCGGAAATACTTATGTACTGCATCAGTGGCCTATACCCCCATATCCACCAAAGTTGAATTCTTGTGACTTTTTCCTTTTTTCAGGATTCAAAATTCAGCTCAAGAGATACGATTTTGGAACACTGAAGAACATTAAAAATGCTGTTACCGATCAGCTGAAACTGATTCCAGTGTTTGAGTTGCAGCACTGTTATGAAAAGTAGACAAATCGCCCCGGCACTGTGTCGCTTGCCAATGAAAATATTTTAAAAGAGACAATGTGTAATTGTAACTTCAATCACATAAAGATTTTCACCACTTTATTTACACATCTCGCAAAAATATAGGCGCATAAATAATATACGTCTCCAGTTGCCAAGGCAAATTTAATAAACGAAAATTACAATATTCTTAAATCATATTGAAAAATGTGTTACTACAATTGTAAATACATACTTTCATAGATTTCATGGTATGTGTTAAAATAAAACCTTTTATAAAAAGTCACCTACTGTTATATCACTACTCACTTTATAGCACTCGAAATTGCCTCCTGTGTAAGTGCTACGCGAAATGAATCGAATTTATCAATATGTATATACGTAAATGTATGTATGTGGTTTATGTACAAGTAGAATTCTACTACATCTACACTAACGTTGAAGACGTTTCTCTAAATACACAGAATATATATAGAATATATATAGTATATATATACTGAGAGAGCAAAAACTATATTGATAAAAAAGTATGCCATAAGATTTAAAAATGTGTGCCGTAGCTTATTTCATTTTTTGATATAACTTTGACAGTTATCAATATTTATCATGCATTTTCTCTCCGATAAGCAGCATTTTTTGTGGTAATTTTCAACGGTCATTTTTATTTTATCACTGCTTAAAATACATTATTCGCAGTTATATATAAATGTTGTCAGTGTGACACTTAACATATCGGAATTATATAAAAAATTAAATAAGCTACGACACCTACAAATTCCATAGCATATTTTTATCAATATCATGTTTGCTCTCTCGGTATAGATTTTAATGAAAATGTACTTACTATATAACATTACACTTTTATTAAAATCTTTTAATCACATTACAATTGAGACATGAAGGTATCTCGATATTTTATCTTTATAGCTTGAAATTATAAAAACCAGTCGATGAATACAAAAGTTGAGCTATAGTGTTAAGTAAAATAATTAGAAATAGGATTAAATAATTTGATATCGTTGACAGCCTGATTGTCAAAAAATAACGGGGTAGTCTGCTCCATCAAAATGTCTTTTGAAAGAAAATAGAATTGCGAATATGCTTTCCTTAATTAAAAACATATAATCTCGTAATGTCGGCTATATAACGCGGTATTGGAAAGTTTACTTTCTAACAGAGAATATCTTTGACGTAATTAACCGACGCAAGAACGCCCATTTGAAATAAAACAAAAAAGAATAAAATTCTTTGGCAATCTATCTTTTGTTACTTCACTCTTTGAAAATGTAACAATAACAACTTCATTTTATTTATGTTATGAGTATATTGAAGTACCAAATTCGCTTCGAAAAATAGTTTTAAAATATTATCGCTACATTTGTTCCACAAAGATTTCAAATATAAAAATCATTTCTTCTTTCCTTACTGCACACTCATTAATAATACAATAGTATCATCCAACTTATAAAAAGTTTTGTAAACAGCCTTTTTTGTAAAGTTACGTTATAAATGCAGATATTATCACGCGCATGTTTAACGTCGTTTGAGGAAAGAAAAAATTTGGCAATACGCACGCGCTATCAAATATTTTCATTTATAAAATTTACCACTTAGACTTTCAAACTTTGGTTTTCTAAATATTAGACTATTATCGATTCTACACTCTAAGTATTCGTGAAAATAGGTTAAATATACTTATCGTAGGTAGGTATAATTAAAGAACCGATAAAGTATGCATTACGTAAAAAAATAATTTCGGGAATTTGACTATTTTAAATCATTTGGAAATGAGATTCTAAATCTTCTCTTCTGAGTTTAGTAGTTGAGTAACATTAACTTTGTTTTATGTCTAGAGATTCTTGGAGAGGTAGAAGTGGGTACAGGTTGGTGAGTATGGCATAATAATGTACACTGGCAGCAATTACGACGAATATATGCCAAATGGCATGAGCGCACGGTATGGAGCCGTCTGCTTTGAAAAATATTACACCTATAACGTAGAATAATCCTCCTACCTTTAGTTCCAACATGCCGGAAAATCCATAATGCTGTAGTGAAAAATAAAACTAGCAGTATATATAAAAAATTATTAATATTTCGTCAGAAATATATTCGCTTTCAAATTAAATCATTGCATGCCACTAGACTTTTTTCAGATGGCCCAAATTTATTATTATGACCATAACGTATTAAAAACACAACCAAAATGACTTGAAAACAATATCTAACATAATAATGTTGCTAAATACAGCTACTCATGGTATTGGCGAAATCATTCACAAGAGAGCCAATGTGAGGAGACAAAGAACCCTAACACACGTACATGTTGTTGCCTACTCAACGTGATCATCGCGGTTTCGAGTTTTTAATAGGTCACGGTAAGTCTGAGAAATGAGTCACATGTGTAGTTACCCAATGCACTGTTGATGCGCGCCCTTTCTGGTTTAGCAATCCATGTGTTGCTCGGAAGAAGAGTTGGGAAATTGTACCTGCTTGTTTTCGCTGTGTCTGTACCAGCAGAGGAGTTTTATTCTTTCTTTCTTTCTAGTTTGTGCAAAGAATACTCACTTGAGTTGTAAGGTTAGATATTGTGATAGTAGCAGAAAGGGAATTGCAATGTGTAGAGCAAAAAAAGTCGCTCGAAACAACGCTGATGGCGCTGAACAGGCAGAAGCATGTCTGTGTGTTAGCGTTTTTTGTCTCCTCACATTGTCTTTCTCGTGAATGATTTCGCTAATACCATGAGTAGCTGTATTTAGCAGCATTATTATGTTAGGCATACATACAGAGATGAATTTAAGTTGACATTTATGGGAGATACAATAAAGGATTATCAAGAATAAGTTACGTACTTCCTTTTTGCTATGCACAAAAACATATTGTTTAACTTAAGAAATTACAAAAACTAAGCTTTTTAAATATTCGTTAAAAACTTATACTGGCTGTTCGTTAAAGATTTGTTCCCATGCGACCAGTGCACTATTGGTTGCAGAGATCAAAATATTTGACAGTTGATCATTTTGTCTTTATGTTATCATTTATTGAAAGTTTTTTAACTTTAATTGAGATTAAATTATTGTGTGTCTAGTAATAAGAGGAAGAGTACAATAATATGAAATTTTAAGTTGACAATATTAAGGCGAAGAATTGTGTGACCAATATATTTCCACAAAGCAATCACTGGTAGAAGACACCCCGTCATATTAAATGAATTTGCACTATGACATACGAAATAGTCACATATTGAAGAGATAAATCACACATTAAAGTAAGAGAAGAAGGGAAGGAGAAAATGCAATCATCTGAAGCGCCGAAAATAATAGAAAGAAAGGATTTGGGGGAAACTATAGGAGCAAAGGCGAATAGGTAGATAGAAAAGAAATCCAAAAGATTTGAGAATTGCGTTTATAATTAAATTATAATCTTTGTAAACACAGAAGGATGTTGTAAGAGTATGCAACAGGAACTGTAACTAACGTCAGTCAAGTAAAATCAGAGAGTTGGGGGAGTTGTTGCTACATACTTCATTGTACAGCATAGTACACGTTGCATAAGTATTAAAATAAAACAGTTCCAGTGCTTTATTCAATTTAAGGAACCCTATTAGGATACGATTCTTTCCAAAAGGATAATGCGCCGCATATACAGTAATGGACACTCGGCAACGTCTGAGAAAATCATTTGACCACCAGACCTTACTCCGTTAGATTTTCATTTACTTGGCAATGTAAAAAATAAGTATTCCGAAATAGATTACATAATTTGGAAGAAATACAGAAACAAGTTATTAAATTCACTTCCGGCGTTTCTCTGACGACCTCAATAGAAGAGTAAACATTTGTCTAGAAAATAACGGACAACATTTGATGCGGTAGGATTAAAATTTAATATTTGATTGTTTTCTTGTACCTAATAATACTGTTGTTCACATTTGAAATACCTTAATAAATTTATTTTATGGGACTAAAAGAGTTTTATATTGCTACACCAAGTTAAAATTGAAAATTTTAAAATATCTGTATATAAAATAAAAAAAGCATGTATAAGTACATCTTTTTTGAAATAATCTTTCTAGCCATCAAAATACCGTGTAGTAATATTGGTTGCATACTCTTTACGGGTACATGGGAACAAATATTTAATGAAAGTCCAAGAGTTATTACCTAACAGAAAAATATTAAAAAAAAATTAAAATGACATTTCTACCTGGAATTGCATTTACATATGGAGAAATAATATTAAATAGGCTAGGATATTGTATTGGTACAAATATTATTGTAACCTAAAATTTAGTATGCAGCGATTCTTACTATCATTGTAATTAATATATCAGTGTCTTACCAAGCACAAACGCTATTTTTTTCTTATATTCTATTTTTCAATTCGGAGGAGTGTTTTTAAATTGAAGCGCCAAAAAGTAGGCTAGCTATTGGTCAGTTTTCGGCAAAAATTACAATTTAATATATTGCCGGCCGCCTTATTGTTACAACTGATTGATGTCTAGATCGCGTATTTTTCTAAATGCGTTTATATTTAAATTTTCTTCACAAATTTGCGTTGTAACAATTAGGGAACTACAACCTTATATAAAATTCTAGCTAGTTTTAAAACTGCCGCCAAAAAGTGGCTTTGAAAAATTCCATTGTGTAAATACATCTTTTCATTTTACTCCTCCTCCAACAGAGTATAGCAGCTTAAAAAAAACTGTTTAACAATGAAAACAAAAATAAAATCAAGACGTACATAACACAATATGGCACCGAGCATATAATAGCCAACTACAACTGTCAAATATTGGCTTGGTGACTTTCTAGTCAGAAATATTAGAAATATTTAACCATTGCCAACGTACTTATTTATAACTTGTTACATCAGAGATCACGTGGGTTTAATTTCCAAGTGAATGGACGGTATTATAAAACCATTATTGTTATATATCTTCCTATTTTATAGGTTGCCTAGCAATAAAAACTTTACCATATGCATAAAAGCATGATCGTATTATTAAACCGTTATTGCTCTATATCTTCAAATTTTTAATGTAAAATATAGTACATGTGATATGGATAAGTTTGGTATCTTAAAAAAAACATAAGGCTATACAGGGTGTTAAGATAAGGAATTTACATCACTTCCAGTATCGCCAAAAATACATTTAAATTATATATATCACTAATAGTACACAAACAAATACAAATCGACGTGCTTTGTCTGATAACGCTAGCTATTGTTTAAAAACAATGTTACTGAACATTACATTCACAAAAAGATATTAACTTCCTATTTGACAAATGATAATTTAATCACCTATGGTCAGATCTGCTTTTTTATAACTATGTACACAGTAAAAAAAAAACCTCTTCATTTAATACTTCTATGCTATAACATTATAAGCATTGTATTTTTATAAATTTGGGCCATTCACTATGAATATGTACCTATGCATATATACATACCTCTGTTATTATTGGTAAAGCAGGAAATATTCCCATGACTAGATAAAAACACGTTTCTAAACTCTTGTATTTTTCATGAAATACTTGCTGGTATGCTATACCTAAAAATGCAAGTAGCCACACAAACCATTTCATTGACGATGACCATCCATTATCGGGAAACTCCTGTATTGTTAACCATGGAAAATAAGAGCCTGCTATGAAAATGTAGATCATAGCTCTATCACATCTGTGTAGGAGATCTTTCAGGGAACTGGTGTAAAATTTAGATTAAAATATTTCCGTTATACTTTGGCATTTTTATACTGCTTACCCTTTTTTACTACTATAGAAGACACAATGAAAGGAAGTTGATATGCTGAATAGGAACACTAAGGTTGCTCCATATATAATAGTAGAAATAAATTGAGCACCATTATACGATCGGGACCATAGCTCATGTGTTGCAAGTAAACTTGGTATGACACCTACAGCATGGGTTACCACATTGGCTACATGCTCGATTTCGGTTGGAATATAAGCCTCTTTTGCCTTTGGTTTCTTGTTCTTCCAATGTATCCTATAAAAATAAGTAAACTAACTATAAAATTGACAAATCATATAGATACGTACTTTTTTAATTGATGCCAGGGTACTATTTTCCACAAAAATTCTACGCATTGTTGTACAATACTGTTGTTATGTATCATACCTTGAAAGAGTAACCACATAATTAAGAGTTCTTGCTAAACAAACAAATACGATCATAATTTAATTATATAATAGATAAACATATTTCAAATGTGTTAAACATATAATTTAAAATAATGACATGCAATGGTTTAACATAAAAGCAAATTATCAGTTAGTATCGTCGTGACTTTGATTAAGCATGCTTAAAAAACGAGTAATAAGGAAAAATAACAAAAACAAATAAACAGAAAGTATCTGGTGCTTATTTTATCATTTATAATCGTACCAATAAAGAAATAAATAATAAACACGACTGTCTAAGAGACAGAACGTGAAGAATGAATGGAAAATGGAAATATGTCATAGCAATATGTCATTCCGCAGTACAGCCAACAGAAGTTTATCTGGTTCAGAAAATTCAAATTTCGTTCCAATTCTTAAATGAAAATTTACTCGTGCAAAACTATAATATAAATAAATTCTTTGCCGATGTACATATTAACTTGATAGAAATTTATTTTCTGAAAACAAGATAAAATACTTGAATTAAAATAAGAAAAATAATATACAATTCCATCATTTTTCGATAATCTTACCTCTACAGAAATTACTTTACCAATCGACGTATCAGCTTGCAAAGAAAAATGATTTGAGTTAGAGCCTCTTTTATGTAATACCTTTACAGGCTTTAAAATCAATAGGGATTATTTAAGAGCAGTTCACTGGCTTTTATTTTTAAACTGTGAGCTGCTTATAAATTAAGTGTGGGGCATTATTTGCTTTTGACCTTTGTACATTACATTGCGTATACTCGAAACCGACTTGTAAAGACTTCCCATTCCAGTAATTAATTCGAACCATTAATTTTTTATTGTTGCATCTTGCGTGTACAAATCAATTAAAAACTATTTTTGATAACAATTGGGAACGTTACAATTGCGCGATGTTAAGTTTACTTTAACATTAAAATTGTTCATTATTCTGTTGGGTTAAAAGGAATAAATAGCTTTTTGGTTTTATGTATTCCATGTAAAGAGTAACATTGAGAAAAGTAATAGTTTTTTAAGAATGCATTTGAATAATATAATACCTTTGGTTGGATAATTTTAAATTATACAATCACCTTTAATCTGAATTATGTTTTTGTTCTATTAATCACACCGTCCTTTAGAGATACGTTTTAGTTTTATTTAATGATGTACCGAGTGCTAAGTGGAAACACAAATTCGTTAATGCAGTGTTATTTTCTTAAAAGGGAAAACTAATTATACGAAACATACATTTATTTAAGATCTATATAAAACAGACAGAAGAATAGTATTTATTATCAAATATTTTCAGAAATACTTGACAATTATTAGTCTATGCTACAATAATTAAAAGCCAGAACTTGAGCATTCTTGTAATCCTTGTAATTACGTCCGTATATTGGATCCCTGATCATAGAAATTATATCTACTTACATACATATGTACTAGAAGATGCAATGTTGGTGATATATATAGCCAACACTACGTGTGCCAGAAAGTAGAGTGAAGATAGGCAAAACGCATTCATTAGGCAGTTCTATCTATTTTCCTAACAATTACTCATAATTATTCCTTTTTTTCGGATCATGCATAATTGCAGGTCTATTCATATTCTTGTTTTCATTTGGGTTTTATGCGCATTTCTTATACATATAATACATTATCAATACGAACTGGTAAGGGCGCTAGAATATAATATGACTATTAATGATTAATGACGCAACTCGCCTGCTAAATTGGACGATCTATATATACAATACATATCTGGTGTGCTGTGGTTATTATACTATGTTCCATACATATAATTCGGTTTTGCTATCGTTTCTTAATTTTGATAACTATTTCCTTTATTGTTTAAAATTTATATTTCGAATCATTTGATATACAGCTGTGGCCATATGTATTCGCCACCCTTTTTTGTTTTTTATTCCGACGAATATATAAGAAATAAATGGAAATTGATTGATGAAAATGTTGCATTGTGAGTGTATACAGATATTGCTTAATATTTGGTAGCTCCTCCTTGGGCTTCTATTACCGCACGAATTCGTCGGGGCTTACTGCTCACTAAGTTGTAGCACTGTTCGGGGGTGATTTTATTCCACTCTTTGAATGTTTTTGTTTTTAAGCATTGCTTTGTGGTAGATGAGTATTTAGCTACATTTCGCTTTAAAATGTACCATAAATGCTCAATTGGCGATAAGTCCGGGGATTGTGCCGGCCATTCCAGGACCCGCACGTTATTTTTCTCGAACCAGCGCATTACTTCGCGAGATTTATGGCACGGTGCATTATCTTGGTGGAAGTAATACTCTGGCTCATCATTATCGAATAATTTTAACGCACACGGTTCCAGAAATTCTTCCAACATGTCGATGTACGTCCGACTGTTCATTCGGCCCTCGCAGACGAACAGTTCTCCGACGCCTGTTGCACTCATGGAACCCCAAACCATTATACTACCACCCCTAAACTTAACAGTCGGGATGATACAGTCTGGATGGAAGGCCTCTCCTCGCCTGCGTCGCACGTATTGAGGCCCAGGTTTACCACAAAGCTACCAACAAAAACATGAACACTGTTACATTTTGGAACCCATTAAAAAGAATAAAAACACTGTAGATACCAGGAATTGAATACGGAATACCGGAAATACAATAATTATGTATTACTTACCTCAATATTTGATTCATCCGTCCACATAACATTGGCCCAATTGTCAATGGTTCAGTCGCGGTGACTTTTAGCCCACAGCAGTCTCTTTTTCTTTTGTTGCGGAGACAACCGTGGTTTATGACGGGCTTTGTATCCATCTAAATTTAATCCACGAAGGCGTCTTCTAACCGTGCGAGGAGAAATAGCAACATTATGTAGCCGGAAAAGCTCACTGGAAAGCTGTTTAGACCCTTTTTCCCGGTTTCGCAAAGACATCCGCTCTAAAACTCGCTCATCTCTGCTAGATGTCTTCCTTTTTCGACCAGTTTTCGGTTTGTTTGTCAAAGATCCACTCTCTTTGTATCGTTTTATCGTCATTCTAACTGTCGATCGCGCACATTTCACTTGTCGGGCAATAGCAGACACCGATAACCCTTGCTTTTCTAACACCACAATTTGTCCTCGCTCTACCTCCGTCAATTCGCGTGTTGTCGGCATTACTTTTTACTGTATACTATCATATTACACAGACAAAATCACAGACCCAATATCTACACTCTAACTAGCTCAACCTTACTCTTACAACTTTTAAGAAAGACTGAAGAAATATTGAGAAATTACAATTTTACGTCTATTTTCTAATTTACTCAGAATGGCCTACAATAAACCATTAAACCCTCATTACCAGGTACCTAGTTAAGTCCGTCATCGACCCTGCTTCTTAGAAATACAATAATATTCGTGTAACACGTTCAAAACGAGAGTGGCGAATACATATGGCCACAGCTGTATTAAAATCCATATTTTTGTTTAGGCAATTAGTTTAAAGAATAAACAGAAAGAATATTATGCGAAAGCATGTCCAAGAGTTTATTCTTCATAATTTTTAACTTTGATTGTAAACTAGATGATTACGTATAGACTAAAAATTTATGATTACATATTTATAAGCGCTTTATTTTTTTTGTCTAAAAATATGGTATAAGGTTATTGAGCTTAGGCAACCAATAAGACTCTAGTGTATATTAGGTGATATATACGCACTGCCATATGCATTCAAATTGTTGCTATAATTTATCATTGCTATATTAGCATTAAATTTACGTACGAACACTGTAAATTAAACCTAAATTTAAGAGGAGTCGATTAAATGCTTTATATACATTAAAATTTCGTTTTGATTGTAATTATTTTAAAAACGATTGCGAATTTTGTACTTTGTTTCTTTTATTCAACTGCGTTATTATGTACCATTATACAACTAACAATTATTTTTTTAGCAAATTAAGGCACGTTCCTTTATATTGACAGCATTTTTCAAGTCATCTTTCAAATTGAAAGTGCATCCCAATCGTTCGAAATTACCGCCACTTTCTAATTAATCCGATCCCCTCCCACGTTGCGACAAGACAGACAGGTTCGCTGTCAGCTGTTCAGTCAATAAATATGGACGCACTTTAGTGCACAGTTTGTTGTGATACACGAAGTACCAAGGTCGCCTTTGTGTAGAAACAAATTATTAATTCGCTCGTGAGTTAGTGCCGTTATTTTTGCAAGAAATCAACACAGGCGGTGTTGACACTAGTGTGTTAAATTATTACTAATTAGACGGACTCATGAACATCACAAATTCCTCAGATCCGAGCAACTCAAGAGCCTTTTTCGTAAATTTCAATCAGGATTGCACGTAAGTGTTTCGACACAAGTTGTATTCGGTTAAGCCAAGAACATTCACTTATTCGCTATCAGCTAACGTTTCATTTGAATTTGCAAAATTTAATCACTTGTACGTAGTTGTAGTGCAAGCCAATATAAAGTAGTAAACAAACAGATGCTGAAGAATTGTAAAAATAATCGTATATAAATAACATTCTGCAAGCATGACAGAATTAAAGAATAAAGGAGAGAAGTATGTATTTTTCCTAGCTCGCTTTTCTGCCTATTATTACTTTAAATATGCTATGTGTATACTACTTAATTTAGCAGTAGGTACATATGTTGAATTAATTACTAGATAGAATTGGTTCAACTTTAAAGTAAATCAGCTGATTTTGTATGTTTACTTGCCTAAAGTTTTGTATTAGGGTTTTATTGCAATCCTGTTTCCTGCAGTACATTCAAATTAGACCCATTCAGAAAAGATTAATTTATTTCACATTAGTTGATGTGCGAATATAAATCAGTATCTTGGAATTTGCGAGTGGCAATGTAATTATAATACCTCTCCGCCTTCATTTCAAGTCTGTTGCTTTAAGTAAAGTCGATCGTATGTAAGTTTACAAGTGATTCATTACCTATTTACCTTTAATAGAATAGAGAAAAACTCTATGGTATTAAGTAATATTAAACTTTCAGCAAATTTTTTAAAATACTCTCCGTTAGCTAATTCTTCAGAAATGTTTTCGTAATTTAAATATTAATTTACTTCAAACAAAAGCGTTGCATTTATGAGTACTTATTTCTAAATGGCAATTATAATGGCAGTATAAAATCTGTATTACCTTTTTTGATATTTTCCATGGGATGTTTATTGCTATCACCTTTATAATAAACTAGTTGTAAGTGTAGTTGATTGGGTTGATTTGCTTTGTTCATTTGCGATATACGTTATCAGTGATAAAGCAATAGAAAACTTTCAAAACAAGCGCAAGATTATACGCTGATACAATTGACTGCAGACGGACTGTTAAGACAAATCTTTGAAAAAAATCTTTTTGCGATGTTACGATATTTAACGCCAATATTTGAATATATTTTTAGTTAAGCAAAGTGCCTTAATAGTCGTAAATACTGATTTTTTTTCCTTATCTATTTTTCACGTCTATTTTGTTTAAATAAAGCTTATAGAAGTTGAGACGGCTGAATTTTTATATAACAGGCATACGCCAAAATTACTAATTATTATTATTCTCTGTTCGGAGTATCTGTTCATTTATGTGTTTTATGTATTATGGATGTCGGAACTGTTTAGATTTAACGGCTAGCATGAGAACACTACCGGTCATAAGTGTTCGCCCTTAAAATGCTACAAAACAAATCAAAAACGAATTCTATAATAAACCTTTATTGTGTACTTATACAAAGAACTGTAGCAGTTATAAAGACAATGTGCTTATCAATTTCCTAACAAAGATAATCATAAATTAACTTAAATTTGCGATTCTTCAATGTGTCCACTTTCCGCGTGTATTACTGCTGCACATAATCTTGGAATTCTCTCTAGCAGCTTTACCAGTGTCAGCGGCCCTATTTTTCTCCGGGTACTCTGCAGTTGCGTCCAAAGTACTGTTGTCGAATTTGGAGCAGATTTTCGAACCTGCCCCAAAAGGGCTCCATCGGATTGAGATCTACACTTTGGGGCGGCCACTTCATAACAACAGTATTCTCTCTGTGCTCCAGTTGTTCCAAAAATTCACAGCGTATCTTTGCAGTGTGTTTTGGATCATTATCGTGCAGGAACAGTTTTCACCGATTAATCGTGTTCCAGATGAGATGGCATTCCTCTCCAAAATCTCCCTATCTAGTTTGACAAAATCGCCTACAGAGGTGCGGCCAAAACAATCCTAAACCATGACTGATCCTTCATGTGTTATTGTTGGTGTAATACAAGATTCAAGTGCTCATTCCCCTTTAGATCTACAGGCAAATATTCTTCTGTTTGAACCAAAGGTACGATATTGCGTTGTCCAGCGCAGTTTCTTTCAATCTTCAATTCGACGTCTAGTCTTTGTGTTCTCTCGTTCATGCTAACCGTTTAACTTTAATAACAGCTTGGCGTAAACGCCTTTTTTTGACCGTCCGAGATGCTATTTATTACATCGCCACTTTGATACTTTTTAACATCAACGGTTTTACGGTTTGATTTCAGTAATTTAACAATTTCTCGATTATTTTTACTGATGTGATATGTCACTATTTGAGTACGCGTTTCCGTAGATAATTCTTTTCTTGCGGGCCCAATTTTCACGTTACTCGCTGTTTTGAAGCACTGCACAAATTCTGCATTATTCACATCTCATCTGCAATACGAAAGATGAATGTTCATTGTACTAAAATGGCCGTCGATTTCCATATTTTATGACGGCTGTGATAAACATTTCCGAAAAACTGGTCTTTATCTAATCCGTTTACCTGAACGTGCCTGATCCGCGAAAAGGGTCATTTTCGATATCTTAATGCCAGTCGGCTAATTATCTGCACAGAACATTACAGAGAAATTTATTATTTTATATTACTTACAGTTTAACAATACAAATATTTTGATAGTGATAAGAAATAGTTTCTTCGAGTAATCTCCAATTATGCAGGTGTGTAAACATTTATAACCGGTAGTGTAAGTTTACTAACAGATGTAATAGAAAAGGCACGTATAGAAACGAGATGCTGCACCACTGACGTTAAGAAAAAAATAACTTTTCTTTTTACAGATTTTCTTTAGCCAGTTTTGTAATTATTTTCTTTATCGAAAGTATTCGTTAATTTTATTTTCTCAGCTTCAATCTATTGAGTATTTGCAGTGTTATTTCATCAATACCTTAGCGTTAGCAAAAAATGTGTTATAGTTTTATTTGTCTCTGATGTTAATAAAACTTAACAGGATTGGAAAATATGCCCATAGTAAATATTTCATGAAAAGGACAATGACATTAATTGCTGTTCCTTTTTCAAAAGTTACTATTAAATAATTATAATTTACATATCAATTATTTTGTATTTTTATAAAATTGCATCAAACAATAGTTTATTTTTTGTCCTTGAAATTACTTAAGGCTTCAAAGATTTTATAAGTGTTCTGTGTTCATGTACAATCAGCACATTTAGAAATGTGCAAGTAATACATAAGTTCCAAATTAGGTAAATTCTAGTGCACTGGCACCATAAGTACATACACTACTGCGCAAAAGAAAGAGGTACATAGGTATATCTTTAAAAGCTTTATGTAATAGTCATGATTCCGGAAATATTTTTTAATATACTTTTTATACGTCAGTACATGCTTCGAGTGAAAGGCGGCCTTTGAAAAAAAACGGGACAGTAAAGTAAGAAGGCTCAAATATTCTAAAGACCTTCAAAATTCGACAGATGATGAGAGGAGATAAGTATTGTGAACCGACGAGTCTAAATTTCAATTACTTGGATCGAACAGGCGTCAGTATGTTCGACGACGTGTTGGAAAAGATCTTGCGGAATCATGTTTACAAGTTACTGTCAAACATGGGTAGGGCAATATTAGGGTTTGGAACTGAATTTCAACGCAAGAAGTTGGTGACGTTATTAAAATTGTAGGGAGGCTTAAAGCGGGAAAATATCGAATAATATTGGAGCAATATGTATGTTATACCTCCTGGGCATCGTCTAATTGGTAATAATTTCCTCATGCAGCAAGATAACGATCCCACACTTCGTGTTTAGTCAAGAACTATTTAAGTCAGCTACAGGAGGACGGAGTACTTCGCACTACGATATGGCCTCCACAAAGCCCAGACTTAAATATTATTGAACTTATTTGGAATTATCTTGACCGTAAAAAGATTGAAACGGCGCCAAAGACTTTAACATATTGCAACAAGAGTGGTATCGTATTCCGGACGATTACAGCAGAACATTGCGTAGAGACACTATAAAAATAAGGGTAGCCATACAAAATATTAAAGAAAACTAAAAGTTCTAAAGATATTTACTATTTACTGATATAAATATCTTTATATGATATATTAGCTGTAAACATTTATCGGACAATATAGTTACTTACACTAAGGTAACACATTTTCTCTTAAATTTCCATTCTATAAAATGTATGTAGTGGCCTCTTTTTGGCGCAGTAGTGTATATGAATTATTTTTGCTAAGAGAATGTGTTCATGTGAAACTTACATACAGTTTATTCTGTATCCTTGAAGAATCGTTAGGTATATAGGTTGCATTTGAAAAGATATGTTGTCTAAATATACCAACGTAACAAACATTTAAAAATTCAATTCCTATATTAATTTAAATTTCCAAGCAAATAAATCTGAGACAATTGTTTTCGTAATAGTATTTTGTTTTAGGGAATATAGATTCTAAAAAGATTGGGATAAGTATTTGCTATGCATCGTTGAGGGTATTCAAAGATGCTTCAGTTAGCATACAACTACCAGGTGGTTAATTGTATTATATATAGTATTGTGTATTCATGTTCTGTTTGAACTATTGATTATTAATTATCTTTTTGTTGTTTTACACATTTATTTCGTTTTACATATTTTTAATTTCAATTTTATATACATAGTTCATATTTAGTGTGTAATCTACTGTAATTTGCAAATACACCAAGAAAATTGGGCAACAGAACTTGTCGCTAGAAATAAGTGGTAGAATAGTGAGAATGGATGCTGCGGGAATGTCAAAGAGAAGAATATCAGAGGAAGTCCATTTGTAATAAACCCTTTATTACCATATATCTACCAAAACTCCAAATAGCTACGGTAGAAGACTATAATATTGTTAATTCTGTAAGGTAGCACCCTTTCACATCCTCTCAAAAGATGTAAGATCATTTGCAATCGTTCACATGAATCTGGTCTACATGTTCGTATCCCAGCCAATCCGTTGCTAATGGAACAATATGCACCATAATGATTGGGTTTTCCCAAATTAATCCAAATTGCGATTGGAGTGCAGTAGTTTTTGCGACAAGAAAATGTTCTCGAGTGCTTAAGCTTAAAGTGTTGTGTTACGGAGAAAAAAATTCACCTGGTACAATGCTGAATATATTATTCCCAATAGAAGTGAAAGTGGTGCTGGGGATGAATCATTGATATTTGGAGAAAGATTTCTATAGATAGTCCAGGAGAACTAACGAAAGTATCCTCATCGCGTTTTAGATCGGAATAACATGCAAATATTTTGGAGAGTGTATTCCGCAGAATAATCTATGGGACTTAGAGAGACCGTAGAAGATAATTCTTCACAATTATAGATCGGAACGACATCAAAATTGTTAGAGTGGCCAGATCTTTACCCTATAGAAAAGTATGTGAATAACAATGGATCGAAATTGGGGAAATAATACAAACGACGAATTTGAAGGGAAGAACCCAGAAAATATTAGACGACGCACAGAAATCGACTGGGAACGATTTCGCAAAATAATTTTTTGTGAACCTTTAGTGAATTCGACGCAAAAGCTGCTTTCAGAATGTATAAACAATAATAGATATACAAAATACTATAGACATTGTCGAAAATTATTTTATTGTTACAGAAAATTTTACATTTCATTTGCATAATTTTCTATTATAAATTTATTAAAAGCCAGTTGAGAGAGCTGTATTCATGTAGCCGAGATGAAACAAAATATTGGCACTACAATATACACTCCGCAAAAAAAGTATCGCACAATTCATTTTTGTAGCACAAAACATTTATTTTATAACTAAAGGAACTTTTAAATATATCTTAATATACTCAAAGAAACAATTGTTATGATTATTTAAATAATATAGGGACCAAATGAAAACAGAAAATTGTATTTGAATTTTTTATGAAGTAGATGTGGTAAAACAAATTATATTCTTGGAAAAAAATACAGGATAGTAGCTTAATACTCGATATTACCACCCCTGGTTCTTATGGCCGCTCGCATTCGATTTGGCATTTTTGCAATTAACCTCCGTACATAAGCTTGGTCTAAATTCTCCCACTCCTCACGGCGGGCATCTTCCAATTCATGTAGCTCTGTTCGGGTAATATATAGGGTCGGTACCATTTTGTGAAGATAGTGCCACACAGTCTCGATAGGATTCATGCCTGGACTTAACACAGGTCAATTTAAAACTGGAATGCCAACACTGTCAAGATATTCCCGGGCTATTATCGCTGCATGGGGTGGTGCATTATCTTGCATTAACAAAAATTCGTTGTGTATTACTGGTGCGTATGGTACTACATGATATACTCCCTAAATCTTGACAGAGCTACCACCAAAATTAGATCTGATGTTGCACTGGGAATAGCGCTCACCGTCTCGTCTGTGCACTGAGGTGTAAAGACTAAATTTTGACTCATTTGTGAAGAGTCTGTCGCCCCAGCCATTTATTAATTTATTTTAATATTTTTATTAAATGACATGCAGCAAACCTTAAGCGGGCCATTCGGTGATTCCTCGTAAGACGAGGAGCTCTAACAATCACTCTGGCTCTTATTTTATTCTAACTCAACGTATTATGAGCGGTTCGGGTACTTGCTTGAGTATTCCTGAGTACCCAAGACGATCTGTAATTGCCTTGAAGTTGCATGCCTTCGACGCAATGCTTGTAGTCTTAAATATCGATCATCTTGGAGAGTTCAATTATTCGCATATGCTTGAGATCATCCACCTTCGATTAAAGTAATTATTCCAGCCACTTCTTCTGGAGTTAAATTACTCATTTTGCTCCTAATAACGTTAGTAAAGTGCTCTAACAGCGCACTTTAACATTTGTCCGTACAGGAACACTAAATTAAATAAACCAAAACACTTTTCTAAAATGTTTCTGTAATAACAAAAAAGAAATTATTCAAAAGTTAGTTGCATGAGTTTCTTTGTAAACTTATAGTCAACGCACATGTGGCAAACATATTGTGGACGTATAAAAAATACTTCAGTCTATAAACGCCTTTTCGTAGTCTGTGTGATATTTTTTTGGCGGAGTGTATTCCATATTTAGGTTTTTTTTGCATCTTATTTTTTCATATACTTCATACTCTGTATGAAACTGTAAATTTTTAATCTAATTTATACGTATAATTATCTTGGTTTACCTACGGTCGCCTAATATTAGAATGTTATTATGTTGGGATAACATCCTAATTTGCGTTTTATTCCTTGTCAAAATACGATGATTGTACATCTGTGGATCGTTATCATAATCATGTAATTAACTTATAGTCTCATTTAGTGCTTATTGTTTACTATATTCTCTGTACTCCAAAATAACTTCCTAGTTTTTAAATACTAGGAAATTTGTGCGCATATCGTTTTTTTCCTTATCGCAATAACCATCTTTTTCCACATGCTTTCACCTACATTAATTAGACGGTACGATACGGAGGTGAATCATACCCTACACCTTGTTTTATCATGTTTTTAATTACTTTGTCAGCCTGCCTTTTTGTTTCGTTGTCAGCTTCAATGGTGAGAGTTCGTGTACCCCTAAATAAACCCCTACGAGCCCTTTGTTTCGACAACACTCACGTGCACTGTTTTAATCGAACAGCGCCTTTTGTCCATGTTTACCGATGTGGACGGATAGATTTCGTCATTAGACAAAACATACATGAAAAACATCTATTATTACAGTAATTTGAAGATCACCACCAAGATCATATGGAATTAAAAAGTATCAACCATACGATGGCGTGTTACAAATTTAAAACCGGGTTTCTTTTGAAACTCCCTGGTCGTTAGCCAAAATTACCAATTCGCTTACATATTTACAATAACTTATACATAAATATAAAACTGGTTTTAGCGCAAATTTGTCCAGAGATGGTAGAAATAGTTGTAAAGTTATTGATCCCCTTTTCTATTTACTAACATTCTTAGCCATTTTATTGTCATTATTTCGTTGTGTTTATTGCTCTCTTTAGGACTGTAAATGGAAAATTAATTAATTGCACTCTCTTTCTGTAATTATTTTAACTGCCATTGTAAAGTCTATGATATTACTCAGAGAGGACTTTTATCTATTTGCTTTGTTTACGAAACAGGTAGCATGAAATTATTATTTACATATCAAACAATATCAGTTCTATGTAATCTGGGTAAACTTTTGTTTAAAAAGGATTAAACGACTTCCTACAATAAGCGTGCTATCTATATCACTTAATGATAACCATTTGTATTGTTTCTATTCCTCAAGGCCACTTCCCCCAAAACTAATTTTAAACATGATACAAATCATGAAAAATATTTCTATTTACACTACCTTCCATGGAAGTTTGGCCAAGTAAAAAAATTTAAAAAGAAAAAGTAAATAAATGTATTCATCTTAAAAATAACAACTATCACAATCTAACGAAAAGTGTTACTTTTTCCTATTCATTCTTAACAAAATTCTTAAACATTCTATTCATCAAAAAATCCATCTTTTGCATTGATTATCCCTCGAACAACATGCGACATCCTTACGATTAATTTTTTGAAGTTTTCTCCTAGAATGTTGTTCCATTCTTGTTGAAGGATATTCCACAGCTGTTCCTTGGAAGTAGGACCGGTGCTTCGAACTCTTCTATCAAGTTTATCCCAGAGTAGTTTAATAAAGTTAAGATCTGGACTCTGTGGTGGCAATGTCATAATTTGTAAAATATGTGTTTGATTTCGTTGTGGCCACGTATTAACTTGTAAGATATAATAAACGCTCGCTTATGTAAGTACCCGGTAGTGGAAACGTCGCGGTCATGTAAACAGAAAATTGTTACTAGAGGATCAAATGGACCGTCCGGTAACGTAAACAAACTTGCACCACGTACAATTCGATAACGTAAATAGTTTAGGGTAGCGGTTATTTCCCGATTTACGTGCGTAATTGAATCGATCAAAAGAATGTTTACGTAAACGTTTTCAGCGCCGGCACCGGTTGTTTCCCGATTTATGTATGGATTCCTGTAAGCGTTGGCTCTCTTGCCTCTCGTGAAATAAAGTAGTGCGAAGTTAAAATCACTCCAGAACAGACATGGCATCCACGTTCAATAAAAGAATATTTTCAAAATGAAGTGACGAAGTGAAAATCATCGACGAGATTAAAAGAGGGGCGGGGGTGACTTAATTGGCAAGAAAATATGGAGTATCTAAAGCCACAATCTGTAAGATTAAGCGATTCAAGTCACAAATTTTACAAAGTGTGTCAGATACATACGGAGGCCCGGGAAGTCGCAGAACTTTAAACAATGCCCAAGCACCTAGAATGGAAAATCCTCTGTATAAATGGTTTTTAACACAAAGGGATAACATATTTTTTTTTCTTTTATCCAATTTCTTTATAAATAAAATAAGGCTCGCTAATGTAAACTTCCAGTTATGTGAACAGTACTTGGCTAATATCGTTGACATAACCGAGCGTTTAATTGTATTCATTCAGATACTGCTTGCATATTCTGGCTGTATTTTGGATCGTTATCTTGGATAAAAGTAAAATTCTTGCCGATTAGTTGCAGCCCAGAAGGAATGGCATAAGTCTCCAGTATTTCGCGGTACTCTTTGCGCATTATTCCTTCGATTCGATGTAATATTCCTGTTGCTGGGCAAGAAAAACAAGCCTGAAACTGTAGCTGAACCGCCACTGTGCTTTATTGTCGGTGCAATGCATTCGGGAAGCATCCTTTCATTAGTGGAACGTCTGACAAACACTCTCCTGCTTTGACCAAACACTAAATATTTATTCGTCAGTACATAAAGCATTTTGTCACTGTTCTATCGTCCAATTTCGATGTTCACGGACCCACTGTAGCCTTTCCACACGGTTACCCTGGTGTTGCAATGGTTTACCGGCTACCACACGGCCGTGTAAATTTCCTTCGTTCAGCCTGGGTTTGACGGTGGTAATTGAAATCGGACGCTGACGTCCGCGACTGAATTCGGTCATTATTTCCGGTGCTGTTTTTCTACGATTTCGCATACTTGATAGTTGTAGTAGACGTTCGTCTACTGGGGTGGTTATTCGAGAGGCATCTGAAGGGTCACGGGTACTCTAAGTTGCCTGTTTCTTGATATCGGCGAGGATGATTGTTCCCGGCCATAAAGTGCTTTACTACTTCTTTTCATTGTCATACTTTCATTATTTGAGTTGCAGATCTGTTTAATATAGATGTTTATTAAGATTATCATGGCTGAACGCAATAAAGCTTATTAAATTGAAGTATGGTAAAACTTTCTCCCTCGGCCAAACATCTATGGACGGTAGTGTATATAGTATCTAACTACTCTGTACTTAAATATCAAGCTATCCACTGATTCGAAGAAAAATCACATGACCACAAAATCGTCTTATTGTTAACACAATTATGAATGTTATATAGAACAGCGAAATAACCTAAAACTCAAATACAAACTATAGTTTTACATAGAGAGATATTTATTGTGAGAAACCAACCCTTTTCGATATTGTGTAAAAACCGATGAAACTATGTTGTGCAGCGGTTATCACAGCCAAAGACCACATCGATGAAAATAAATTTACGAGCTAAATAATTCATAAATATTATTTTGTTTGTATTAATTTACTTTTATTTGACGACAATCGCTTATATTGTATAAATTCATTAATAATTATAATAAAATTATCCTTCCTTTCGCTATTGAATGCTACCAATTTTGCTTACTACTAATTTGCCGGGCAAACATTTGGTTCGTAGTTATTTTTTGTTTTTACATACACAGAGATTGAATTGCAATGTATTTGTTTTACTTTTAACTTTTACTGTTTCTAATGTAGCTGGTTTACTTGTAATTATGAAGTAAGTCAATGTTTAAATAAATATTACTGACTGTTTTTAGTCAAATAGTAATATCTTCAGACAATCTACATCTATGAAATAATGAAAATGGTGATTTTCTTGAATATTTTTGTAATTTTTTACTTATTTCTCAAGTAAAAGATTATCTAATTTCATGTCTGTCAAAAGATATATTAGACATCAACAGGTAAAAACAATGGGGAAATTTTAGTTGGCCAGTTCAATCTCTAATATAAAAGCAGATGGTAATGTGGCTATTTAACGAAACAGTTGATTCAAGACATTATTGTGGAAGAATACGTATCTTAACTAAACATACTTCATTGCTGTTAGCAACGATAGCAATAGTCAGGTAAAGAGAACCGAGAAATTCCAATATCTGACAGGTTAAACTCTCAGTAGAATAATAGATAGCAGTAAAGGCTACAGAAAAATTGGTCGATTCAAGACTTAAATTTCCCATAGTATATTTAAAATTTAGCACTAAACAACAATAGTATACTAGTTTTAAATTTTGTGATCGTTATGTAGTAATTTCGATATATTAATTCCAAAAATGAGGCCCATATAGTTATCATTGTGAAGTTAGGAGTACGTTTTAGAAAAGTAAGAAAGAAATCATTCTCAGTTTGCCACATTTAACTTTTGATTTTTGAACACTGGACTGCGTCCAGATTCAACGCCCGGCGTACAACTTTTTATACAAACTGGTTTATACCTGTTAGGTAAGAACGCTTCATAAATGACTGAGATACTGGGTAATTTTTATCCGGATGTTTGCTTAAGAATTCCCGGCAAATTTGAACACAGCTTCGGGTTGTTGCTGATGTACGGATGGAGCTCGTTGGGAAAGTTTTAACATGTAAATATATCTGTAACAACTTTTATAAACAATTGAAGTTAGGTATGTCATTTGCTACTATAAAGAAGCATTCATTTCTGCATGGTTTACCGTATTTTATCTGCAATTTCGCGCACAAAAACCGCTGCAATTGGATTGAATGTGGTGAGAAAATAAATCCGAAACCTGAAGTCTGAAGAAGTTTTTAAGAATAAATAGTCAGAAAGGACAGCGATAATTCAGTCCAGTTTTAGTAAAATTGAAAAAACAGATTGTGAATAAGATCATGTCATGGATCTAACGAAAAGTGAATATGCCGCAGCAAATGAAAATACTCGTTTAGATGTTTTATTAGTTTTGTAAGAAAATCCGCATAAATCATGATATTTGCCAACGTAATAATATAATAAATCAACTGATCAATCGAAAAATGGCTTCCGTATAAATTAACATTATTTTCGGAATTAAATTAATTAATATTATTTTCGGAATTGAGGGATAAATAGATTTTTTTGAAATAATGTATTTATTATAACGTAGTCCTAGTTGGCTATGTAATATATCCTTTCCCGATAAAATTAGGTTTTTTTCTAAATGAAACTGTCAATAGATAAAATTGTAGATTTTGTGGTCCACAAAATCAACAATTGCTTCGGGAAAACTTAATGTCTGGGCTGGAAGTGACGAAAATGGTATTATAGAACCATCCTTTTTTATAACACGATGACTCTCATATCGCCTAATATTTTTCCAAATTTTAATAATCTAGTTATTTCGTACAATGGGCTGTAGTTAAATGGAGCACCACCCCATGCAAAACCCCTAAACACCTAAATTATGTTTTTTCTAATTAATGGGATTGATTGAAGAGGTCCAGTGGAATGACCTACCAGATGCCCTGGTATGACATTCCCAGATTTCTTTTTTAATCCTGTGTTCATAGAGAAGACAATTAATTTACAAGAGTCAGAGGAAAGAATAAGAGCTACCATAGTAACTCTTGAATCGGAAACAACGCCAAATGCACTGCGAGAGTTTCAAAATAGGTTAGTTGATTGTGCAGAAACTGTGAGTGAAAACATTTTGAGTATTTGTTAAGATGATGTTGCTTCATGACGAAACTCGACAACATACTTTGTCAATTTGGTAACTGAATGGGACATCAAAATGTTCAAAAGGATTTAGGAGTTATCATTTAAAGAAAGTGTCAATGACGTAATCATACTTGAATAAATAATTTCCTATTTTCAGATGATCCATTGTAAAACGTAGAAATAAAAATCCGATTTTTGAAAATTTGCAAAAATGTATATATATATTTCATTTATTCCTGACTTCCTGCACACAGTGTATGAATAATTTTGTAGTAATAGGTAGTTTATAACTGCATCTTTTCGTTATTTTTTTGAGCCTCTTTCGAACTACAATTCTTCAGTAGATTTTTGAGGAACCCATCTGATGATTAAATTTTGCTAAGTAATTATATATTTTGTGTGTAGAAATACTAGCAAGCATGTATACTGGTACTGGCTTTTAAAATAAGTTTTTTTTTTACAAAAATAATTGCAATTCAGTTATTGCATTAGACAATACCTTTGTTGTCATTTATTTAACTGAAATATAGTTTATTTATGAAAATATTATTAGATGTAGCATTCCCTCGATATTTTAAATTAAATATATTAATTTTTTAAATTAAAGACTGGTTAGTTGAACCGTAAATTCACCAAAGAGATTAATGAAGCTCTTTGATGCTAAGTCGTTTTCCATTTCAAACCAGTGAAATATGTAGACCTTTAATTAATGCGATTACCGCACTCGTTTATATAGTCTTTCGTTGCGTGTTTCAGATCTCTAGCTGTTGGAAGTCATTCGGGTTACAGACTCTACTCTTTGGGAGGCGTTGACGCCCTCGAACAGATCTATCATAATACGACAGAAGACACATGCTTAGTCGAGAGGTTATTTAGCAGTAGCCTTGTGGCCGTCGTTTCGTTGACGGCGCCTAGGAAACTGAAAGTATGCCACTTCAAGAAAGGGACAGAGATCTGCAACTATTCATATTCCAACACGATACTCGCTGTGAAATTAAATAGGTAAGTAAATATAAAAATAAAAGAGCTTCAAACTCGAAGCGCTATTATGAGCAAGCGCCCATATTTTTAAACGCGCCTTTTTATTTATAACGCGGTGTATTCGCAGTGTCAAAACCTAGAAGCGATACAAATTACGACGATACTACAAAATGAAAAATATGGTTTCATAGCATCCAACAAATATTCTTGTAAACGTAACCGCTTGTTTAAAATCACCCGTAAACTAAAGTAAAGAATAACTGTTAAACTCACAGGTTGGTTTTTAATTTAATCTACGCGCTCTATCTTTTATTATTTACGTTATCACACCCATCCAAGTCTCTATTGGGAGCGCCATAAATTTACTTTCTGTTGTTGAAGTGTGCACGAACAGCTGACTTCAAAAATGCAACATGTTTATGATTAGAGACCGGATTATATGCAAAGAAAAACGCATATATATGTATCGATTTTTGAGAAAATATGTATAAACCTGGGCCACATATACAAAATAAATTGTGATAATATGCAAAATTTTTACATAAAATAAATACGCGCAGAAATTTAAACATTAACTTTATTGCACCAAATTTTTTTACAACATCTTTCTAAACCAATTTATACTGTATAAAATTCTATCAAAGGAAGTTTTTGTCTTCTATCAGAATACATATGTTTCGAAATAGAAAAGCTTCTTTCAACATCCACAGATGTAATTGGTGCATTTTTTAACTCATACATTCTAAAGTAAAATTAAAGTCGAAATCGTTTACTGTTTCACCTTCCAAAATTTTCTTAACTTTCTTCGATTTCAAATACCCCGTATTTTTATTTATCACTTTTTAAATTTCTCGTATATAGAATTACTTATTGTACCCTTAACCTTCTTACATAGCATATCAAATTCGTCTTTTGTTTCGACTGATTCCGAAAGCGACATTGTTTGCGTTTCTAGTTTACGAATGGAACTTGAAACAAAGCTATAATTTGACTTAATATCCAAAGGGTTTGTAGCAATTCTGTTGATGTTATTATTATTTTACAGTTTTCTAGAGCAATGCAGTCAGCAGTGATTTCAAGAATTACATTTTTTATTCCTTCAAAATTATCGGCGTAATAATCGGTTCAGGATGCAACTTATTACCGGGAAGTCGCTCCTTATAAAATTGGATTCGTAAAGGTGCTTTTAAAAATACTTTTTTGACATTGCTAATTAAATCATTAATCAAAGAAAATTGATTCCTAATGTCTTCGGCTACACGATTGAACCCATGAGCTAAACAAGTGGTATGAATAATGTTACTATAAAAAATTTTTAAATTTTGCGCGGCTTTTATCATGTATGGATCGTCGGACAATATTAGTTAAAGGTAGGTAAAAAGAAATTTGATAAACGAATTAGGCAATTGTCGCATTATTTGTTTTTTGAAGTTCTTTACAATAAATTAAATATGATTTACCTGCAATATCTTCATGAAGAATTCCTATTAACAAATGGCCAATATAACAAGATGTGACATAATTTTTTCGTAAGGTACTACCGTCAGGTATATTATGTTTGCAACATTTTTGCAGAAATGATTTCAAATTAACATAATTTAATTTTGCTAATGGTATGTGAGCCGAAATTAATGCGTTACACAGATCCGTATTATATTCTTCTTGTTCCGAGTTTCGTGAAGTTGATGCTACACATTGATATATAGATTGCTGTACATATGCGGATCGCTTTAGTTTTTCACATTTTCCAATATGTGATAGAGTTTTAGCGTGTTGATCAATCAGGTATTTCTCTCACAAGACACCTACAACAACAATTGTCATTTTATATCAAAAGCTAGAGAATTTAAAAAGAATTGTAATTAGTAAAATTAAACTTACCAGTTTACTACAGACTCGACAAAATATTTTGTCGCCATCCTTTACCAGTTCAGGATACGGCTTAATCCATATATAAATTATGTTCTCTATACTCATTGTATGTACGCACAGTATTTAAAAACGCAACACAATTACATGCTGTTTCGCTCAAAGATATTCAATGAATAGTTTATTTGGGAATTAATACTAATAAAACGTATTTACCACATCCCTTCTGGTAGGCGAAATTAAACACGTGCAATTCTTGGAAAATAGTATAAGAGAAACCAATGTAAAAGATTTATCGTTCTGATAATTGTCCGTTCTCGATCTACATTAGGAATTTTTACTAATAGAAAGGATAAGAAAAGGCCTACATATGTAGTACGTGCAATTTTAGTAAAAATATGCATAGAAATGCCTAAATATCCAATATATGCAATCAGTAATTAGCGCTAATTGACTTCAATTAGTGTAATACATATAGACCATAATTAAAGATATACAAAAAATAAAATATATGCACTTTACATATAATCCGGTCTCTCCTTATGATTTTAAATTGGCGCTTGCGATGTTACTGCCACTTTAAAATTGCCATTTTTCAAGTTTCCTTGTTCAGTATACTGGTCGCACAATCTAATAATAATAGCAGAAAAACATACATAATTATTGACACATACGAAGGTAGTCTGAAAAGTTTCAAGCCTTAACATGCAGATCGCGTTACTCGTAATACATATTGTGGTAATATAATTGCGCAGGCGTTGAAAAATACTTTTGAAAACTTCAGCTGTGTTGGACACTCAGTTATTATTTAATAGTCGTTTGCGTCAGCCCATGCTAGTATTTCTAAAGAAAAACAAAAAGTCGAATATTGGATCGTTATTAAATTCTTGCACTTGTAAGGCAATACGCTTACGCAAATTAAAGCCGAGATCGACGTTGTTTATGAAGACTGCACCATCATTTACTACAGTAAAACTTTGAGCAGTTGAATTTAAACGTGGGCATACCAGTTTGGTTTTCGATGAATTTTCGGCCAAAAACTTCAATCACTACAGATCGTCGAATTAAGGTTATACTGATAGCAGAGGCACTGGGCATCCAGGATGAAAGTGTTTGTCATATATTAGCTGGAGATTTAGGCATTAAAAAGTTAACCGCGCGTTGGGTGTTGCGTTTACTTGGTAGACTGTATTGTATTCTCGCTTTATAATCCTGTTAAAAATTCTTATCGAGGAGCTAAGCGTTGTTGTAGATCCTCAAGTTACTAAATGCTATTGTGAGTTTCAATGAGTTAAATGTATAATTCAAATTGAAATATACTGTAGTAAGACTAGCGTACTTTAATCTGCTGTTTCCTTTGACTTCCATTATTTATAAATTGGCTTGAGAGCTCTCGCTGTACTATTTATTAATATTTTTTATTGGCCTTTTTACATTCCGCTAATTAATTTAATTTAAATATTCCGATAGTTCGAGATAAAACAAAAAGATTATGATTCTGATGGATTAAATGTTGAAAGACAGCTTTTTATTTCTTCAGCATTTTACGTTTTCCGTATGGTGCTGTTTAATATAATATAATACAAAATGCACGAATACCATTTACAACGTTACTACAATAGATAAAGTATGTATACAAAAAAACTGATCGTAAAAAAGAGCACCTGCTTGCTCGTCCAATATAATGGTATAAGTACGAGGGCTCCTTTCTTCAATCTCTCTTCGTACATGTAAAAGGTCACGCGAGCAGTGGGAGACGGGGATGCCAAGAAGGTGACTGTGCACATGCTATGCTATAATATCTATGCCATTCGAGGTTTTCGAGGCGTCCGTAAACCAGCGGGAGACGTCCCGTCTCGATTTGCATGCACATGCCTTTATTGTCACGTTGCTGCAAACCTATACACGTGCCGAATTTTGTCAATCCTCATCGACAGTACTGCCTGTTCGATGTAGTAGAAGATCCTGGTATGGTCTCCGAACTTGCCAGAGAATCCGTTTTAGCTCTCTAGGCTCGTAGGGATGCTTTTGACTTCAGCGTTAGCTGCAGTGGTAGAAGCCCAAGAATGGTCTTCATCGTAGCCATCGGCGTCGGGGCCATGACCCTCGTATTGCCCAAGCAAGCAATCCTATGGACTTTGCCAAGGATCTTGACCGCGTAACCTTGATTGGCTTTGTGCCACCAGATTAGCGACGCATAAGTTATAGTAGGTACTATAATTCTCGTGTGCAGCGAGTGAACCATTGCTGGTAACGGAAATTGTTACAAACAAACCAAGTTGCTAAAAATGAAAAAGATATGAAAAATAAATTGATACAGATATTATCTGAGATTGATGACTGAACGGATATGCAGCGCCCAATAGCAAGTGTTAATTGAAAGCTACGATCTCTCGCTTACACCCCAACAAAATGAGCAACCATTTTATTTTTTGTAAAATTCTACTTATAAGCTTTCAGGATATGTACATATTAATTTCCTTCTTTGTTCAACAAAAAGGAATTTCATTTTTTGTTGACCAAGTTTTTTCGTATACATACTTTAGATCAGTTAGATTACAAATTGGGTAATCTGTTGATAGAAACTAGCAATATAATTTACCTAATTTTTAAGCAATTTTTCAATTCTTTCTTCCTCAAAGATTTTATAACACGCTGTATCCACTGTGCATCCAAAATTCATTATACAAATTAGGATGCTCAGCCTTGAGTGCAAGTGGGACAACTATATTGTATTATATTCTAACAATATGCAGAGCGCTACCCACCTGTTATGGCGCTAATCAAATACGATAATGGAAAGTTTTGAACACCTTGAATTTAAAAGTTGCGCAAGAATCTATTGAACTACCGTATACGAAACGATCTAATATTAAATATACGTATACAGGGCCGGGCAAATATCGTGAAATATTCGATTTCTGACTTGACTAGTAGTTAAAAGGAAAGTTCCTTTTCCAAAACTTTTTGTAGGTTTTTAAGCTATTTAATGAGGTATGTAGATTTTAACAGACGCTCTTGTTTTCTGTTATAACGTCATCTCCTTTATTCAAATTGAATGCTCTGTATGCAACTTCATTTTCGATCAAACTTTTTAGCAGTTACAATAATATAGGATTTAAGTGTATTATGTCTGTCAATATAAAGGATGTTTAACAAAATGTAGCAATGACATAAGGAAATATTAAATATTTTTTAGATCCAGGAACAATGACTTAATTATGGTAATTTATTGCTATTTCAGTTTTAAGAAATAAAACATCAAAAACCATAAAATACTTCGTGAATAATCTTATCCACGGATGCTGTGAAGGATTCCTGAATCTTTTGCGGAGTTATTTCTTTCTAATTCTATTAAATGACACTAGAAAACGTAATCTAAAAGAGCTAAATCTGGCGACAAAGCTGAGAACTCTATATATCTTTGTTCGATCTAACCATTTATTTTATTTAAGCATTACTCCACATTAATTGCATGGTGAGTTCTATCTGCGTGTTGCTAATATTAAATTTCTTTGAAGGGCTATTCTGAATTTCCTTGGTCGAGAAATAAATGGGTTCATTCTAGAAATATAAAAGAAATATAATATTGCTTATAAGATTAGTATTTCTTTCAATTAAAATATTGTAATACGAATTGACTTTAGGATTTGAATTGCGCGTTGTTTGCGTTCTGTGAACATTAGAAACTTTCATTAATTAAATACCTGTGAATTAGAAGTTTGCATTTTTACAGTTGGTATCGAAATATTCAGCAAATTTGCCATGCCACTATGGAACAATGTGTAAAAATGGTACAGTTTATAATGAAAATTGCGATTTGCTGGTAAATCCGTTTTTGAGTCTAATAATAACTAGCTTAAATTGTTATTATATAAATACTCCAGTATGTATATTGCACACGGTAATCATTCTGAATCTTCTAGGTCTCTAAATAAATACGTTTTCCCGTACTACTGTTAGAATTCAAATATATTTTACTCAAAAAAACAATTTTTGTACCCAATTCAGTATATCTTTAAATATTTGGGGATATGATGTAAAGAGTATAATATCTTTAACCGAGGCTGGTGGCTAAGTGCCTTGCGACGTTCCAGATTCGAGCCTCAGTTGGTTATTGTTATATAATATATTAATATTTAAAAGTAACTTCGAAGTTTGCGGTGTTGCTTGTCTGAAATGAATCTTAAAAGCAATATACTCAACCCATAAACCTCGAAACAAGATTGATGCCATTCTTCAAATCATCATCATCAAATTCACCGTAAAAGCAGAAAATTGAATTTCTATTGGTCTTATTATAGCTCGGATTATTGAAGCAAAATTTTGCTTATGTCCATATATATGGAGACGACTATAAAATTGCCGTTTTTTTTTATATGAATTGAAATATAGAATTGGTTTGTAGTATTACTATATTTATTAATAGATATTTGACATCGCGAAGAGAATGTTCAACACCATAAATACACAGAAAATATTACAATATCTTAATTTAAGCGATTTCTCGTCAATATGCTTACCTCGAGATTGAATTATGGTGGGAGATATTCTTGGCATTCTTATAATCAGAGATCTCGCGCGCTGTTAACTCATCTTTGTCTCGGTTCAGTTCATCCTACACTAGTCCTATTGGTGGCAGATCTGCAGATTAGGTTGGTCAAATCATTCGTATCAACTTACCTTCTTCCTCGAGTGACATTAAATAAGTTCTACATAAACGAGATGAACGTTTGAGATCGTTATCTTCTTGGAAGACAGAGTTTTGGTCACATCATTTTTCCTATTAACTCAGCATTCTCTTGTAAGATTCTTATATAACCTTCCTTACGTAGGATCCCATCTATTTTTATTAAATCACCCGCAGCTGTACCGCCAAAACAACCCCAAACCATCACATTACTTCCGGCATGTTTCACCGTAGGAACCACACATTGGTCACTTACTCTTCTTCCAGTCTGCCGCCTCACAAATAATCGACGTTTCGAACCAAAGGTTTGGAATTCCGATTCATCTGCCCATATACCATTGCTGAAGGCTCCAATCCTTGTATTGAATGGCATATTCCGGTCTCGTATTCTTATTTTGTTGTTTTGCAATAATTTTTCCTGTTATTCTTCCCCTTAGGCCTGTTGCCAAAAGTCTTCACTTAGCGGTTGTGTGAAATATTGATCTTCTTCTTAACATACTCCGTTATCGAGTGATCTCTGGGGTGGTGAGAATCCTATTTTGCTTCGAAGATTCTATAATCAACTGATCCTCAACGGCTGTCGTTATTCTCTCTCGCTCTGACCGTTTTCTATTCCGAAATAAACTAGTTTCTTGCATTCCTCTAAGAGTAATATATACTCCGTTTTTCACACGTTTACTTTGTCAGCGATTTATGGTATTAAATAGCCTTTCACCACGTATAAGGGCTGAACGTTTTCAAATTAATATTTCTTGTCGTTTCGACCTTTAATTCTTGATCTTACACGCACGATAACAAAATACATTTGGATACATCTTAGGGTATTTTTATAATTTCTTTCTTGGAACTGTTTCGTTTGCATTACAAATAATTCTTTCCTAGAATTTATATATTAGGGATTCCAGCTACCTGCGCTATAATTCTATCAAAATACAATTGAAGTGTATGATACAGGAAGTTAAGAATTAATACTAATATTTCTATAGTTTGTATAGTCGTCTCCATATATATGGACGGTAGTTTATATCTACATGAAATTGACACAATATCAATGAAATATTGGAACGATTATATTGTTAGTTATTTATACCTAACGATATCATCGCAACACACCCTACTTTTATTTAAATATTTGTTAAGCTGGCACTAATACGAGATGGTAAAATTTAATCGATGTGCTGGCGTTTTCCCTTGTAATATGGTAATGCCAGGTATTTTAACTATGGAGTTTATTGCGGATATTAAAACGCTAGTATACACAAGAACGCAACGGTTATTTACTCGAATTCATTTATGTATGTATTAATTAATCTCTGCGTCTGTTTTGTTTGGTGAGTTTGGTAACGGTAGGTTTAAAGTTATTTCCTTAATAACAGCGGGGGCATCTTTAAATTAACCGTAAAGGCTTCCCATCTCGCCGTGAACAGCGACTTAACTGCAGCAAGTCGTTAGTTCATAAAATTTCTCAGTGCAATTTATATTATTGCAAAGTTCCTTCTCGCGCTTAAACGCAACACTTGCGTGATGAGCATATTTGTAAAAACTTCAGATATATATATATATATATACATATATATATATATATATATATATATATATATATATCTGTTTTCAACTGTACAGAGCGTTTCAGAAGTTTGTAAAACCAAACCAGACAAAGTGCACTCAAAAAACACCTTTACTACGAGGCCGACTCGAAATATTTTCGGAATCGATAAGAAAAACACGGTATTGGTGTGGTTTTCTTTTTTTATTTTTCGATGTAGTCTCCTCGAAGATCAATACACTTTTTCAAACGGTGCTCCAGTCTCTTCAAGCTTTCGGAACAGTAGGGATGTTTCTAGGTCCGCAAAGTAGTCTTCTGTAGCAGCGATGACCTCCTCATTTGAAGCAAATCTCTTTCCTTCCAGTGATTTTTTCAGTTTTGGGAATAGGAAAAAAACGCTCGGGGCTAGGTCCGATGAATATGGAGGATTCGTAGCGCAACTCAGTCAATTTGGACACGACGATGCGGGATGAATGAATCGGTGCATTGTCGTGGTGGAAAAGCACTTTTTCCGCTGCAAACGAGCCCGTTTCTCTTTCGATGCTGCATCGAATCGGGTCAATAAATCGCTGTAGTATTGCCCGGTGATCGTCGTTCCCTTCTGCAGATAGTCGATGAGGATCACCTTGGGAATCTCAAAAATGGTCGCTATGACTTTTTCGGCCGATGAAATGGTCTTTGCTTTCTTCAGAGCCGATTCACTCGGAAAAGTCTACTACTTCGACTGCTTCTTCGTCTCCGGTATGTAGTGGTGGATCCAGGTCTCGTCCACGGTTACGAAATGCATGAATAAATCCCTTGGATTGCGTTGGATCCTGGCCAGACACTCCTCCGAAACGGTCACTCGATTTCGTTTTTGCTCCGGTGTGAGCAAACGTGGTACCCATCGCGCTGAATGCTTTTTCATACCCAAAATTTCGTGTAGGATATGGCCAACGCGTTCTTCTGAGATGCCTGTAGTCTCTGCTATCTGTTTCAGCTTCAATCGGCGATCGGCTAACACGGTGTCATGAATCTTGTCGATCATTTCATCATTGGTAGCGGTTTTTGGGCGTCCACTGCGTTGTTCTTCGCTTATGCTTGTCCGGCCACGTTTGTACTCGCTCGCCCAGAAGCTGATGGTCGAAGCTGAGTACATCCGCCATGAATCTAGCAAAATATTTCGAATTTCCGTGGCGGTTTTGCAACCATCCAAAAGTGGTTTATCACTGCACGAAATTCGATTTTATCCATTTTTGCGAATCTATCTGACTTGCTACACAAAACACACTCTTAAACAACCCTGTTGCCCTTATCGACCAATGAATCCACTTCAACCTTCGTGCGCCATGTCTTGCCGATTCCGAAAACATTTCAGATCGACCTTGTACATCGATTAGTATAACCTAATGGTACTATTGGAAGAAACAACTGCCAGATATACAGGGTGTTGTACTTAAGCAGAATTTTTAACTGTGGCCGTTTTTGTAATAATATGTGAAAATGTTTTATACAAAAATTGTTTTTTTAAAATTTTTGCTGAGAATCAAATAGATATTGTTTATTATGTTCCATTTAGGAATATATATATCTACATTCTGATCTACATTATAAGGCCGTTCCAATTGGAGACTGATTTTTAAATTTATGACAGTCATTTACATTCTTTTACTACTGTGAGAGGATGAATTATATTGATAAAAGTATGCCATGAAATTTGTAAACGTATGTCTTAGTTTTTTCATCTTTTGATATAATTCTGACAAGTTGATTGTCACGCAGTTATGTGTGTAATGTTAGTGTGATACTTAACCTGCCAGAATTATATCAAAAGAATGAAATAAGCTACCACATACATTTACAAATTCTTTCAAATTGCATGGCATACTTTTATCAATATATAATTTTTGCTTTCACCGTAGAATACCATATGCTATTTGACGCAAGTAACAATATTATGGTTAATAAAAATGGGAAAGGTTGGAAAATTGCGGTAGAGGACGAAACAGCAGTCCACCAGCGAGAATATGAAATCGTTAATTTGTTGTTGTCCTGAATGAAGATTCCAAAAACTGCCTTATTCAGAACTTTGCGTAAAGATCTTCATTTAAAGGCCCAGAAGGTTTTGATAACTCAAGAAGTAAAGCCAGCGGACTTTGGAGCACGTCGTCAATTCGTAAATTAGGCCAAATGGTGTTATTTTTTTCAACTAAATCATCTTTAGCGAGGAGCACATTGTGATTGTAAACACGCAAAAGTAACTGTTTGGTGTGACTTCTGTGCTGGTAGAATGATCGGGTGATATTTCTTTGAAAATCACTGTGTTCTTATGTCGCTCAGAAAATTTAATTACATCGGGTTTAGATGATATCCTTGGTTTCGTTGTTTGAGATTGTGCTGATATATTCTCTATGCCGTTACATGTAATATCTGCTCAAATTATATATATAGGCGGCTTGTAAACAGCTAATATTACCGTCTTCCTCCAGTCCTCTCCTCTGCATGGCTTCTTTAATTCCTTTTTCCCAACTCTTTTTTTCCTTCTATTGGCGGGCTTCCATTTCCAAACCTTTTGTTATAGTCTGTCCTGGTGTATTTTCCTCACGCGGCCATACCACAATAGCTGTTTCCGTACTATTTCATGTATTAATGATGTATCAACTTGTATTATCTCTCTTATTCTTTCATTTCTTTTATGATCTAATAACGTCTTTTTACAGCAGCGCCTCCAGTACATCATCTCCGTTGACATGATTTTGTTTTCCATCTTCTTATTCTATTTATACGTATTGTTGTTTTTATCACTTCATTTTCCACCACTAACTGTTTTCCTTGTGAACCGATTACTACACATACTCTTTGTCTTATCCATATTGATCTCCAAACCCCATCTCGTGTATTCTTCCCTTAGTTTCCTGAACATGTAATCGATGTCATCTCCGTCTTCGGCTAATATAACCTGATCGTTAGCGAACTTCAAACTATGTGTATTCGTCGAGAAGCACCCCCATCGGTGTACATTTCTTTCTCCAATCCCTCAGTACTGCCTTGACATATATTTTAAATATCGTTGGTGATATGCAGCATCCTTGTCACAGCCCTTAATTTACAATGAATCCATGCGAATAGTTATTTCCGACTTTCACTCTCCTTTTGTTATCTTTGTATAGTTGCTTAACTGCCTTTACATAGTTTGTTTGTACTCCGTTGTCCTTCATTGCCTGCCATAACTGACTTATGGGAACAATGTCATAAGCCTTTTTTAAGTCTATAAATATAAGATGTAGTTCACGTCCGTGTGCCATATCTTTTCAGTTAATTGTTTTAGATAGTAAATATCAACACAAGATCTTCCAGCTTTGAAACTACTATATTCCTCTGCGTATTTTACTTATTCCTATATTCTCGATTTTACTATTCATCTATATAGTCTACACATAGAAGACGTAACACTAGTTCCCCTATAGTTTTCGCATTTTATTTTACTGCTTTTCTTGTGTATAGAACATAATATGGGATTCTCCATTCTTCCAGGACTTCACTACCATGTAAACAGGATTTAAGCAACTTGGCAATTGCTTTTAATGTTACGGTTGGGGAATTCTTAAGTTTCATGGGCACACCTCCTGGATCCGCCGCTTTGTTATTTTTCTATTTTTCATTGCCTCTATAACTTCTTTTACTGTTGCTTTTCCTCATGATACCTCTTCCAGTAATAATTCATAATAATCGAAATTAAATAAGATTAATTATATTTTGTTTACAATGCAGAATATTTAAGCTATCCTATTCCACATGGAACCATTTAAAATAACTTTGATGTTGCGTAGTATGCGGGTAATTTCCATGCTACTAGATTAATTTGTTTAATTAATTTATCTTAATCCGATCCTTACTATAAAATTCGGTACGCAATTATCGATCATGGTATTAAAACAATTGCCGCAACTATATTTTTTTAACCGGCAGTGTTTCATTAGCATTTCACTATATTTCATAATTATTAAGTGTCTAACAAATGAATGAGGCCAAGGTTATTTGCGAATATTTGGTAAACTTCGTTGAAATTTCCACACACATTTGCACAGACCGCTTTGAACGCAAACAAATTCTAATCAAGTAAGATCAGATATATAAATCCCAGTCTACATATGTACATACATGTAGTCAAATTGGAACCGATTCGATTGCTGAAATATAAAATGTGCAATATTCAGGTACGCTCCACAATACCAATTAATTATGATTTGCCAATTTTTATAGTTAACTAAAGTTCATATTAGAAATGAAGTCCTCCAAATATTATTCTATTGACGTGTTTCTTAAAGCCTAAATTGATTGAAGACAACCTATCAAAAGCGAAAAATTGAATTATTATATCAATATTATTGACGCACCGGATACGAGGTGTGTTATGTGCTAGCGGTAAATTAATTCGATAAAGGTGCTGTGTAATAATGACCTTGCGACCAGGATTATGTAGGGATATTTGTAACTTCTGTGAAGTCGGTGTCTATTGTTAATGACGTGATGCATTTTTGTCTTTTTAATTTATTTCAGCTGAATCTATGAAATCTTGTTTAACATGCAATATTTTTTATTATTAAGAATAAAAAGTTCTGATACAAAGATCATAGGTATCTACAAATATTACACATGAAAGTATTTTTGCATATACAGGGGGAACCAAATGAAGTCTCTAGAAGTGTTGTTTTATTCCAGCTCTATATACAAAACTTAAAAGACAACCCTCGTATAACGTCGCTAGTTTTGGTCATTTCACGATTTTGTTTTTAATTTAACTGTAAATATGGTATAAGTTCCTAATGATGGACAGTCATTTGAAATTCTAAAATATCAAATATATATAGGTGCTAATTATCTAGAAGTGAGTATCGATATTAAAAAAGGAGTAAGGGTAGTCTTTGCAATAACATTCCAAAAAACATATACATAAGCATTTGAAAATACATACAAGGATAATCTACCAAAGATCTATTGAAATTTGTGATTGTCATTTGTTTTGCATGTTTTGTTTTACTGTTACATATTTCTGATACTCATTAAAGTAGAGCTTGAGAAATATTCTTAGCCATGTTAAATTTGCCAAAGCTCAACAAATAATTCTCAAGATCTTTTTACTTTTTATGGGTTTCTGAAATACATGAAATACTACTTGCAAGTTCTTTCAATCTCAGCTTCGGTTAGATCACTAATACAATCAATAGTAAAGACGGGATTTTCAGTTATTACATCATTATCCTCAATCAATGAGTTAAATGGATCCAGTTTTCGTTTTGTTTGCATTGTCACTTTACTACGTTACGTTGATTTCTTCTTTAGGATGTGTTCTTATTAAAAAATTTGCTTCTGCTCTGTTAAATAAATTCACTTTGATAGTTTTGTTGTATTTCTTTTCTTGCATGTCTTTGGTTCTTGTTTTTCAAAGCTTGTTTATTATTTTGTAACTTTAGGTTGATTAGTGAATATGTGATTCTAATTCTCAGAGGAAAGTTATTATACATATTTTATTTTATTACGTATTACATTTTTGAAACAATAATTATAATAGAAACTCGAAATATCATACATACATGTTACAAGTACAAAGGACATACTGTAATGATATGAAATATTGTCTAAATTGTACTTATAATCTTCAAAATTTTTCGTACGACGGAAGGATGACACGACTGCAGCATTTACCCTTATAATTTCACTCATATCAAGTACGTGTGTACTGTGTGGCCTATCATATAGGCAAACAAATGTGTTGCTATGGATATAAAAACAAAAACAAAAAAAACATCGTGTCAAAAGTCAGACATGTTGGCATCATTTCTCCTGAGAATTAGTTATTTTCTCATATAACTATAATTTTACAAAGATGATACTACAAATAAAATCTGAAAGTTCCGGAGACATATTTTGGAAGCCGAAGACCAGTCCATCTTAAAGGCGAGAAATCACGTGCGAGTGAGTACGATTTCAAAGATTAAAGACGTCGAATCTTCTTAAGTTCTTCAAAATTATTTGTATCTACTGCTCTCATTTTGTTTCACATACTAATTAGAATATTTAAAGATTAGCTAGACATTGATTGCCATAGGTTTTCTGTAAAAAACCGGTATATATATTTATTAATTTGTCAATATATTTGTCTTTTCAACTTTACATTTGGTTATTTTAGTTAGAAAACATTATCTTTTAATTTAAAAACAGATAAAATTTTAAATCAAAGAACCCATTTCAAAAAAATTAAAGAGCCTGACATTTTCCACCACAATACATATGTTATAAGACCTGTGCATGCCTGTTCCACAGTTCTACAAATCTAAGATGCTTGAGTGTGAGCTGTGAGTGGTTATCGTCACTATATTTCAGACCGTCTAAACTAAATGCACAAAACAAAGATAAAATACCACACATTGGTATGCACATATGACAAATAACAGGCGTCAGAATTGTTTTATTTCGCAATAAAGAATAGAAAAAATACTGTTAAAGTTGAAAGCTCAAACTACATAAGCTTTGAAAAGCTTCAAGAGCTAATGTGTTAATTAACGAGATTACATTCAATCCTTTCATGGAGAGCCAGGCTTAACCAATGGTTTAGTTTGATAAATAAGTCGATCACTTGGGTTGATTTCCTGAACGATAATCCGTATTACAAATAATCGAAATTAATGTTTCTTTGGCAAGCTTCATTAACTATTTTATTAGTCACCGCTTTGTTACGTTGAGATTTATTTTAACAATTCTATTTTCATAATTTAATTAAAGATTTTATTTATGTTGGCGTTGTTTCTAATTTAGGGATATACGTGTGCCGGATATATCCTGTAACGTCGCGGTCTGATATTTATAGCTTTAGAACATTTATAAAGTGTCATGCACGATATGTAATGTTATTATCTTGATTGAATTTAAAAGATCGTAAAATATAGAGGTTATAGACACTCTTAATTCCGTTAACGAAACACCACATGATCAATGCTCATTGTCGAGATGAAATCTCACACCATTACGAAACTTTCACGAGTTTTATTGTCGTGCATAAAGTTGTAATTTATTTTGTGAAATTTAAAACTACTTCGGTTGTTTTCAAGCTAACCGTTCGAGTATCATATTTCGCGTGTGTAACTGGCGCCGCCGCCATTAATTCACTTATAAATTAGTTAACGATGACGATGCAGCAGCGGAAAATGCGGTGAACATTCTTTTATTTTATTTACAATAAAGAATCGTGGTTCGTTCATTATTACGTGGCTGGAATTTGCTATGGTATCATAGATTCACAAAATTCAAAGAGAATAAAAACACATTTCTTACCTCTGCCAGGTTATTGCTTTTATGGAGATAGTACTAAATCTTACTGAACTTTTACTGCAAGCGGATTTTTTTAAATAATAAGTAAGACTGCAGAAATGAGTGGCTTCGCAGCAGTATATCGACATTAAAAATAATGATTGTAATTACTTACTATTTTAGTTTGATTGTGTTGTTGATGTAGAGTCACGCAGAATTTCGCTATAGTATTGTGTCATTAGCATGTCTTCCAGTGCTGACTCAGATATACTTCTACAGTGAGATGAAAATATGTTGGTATATTTCGCGTTAAATGATATGGTGTTCGTGAATATCAAAAGGTCGCTCGCATCATATTCGCATGTAGTTTAAAAATCAGGTTTCTTGTTTATAACCGCACACAATTTATCGGTTTGTTAATCTTTCCATACTATCTGTCTCTCTGATTTCCTAGCGAAGCTTTGAGGTAATCAAATGATGTAATGTAGCGCTTCAGATAATAACACCTTGGTGTTCTCTAATTTGGAAATAGTATCTAAAAGAATTGAATAATTTTCAGAAATTTGCTTGAAGTTTCTTGGACTTCTTGCGGATTTAAATTAAATTCAATAATGTGTAAAAATTTCTCATAATAAACAGTTTTAAGCTACGTTCCCCATTCCGTCAATGCCGGCTGTGGTGGTTGATGAATGCCCGGACAAACCTGTTTAAACTCATGAATTTTATAGAGATTTGATAAAAACTTTCTTGGTGGAAGTTATATAAATTGATCTACTTTTGGATAACTATTTCTAATAAATTTTGCTACAAGATAACATGCATGGACCAAACAGGTTGCGTGAACTAATTGAGGATAATATTGTTTTAGTAACTTTCCAGCTGTAACCATGTTCGAACCCCACGTTGTAACCAACATTACAAGTTAGATGGCTGATATATTAAACTTTCTAAAGGTATTTTCTATAGTTTCTACTATCCTTCCTGCTTTTGTTTTCTGTAATATTCTACTACGTAAAAGAAGAGGCAGGGATGCCCCACCGCTTTTTAAAGTGCGCACTTTTAAAATAAAATTTTTTCTTGCATCCGTTGTTTCATTTATTTTTAGCCATATTTTTAACTCTACCTTTATTTGACCCGTAATCGTATTTTTCAGCCGATGAAAGTTATACTATAATTGACTTCTTCTCGGCAATCTCCATTCCGAAATATATTTCTCCCAAAACCTTCGAAATTCTTCATTGTCTACAATATTTTCTGGAATTTTGCACACACTTAACATATAAATAAAGTCATGTAGAAATTTATAATATGGTACATCACGCATTTACCCGATGTTGTTGCTAGTAACATGGCTTTTACACAAAAATACGGTACGGTAAATGTTGCAAAAAATACATTTAATAACAGTGCTAGTGCATTCTAATGTCGGAAATCGGTTAAGAAATCTATTAACACTCGTCGGACATAACAAAGAACGCCGTCGATTCGCCATCATCGATCTAATCTGGCATTCATGCACATAGTAACCGTACGCGTATGAATCCCTACTTCGGGTATGTCCGAGCGCTTTGGAAGTATATCATTGCTGCCAATGAGTGCGCACTCGTTTCTGCAGGCTTACTGTATAAGTTATTCATATGGACATTGAATACAGTTTATATAAATTGCATTGAAATGTACGGGAAATAAATATACACAACTAAAACAAACCACAATGAAAATAATTGCCTAAAAAACAATACTAAAATAATTAGTACCTGTTTTAACAGCATTATTTTGGGAGAAATAAACCAGTTTAAGTACTTTTATTTCCATGGTTTGATTAAATAAAATTATAACAGACTAGAAATTGTGTTTACATGCATAATTTAAATACAAAAATAAATAAAACTAGCACACCATTCGAAGACCCAATTGAAGAAGAAAACTAAGTAATAAATTCTTTCAGGTCGTTTTTGCAGTTCATACTGTTTTCACATGCGTTGTTTGACAAAATAAATTACAGTAAAAACAAATATAAATTATTAACTTTAATTATATGACCGGCATAATCTTTTAATAGCAATATTAGCTTTGTTTGGCAAATCGTTGTTGTAAATTACTAAAATTTAATTGAATACAAATACTGTGACAAATTGAAGATTCAATATTTTTCTAACATCCTGTTTAGTTGTCACAACATAATTACTTCGATACTTAGATAGATCCCGGAACAAAAATATTTTCCAAGATAGTTGAAATTTATATGCTGCATATACCCATGCGCCTGCTACGCAAAAGTTTCGGATGTAAACTAGAATAACTTGTGGAATATATCCCTTATTGGATAAGTGTGTAAGGAGAGGAAACGACACAAATTCGATCTTATTTACGCCGATTGTAATAGCAAATGATAATAAACATTGCATTACTAAAATATGAAATCTGTTAATATCGTTGGTACAGCATGCAAATCTAACATAAAGCAATAATTCACATTGAGAAATCTATGGATTTAATCTGGATTCTTTTATTGCTAATTAGATTTACAAGTGCAGACACTATCCATGTAATATAATTAGGGTTGGCTAAATCTTCGGCGCGTCAGGTCCGGACTCGCCCGCGCGCATAACCGATACGAAAATTGACCGAGTTCGTTGAAACAATCTGTTTCAGTTTCCCTACTGGGTAACCACATATTTATGCTTCATCATGAAAGAACATTTTAACAGTTTATCCCGTATATATTCCATGAAGAATAGTAATATGTAGAGACCGGATTATATGCAAAGTGCATATATTCTATTTTATTTATTTATTATATTTTACGTCTATATGTAGATGTATTACACTGATTAAAGTCAGTTAGCGTTAACTAAGTTTAATCAGTGTAAGACATCTACAAATAGACGTAAAATATAATAAATAAATAAAATAAAATATATGCACTTTGCATATAATCCGGTCTCTAGTAATATGTAAAGTTAGCCAAATCTTCGGCGTGCCAGATCCCCACCCAGGCCGTTGCCGAAACCTACCGCATTCCGTGCGTGATGTGATCGTGTCACAGTTTCTGTTTGGCAACGATAGAAGTCGTACGTCATATTATACGTAATAATAGAAACGAGCACAAGCTGTCCAAATAGGCAAGTTTAATCTCTGATTCTAAAATTTAATGCCGGCGCAGCTGCAGCTATTAATGAAACCCAGAAACTATTTCAAGATCCTTCGGTTAAAATAAATTTAAAAGCTATTTACGATAATTATATAGGATAAATAGGCAAAGTACGAGGTTGTCGTTAGTGGAATCAGTGCAAATAGTAGACGATTTGAGTGCATTACTGCACGCTATACACACGACAAAAAAACCGCATTATAGAAAAGTTCCTCTCGCTTCAAAGTTGTATTTCTTTGTATTTATTCAAAAAGCCCAAAAATGAATACAGCTTCTGCTGTTAAATACATGCAGAAGTCACAGTTCTTTGCTAGGAAGTAGGTATAATGGTGTGGTGATATAAAAACAAGGACGAGACGTTGCAATTTGTATTTATATCTATATATACAAATATACACCAGATCCAAAACACGCCACTAATCAAGAAAACTCCAAACGTGACTTTTTGGGGATGTAAAAACTACGTTGCTCCAACCTCTGTTGATACTTTCATACTAATTGTCGGTTAATGTGATCTTTTGGGAGAAAGATTTTAATTTTGTACATCGGTATTTGAAAGTCTTTTAATGGTGGGTTTAAGTTATAGTTAAGGAAACTTATGTATATTTTATTTTCTAGTCAATTTTGTTTGAACCCTGAGTTTGAAAGTATTTTGAATGATCTTACCTTGTTTTTTCTTAATGGTTTGATACATTATCGACTGTTTTTGTACTACTTTTTGTACAATTTTCTAGCAAAGGATTGTGACTGTACGTGTTTAGCAGTAGCTGCTATATCCATTTTTGAGCCTTTTGTGTGCGGATAGAAGGGCACAGCTCCGAAGTGCTAGAATATTACAAGCTATATTGTGATATAAGTTGGAACATGGAATACTATTATCCGCTTACGATAAATTCTTGTTTGTTTTTATTAGACATTTTTTTAAAGTAAACTCACACACTCACGTTACAAACTGAAATTACAGTTTGCAGATTTTGGCGATTACTTATTAATTGCAGATAAATGTTTGCAATTCTTTTTTAAAGGATAGCCAGTTAATTCGTTTTCTGTTATTATCGGACGATAATTTAATCAGTTGATAAATATTCGCGGTTTCATAATGTTAAAGCAAAACGGTAAACAATGGTCGCAGCGAGAAACATTTCAAAACATTTTACAGCTGTTTATTTGATCCCGTCACGACTTTAAATATGTGAGCGACCTTTGATTTTAATTGAATCACAACGTGTTCTTTTCGCGCCTGCAGGAATTGGGAGTTGCGTATTCCTTTTGGTGTGTGCGTAAAAAATAACATCTCTCCTACGAGTCGTGAATATGTGAGTGACTTTAGCCAAGGACATTTCCTTATTATGTCATATTTTGGCGGTTTAATTGCGAAGCTGTATCCGTATAAACATCTTAGAAGAATATGAAATAAAATAAAATAAAATTTCGTTTTCGGAAATACGAATGTTTAGTGGAGATTCCTATATTTGTTGATTATACGGATTGGATGTACACTACTGTTCAAAAGTATTTGGGCACCCATATTTTATAAAACTATTTATACAACATAGCTTCTAGGAAATTCATTCTTACAAAATTCAATAATTATAGGGAAGGCATTAAATTATAGAAATGGTGCATAAGTAACATTATGCAGATTACTTTATAGGCTGCAATAAACCAAAATTGGTTCTTGTAAATGTTAAGGATACTTTTAATAATGATGTTTTAATGACTTCGGCCAAGTTTCACGGTAGATTATCGAATCGCGTGCTCTTCAAAGCCATTAGCACATTGTGAAACAATTAAATAATACCACCGTAGACTATACCACCAAAAAATACCGACAATGTGGCAGTTTTCTTAATATACCACAAAGTGCTGACCTAGAGCAACAACTTCTGCTGAAGATCATGCGATAGTGGTAACAAGCAAAAGAAATCAGCAGAAAACTACCCCAGAAATCGCTGCTGAAATCTATGCAGGCCATCGAAAGTTAATAAGCGTTGCTACAGTCAAGCGTTACTTGCACAAAGCAGGTTTGTACGAGCGAATTCCGGCGAAAAAACCCTTATTGCGCATACAGAATAAACGAAAAGGCTTAAACTGGGCTCGTGAACATCAGCATTGAGCAGTTGAAGAGTACGAGAAGTACGGTCTTGTGGACCGATGTGCTTTCCGATTCAAGAAGACCTGTTTTCAGCGTGCGACATAACAATGTATTGTTTCTACGGTTCTCTGATGATCTGTGATTGTTTTGGTGATACAGCCGCGGGATATTGTAAAGATCTAGGGTATATTAAAGAAAGAACAGTATCGAAACGTTCAGAGAACTACTCCTTCAGGATTAAGACTTTTGAGTGCGAATTTTGTATTTCAACAAGATAATGATCCGAAGCATGGATCTAAACTGTGCAACGACTATTTGCAATGCTTGAAAGCAGATGGATCCATGAAAGTTATGAAGTGGCCTTCCCAAAGGTCCGACCTAAATCCCATAGAGTTATTGTGGAAGGAACTTGATCGGGAAGTCCTGGAAGCAGTATAAACATCGAAGGATGATTTTTGGAAGAAGCTGCAAGATGCATGGGTTTGAATGGCACCAGATGCCTTTATAAAATAATTGCAAGAATGCAGAATTGTGTGGTGTTGTTATCAAAAATAAAGGAGGTCACATAAACGAATCATAAGTTTAGATATAATGTGTAATTCTACTAACAGATATGTAATCAGCTGTGTACAGCCTTTGGCATGAGTATTTGCCACCCCAGAAAAAACGCGATATTATTATATCTATTGAATTTCTCGGAACTATAGTTGAGGATTATACCAATAGAACTTTATTGACGAGGTTTTCAAATACTTTAAGAAAGGTATTCAACTGTAAAATGGTGTTTCTTAAATTTAGAGCTTAGTATATTTTGTGTATTCACTGAGTAAAGTGCGATTGTCATTGATTATACTCTAAATAGTTAACAATAGTGAAAAATGCCCAAATTGCGAGAACTAACAGAAGTTGAACGTGTGTAGTTCTGCTAAGTTCGAAAAACAAGAAGAGCATTTCTAACGTCGCAAAAATAATGAAATGTTCGCGAAGGACGGTACGAAATACAGTGCAATGTTATCGAGACTCTGGAACTTAGAAAACTAAAAAATAATCGTCTAAAAATCTAGTGAATTCTTCAGGTGCCATGGAGTCGTGGTTTCGGTACGTACAGTAAGAAGGCGACTCGTATCAGCAGGTCTGCATGCTCGTAAGGCCTGACATAAATGCGCACATTGGTCCGTTGACGGCTGAAGTAAAAAAATTTTTTGAACTGCCAAATAATGTTCATCATAACTTGTAAACGCAACATAATTGATTTACTTTATTGTAAAGTGTTATTTTGAAATTTTGGTGCCATTTAGTGATTTTTGATGCACCTTTTCGCTCAACCTTGTGCAGAATTTGTAATGCGTAGACCAGGAGAAGGTTTTCGCTCCAATTACATAATACCCACAGCAAAGCACGGTGGTGGTAGTTTAACGCCTTGGGGATGCATGTCCTCCTGCGGAGTCGGCGAACTCTTCCTATGCGACGGGCATATGAATACTTGCCGGTAGGTTGAAATTTTGGAAGAGGTTCTAAAAGCTTATACGTTAAAATTATTAGAAGGTGATACTCCAGATTATTTATTTCAACAGGACAATGCACCTTGCCACAAATCACGTGATGCAACACTCTGGTTTGATGCTAATCGCGATAAAGTGTCGGAATGGCCACCACAATTACCGGACCTAATCACTTATCGAACATTTGTGGCACACATTAAAAGTTACGAATTATAAATGTGCTAACCAATGCGTTCTGGAAACAAAAATTCTTGGGGAGTGGGAGAAGATTTCCTCCGATATTTGCTATAATCTTAATAATAATAATAATAATATATTATTGCCCAACAGATACAAATATCCAATTATAAGGCAAAAATTGCAAGGCAATCTTGTGGCTAATATATCAAGAAGGCTACAAGCTGTAATAAAAGCTAAACAAAATATTAAATTTTATTAATATATTACCTTTAAAAATGATTTTGCATTAATATTTTTATGTTGTTTCTTTGTTTTTACGAAATCATGGAGTGGCAAATACTTTTGGCCAAAACTGTATAAACCCTTCTATATTTTTAAAATTTCATGGTTCATTGTATTACTGTATTGAGCAATTTTCTCTTATACAATGCTCGCTTAATATGTAATAATTAAGTGAAAATATAATATTGTGTAATGCTCAAACGTATTTTTACAAGTACGACTAATTCGCTAAATGTTTCTAATTGCTACTGCATACATATTTTATTAAGCGGCCTTGGCGTAAGGACTCCGTCTCGTTTACTAAATTAGCCGGATAACACTCCTTTTTTTGATGTTTACGAAGTGTTACCAATAATGATATTGATCGGTTTGGGAGATGTAATTACTTATACAGCTACATAGATGAGCAACAATATATGCATTTTTATTTGTGTTATTGATATATATCATGAATAAACTAATGAATAATGTAACGGGAAACCATTACATTGGGATGTACTTTTGAAATATGTATGAAATTATAATTTATTACACAAAATGTTTGATTGAAACTATGCAATTTGGCTCATGTTCTGTCTCTTTTTCTTCACTACTATCCTGAGACAAACAATTGCAGATATTTCCTTTCTTAAAAGTGTTAAAAGCTTCTAGGAAACTCGTTTACACTACAACGACTGACTTGAACGACAGTAAAGAAAAATAAGGGAATGTTTGCCCACCTTTAAAACTACAAAAAAAACACACACTAATTATAAAATAAACTTTTATTCTGTTGCTTATACAAACAACTGTAACAGTTATAAAAAACAATGTCCTTATCTATTTGCTAACAAAGATAAGAATTTCTTTGTTCTGAGTATCCATTGATTGATGTGTTTTATGTATTATGGATTTCGGAATTGGTTAAATTAAACGGCTAGTTTCAAATAAAACCAAAATAAAACCACTAGCATAAGTACACCACCGGCCATAAGTGTTTATCCACCCTTAAAATACTACGAAACAAATCAAAAACTAATTATAAAATAAACTCTTATTCTGTACTTATACAGAATTGCAGCAGTTATAAAAACAATGTGTTTATCAATTTGCTAACAAATTATAAATTAACTTAAATTTGCGATTCGTTGATGTGTCCACCTTTTTCTTTTATTACTGTCGCACATAATCTTGGCATTCTCTTTAGCAGCTTTGCCAGGTTAGCGTCTCTATTTTCCTCCACGTATCCTGTGGCTGCGCTCAAAGATTTTCGAACCTATCGGTCGAGTTTCTCCCACAAAAACTCGATCGGATTGAGATCTGGACTTTGGAGCGGCCACTTCATAATAACAGTTTTTCTCTCTGTGCTCTAGTTGTTCCAAATACTCCTGGCATGACCTTGCAGTGTGCCTCGGATCATTATTTTCTTGGAACACGAAGTTTTCACCGTTTAATTGTATTCTAAATGAGCTGGCATTCAGAATCTCGGTATAACCTTCTTTTCTAAGGGCATCATCTATTTTGATCAAATCGCCCACAGAGGTACCACCAAAACAACCCCGAATCATGGCTGATCCTCTTCCATGTTGTACTATAGGATTCAAATGCTCGTTCCACTTTCAATCTATGGACAAATATTCTTCTGTTTGAACCAAATGTGAGATATTTAGATTCATCAGTCCAGAGCACTTTCTTCCAATCTTTCAAACTCCAGTCTTTGTGTTCTCTTGCGGTTAGCATGGGCTAACGTTTAGCTTTATTTACTTTGTGCAATAACGGTTTCCGCACAGCATTTTTTTTTCATACAAACAAGCTTGGCGCAAACGCCTTTCTACTGTGGTGACTGTAACTGCTTTTGGGCGCGAAATATTCACTTCGGCAGCAATTTCTGGCCTTGTTTTTCATCTGCTGCTGTTTTGGCCTTCTGGTCGTTGTTTATTGGGTATACTTTGATGATTTTTAAGATTATAATCCACGGTTCTACGGTTTCATTTCAGTAATTTAGCAATTTCTCGGGTACTTTTACCGATGTCGTGATATGCTAGTATTTCAGCACGCGTTTCCGTAGATAATTCTTTTCTTGCCGATGTTACCTTAACGTTATGCACAATTTTTTCACTATTTACGGCTTGCAATAGGAAAGCTAAATGCAAACTGGATATTTCGTTCTATTAAAATGCCCCTGTCGTTTATTTTGGTATTTTATTATGGCCATGGTAAATATTTCCGAAAAACTTCTGTGTATCTAATCCGTCTACCTTAACAAATAGGATCATTTTCGATATCTTATGCCAGTCGGCTCATTACGTACACACAGAACATTACAGAGGCATTATAATATATTTCGTAGTTACGGCTCAATAATGGAAATATTTTGATAGGGATAAGAAATAGTTTCCTTCAATAATATCCTATTACAGAGATGGCTAAACACTTACGGCCAGTAGTATATGTGTGTGACATTGTTTCCTTCTGACTCATGGAATTCCTTACACTTATTAATGTACTGCAAAGCTATAACATCTTATGATTCATATTGTCATGAGAAAAGTTCAAATACTGTTTGCGCAATATGGTTTAAATTGTATCCATAATAAATTGCATAGATTTCGCCGGTTTAATTTTCTGCTATACGTTTGGGTGTTTTAATAACCAGCAATTCTTTATAAGTAACTTTCTGTAAAAGCTTCTCTCTAGCCACGTTGAATTGTATAACTCTATAATATAGGATACTCATATGCATATGCAAAAACTGTTATCACTTAACAGGATGCAAGCTTTAACGATTAACAAACTGCAAGTGAAAGTTATGTGTATCTGATACACCTATTATTTAGCTCGCGAAATCTTTGGCGCCCCACCTTGTTTAATATATATTACTCATTGTTTTGTCTTATAGGAACTCAAAGTAGACCGAAGATTTAATATAACTCTTCTATAATTTTTAGTCCTAGATACTGAGTCTTATTTCTTAATCATAGTAGATAATTTTACACTTACTTCAGATTTTTACTTTATTATGTTGCAATTTTTATTATACTTGTGTTCCTTTACCACAATACTTACTATATTCGTTTAGAAAGTATGATGTTAATGGGGCTTCTCTGCATTAATTTAGATTATTTGTTGAACAGAAAAAACAATATGCTCATTCATAGTGTTACATACGAGTGTGATAATACAAGACACTTAGGGCAGTGTCTGCATCAACGTTATGTAAGCTGTTAACGTTTCCAGCTTGGCAATCTTGCTTACTGTAAGATATACGATTTTTACGTACAAATCTAAAATATCCCAATTTTCAATGAACAAGGTTATCATTATAAAGTAAGCGGCAAATTTCAACTTATTGTACTACTTCAATAAGCCAATAACAAACATTAATAGAAACTTCAGAAATAGGATTTTTTTTTCGTAAACTAGCAATGTAATATCTACCACATTCATAATAATAATAACATATTCCTGCTTGCAGATTCATTTCTTTAATGTTGAATTATGTTAAGATCAAGTTTATTTTAGGAATAAATCAGTGAATTGAAACTGCTTTGTTTTGATAATTGTGACAGTCATAGCAATCCAATTCCGACTTACAACTATTTCAATTTTACAAACAGTATTTCAATTTAACATATACCCCTTAATTTATGACATTCCTCATTATATACAGTGATCGTTCATAAAGTTTAGAAAAAAAAATTATTTCCGATTTTTTAGAATATACATAATTACTAGAGACCGGGTTATATGCAAAGTGCATATATTTTATTTTATTTATTTATTATATTTTACGTCTATATCTAGATGTATTACACTGATTAAAGTTAATTAATTTTAATCAGTGTAAGACATCTACATATAGACGTAAAATATAATAAATAAATAAATAAAATAAAATATATGCACTCTGCATATAATCCGATCCCTAATAATTACGTTATTAGTTTGTATTTATCTGAAAAATAAGCGGACCCAAATCAAATCTGACAAGCTACTATTTGTTTTGAAGTAAATGCCATTTTTAGGAACAGTCATAATCAAAATACTGTTTTTTCTAAGAATTCTAAGAACTTCAACCAAAGTTACTGCGTAAACAAGAATATTCAGATCGGACTATTACATTTCAATATGCCTTCCGTGTTGTTGAGATTGGTTTCAAAATAGTATTAATAGACGCCTTCCAAATCTTCATTCTTTTAGAGCGTGTACAAATTTTGGCTTGTATGGCTTGAATTTATTTTTCTCAATATTCTCCGAATTGATGTACTAGAAATCTCATTAGTTACCGCTATTTCGTTAATATTTGGAGTTTCAGTCAGTATTATTAGGTAAAACTCACCATAGTGTTGTGTACGCATGTATAAATGTACATTTTTTTTTATTCGGATGTCGTTAATTTAAAATAACAACTGCTTCTCATTTTTCATCTTCTTTCGTTGGTTTTATCGACATTTCAAATAACAATATACACCTAAAAATAAGCGGTACTTAATAAACAGATAAACGAGAATAATTTTAACAAGCTGGATAATCTACATTACGCCATATCATGGGAATATTAAGCAATATTGCGTACTGGGTTGATATAATGTAAAAAACTAACTATTTCACAACTTTAGATACACTTTTGAGGAATAAGTTGATACATGCATATGATCACTACGTTTGCATACATTACCGTAGCAAAATTTAGAAGCAAGTATGATTTTTTCGAAAAATAAGTGTTAGTAAAAATTTGATGAAATCGCTAAACCCTGTTTTGAACCAGATTCTCTAAACTCATAATCCAGGAATGTTTCTTTAGAATCCTAAATATTACGAGACAACATTATGTTTAAATTGTTTCATTGCTATATTCTGCTATGTTTAGTAAGGTTTTTGGAAACATTAAACATTTGAATTATAACAGATTTAAAATCGTTATTAAGAAAATTTTACTTAACAACCTATATTACAGTGTTAAAGAATATTTTGACGACTCCCTGCAATTTCTCACCTTTTAACTTGTACAAATCTTTATTTGTATATGTATCATTGTTATTCACTGTTAATATTTAATGTCAAATTGTAAAGAATAAAAACGCACACATTGAAAACGGAATATTGTAAGTAATTTATTATTTACTCAGTAACAAGAATTATATTCAAAATTCTCCCAATTAGGGAAAGGATTGTATAATCGACAGCTTAAACTTGTATACAGTGATGCACATATGTAAGCAGTGTTGTCTACCAACAAGGCAAATAAGTAACGATTGGATGTTATGGCGGGTTGAATACGTTTTAAAATGAGATGATAAATCGTCTTTAAGGATACTCCGGTCTTATTAATCTTCAAACAATAAGAAAAACTTTGAAGTATTATTCAGTACATTTGTAATGATAGTAGGCGTCCGACTGGGAAATACGTAGCTTTGTTTAACTAAAAATTTAGTTACAATTTATAATTAACATGATACATGCCACACACTTACCTAGTAAATATTGAAACTCCGAAACATGGTATACACTGTCGTTTTTTTAGGCCTTGTTCGTAGTGGTGAATAGATATTTTTATATAACGAATAATCGGCATGCAATGACGTAATGTTTACATAATTGTAATGATCTTCGAAATCCCAAGGGACACCGTTATTATATATCTGTTTCAATCTAGCCAAATCTATATATTTTTTTCATGATGTATTATTAAATTTTACTCTAATACAGTCACTTTTCGGGTTACTTAAGATTTCTAGCCTTCTTTTTGCGTTATATACTATTTGGGGGGATTCCACTAATGGTAATGAAGATTTTTGTAATGCTCCGATGATTACTAAATAGTTATTACAAGTTTATAAATCAATTTCAACTCTATAGTCTTGACATTTCAATTGACCTGCTTTGATGGCAGCAGCTTCTTGTGTATTATCATTAAGAACCGCGGTGGAAGGAAAAGTTAAAAATGATAGGAGGCAGCTTAGAGTCAAAACTTGCAGTAAGGCCTCTGGGAAATTAGGTCGCTGCTCATGAAATTGGCGAATTCGTTTGGAAAATTTAAAAAATGCATCGTTTACATTTGGACAGCAATGACTACCAGATGTAACGCATGCAGTATACAAATTAGATATAGCAAATTAGGAAAAGTGCACTTGAGGAGGTGGCCGCCATGAAGCGTAGTTAATTTGCCATCAATCACAAACATTAGTACTTGGAATTCCAAAATTTCTGAGTTTTATAAAGTGACAAATGTGGCGTTTTTTATGGTTTTATCAATACACGATTGAAGTCTTTTACTGGCTATTAAACATGGAGATGTGCATCCACTTATATATGAACTACAGCATGTACCTTTGAGTTTTTCTTTGAATCCCTTATTTTATCTACGGTCACCCAGAATGTTTTACCGCACGCTCTATCAAAGAAGGAAGAAACGTTAAAGTAAACCAACCACCGAAGTAAATAAAGAAAATGAGCATAAAATAATCTTCTAATTAAGGAGCAAATATACTAAAATCTGAAATATTTGATATTTCATACCATTGCAAATCGTAGCTTTCCTAATGGAATTATAACGACACTATGTTTGTCATAAATTGTGTTTAGAATGTAATAATAAATTTTTTTGTTAGTCCTGAATATTTTAGCTTAAGACTTGCATCCAAAGTTTACTTACGCCGGCGGGTGTCCCCATCCGATTTCGATGAAACTTAACATATCGAAAGAGTACCTTAAAATAAGAGACATGTATTTTTTTTATCGGCGTATCCGCACGATTTTGGGGTACAGCCCCCTGCAAAGTTTAGACGATTTTTCATTGTTTGCAAATATTTTTTCCTAAATTATAACAGATACTAACATTTCTTCTTAACATAATTTGCAGCATATTGCATGGCCCTAAGGGTGGTGTCGTTCGTATTCGCAAAAAGTTAATAACGGGGACGGGGTACCCATTTTTTTTACATTTGTTCTTTTTCTTATTCATCAAAAGAAGGCCGATTTTACATAGAATACGATGATGTATAAGTTTAGAAAATTAATAATTGTAAAAATAAAATCTTTGATAAAACAAAACTCTACAGGATTTTTAAAGCGTTTAGGTCTTTCCTCAACGTATCCACTCTTATACCACGAGTACTTGAATACGTCGAAAAATCTTGGGGAAGAAAACTGATTATGGGTTAGGGATTGCAACTTAATAATATTATTTCTCTGATGTAAATCTGTCATAGTTCATAAGAATGACTATATCCGAAAAAGTTCCAACAAAATTTTTCCACAGTCTAAAACCATATACATCTACAACTTGTACCATCGCTGTCGTTTTTTTTGGTATATTTAAATTGTTCAAAGCTTTTTCTTTTGGTACTAATTGCTAAAGTTCGGCAACACAATGCCCATTCCAAGAATAAATCAAAAGAACACTTTTTGGCCCGGTATTCGAGAGAAAAACATCCGTTAGCCAGGTTTTGAAATGATTTGAAGTGAGCTTACCAGATACCGAAGAAGAAATATAGACATTTACAGGTCGAAACAATGATTGAAAGAAAAGCTGCTTAGTTCAAATAATATGTTACTATCAAGAAACAAACGTATTATATACTGTGTTATATTTTGTTTTTTAAAATACTGCATTCACATCATTACTTAAAGCTAATATCGATTTTGTTCTTTTCAGACAAAGGCTGGTGGTATGTCTAGAAGAAAGTTTATACATACACAATATACGAGACATGAAGGTCCTACATACTATAAGGGAAACACCTCCCAATCCACAAGGACTCTGCGCTTTGAGTATAGATAACGACAATTGTTTCTTAGCCTATCCGGGATCATCAACAATTGGTGAAGTTCAAATATTTGACGCTATTAACTTGGTGAGTGAATGTAGACTTTCTAAATTTACGCGGATATACTGGCGCTCGCGGAAGTTTGAACACTTGGATTGTTTTCAAAAAGACAGTCAAATTAATTAAAAGGCAAACAAAACTAAAACGTAACATATCTATTTACTTAACAAAACACGAAAATAAAAATGTAAAATATTGATTCATACTTGGATATTTATCTAATTCTAAACCAGTGACACTAATTACGTAAGCAATTGTGTGAATCCAAATCCGTCCATTTCTACGCATAGTTTCACAATCTACAAGGCATCATCTACACTATTCGTTCGAAATTTTCTGGTATTGTAATACTGCTGTCTCTAATTTCGTCAGCATCTCGAGGACTTGTTTCATAAACTTTTATTTCATGAAACTCCAAATAAAAGGGTCCAAAGGGTTGAGGCTGGGGGATCTTTATCTGTTTGGGAAGTATTAATTCTCCCACTTTCTGAGCAAAGTGAACAGCAGCTCATATAAATCATGTTATATCGTACGTTCTCATTAGTACGTTCTCGTACGGCATCTCATTAGTAACTTGTTCGAATACATGGGAGTGACTATTGGGACCAAGGCACCTTGATACGTTGATAAATTGACACAAACAATGCATTATGCTTAACCAACATTAACGTGAAATTTTCTTTGATGACCATATTCTCGAAATTGATGCGGATTATTAGTATTGGATGCGCTGTCTTTAAATATTATTTACGATTACGTTGCAAAAGAGAAACCAGTAAGAAATAATATGAATACGTAGCCTTTCACAGCCAGAGTTAGTAATAAACGAACTACTTCCGGAATTGGACCGTGTCATGATAAGATACATATAGAAATGAAATACGAGTAAGAGGAGAAAGATAAAGAAAAAGAGATAAAAAGAAGAAGAATGAAAAAAAGGGGGGCGTGAAAAAGAAAGAACGGTGACAATAGTAAGAGAAAGGAAGAGCGACAGAAAAGAAAGGGGGAGGGGAGAAAGAAAGAAAAAGAAAAAAGAACAAAAGAGTAAGGTGGGATCTCACCTTTCTCTTTTGTTCTCTTTTTCTATTTTCTCTCGTTCTCTTGTCTTGGGTACGTGATGCTCATCAACTTTGCCAGGGACCTTTTCATTAAGATATAGATATATAGATGAGATATTGGTTTGTAGCAGTATTTATTAATATATATTTGACATGGTGAAAAGAATGTTTAACAATGAAAAAAATAAAAATGCAAAATATTACAAAATTTTAATTTAAAGTGATTTCTCGTCAATATGCTCATATTGAGATTGAATTCGGTGACATATTTCTGACATTCTTCTAATCAGAAATTCCTGATAATCGCCTGTAACTTCAGTCCATGCTACTTGGATCTTTTTCGAAAGATCTCGTGCGCTGCTAATTCCATCAAAACAACCCTAAGCCCCACAATACTTCCATTATGTTTGATAGTAGGAACCACACATTGGTCACTCTGGTTTTCCACCTCCCAAATTATCGACGTTTTGAACCAAATGGTTGGAATTTGAATTCATTTGTCCATAGTACCTTATACCATTGCTTAAAGTTCCAATCTTGGTGTTGAATACCCCATTCCCGTCTCTTTTTCTTATTTAGTTGTTTCAGCAAGGGTTTTTTCACAGTTATTCTTCCCCCTAACCTTGTTCCGAGAAGTCTTCCCTTAGCTATTGTGTGAGATATTAATGTTCTTGAAATATTGAGTTGTTGAATGATCTCTGGGGTGATGAGGAAGCTATTTCGCCCTGACCATGTTTTGTTGCGAACGGAAGCTCTTCCCTACATTCTCTTAAGAGTCATAAATACTCCATTTTTGATACCTTTACGTTTTTAGCGATTTGCTGAACGATTTTCAATTGATATTTCTTGTTGTTTCGACATTTTTAACTATGAACTTATACGCATGATAACATATTTTAACTGATGCTTTATTCAAAATACCTGCATACGTTTTCGGGGATTTTTATAAACAATTTTTGGAACCGTTTCGTCTTAAATTAAAACAATCCTTACTTAGAATTTATCTGAATCTGGGGATTAATACAGTTTCAGCTATCATAAAATGTAAAATAAGACAGGTGTCGTAAAAGGCAAATTAGTAAAAGTGTACTATATTAGAGTATTGTTTGTGTAAACTGCGCTATAAATCTAGCAAAATACAATTGAAATGTATAATACAGGATGTTAAGACATTAGTATTAATATCTCTGTATCCATATACTTTTTATAGTTGTCCCCATACATATGGACAGTAGTGTATGTAGAAAACATGTTACGTGAAGGAGGTATCAAGAATTTGTTTTTATTGATTTTTCAACTTTAACCACAATTACGGCTCCAGTACGAACATTCTTAATTAGTTTTTTTCTATACTAAACATATTAATAGCGTCTTTTGTCGCTTGCATTATAGTTTTTGTCTTCGTATTAACTTGTACTGGTTGCGCTACGATTCGTCTTTAGTTTTACAAAATTTTATCAAGTGTTCAATCTCACATGAGTGAAAGTATATATACATTGTTCCTGTTACTGCATATACATTAAATGTCTCCATTTTAGCACGCAAAAACCATGATTCCTGCTCACGATAGTCCTTTGGCAGCTATAGCGTTTAGTCCTAATGGTACGAGAATAGCCACAGCTTCTGAAAAAGGCACGGTTATAAGGGTGTTCTCTGTTTCGGACGGTACTAAGCTTTTTGAATTTCGTCGCGGTGTTAAAAGATGTGTTGCCATATCTTCGCTGGTATTCAGTATGTGCTCAAATTACCTAGGGTGTAGCAGCAACACTGAGACTGTGCATATATTTAAATTAGAGGAACCAAAAGATAGGTAAGTGAATTTCTATCGAATTTTTTCCTTGCACACTGATCCTTGTTGCTGAATTTCTACTGGAAAAATTGGCATTCAAATTTGAGTCTAAATTTTTCCGAGTCCAAAAGAATATACTTTTACGGTCTTTAAGAGATGTGGTTTCCGAATCAGTACTTCTTATATCTAACCACGGTTTGGTTCGTGTTTACTTTTTTCATATAACGTTTTCAAGGCATGTTAATAAACAATTGTGCCAATTAAAACTTTCACGTTTTCAGAAGAAACTGAATGACTGTACAGATGCTATCATTTGGAAAATACAGTTATTGATAGATTTGTTTTCGTGCAGTTTTGTTTACCCCGAAACGGATCTTGTTTATATAGTGTCGGTACATTTTAGTTCGATAAAAAGGAAATTCAGGAATAAGCGAGTCTGTCGTGCATCATATTTTATTCATTTAAATGATAAAACACATTGTTAAACTTCATTGGCCAGTTTCCATGCGGTAGATGCATAACATGCATGCATCTTTTATAGTTTCCTAACATTTTGGTTTAAGAGGCACACGGAAAATACGCATACAGTTGCTAAAAGCACCACATTTGCGTTACGCTATTTGTTTTTACGTTCGATTATCATGTAAAGGCCACTTTTGCTCAATCGAACTTGTATTAATTCGAAATATAATCTCTTAGTCCTCGCAGGAGTGTTGACGAATCGAGTTGGATGGGATATCTGTCAAATTATCTTCCAACGCAAGTGACAGATGTTTTTAACCAAGGAAGAGCTTTTCAAACTGCTCACCTACCATTCAGCGGTGTGAGGAATGTAATAGCAATTACAATGTGAGTATTACTAGTATATTATTATACAGATAGTTTCGTATATAGATCAGTACACTACATAAGGCTATTTTGTCGATGCGACAAGACCGCTTCTACACAGTCTACGATGCCTTTTGAGCATATATTTGGTATTGTAGTTTGTTTATAGAACAATTTTGCTAACAATAATATGCATTATTATTTAAATGTGTGTATCAGATATTTTGATAGCACTGGGTATCTCAAAAGTCTTTTTCAATTCGTTTTCTTCACTGCACGTTGTGTGGGAAGTGGAGGGTATGCCAATCGCTAGTCCCTCACTCTGGGGCGTTTTATGGGAGAGGAACCTGCGTGCTGTATTCGTGAACATTATAAAAACTTCTCAGATGAGGCTCATTTTCACCTTAAGGGCCATGGGTATGGCTGCATGCAGAACTGTCGTTTTTGGAGTTCAACAAATCCAAAACAAAAGCATGAGAGGCTACTTCACTCGCCAAAAGTTACTGTTTGACCTACAATGTTGGCGCAAGGAATTATCGGCTCCTTAGTTTTTTGAAGATGATAGAGGTCGTACAGAAACCAGAAATTCCGAGCGATATGTGGAAATGATTAACAACTTTTTTACGAAAGCCTTGCAAGATTTTGATGATTTTAGTCGGGACACTTGGTTCCACGTCTAACGTATCCTTACCAATTATTCGTGGAATTTTGCCCGGAAAATTGATATCCAGACACGGTGACATAAACTGGCCGACCTGTAGGCCCGACCTGACACCAATGGATTTGTTCGTATGGGCAATACTCCTTACTCTCCGAATGAACTAGAAGAGAATGTTCGAATAGAAATGGCAGCTATCGTGGAGAATATGTACTGAGTAGTTCTCGAAAATTTTGCTTCTCGTATAGAAGAGTGCTAGCAAAACAACGAAACACATTTTAGAAGATATTTTAATAAAAAAATTTGAAAAGGACTTTGGGACGCCTTGTATTACATTTCTTAAGATTTATACTTGCATTTTAAGCAGCTTATTAAGCACAAAATGAAAGTTCAGAATAGATTACCTAAGTAAAATTTTCAAAAATAAGAAATCTTGGAAGGTTTAATAAAAAAAAAGGAAACTAAAAATTCAATAAAATGAATGAATATTAAAAGAAGGGAGTTTTGATTGTAAATAAAAGATAAATACTGCAAGTCTTAGAAAAGTGTTGCTATACAACTAAAACTAACATTCACAAATACCCGAACTGAATTGTAACCAGTAACTTATAAAATTCAGTAAGATGTTCAAATCGACCTCCATCTGCAAACAGTAGTCTAGTCTATTATAAAAAAACATTGAACAAATGTTCTACTGATATGTTTAGAACTTCGGCTTGAATTTTTATTTCCATGTCTATACTTCTTCTCTTTAGTTTTCCGTTTCGGAAACGGAAATATATTCTCGCTTGAAAACGTGATTACTACACCAACTAAACATTGCAATTTAAAACAAAATAAATAAGAAAAATTTTATCGTTTTTCTATAATACAACAATTTAAGTTTCCCAAACAAAAAACTAGAGTTTCTAGCATAATGCTGCTACTCATGGTATTGGTATTTCTGTTTTTAGTACCATTGCTTTGTATATTGTTTTCTATGAATTTTTTGATGTTTTTAAATAATCGATAAAATGCTATTAAATGCATCAAATTCCAAAATTCCTAGAATTTATTTCTGTTTGTCTAAAACTAAAACGTGTTTTTAAATGAAGTAAAAAGTTCCTCGACAAAAAAGTCGAAATTAAGAACGAAACTGGAAGGTCAAAGTAAGTCGTCAATAGTGAAATTTTTATGTTGTTTCATTCAAAATATGGTAAGCTTTTTTCATTTGTTCTGTTAATTTGGTTCTTCTACTGCCCTCCACTTTTAGTTGCGTATAGGCGTCTTCGAGCCGTTCGGTAAAATATAATCATACCACGTTTCTATAGCTTTGCGGGATAACAGTTTTGTGTTGCTATTATAATTTCGCGATCATTTCGAACAGTTACCGCAACATTGCCGCGGCATAAATTCTTATTTTCCTCTCCGTTGTTACGTCTTTTTTACCCATAACAATAGCGATTAAAACACTATATCACAAAATAAAATTAAGTTGACGACATGGCACAGCAGAAAGATGTTTATTTTAATTTTCGAACACACAAAGTACGTTATCTTCACTGTGCGGTAGTTGAAGATAAACTAATTTATTAGAGTTAGTGGTAGTACTTAACTACTTACCGTTTAGAATGGGTCTAAACAGTAAAATAATTCCAGAACATACCTACTGCAATAATTCGTGTTAATTATAGTTAAAGACGTGTTGTATTTAAATATGACTCTGGCGCTGCATCACCGCAATAGGTATTCCGTAGATATGCTAACATACTGTCCGTTTCAATTTATAGTCCGCGATTGTAAATAAATCCATTACTGATCTACTGCGATAATTTTTCATTAACCCTGGATGGTAAACAAACTTTCAAAGTGTCTGTGAAGATTAGGGATATTCTGAAGTTTAAATGTTATTGCATATCACCCGCTGTGCTATATCTTGAAGCAGACAGTACATATAAGTTTCTCCGTATGCATAGAAATAAAATAGCAATATCTTGAACACCTATTCGATCTCCACATTTTGTAACCCATGTAATAACCCATACAAAAGAATTAAAAATAAGTATATTTATTTTTAGTAAAATTTCTTAGATCGGGCTTAGATGACCAACTATTGTATTGACAATAGTAGTTCAAGGGTAAATTGGCTGCAGATTATCATAATCAATTCAAAGAAATTCGCCAACTAGACGTTAGTAGAGATAGACACGTTGCGTAAACTAGGATAATTACTCACCGCATGTTCTAGTGATGCAGACTCTGTTATAAGCAAAAGAGATTACAATTTTATTTTACTTTGCAAACGTGTTCAAAGAATTTTAACTTGTTATATTTGTTTTTACAGAATTCAGAACCAATTGAGATTATTGGTAGCTACTGAAGATGGTTTCCTGTACGTTTATAACATGGATAGTAACGAAGGTGGTGATCTAACTTTATATAAGCAGCACAGGTTGGACGGTAAAATCGACGAAAGTAAAACGGATGGCCCGCCGAGGTCGGAACCTCAACCGATACAAGACGGAGGTAATTACATAATCATTTATGTACGCATACCCCTTTTAGAACAAAGTTTGACGATGTATTCCTTTGTTTCTCTTTTTTTTCTAGCTTGCCGCTTAGCGTAGGGTTTATTTGCAAATTATATATTTTATTACCTTTTATTTTATTCTCAATTCTCGTTACTTCTATAATTCCTATATTACGGACGTCGTTTCTAAACTGAATATAGTTTAGTGTAGACGTGGGGAATATCAGTTCTCAGCTCTAGATACCTCAGATCTTAGTTATACCGGCAATACTCCATCAGTTTAACGTGCTTGTCAAATTATAATTGTACGGGGATATATGTACAGTGGTGGCTATAATTAATGCCCTCCCTCCCCTGACAGAGAATATCATAACTACTTTCCCTATGACGCCACCTACAGTTCCGCTACTATCGGTTATAGCAGGTATGAATATTATTTAGAGAGCATATATAAAAGCTTATTATCGTTTACACACACTACCGGCCAAAATTATTTGTCCACCCTAAGAAATAATCCATAAATAGAGGAAGTGCTATCTGAAAAAGAAACTGTCGTGTTGTATTTAATAAAATACTCGTAAAACAATAAAATTGGTAATATTTATTCAATGATATAATTTATTTGAGACAAAACATTAAATCTTTGTTTCGTAGAAATGCCCTCCTCGACCCTTCATTCAATTTTAGATACGGTTTTTCGTCTATTTCGTCGCTCGTCATAATTTTTCGACGTTCTTCTGCAGGTATCGTTACCCTCTGTCATCCTGTTCGTTAATTTAATAATGAGTGAGCACCTTAACATTTTTTAACGTTACAGTCGACAGTTCGCCGACTTAATTTCAATTGCCTTCCAATATCTCTGTTACTTCGGCTAAGATTATGTAAAGTAACAATCATACTATCAATACTAAAAATAATGAATGTAATTACTTACTATTTTTGTTTAATTGTGTTGTTGATGCAGGCTTTGTTGATGTAGAGTCTACATTAACAACACAAACTAAAATTGTAAGTAATTACATTGATTAGTTTTGATATAGATAGAAACTGAGCTGCACGTACTTCCAACAGCACTCGTTTCTGCAACCTTAATCAGATGAGTCTTCCACGGGATTATTTAACTCTAAACTGACATTTACAAGTACAAATTAATAGTTGTTCCTAATTAACGAAAGAACTGTAAATGAATATACTCTATATACTCCTTTCATTCAATTTACATTTACAGATGTTTCGGCGCTTATATTTATAAACTGTCTAAACAAGAAATAATATACTTTACGCATAATATAACTATTTATTATAATCCCCTAATCGTCCGTAAAATCTTTAATATTGAATTGATACATACAAGATTTATATCTGCAATAACCGATGGAATCTGAACTGTCTGCGGCATCACAGGTAAAGTCGTTTTGATATTGTTTCTGTAATAGAGGGAGACATTAATTAAGACTACCACTGTACATATATTGGTGTACGTAAAGGGGGTTGCAAAGAATGTCTCTTTTCATAAAATTATTTATCTGAAATTGATTAATCTACAACGTTTTATTTTTTGAAACAAATAGTTACCAGTAATTTCCTAGGAACATAAGTACTAAGTAAACCAAAGCGATCGACACTCAAATGTAACGTGAATTTTAAATATTTATAAATTGTTTATATTCTAGGACCAACAAAAAATATTAATAATTTACTCAAAATTAAAGGATAATAATACTCAAGAGGCTGTTTTGTTTGGGTAGATTATGTTTTCTACATATCCATTGCTGTTATTCATATCTATGTCCCTATTCTCCATATTGAAAGTATAGGATAAAATGTACGGTAAAATAACAAGGTGTTGCAGTAGTGAGGAAGTGAAGATTACAAAATTTGTCTGATAAAATTAATATTTTTCGATTTCGTGTTGTTGGTCTGGGACTATATAACCATATAAAATTCCCCACGTCTTGCCTCTTTCCTATTAGGCGATAATGGTTATAATTAGAGACCGGATTATATGCAAAGTGCATAATTTTATTTTATTTATTTATTATATTTTACGTCTATATGTAGATGTCTTACACTCATTAAAGTTAATTAGCGTTAATTAACTTTTATCAGTGTGACATCTACAAATAGACGTAAAATATAATAAATAAATAAAATTAAATATATGCACTTTGCATATAATCCGGTCTCTAGTTACATTAACATTTTTAAAGAAATAATGATTCTCTTACAAATCAATCTTATAGTGATATATATATACATATATAAAAAGAAGTTAAAAAGTGATATAATTGTAAGTAAATTATAAGTCGTTTTTTAACTGATGGACAAATGTGATAAGAATAAATAAAATTTATTTAATAAACTTCGTTTTTTCTATTTCTGCATGATTATTGTCAATTATTTATTTATTATTTCATCTCTTTTAGTGTATTGATTTTTTGAGGTGATTGCTTTTTTTATTTACTCAACAAACAAAATTTACACGTAGATGTAACGCTATTATTCCAAATTATTTATAGGGTTGTTTGAGACATTCGGTTTTGTAATCTTTTACCTGCAATCTACGTGTAATTTTATGCATATATATTTTTTCTTATTATTTTGATTGTGTATTTGTTGTACTTGACTTTTGTCTTGCGACAGCGAAATTGGCACCAAAAATCGTGCGTTAGTTTTCATTTTGACTTTCGCATAACACATATGGCTGCCAAACAGTTAAAGAATTTACTTTCTCCTATACACCTCAAAACTAGATACCTTTTTAAATCCTATAATAATTTCTTTTTATTTTCGTACTTTTTTATGGATATAGACGAAGTAATATTTTCGTTTCATAATTGACAGTATCTATTTTGACAGTTATTTATGAGTATGTAATTCAATTTTCGAAGTGCATCTTAACAACCTATTAATATTTATTAATTTATATCTATATAATATTTATTTTCAACAATTTTGACTAATTTCAGCCTCAGGAAAAGTACCTGGCAAATCCGACGCTAGCTATCAGTAGTTTATATTATTTCATCATTGTTAACTTTTTTTACTATATTTAAAACAAATAATTAATTGAAATAGAATTGCCAATAAAATTCTCATCAAATAAACTCTCTATAATTTGTTATCGTCAAGGTACTCTTTTTTTTTATCAGGTAAAATCATATCCGTTATAACTTCAAAATTACCGTGCATTATCATCTTTTTTAATTGCCAAATTTGAGACACAACGAAGAAAATTTCGTTGCTTAATTGGTACAAATATTCTATTAATTATCACTTAACGTTTGTGTTAGGATAATTTTAATAGTTACTAAATTATTTGATCTTACAATTTATAGAATAATCACATGTAAAGCTTTATTACCATTACTTTGCTTCATGTAAAGTACAAGATCGATATTGTCAACTATGAAAAAGTCGTTTACACATGACAAAATTGCAGAATTTCTTGATCAGTTTCCGGTACAAAGAAATTTCCTTTATCCAGTAGTACATTGTAACCCGCACCTATTTTTTTCTGTTACTTGCAAGGCTCGACAATACTAGGTAGCTACGCGGGCGTCCTCAAAGGCAACCCAGCCGGGCAAATGTCAGGTACTGGTCAGTATATTGTCATTGTGATGTCACCTAAATCATGTTACTTTTCTTTCTTGTTTATCAATCATAATGCACAATCATCAGCGTACAATGTTGCAGTTTATTGAGCGTTAAATGTGTTTAGTTTTATGCTTATATCGACAAGGTACGGTCAAAATGATTTGTTGAGAATTATTAACTAAATTATGTTAAAAACATTGATCTTACTTTGATATTTTAATTAATTTTGCTTTTCGTGTTTCATTTGCAGGTTCTTTGTTTTGTTAATGCTTTCCTTGCTTTCATATTATTTCAATTTGCATATAATGTATCATTCATTCATAAGCTTAAGTTTTATCTATTCTAGGTTAAATAGGAAAAAGGGTATTGGACCAAAAGAAGTTGATAATTTATCGTAATGACGTAAAACTAGTTTGTAGTTGCTTTTGTATTACTTTTTTTTTGTAGTTTGTTATGGGAATTTTTCTTCTTCTTATCTTTATTAATTTTTAATTCTAATAAAAATAATGTTGACACTTACCTACTAGCATCACAACTTAAATAATAAAACTATCATTCAGCCATTCAAGTGATGGAGTTGAATGCATTAAAAGAGATTCATTAGTAGATTTTTGTGTAGTAAAAATAATTAAATATTTTCCAAATTAACAAGTTCTGTAATGTTCTCGTTTGCCACACAATCACAAGAAACTTAAGCGATTAGATGTTGAACTCGATGGATCCTTTAACTTCACACTAAACTAAAGAATAACAATTAGTTGATTTTCCTGTTTTTCAATGTTGTTTTAATTTTATAGACAAACCGCAATTCGTTGTATGTAGATTTTAGAGTATGGAAAATCAATTACATTTATTTTTAATGGATTTTAGTAGTATACACTTTGTATTCATAGAATTAGTAGTATCTTTACTAACGACATGCTTGTTTGACAATAATTGATAGTGCACGTACTTTATAAATGCTATTAGGTTTTCCTTAGCACTAACACTAACAACTACGGCAACAGTTATACAATACAATTGTCTTTAGCGTCAATTGTCAATAAACTATCTATTATTAGTTCTTAAACTTCGTCGTAGAAAACTATAAAGGCTTTTACCAATACAAATAAACGCTCCATGTAAGATAAAATTGAAAACTATAAAAAATTGAAACTAATCAGTGGTGTAAACAGACACTAAGATATGTTGCAATCAAACTTTAACAGTAATAGTGTATAATACCGCATAGAGTGTTTTATATATAGTACTCTGTGTGTAATTCATTATAAAATGTAGTGGGGATATCTTGTAAGTTAGCTAAGTATGTTTGTAAGTACAAGTTAGCATCTTATTAACATGGATATAATATAAATACATATATTGAAACTGATCGAATAATAATATTTTAATATTTGTAAATAAATTGAACAGGGCGAAATAGGAGTTATCTGAATCATATGCCGAGCTTTAGTTATGTGCCTAAAAGGCGTCGTGGCGATTATTCTTTTTGGAGATAAGTGGTAAGTACCTACTTTCAAATATACGGACGAAATTTTACCATAAACCCGTGGGCTTCAATTTTTTTACACGTTACTAGTTGAAATGTCATTGAAACAAATTTTCTGCACATCAATTTTTTTTTAAATTACTTTGGAAAATTAGTTGTCATATACTATATTATAAAATTATTTTGTATAAATATATATTTATAATAAAAATAAGTTTTCACATGGCCTGTATATGCATACAACATAACGGAATGAACTAAGCAGCTTCGATAAGAAAACAAAAGTAGGAAGTATCCAACTATTAATTTTTCTACGCAATTAACTGCGTATTAACTTACAATATCACCACTACGCACCAATTGCAGAAAAAAATATATAAGTTGAAATAAGATTAACAGTGGAGTGGAATATGTATTTTTAGAATAATTTTTGATTTACTAATGATGTATAAATTATTTAAGAAGGCAACAAAAGCTAAGTCAAATTGATATTATTTAAATGTAATTCTCGTTAAATATTGAAACGTTTAGGCTTCATGTGTTGTTATACTTACCTATTGTGTGGTCACATATATCTGTAGACTTACCTGCAGTAATTGGAGACAATGTCGGATAAATAAAAATATTGAAACAACACATTTGAACAGTTAGAGTGGAAGGAGAGTAAAATTCCAACTTGATCAATATAAATTGATTTTTTATAGCTATTATATGGTAACAAATTAAATAAAAATGACATGACTTAAATTTATGTTGGTATAAATAATTTACAGATTACCACAATACAGGACGATTGCAGATGCACATAGTTTCAAGTGTATATATTTTCTCCACATTGTATTTGGTTTCTGTAAATTATATTTCATCATACACATGTCGAAGTCTATTTATTATTATTTATTTAGCTGAATTCGTTCCACACTCAATGGAGAATATGTGGCGTCACTGAGTACATCAATCACTCACTTTTAATGAGCACGCGAATTCATAAATTCTTTCGTTGTGTAGTAATCAGATTGCTTAGAACTGCTACTATTTGAAAATGCTCAACATTCTCTTTCAAATGTAACTTACAGAATTCAAATATAACGTACAGTGCAGAAAATATAGCTAAATGTAATTGTGTCCATTTTTGGGAATCATCCTGCACATTAATAGAAACAACAACGTAAAAATGAGTCACCCAAGTGTTGTGAAATTATGTGCATAACAATATACTGTTAACTATTTAATATTGACTTAAAATGAGGAACCGTTAGTTTATACGCTTGCAGTATGAATATGGTTGAATAATAATTATCGACGACTCGATGAGTGAACATCAACACATGGAGCGTGTTTAACAAGTGCTGTAAATATCCATAATAGACAAATTAAACAGAAATGGAGTACGCGGATTAATAAATAGCCAGTAGATAGATCATTTTATTTTGTTCTTGTTTATGCTTTAACTTTTGGTTGGTATTTAATACACGCGAATAACGCGTTTAGTTAGGTATATGTTCGTATAAGGCACCAATTCGTTCAGCTACAGGTCTTGATTTAGTATTGTAATGAAACTTTCCAATTTTTGTGCGACTTATTTCTGTTAGAATTTCGTACAATTGATAAAATAATTCTACATTAATGAATAAGGGCGCAAAAGTGGAAGGTATCTGTATGTAGTGTTATTTTTATGCATATTTAAATTAGTAAAAAAAATGTCTAACGAAATATGATTTTTATTGCACTCATAATGTAGCTTTTCCCTGGTTTTCTTATAAAGTAATAAGGTTTATAGAGCGAAAAATTTAGTAGCGAAAACACTTTTAAAATTGAATAGAATCTTTAACTATCGGTTTAAAATTATAGAGAATTTTAATGTATATCTCGTTTGTTTTCGTTAATAACTTTGTACCTAGTAAGTACGTATCTACTGAAATTAAGCATGTTTTTAAGAGTATTTTTAGTAGTTGGATGTTTACTATTTTCTAATCTAGTCGTTGCTTAATCAAAATTTAGCTTTATTTTCATCGAATTGAAATATTGAACCTTTTTTAACAATTTATCGTAGTACGCACTTTATATTTTGTCATTGACGCAGCAAAACTTGCCCTTCTCATTTTTTAGAGTTTATTGATTGATGCAATATATTTCAAATATTTCAATATTTTCAGCGTTAATATCGAATAAACAGGCTATTTATGCAGTGCATTCCAATCATATAGTCTTAGTGTTGCATTTAAGAAAAAATAATTTGTGTTTCTTAGAGGACACGTTTTAGTTTAAACTCAAATGAGAAGGCTGGCGTATCTCATCAAGCGTTAGATTTTTCAATGCTCTTTTACATTTTTTGACAGTTGCAAATTATTTTAAGGAAGAATTTAATTCAAAATTTAACAAAACCTTGTTTCTGATTAAGTCGCCTCCATTAACCTTGTATGAGAGTCGTATAGACGGATTTCCATTGTTGTCCCCACATTTTGCAAAACATCCGTTAATTCTGTGCAATACTCGGTAATTTTTTGTGGATCTTCTAATGCAGTTGGCTTGACTGTTTTCCATATCCCTTGAGTTCTAAATATCCCCATAAAATCAGAGGATGTGGGTACCAATTCACTAAGACTATATAAAATAAACGAAATAGCAAATTAATTTTGAAGTATAACATCGATATTAATTATTGATATGAAATAAAATCAATATCCATAACAACTTTTTTATTAATATCCCCCAGTATACAACCTTAGAAATTAAATATTTTTCAATTTTGGATGGCGGTGTGTAAGACCGCTTGTACGAATTACTTACAGAAAAAGTTATTAAAATAACCTCGAAGAATTAAGGTGATCCTTTTAAAATAATGTTATCATTTGAAGAATTGATAAATTTTGTGGTGCAATGATTTCGTTTAAAAATGTTTCGCACCTTTCCATTAACCATTTGCAGTACTCTAGATGCTTTAAATTATCAGCAGATTGTAAATTATAATTAGCAAATTTTGTATGATTTAAATTCATTTCGATGTAAGTGAAGTTGTGAAGTTCTCCACATGCATGTCTGGGCTAAATTTAAATCTGAGATCACGTCTCATCTGAATGTCGAAGGATTATTGACCTTAAAAAATATAAGATGTACGTACTTTACAAACACGCCTCACAAAATATCCTGTTGATTGTCATTCAAATTTCTGTTAGACAGTTTGGCAAATGGTCTATTTCTTATTTAGTTTCTGTCAAAATTTAGAAAACTACTATGATGTGGTTATCGTTCTGGATATATTTCTAAATATCTTGTATCAGCTATTAATACATTTCGATTCGACGAATAGAAAATTCCTAACATAATTCCGGATTGGTGTACATTCTTTTTTTATTACTAAAATATTTCAGTTTGAAACTTCCGTTTCGTATCTAAAAATTGATGCCTAATATCAAAAACTTTTGCTATTGCAATCCAATATGGCGTCTGTAGAAGAGAAGAAAGTTGATGATGGTTGGAGAGAACCGGAACGTCTAATAACTAATGTTTCATTGGATAGGAGACCAAAAATCCTTTCAAGAATGTGTTTTCTCTGCAATATCAAAGAAAATAAGTTTTGTTTTTTTCTTTTTTTAAAAAACGAACTCGAAAAGAACTTATTTGCCACATGTCTGGTTTCTCTTCGGCTTTATAACAAGTGCAAAATTTAACAAATTTCCCAAATATAAATTTACTTTCTTATGTCCAATAATAAGCGTGATCCTTAAGGTGAAAACCAACAATTAATTAACTTATAGAAGCTGGTTTATTTGGATGGAATTTAATGGAACGCACGCCTTTTACCTGATAACTAGGTACGTTGCTAACTTGTTGCCAATTGCTGAATTAAAGAAAATAATACAGATATCACGGAGAGGTATATTTTTATGATTATTACTGTTTCTTCACTGTCGTCAAATTTAAATCTGGAAACAAAGTTTAGTACTATAGTTGATAGTAACACATGAATGTCAAATTTTGCTTACCTATCAAAAGAGGTTGCAAAGATAAGGTTTTTCCATTAGCATTTTCTTTGAAATTATTACTTATACCTAAAGTAGTCGCAAACGTTGCAACGATTTTACTAACAAACTTGAAAATTGTCGGAGAACTGGACTTTAAAACAATAAGTTCTATATTCAAAATATATTCTGCCTAAATCTTTCCTTTCATTTACGGTTTTATCCGCTAAACATTTTTCTAACAATGCATTACTTTATCCGACGATATACGAGAAAAACTACATTTTTTCTTAGAAATCACTCACATATTCGCTCTAAAACCTTGTTATTTAATCATATTATAGTACAGGATGGGGCATAAACATATCCCACATTTTGAAAAGCTATAAAAAAATGAAGAAATTTAACTAGACAAAAAGTTGGATTTTTGAAAAGAATATAAAATATAGTTTTTTAATGTATTTTAAAAATTATATTAGGAAAATGGCGGCCGTCGTTGTCAATACAATGGTGGAGACGTTCCCGGAAGTTTACCATCACTCTCCGTGTTAGTTGAGGTGGAATAGCATCGCTTTCTTGTCGGATCTTTTCCTTCAAATTTGGCAGGAAATCGACGCTATTCCGCCTCAGCTAACGCGAAGAGTGATAGCAGTCAGGGAATATCTCCAGCAGTGTATTGATAACGACGGCGCCATTTGCCTGATATAATTTTTAAAATATATTAAAAAACTATATTTTATGTTCTTTTCAAAAATCCATTCAGTTTTTCTTCTAGTTAAATTTCTTTATGCTTATGCCTCTTCAAAATGTGAGAGATTTTTATGCCCTATCCTGTATAATTTACGTATAAATTGTCATATTACATTTTCTCAGAATTAACATATCTAACGTGTTCTTTACATGTGTTTAGAATCGGAGAAGTTTCGCGAAATGGCAGCAGCTACCGAATCACCACCGAAAGGGGGATTCCAATTCAACGACGAACAAGAATATCCCCCATTGACGCAAAAATCCGACTGAGGCTTGGAGGCGACCTTGCGTCTGGGCAATGCCCTAGCTAGAGAAGACCTCCAATCTAGATACCAGTTAATGTTCGGAACCGTATTGCTGATACACATGTTCGTGCGAATAAGTGAAAAACTAATTTTCTATTTACTCAACTTAGAGGAATGAGGTACCGTTCCACATAAAAAAAAGAAAAAAAATATTCGAAAAGTTGAAAATTCAAAAGTATCTCTTATTATTTTAATTTTTAAAATGCTAGGATTTTAACAATTAAAGAATACTTTAATTTAAAATAGTAGGCAATTCTATGTTTTTGTGTATTTTCAATCATGATTATATTATCGCTATCAGACAATTTCATTGTGGACATTTTGAGTAGCTTTCTAATATTGGTAATTACACTTAACTGAAATACATTACAGTATTACTTTATGAAGGATGCAGATAGAAATAACTATGATGTTAGAAAGAGTTTAATATGCCGACAATGAAAATATAATAAAGAGGAAAAAAATAAGGTTTTTATAATATTGTGTAATCTTGTGTGTGCTGGCATTATAGTTGGAAATGCCCGAATAATTTTAAGTTATCTAAAAAAAGATATATTTATCGTACAAAAAATATTTTTAAAATACAAAAAAAAGACTAAAAAAAAAAACAAAATTAAATAGATTTTGTAAACATATCAATAAATTATGTTAACAAATTAAACTGTTATTGAATCTTTATGACATTTTGGTTTAATTTTCTTATTGGATATAGTTAATCTAAAGGTGAATATTGTACTTAGTTGTTGATACAAGCAGTGAGCTTGACGTATCTTTATCCCTACAAAATAATTAAAATAGGCTGCTTGTCTTGCAATGGATTTATGAGTGCTTATTTTACAAATAACTAGTGTTTTTTTTTTTACTTTTGACCATCTCATTTTTTTCTAAACATTTTTAGATCATGTTCAGCCCACTAGGGTCACGTATGCAATTCCTGCTTGCTATAAAAACGACTTTGTATAAGTACAGCAGTTAAGATTTGGCAAAACATATGTATGTAAAGTTATTCTTTGGGATTAAGAATATAGAACCTATAAAATATGGAAACGGTAGCATTACGAATGATAGTACAACATAAAATTTGTAAAATTGGTAATTGTAATAGTATCATTTTTGAATTATAAAAACGTGAAATGTCGCATGCTGTTATTCAAAATTGACGATTACGAGAATAGTTCGTAATAGAAATTATGAAAACTCGTGTGTTGTATTTTTTTTAATGTCAACTTTTTTAAACTGCAAAATCTCAATCGAACCCGTTTTTAAATCCAATTTTTCCTAGTTTATAGTTGACGTAAACTATCTATCTATTTAATGTAATAATCGTTGCAAAGTAAAATGTGTGATTTACTGAATATGTTGATTCATTTTGTGATCATAACGACATAGTGCAATCCTTCTTCTGTTTGTAAGGAAAATTAGTCTGGCATTGTCTTATGCTTTTACATGCCAATAGTTTTATTTACTTACATATAAACAGGATGTATACATTTTCCTTAGTATGTGGTAATGACAATAAAGAGAATATTAAAAAAGATTCTCGATCATTAATCCTACTTTTCGAAAAAGACCTTAATTTAATGTGCATTTCTACAATTTAAATCTTTATACCGGCTTTATTTTCCAGAGCCTTTATTATTTTAATAATCCGAGTTTCCAAGTGTGAAAAGTTTGAATAAATTGAAATTATTAACTATTTACGTAACGAACTCAAAAAATTAATATGCAAAGGAAGGTTTGTTATTCCTGTAGTATGTAACACTTAAAATATATTTAGCATATTTTTTCAGTAATTATTTTATTTATATCGCAAATTTTGTAGATTTGGTTTCGATGAAAAAAGCGTATCTTGAAGAAAAAAAGTTCAAGGAGAAAATATATAATACTAAAAACAAAAGTACGTTGATATGCTTAAAATACCTTTCCCGCATTTATTTATTTAGTTATTTATTTTGGTTATTTGGTTGCTTACTTTTATAATCACTTAGATATAAACGAATCCATTCTATTGTAAACAATGAGTAAACTATTTATTATAAAAAGAAAAAAATAATTATTGTAAACATATTTAATCGGGCTTTGAAGTATGCGCTCCTTATAATAGTAATAATGAAGTAGTAATAATTATTACCACAAACATACTTTATAAAAGAATACCACTCATTGCTGCGACCCTTATTTTTTTTTATGGTATACTGGTTCATATATATAATAACATAAGGAATGTGAGTGTCTTCTTTTTAAAGTATACAAATATTTTTTACCTGTGTTTGGTATAATTTTTGCGCACATTGTGCTATATGTACATAATAAAAATGTTATTGAAAATACAAAAAAAAATAAAAATACGAAAATCCTGTAACTTTGTATGAAAATGAATGTATCGTGGAAAATATAGGAAAATAATTCGTGTCATAGATGTGGACGAGTTGTGTTATGTTTGTATGCTAATAATTTAAAAGAAAAAAAGTGATGTTTTTCTCCTGACTGTCTCTCCTACCTTGCATACCTTATCAAGGAGATGTTTGATGATTTTGTATCTTGCTTTGTGCATACTTGACCTATGGTTTGCTGATAAAATTTGAGTTTTAAATTGTGGCGGTTTCAATTTGTTATGAATGTATTTAAGTTGAATTTGTTGTAATATTTTTTAAATAAATACATTACTGCATCCGGAAACGCTGTTTTCAATTTATCTGCAATAATGTACAATTTCATAAAATTAACAGAGAAAGGCAAGTTAAAAATAGAATATAAAGCGATTCTTAAGAGGGGGTAAAATCATACTGAATTTCATTGCTGTTAAAAACGACTAAACTCATAGTTTTTCTGAAATATAGGCGTTGCGATTATTATTCCTAGGGAAAAAAGATACTCGCACTAGATGGAAAGAAGATGTAGACGTGTTTCGAATTCATCGTTTAGAATCCAGTCTAAATATTTATAAGGCAAACGTTAACGGCTGATTCCTTGCGTTATATTGATCATCATAATTTAAAGTGGCCCAGTTATAAAAAAACAAAGGATTTTTAATAATTGATCTAATATTTAACTGTCCTGCAAGTGTGTATTTGCTTGTCTTTTCAATATTGTGTCAAAATGTTTATTTCTAACAAATTACAGAAACGCTGATATGTGCGATATGTATTTTGATTACAGTCTTGCCAATGAAGAACGACACTCTAACCGTGTGTAGGTTGATCGCCGTAACATGGCGAGAGCAGGGAATGCGCAATGGTTCAAAGGTGGGATCAAATTCGAACAGTGGCAGTGGCGTCCATTGTCACTCTACATAGATTAATAAGTAAATGTCGAGTATTCTGAACTGAATTCTAGATTAAAATTGTCTTTTACTAAACTGGTTTATTTACTAGTTATCAATTAATTGTCGATTATTTGCATATCGCAAATCTTGTGTTATGCCTCTGATTCCAGTAAATAACGCTTTCTCATTCAATGCGCCGGCTCTATACGTCTTTGCCAATGCCTTAGTGAAACGGGAAGTTAAAAAAACCATACGGCTAACATTGAATTACCTTAGAGGCAGAAAAACTAAATGAAAATGAGGAACATCCTACAAGCAACAGAAACATTAAACTCGAATTTATTTCTAAAGATTGATTGTAGATATATAAGTTGTATACTAAAAGTTTGTACACAACTCGATTTGGGTTTCTTTTTTAATAACAATCATTACTACGCGCGGTGCTTACAGTGCCATTGACAAAGTACAAAGTTTATGTTTTTTATATAATGATGTGTATGTGGTTGCTGTCAAAATTCTTTGTAACTTTTATCACAAATACTATACAGATTTAATTTTCTATAATAATGATCATGGCATCATCTACAGTTAAAAACTCCGTCCATTTTCTTTTTTAATAATTGATTTATTACTATTTATTAGCGTTTAATTACCTTCTAAAGAAATTAAGTTTCGGAGTTGAAAGTGCGTCGTAACTGCATGAGTCTGCCGACGTTTTTCTCTCAGTTGCATGGAGCTACTTCTGGGCTGTTGCATGTCGTAACATTGCTGTGAGAAGAAAGATCGTCTTCATGCGAGCTGGGTTGTGATTGTGTGACTGGAGGATTTGACCACAAAGATTTCCACTGAAATCGTAACCGGAAACCGTCGTTTCTGTTAAGATTGTTGAAATGTTTTTGGACTTCCATAACTTCTCGGAATTTTCTAGAATAATTGTAGGATTTATGCGATAGAAGTTTGGTTTCGTTCAATAAAATCTGGTGGCCGATTTCTAGCTTGTGTTGGGCTAGTACAGCAATCTAGGGCAACGTGTTCCGGCACACGTGCGATATACCACCGCAAGAATAAGGAATCCGGTAAACATTCTAGGTGTACAAGGGAGAAGTTTTGTTTTTGACTGACAGTAATAAGTAGGAGATTTTTGTCAGGGGTTTAAAAATTATGCTGATGTTTTATCTCTAGAGTAGTTTGCCTAATTTATCGATAACTCCTTAAATGTATCGTAAAAAACCGCTGCCGACAGCGGGATCTTTGCCGAAGCTATAGGGTTTTTGGGAAAACGGCGGTGTATCGTTTTTCGGATATCTCGCTTATTAAAATTACTTTCGGTGAGGGAGTAGGTCACATATTTGTGAACTCTTAGGCTAAGAAATGGAAAGGGTCCGTTTAACTACTATGTTTATGCTTCTTTTTGTACCGGATAATGGTAAGAAAGGGCGTTGAAATAGCGGTTCGTATGGGTCGGCATTCGATACGCTGTGTATCCTAATTTGTCGTTGGGGCAGCGAAATACGAGAACATCTAGACATGGAAACCGTCCATTTGATTCAACCTCCATGGTAAAACATATCGGTTTCAATTCGAAAACCCTTTTCTTTAAAAGAAAACAACGACCGCGGAAGTCTACAACATACACTCCTTAATTCACCTATGCAAGAAAGAATTTACACCTGTAGGAATCTGCAATAAAATTATTCAGTTTTGACTGATATTACGCATAAATTAATAAGAAACTGTACTAATTTGTTGACATTCATCCGAAAAAATATTGTTCAGTTATAAACTCGATCAAATATAGTAATAATTCCATCTAATTAACATTATCGGAAAGTAAGGTATCAATACCCCGTAGATGTTAATTTTGAAATCTTAACAGAGATTGCTAAAAGTGTGTATCGTGTGTACAATTCATTCTTCCATTACCCAAATATGGTACGAAAACTGGACGGATATCTTGCATATAACACCGAATCTAATCAGTGCAGCATGAAATTATACGCTGTCGACACCATAAACATTAGGGTGGGTCCTGTTTCTCTTTGCCGTCTTCCGGATTCAAAAATGCACTTTTCAATTCTGCGAGAAATCTAAACACAACTATCAGTTATCCACGAACAAAAACTACTCTCGTCACAAAATAGGGCGCCTCGATATTTTCTTTCCCAAGCGATTTATTGACATTTGGTACAGAGTGATCAACGATGATCGCATTCCGGCTTCTATGGTAGTACCTAGGCAAATGGTAAATTAGTAGTTGTATTCCTGTTGCTAACAAATGATTTTTCAAAGTGCAAGGACAAATATAAGATGGGTAAAGCGTTGAGTTACGGAATACTTTTAGGACTTCTATCTATCCATTACTAGGCTTATTATCAACCTTACTAGAATTACCTTCCAGTAAGGATTTTTACTGCGTTAAACATCTTATTGACATGAAGCTTATGGTTTTGCTTCTTAAATCGCATATTAACATGTCGTCCAAATTTGACCAACTTGTAAGTTACAGCCATGAATATGATTGAAGTGAAATGTATTGAACAAATTTATTTACCTATATGTTTGCATTATATAAAGTTATGCTTTAGTTCTGTGCAAAGAATGTATATTATTCAAAAACAACATGCAACTTGTGTATTTTAAAATAGAGGCCATTATTCAATTGTAATGTATTATTTACTCTTACGATATATTACCCACCACAATATAAAGTTGCAGATAAACTAAAAATTATTAATAGAAAGAAGAGGCACTCTGCTATCACAAACAATGACTGTATGCAGTGATACATAAGTGATTATGGTTGTGAGGCAATGAATTTACTTTCGTTTACAAAAAAAATAGAGATACACACGAAAGGGTTGATCACTTCACCAACAAAACGTTGCAATTTAAAAGAAAATAAATAAGGAAAATCTTTACAATCGTGAGCCGCCACTGAATAGAACTAATGTTATTTTTCTAGTTAATAGTTTTGGCATCTGTTATGGTTTTTAGGATACCCCACAAAAGTATCGAGAATGAGACACCCTCTGTATATAATAGATTCCTAGGATACACATCGAAAAAATGCCTAGAAAACAATACCCAACATAATGCTGCTAAATACAGCTACCTATGGTATTGGTGGAATCATTTACGGGAAAGACAATGTAAGGAGAGAGAAAGCGCTAGCCTGCAGACGTGTTTCTACCTACCCAGCGTTATCACCGCGGTTTCGACCGTCTTATCGAATTAAAATTACTTCTCACCTAATATCACTGTAAATAAATGAACAGTTAAGCGCGTCTCTTGCCACAAGAATAAATACTTGCCTACAGCGACACAAGCGGCTATAGTCAAAACTGATAACACCAGGTAGGCAGAAACATGTCTGCGTGTTAACTTTTATTTTTCTCTCATATTGTTTTTCCCGTGTATGATCCCACCAATACCATGAGTAGCTATATTTAGCAGCATTATATTGGGGATTATTCTCTAGGCCTTTTTTCGATGTGTTTTTAATACATCATTGTATGTCTAAGGGATCATTCACATGTGCAGTTGCCTAATGCACTTTTAGTAGACATTCTCTTTAGTTTAGCAGTTCATGATCTGCTCGGGAGAGAGTTGGAGTATTGTACCCGCTTCTTTTGCTGTGTTCTAGACAGCAGACAAGTGTGTACTTTTGCGAAATCGCGCTTGATGACGTCCGATAGACAGAAACATACCAGAAACACGTGTTGGCGTTTTTTTCTCCTCGCATCGTCTTTCCGTGAATGAATCCACCAACATCATAAGTAATTGTATTTAGCATTTCTAGGTCCTTTGAAGAACCAAGGTTTTTAATATAGATTTGAAAAATTAATAATACTTTAGTAACATTTTCTATTCTATAACATGCACATAATCAATTCCAATACAAATCTAAAAAAGCTGAACAATATTATTAACTCCAAGATTATCCCAATAAGTCGTGTATACGTTTACAACATTGGACGCACTTCTGCTTAACAGAACTCGGGATGTATTGAACTAAGTTGATGTGGTACAAAAGTTTTATCAACTCACACTTTTATTGTAACGATATAAGAGGTACATATTTCGCGTATACATACATATACTTTCAATCTGGGTAATAAACAATTAGAGTAGGTTTTTTGAAATAAACATTTGTCAGAGATTACCGAACGATTTCAAACTTTTATTTATTCCAGCAACACAAGAAAAATAATTTAAAGCGTATTCCGCTTGTACAAAAAACGTGTACATTAAATTTATCGTTTTTCTTAGTTTATTTCGTGAAGATGGGGCATAAGATAAATAATAAAATGGGACAAAATCAATTCATCACTCATTAATATTTATACAAGTAGCTAGAAAACACAGGTAAGGTTTTAAAATATTTTTTAGGATAAATAAAATTAAGCTTCAGCAATATTTTTCGAGAAATAAAGAAATCACATGAAGATAAAATTTATCAACAATAAACCTGAACATGATCGCCAGAAAAATGGGTAATTTCTTGGAAATTAGGGTTAAAACTGGAAAAGAAACAACAGAAACTAGTAAAAAACCGAGATAAGATGTGAGTATATGTTTTACAAATTTCCTACGACACTAAAACCTTGTTTTTATTATTATTATTGTTATTATTATGAATAAGTAGAAAAATTTTAAATCACAAGTTTTCTTCTTCTTCTTTCAACTTGCGTGAATTCACTACACAGTATATCTATAAAAAAAAGTAAGTCTTAATTTAACGCTGGCACGATTTTAAGTGAATTACTTTAAAAACCACACTACTTATTTACCTCAATGCTGCACTGATCTTGGTAAATTACATATCTCGCAAGATTGAACATCAGCTGGATTCAGATACGTACAATAGGGACAGGTCCACTGAGCTTCGTTCTGAGATCCCGTACCTACTGATATGCTTCCACCAGCTACACTTCCTGGCCTAGAGTAATAAAAAAAAAGTTACAATTCTTGAAAAAAATAAAATGACAAATTAGGTGCTTAGTCTACTAAAGACACCTATTGGTAGAGAAGGGAAAAGTTATCTATAATTTTTAAAGTGTTTATGGCACGTTATACGTAAAAACATATCTTAATACGAGGGAAAGTCAGTCACAAAAACCTATTATAAAAATAATTAGAGAAATATCCAAAAACAAGTTTTATTTTTCAACAAAGTCTCCATCTACATTAATACACTTATCCCATCCCTTTATCAATGTCCCAATGCCTGCTGCATAAAAGTGGTTTGCCGTTTGAATTACGTGCGTACCTCTCCTTGAACGTCGTTATCACTCTAGCCGCCAAGATACTTCTTGAGTGGACCAAGCATGTCCTCCCCTTCCTCTGCGCCTGAGAAAGGTGTTGCAAGGACAAGCCCATTTGAAATAAACGAACTACTTCCGGAATTGCAAGAAAAAAGATCAAAAGAGGAAGCTGAGATCCCACCTTTTGTTCTTTTTTCTTTTTCTCCTCCCCTCCCCTGTCTCTCTCTTACTCTTTTCACCTTTCTTTCTTTTTCACGCCCCCCTTTTTTCATTCTTCTGCATTTTATCTCTTTTTCATTTTCTTTCTCCTCTTACTCTTATTTAATTTCTATATATATCTCGTCATAACACGGTCCAATTCCGAAAGTAGTTCGTTTATTACTAACTCTGGCCGTGGAAGCCTACGTATTCATTTCAAGCCCATTCGAATCATTCTGTGCTCCTCGGTCAGTTGTCCTAGTACCCACTGTGAGCAAACTTTTGAAAAATTCAAACGATTGTGCATACGTTCGTAGGGTAAACTATGAGAACACCCTATTACAGTTGCTATGCTGTCTATTGTTACCCGCGTCTCACTTCGAATTATCCCTTCCACTCGAAGTGTACGCCCACGGCAACTGTCACTTGAGTATCATAAAGCTGAATTGTGCTGACACCTAGTGACTACTTTCCCTCGTATGTGATAGATGCTAATGCCAATTCAAAATTATTAGTAGCCGGTTGCAGTATACGTTGTTGCTTATCTTATGTTACACAGTGCATACAGCGATGTATTAAATATTTAAGTGCATGTGTTTCTACGGTGTTGGTTTTGCAGTTGATTTTAATAGCGAAATCTTTCTTATGTATATGGATATATGGTCGAAATCAATTCAAGAAAGCAAAGTATTACTCGGTTTGCGGACTGTGGGGGATATCTTATACCAAAGCGGTACATTTTTCAAACTTGCTTCAAGATGTGATTCCTTTGTGGTAGCAACGTCTCGAAAAATTATAAAATTGTTCACATTCGACACGTTAGATGGGTCGTGCAGCGGTGGTTTAAACAAAAACGAATAGAGGATCATCCAGTGTCAGAACCAATAGTTCTAAAAAAGGCACAATAGTTTCATAAACAAATGCGCATTGATAAACCATTCACAAGAATGGTTGCACTGCTTTAAATTTCGTTATGGGAGCCAGCGGTTAGATATTTATCGTGAAAATTATATACTGATGAAAACGCAGAAGATTTATAGCCCACCGAATTTAAACATTTGATTGAATGTGACGAACTGACTCCTGATCGAGTCTACAACGCATATGAGACGGGACTTTTCTAGAAATCGTTGACATCTAAGACACTTGTAATGTAAACAGAAAAATCCACGACAGGTCACAAATCCAGTGATGAAGGAATGACATTAATGACTTATGCAAATGTTAGTGGAAATCATAAATTTAGATTTATAGCATTGGAAGATCACAAAATCCAAGATCATTTAACAGATCTGTAATGGGAAGCTCTTGTATGTTGTTACAATCATACTAAAGAATGGATGAATCAGCAAATCTAAGTATGAATGAATCAACAAATATTTCAACAGCGGTATTTTGCTTCTTCTGTGAAACTACACCCAAAATCTGCTATAAAAAACAATGCAGCTATTGGATAATGCGCCTTCACATTTGAAACTGCTGACGGTCAAACTTCTGTACAATACCTACCAAGCAATGTTACAGAATGTTGTAGAAGAGTTATTAAAACGACTTTTCAGGAAATCAATATTACGGTCTCTTGTAGAATAAGATTACAGCCGGAAAGTGTTGCAGGACTGGTTAAATTTCATTAAAATCGATCGGCTTTGACGCTACATGAATATTTACCTACACGGAACATTTATCATTATTTATATATTATGCCATTTTCAATATTACATTCGTTCAACCTTTGAATTCTTCCTAGTAGCAGGCCGCATTTTTTTTTCAAAAACTTTAGCGCGTCTCAAGAATGTTCCCACGTTTCCTAACAATGTTAATGCATATAAAGCAAAAAAGGCATTTCGTAAATAACACTTCGTGAAGGTAAATACATTTTATTAAACGTAGCATGACAAAAAACGACATTTTATTCTTGCTTATTGTTAAGAATAAAATATTGTTGTTACATTGTTAATATATTACGTTTACGGTTGTTGATATAGGATACGTTATACCCGCGTTCTACCCGTACTTGACCAATACCCGCTACCTCATTCAAATGCATATCCAATCTGATATTGTGGGTACACACATGTACCCGACCTAATCCGGGACTCTAATTTCAGTGTACCTCTTCTTAACTGCAATTATTCAGTACACCACAGCTTATACACAAAATATGATTTCGAAAGATAAATTCTACGAATTACATTTTGCATGGGGAATGTCGGCAATCTTGTATACTGCGATCAGGTGTTAAATAAGTTACACGATCTAAATGGGTTCAAATTAGGTTAATTGTGTTATCCACTATCATGATTACATTGTCATATGGAATAAATAAGGGCATGGAACCCTATGTGTCTGTAGGGCATCACAAATAATTTATTTCTGTAGATTCTATTACAACTAATATCGGTGTTAGTTTTCGTTTAACAAATAAAACAAGAAAAGAAAACGATTGCTAATGTTCAAACAATATCTGTAAGAAATCTTAGAAGAGTTGTGATTTTTCTCCGCTACATCTTAAAAATTCTGTATCATAAAATGCTCAAGATCAATTATACAGTATACAAATTTAATTACATACCGTGATGGAGGCGGCGAACTTGCAGCTATCAATTGTTCCACGGTTGCCCAATGTTCCGATCTACACCATTCCTGTGCGGCCTCAGCATTTTTATACCTTATTGCTTCTAGCAAAGGCCCCATGTACTCCCTCATTGGTAACATATCCATGGTCGCTATGTACAGCAACAGATGAAAATCACTAATCGCTGTCAAGAATTCGTTCGGCGAAAATTGAGCCAAATAGGTGGATAACGCATTGAAATCCTGTATGTGGCCATCGACGAGTCTATTCTCTATGGGAAACGGTTGCTTTGTTGTGTTATTGTTAAAAGTGTACGTCGGCGTTAGCGGAGTTGAGGCTGGGACATCTAGCAGGAGATATTCAACGGGTAACGGTCTAGCTAAGCGAGATACTTCGTTTCCGTAACTATCTTTTTCCTAGAAAAAAAAAACACAGACCCTTATCAATATGAAAATGATAACGCTTTTTATAAAATGATGGTTGTTGGGCTACAAATAAAATAATGTTTGTGAATTTCCACAGGAAGATACGTACGCATGTGTAAAGAATCGTAATATTTTTATTTATTGAGGACAGACAAGCTGTAAAATTCTTGTTTCAACGTTTCAATTAACAATGTTACAAAATGCTTTTCGTCAAATAAATACCAATTTAAGAAAATAATGAAGGATTTTAGCACAATTACGATAAGTATTCATCTCGAATCTCTTCTGTTCAAGTTTGGTTCGACGAGATTAACTATAATGCAATTTCCACGAGTAATCCGTACAATTGTTTCCTTGCATTTTTCAAAGAATATTTAGTTCAAATAATTTCAAAAATCACCCAAAATCCAATAATGAGCAAGGTGTAACCTATTAAATCAGTTTGAGCTTTCAAAATTAGCAAAATTACTTCATGGCAATAGAATATTGAACTTAGGGAACCATCGTGCAACCAAACAGTACAACTCAAAATGTTTTCTCAATTACAAATTAGTTCTTTCCGAAGTTTGTATTAGTTTGGTAGCATTAGTTTTTAAATGTCTTTCACTGTTATGGAATTGAGATATTTTTTATTGTGCAACCTATTGCATACTTATACTATCTATTAGATTCATACGCAACGTCGAGTCTATAATCGTCCATTTTTTGCTGCAGAAAGCAAATACATGTGCCATGTACATAACTTTATGTAAAAGTAAACACGAGGGGCCTTCAATAATTAACTAGACGGGTGGCCTTGAACAAAGAATGTTTTATTCAATGATAATGCAACTTGCACTACTTTTCAACGTAATCTCCACTAACATGTAGGTACTTATCCCATCGTTTTGGGAGCTTTCCAATCTGTGGTTAGAATGCCTATTTTTCCTAACGGAGTCAGTTAGATTTCTTCGCCGCTTCGTTGTCTTCGAACTTGGTGGCGTGTAGAACCGCGCCGAACAGATGAAGATCGGATGGCGAAAGGTTGGGATTATAAGGTGGATGCAGAAACATCTACTGGGCCATATAGGAGCGTATACTATTATACAGCAGAATCATCTTTGGAGATAGCACCCTGTTATTTTCTCCTTATCACAGGTTTCTCCTTATGTTGAAACATGTTGGAATAGTACTCACTGTTTCCAAGGAATTAGGCTTTAAGAGTCGCAGAAGATCGTTAACATCACCTTACCAGCAAACACGTAAAATTTGTATATTTTATTTGCGGGCGAATTCCGATGTTTTCATTCAGGTTTCAAGGTCAAGTTATTACTAGTGAATCCACATTACAACATGGTCTAGAAAGTCATTTCATATTCTTAAAATCCATTGTTTAAGTTCAGAGCAAATGCTCACGCGGGTGTCTTTATGAACTTAAGTTAACTGTCTTGGAACCCATTTCGAACACGTTTTGAGATAATCCAACTTGTCATGAATGACTAAATATACGGCTCCTATACTAAGATTACACAAATTAGCAATTGTTACAATTCTTATACGTCTGCTATTGCGAATTTGGTCATCTATGCGATTTAGCAGCGCATCAGTTGAGACTTCATTCGATCGGAACAACCAGCAGTGACATTTGTACCGGTTGATTCAAAGTATTCAATCCACTTATACTCCTTTCCACGGTATAAACACTTTTCGCCACACTGTTTTACCATTTTCCAGTAAATTTCGGCCGGTTTCACACCTTCGGATAACAAAAATCTTATCACTGAACGTTGTTCTGGCATACAAGTTTTGAGACGAAGTGACATTTTGAAATAAATAGAAGAAGTTATGTTTGTCTTTATTTCCACAACAATTGATTTAATTAGACATCAAAGTTGCCAGCTTGACTCTCAGAAGGGGTTCATTTAATAATATTCAGTACCTTTTCTGCTATTGCAGTTGTTTCGGTAATTAGTAATATCGTACCGACACTACCGCCCATAGAAGTTTGGCCCAGAGAGGAAGTTTTACAAAAATCGTGGAAAAACAGTACCAGAAATAACGAGCGAACTCAATTGCAGATGTCAGCATCCGATTTCAGTTATCATCGTTAAACGCCGGCTGGCCGAAGGAAATTTATACGGTCGCGTTGCAGCTTGTAAACCATTGCTACGCCGGGGTAACCGATTGAGAAGGCTACAATGGGCTGGTGAACATCGGGATTGGACGATAGAACAGTTGCAAAATGTTTTATGGACTGAAAAATCTCTATTTGAAGTGTTTGGTTAAAGCAGGAGAGTGTTTGTCAGACGTTCTGCTAATGAAAGGATATTTCCCAAATGCATTGCACCGACAATAAAACGCGGTGGTTGTTCAGTTACAGCTTAGGGTTACTTTTCTTACTCAGGAACAGAAACTTTACATCGAATCGAAGGAATAATACGGAAAGAGTAGCACAGCGAGGTATTGGGGACTCATACCATTCTTTCTGGGCTGCGACTAATCGGCGACAATTTTACTTTTAAGCAAGATAATGATCCGAAACACAGCCAGGATATGCAATAGTATCCGAATGAGCAAAATCAAACAGATATTTGAAGTTATGACATACATATTTGAAGTTATGACCACAGAGTCCCGATCTTAACCCTATTGAATTACTATGGGATGAACTTGATAGAAGAGGTCGAAGTGTCGGTCCTACTTCCAAAAACAGCTTTGAATTATCCTTCAACAAGAATGAAATAACATTCCACGCGCAATCCTCAAAAATGTTGTTCGAAGAATGTAATCAATCCAAAAGGTGGATTTTTTGACGAAAATAATGTTTAAGAATTTTGTTAATAATGAATAGGAAAAAAAATTCGATAAATTTTGATAGTTGTTATTTTTAAGAGTGATACATTTCTTCCATTATTTCTTTAGTATTAATTACCTTTTGTTTTTTGATTTCTTATATTTTTGTTACTTAGCCAAACTTCAATAGACGATAGTGTATTTACATTTTCACATTAGTTGTAATGTTGCTGTTAATGTGTGGTAATTATCGTGAAATGAAGCAACCAAATGGCTAAAAATGTCCTGAAAAATAATCCAAATAGTTCCAAAGCATAGAACAGGTGTATTTACAAAGGAAGATATCAAAGACGATTTGGTTTTCAAAATAAATGCTGGTGAACATGCGCTCCCTAATATTTTTTATGCAAAATATTATAACTGCCTATTGAATAGATTTAGTTGGAAGTCTATCAATTTTGATATATCACTGCTTTTAGCACCCCTCACTGAGCACAAAGGAGATAGTTGTTATTTTTGCTTAGTAGATGCAACAGTACTTTAAAAACGAAATCTACCATAAATTAGTGGCAGCAATGAGACGTCTATCGCACTGCGAAACTACAACAATATTGCACCTATATTTCAGTGCGGAACTTTATCAATAAATGATCAGCAGATAGGCATAATTGCATACAACTTAACAGCGAAGGATTAAATAATTTAACTCGCGTTTTGGAACTGCGTAAAACAGAAATATTAATCTCCCGATTTAAGGTTTTCGATTTAGTAGAAAAAGATCAGATTACAGCTACTTACTGCAAATCCCGCGAATTAGCAAGTTTATTTTCTTTTAGTGATGGCCTAGCGTTTTGTAACAATGTTATTGATTTAATTGCTACTTTACAAATTGAATATACGATATATGGAGAATCTTCATAGATTCGTCCAAATAATTTATAAAGAAGAAAAACTGGTGGCTATTTCTGTAGTTTATCCAATATCGATACAATAATATAATTTGAGCATTTATGGAGATTTTAAGATAATTAAATAATTTATTACTGGATTCACATATGGGTTATACCAAACATAGTTGTTTCCTACGCGAATGGAAAAGTTGCAATTTCACAAATTTCGATTAGTCGGTCTGAATACAGTACGTTTCTGGAATAAAAAATATCATTGCTAAGCTCGTACTTTCAAAACAAAAGGTACTACCATCACATCACATCAAATTAAATATTCTTGAAAACTATATAAAAGCAATTGAAAAATATGGCGACGGAGTTCTCCATATAAAAACCATGTTTCCCCGAATAAATGCCCAAAATTCGAAAAAAAAAGGTATTGTTCTTTCCCAAAAACATAAGGTATATAGCAATGTACGTGGTATGCCTCAGAATTAATAAGAATGCTTACTTTTAAAGTATTAGTTTAATTGAATATATCTACATTTTAACATTGTCCCATTCCTGGTAACAATTATAAAAGTCTTCCTTTAAGTTGTTTAGAACCTGCGCCGTGGCTCTTTGGATGTTGTCTATTGTTCCGTAATGGGAACCTGATGCCGCAGGGCCAGACAGTGAATTAAACCTTTCATCGTAAGGCCGTTGAACTTTTGGGAAAAATTTTGGGTGTGCGACCTGACATTTCCAGCTCATGGATCTTGCATCACAATAATGCCACCAATCGCACAGCTCATTGTCCGCTAGAGAATTTTTGGCAGAGAAAAACATTCCAGTTATCCCAAACTCGCTCTGTAGTCTAGACATGACACACGTGATTATTTTCTTTTTCCAACGCTTCTGTGAAATTTCCATTACGGAATAATAAACAATATCTGAAGAGTCACGACGCAGCTTCTGAATAGCCTAACGGAACAAGGCTTCCAGAATTGTTATCAGGAATGGAAAACTTGGTGTGTACATTCCAAAGAACCGCACTTTAAAGGGAACAATATTAAATTGTAGATACATTAATCACTAATTATTCTCGCTAATTCTGACACATACCTCGTATCTTCCTACCTTTTCGGGTGTGCTTATTGACCCCACATATGTTTCAGAATCATATTAATTTTGTGAGAAATTTCAGGAAAGCAAGGAGAACAATCCCCAGAATTTATCTATTACGGAAGACAGTGCAAGAAACCCTATGAACATGCTTGAGAAGCATTACTATAATTCTAAGTATTTCGTATTGAATTTCCTTTGAAATGAATTAATTATAACTTGCAAGAAATAGCAGCAAATTTGTAATATATTAGCCGAAAATATCTAGAAAATATATATAAAACCTTTTTTAAAGTTCGATTTTATTATACCATGTATTTGTTAATAGCTACTACATTAACTCCTTCGTGTAGAAAGATAAATTGAGGTTTAACAAACAAGCTGGCAACAATTACACGAGCTAAATAGAAGCGAATGCGTTAACGGTAATTAATTTGATATTCCACGCGACAATTTAAATAGAATAATTAAGTAATTAGATTAGTCTAATAACTATATATGCTATACACTGCAGTATTAACTTGTTTGAAGCTTGAGAGAGCTGTTCTAATAGGAGATACTACGGAATTAATTACAAATACTGAAGGGAATGAAACACAATTGAGAAATTATATCGGTAACCAAATATTGCACTAGCATAAGAGAGGCCGTATACATTTTATTTCCTTTTTTTTGCAATAACGAATTTTTAAGGAAACAGGAAATTATTTCAACAAATTCAGTTTGTTCTTAATGCAAGAGCTTTTGCGAAAAATTGTGTCTGTATGGTATCTGTGTTTACATAATGAGCCAACTGGCATTAAGATATTGAAAATAATCCCGTTTGCGGATCAGGCAAGTTCAGCTAGACGGATTAGATAAAGAGCAATTTCGGAAATACTTATCACGGCCGTTATAAAATATTAAAATAGACGACGCGGGTATTTTAATATAATGAAAAATTTAGTTTGCATTCAGTAAATACTGAAAAATTTGTAAGTGTTTGAAAGTGTTTTAAAACAATGAGTAACGTTAGAGTAATGTCGGCAAGAAAAGAATTATCTACGGAAGCGCGTGCTCAAATAGTAGCATAATAGAACATCGGTAAAAATGTGAATTATAATCTTAAAAAGTATCAAAGAAGTGGCCGTGTATCTAATAAACAGCAACCTAAACGGCCAAAAATAACAACACTAGCAGAAAATCACGCAATTGTAATGACGAACAAACGAAATAGATGAAAGAAGCATCAGAAATTGCTGCTAAAGTGAGTATTTTACGCTCAACACCAGTTAGTGTCACCACGGTAAAAAGCCGTTTGCGCCAAGCTAGTTCGTAAGGAAAAATTGCTATGTGGAAACCGTTATTTCACAAAGCAAACTAAGCTAAACTGTTAGCATGGGCAAGAGATTAGAAGATTGGAAGAGAGTGCTTTGGACCAACGAATCTAAATATCTCATTTTTGATTCAAACAGAAGAACATTTATCCGCAGACCGAAAGGGAAAAGAGCACTTGAATCCTGTAGTACAACAATAAAGCATGGAGGAGGATCAGTCATGATTTGGAGTCGCCTTGGCAGTCTCTCTGTGGGTAATTTGGTCAAAATAGATGGTATCCTTAGAAAAAAAGGATAGGGGGAAATTTTGGAGAGGAACAGGAATAATCGGTGACAACTTCGTGTTCCAGCACGATAATTATCTAAAACACTCTGCAAAGATATGCCGTGAGTATTTGAAACAACTGGAGCACAGAGAAAATTGTTGTTGTGAAATGGCCGCTCCAAAGTTTAGATCTCAATCCGATCGAGCTTTTGTAGGAGGAACTTGATCGACAGGTTCCAAAATTTGCTCCAAATTCGATAATAGTACTTTGGGTACAACTACAGGATACGCGGAGGAATATAGAGCCGCTAACACTGGCAAAGCTGGTAGAGAGAATGCCAAGATTGTGTGCGGCAGTAATAAAGGTGAAAGGTAAACATAATGAAGAATCGTAAATTTAAATTAATTTATGTTTATCTTCGTTAGCAAATTAATAAACACATTGTTTTTATAGCTGTTACAGTTCCTTGTATAAGTACAGAATAGAGGTTTATTTTATAAATGGTGTTTGATTTCTTTTTGTAATATTGCGCAGTTTAAGATAAAACTACGTCTAAGAAGTAAACCTTTTAAGAACATTATTTTATTCAAGTCAAATGAGCACATACGAAAAAATTATAATACATTTCCCGATTCATTTTCTTGTGTGTATCGTTTCTAGAAAGATAAATTTTCGATCATTAATATGACATATCAACATAATAACGAACATAATGATCTCTTTGAAGCGTGATTTATCTCTCCTTGCACAAGACTTGTATCCAAATCTAATCTAAATACGCCTCGTGAGTCATTTGCCATGACTTCGACCACCAACAAAATCGCTTTTATTTTTTTTCTAGTAGCATTTCCTATAATTTTAAGATGCAGAAATTTACACAGGCAGCGGTATGCTCCGAGGAAAGTAAATAAAGGTGCGTAATATGTAGAGAACGTTGGATTATCGGTTTACATACACATTAGGAAAACTGAATCCAGCAGTAATAATTTAAAATGATCGAATTTAATACCATGCTTGTATGTACAGGTGTCTTATTTTTTCTATATTTTGTGTCGATATCAGACAAGCCATAAAAGACATAAAAACTTAATAAAAGTGTCTTTAAAGGGCTATTTTTCGAGCATTAGAGTGGGTCTATTAAATCATACTGTTGTGAAAGATGTCAAACTCGCAGGTCTCAATAGTTGAATAGGGTACGATTGAAATCGGAAGAAACCAATCTGCGCGAACCGCATGACATGGGAATATAAAGACTGTTCTAAAAATATTGGATACAGAGACATATGTTTAATGTCTATATTTAATGTCTATATATAATGTATATATATAATGTGTATATATATATATATATATATTATATATATATATATATATATGCATACATACATAACATTTGCTAAAAATGATACTTTGCACACTAGTTTTATTTTATAATTTAGGTTCATATCTATTCTGTAATTGTAATGCGCAATGATTCTATGTGTATTATCTTGAAAAACATTATGCATTTAACTTGTCATAACATAAAAATCGAATCTCTTTTTAAATATTGCGTAGAAAACAATAACATGTCTCGTTTTAAAGAAATATAAACTTGTAGATATATACCCCAGGATGATTCTTTTTAAAGTTAACATTCAGGATTACTTTACGAGAATATTCAGGAATAATCATTCTTTTCTTTGGGATGCTCGTACAACTCGCATTCCTTGCGACTCCTGGCATCCTAACCAACAATTTAATAAAATTGTTTCATATGATTATAAACACGTGATTATAGCAAACTGATCCATAAACAATGGGATAGCTATGTAACACGTTATATAGTTAAAAAAACTGGTCAAGCACTACAAAGTATAATATAAAAAATAATATCTTAGAAAATGGCAGATTGAATACCGTACGCTAAGGAACAGCTGATTGACAGTCGATATTTGGTAGAACTTTACACGAGAAATGTATATCTGTTTCACTCGATTTCATAATGCTATTTCTTTTTAGTGCGTAAATTGATTTCTGCGCAAGTTTCTTTTAATAGTGCTCTATGTAGTTTTATGAGCAGAACTTAGTGACATAGTTCGTTTCTAGCTCTATAATTGATTGAATTTTTATTGATGAATTTAAAAATAAATTCATTGTCGAATAGGAGGGTAACAAATACAGTAATACATGCCAGCCATTCATATAGAAACGAGTAACAACAATAAGAAAATAGGTTTCAAATAGGTAAGTTGGTCAACAATGATATATTTTTGAGTATTGTATGCGCAGTACAATTAAAAGAAAAGAAGAAATTGATAGGCTTCAGAGCAGAAAGCGAAGTGGAATGTCCAGAGACGATCAATACATTCGAATCATTTCCCTACGAATTCGCCCTTGGTACATCGCAAATTACGGCAAAGTTCACTTTACAACCCCGCCAGCCGGTAAGTGTGTCGACAGTAGGACGGATATTAATAAAAGCCGGTTAAGTTGTATACACAAACGGAAAAGGCTAAATTGGACAAAAGGACAAAAGCTCACGAAAACTGGAGTGTACCTGATTGCAAAAATGTGTTATGGACGGATGAATACAAATTTGAATTATTCGGAAATAAACGTCGCACGTTTGTTCTTAGCCGTCCTGTATTTCAAAAACAATGAAATATGGCGGAGAAAAGATGGGGATATGGTGTTGCTTTGGAGACGGAAGGATTGGAAAATTAATTAAAATAGATAAAAGAATGACACTTGAGAATCAAATGGATGGGAATTAATTGGGAAGGGGTTCATTTATCAGAAAGATAACTACCCCAAACACACCACAAAGGTGATTAAAGCTTATTTTCAAAGCAAATCATGTGAAGAAGTCCTATCCTCAATGGAGTGGCCGCCACAGAACCCCAATTACAACTCCATTTAGCTCTTGTAGGAGCATTATGGAATAGTCTCCAGGAAGTATGAAGTGCTATAAACGAATCCAATTTGGATCGATTTGTTCTAAGAATGAGGTGTATCTGTCAAGCAATAAATTATTAAAGCAAAAGGGTGTTACTTTGAAGAAATATTATAACAGTATATATTTTATTAGAATGTACTATTCTGACAATAAAACATTTAAGTCAATGAATAAAGTTTGTGTCTTTAATAAATTTCTCGCAAACATTATCTGTCAAGTTCAATTTGTTTTATATAGTGCGATCACACTTGTGAACGGTAATGTAGAACAAAGACTACAATACACCATAATGTGTTACTTAACCTGTCTGTTTTTTATTTTTTGCGAATTAAAAGTGAACAATTTCATTAAAATTGAAAAAAAATTGTGAGAGTCACTTTGATATGTAATCAAGAGCGACTCTGAGCGTGGAGGTCCTTTACCAATCCACTGTAATGACTGAGCTTTTGTGTCAATGTCAAAGTTGAAACTGTTTCGCGAAAGTTTTCCCGCACGCAAAACTTTACATTTCATTGGTGCTTTCGACAATCACGCATTGAATAATCGCTAGAAACACTGAAACACATTTAAATAACAATAACACTAGAACTGAACACTAAACCCGAGAACATGTTTATACGGGAAATTATGTCGGACACAAACTTCTAAAAAATATTTTTTTAGCAAGTGCGATCTGTATCGAAACATCAGCTAGCTATGTGTTGTTCTATTTAAATTTCATTAACACTAGCATCTTTCTTTTGATTGTGTTCACATAAATTTAGTTTAATATTATGTACAGATACATGAAGAAACCTCTGCCTAAGTTTCGCCGCTGATATTATAACCTCTTTCTAGATAATCGAAATCAGTTGCAAAAGTAACAACAGCAATAAAAAGTCGAGTGAAATTTTTGAAATATGTTGAAACAGGTCATGTAATTTTATTGAAAAAGTACTTAATTTTAAATGTTAATACACCGTTTGAAAGAAAAAAAATGTTTGAAATATCGACACTTTTAGAAGAATAGAAAAAAAAAAAAACGTTATTAAGAAAACAACAGACGACAGAGAGTAATAGAAGATAACAAAGATGACGTAACAATGTTTTCACGCGTCATTTTCCACGCCTTCAACAATTCGTTCGCTGCAAATAAACTCTAGAACACGATTCGAAAATATGGGTTAAATGCGTAAAATACGTCGATAAGAGACAATATATTGCACATACAAACACACACACACGTACATATATATACCGATCAGTTGAAAATGCACCAAAATCTTCAGATGACATCGGTTCATTTTGTGTTGTGTAAATATGCTTGGAAGTTGTGGCTAAAAATAAGTAAATATTTCAATACAAAGAATAACCCGTTTCAGTTTGAAAAACCGCTCATAGCAAACATAGGCCTACGACGTAACAACGCTTCAAAATATTTCCTACGTGCGCCTTTTGTAGCCGAGACCGCCGATGCCAAAATATACGCGCGCAGCCATTTTTAAACAAAAGCGGTTTTTAACGTATCATTAATTTTGGCAAAGAGGATGTCTCTGAACGTCGATTTTGTAAAGTATTCTTTCACTGAGCTTATTCTTTTAAATTATGTAATTTATTACTTTCTCCATGAAAAACTTAAATTATTGTTACAAAAGAGGATTATTTTTATAATAACGTTCACTTGTTTTATTAGATACACAAAGATTATTACAACCTTATTGATTTTTTCTATCATAACTCGGGACATTTGCATTGATTGCGAACAATTTAATTCAAATTATACTATTTACATACACTACCGTCATAAAGTTTGAAACCGGTAATAACTTTAAAAAAAAATATATGTATATAAATATATAGCAGCTTTTATTAAAGTTTTATTTACGAACACAAAGTGTATATGAAAACAATTTACGCAAACAATACTTCTGAAATAATTACATTTGGTATGTTATTAGTTTGCAATTTTTTTTTTCATCTAGAGTATTGTGTGAATTAATGTGAACACAAGTGATAATTTGCAAAATAAATATTTATTGGTTATAAAAAAGGAATGACATATTGAATATAAGTTAGTTTAATCCTTTTTTTAATACTTTTTCAATAGCCCACAAATTTTCAACAGGATTTAAATCCAACGATCTTTCCGGAGATCTAAGGCAAGATATTCTTTATTCTTAATATTTCATCACACGCGATATGAAGTCGAGTTCATTGTGCTTTTGATTGGCACAAAAGTTATAGTACCTGGACAAGAGAAACAACCCCAAAACATCGTCTTTAGCGAGTATTTGATAGTTTGATCAATATGAGTTGACAAAGCGAGATGGCTGTTATATCAAAAAATGGCTTTCATCTGAGAATAAAGCTTTCCTCCTAAGTCCAGCTAGCATATTTCTTCTAAGTATTTTTGTACGGTGGAATTGTTAGCAATATCACCGGCGCACTAAGTTTTGCTGAAGATTTTGGCTTATTTTTCTAGAATTTATAGTAGTTTTTATTATTAAAAAAGCTTCATCTTTCGCAGTTGTCTTACTTCTTCTTTCACGCCTTCCCTCTTCCTTCACTTTGATCGTGCTGGTTTTCCTCCTTTGTTTTAAAATGTTGTTTACAGCTACCAAATTTACATCACACTCCTTGGTAATACCTCTCTGCGAGTCATTGATGAGTGTTCGCTCAAAGTAACAATCTTTGTTCGTTTTTTGGGAGTGATATCCATTTTCTAATGAATTATCAAGCAAGCAATTATAGCGCATAATATTCTTTGAAAGAATGCTAACACAACACGTCTATAACTTGGAACAGCCGTTACCCACTAACTGTCGGAACGGTAAACAAAATAGTCACCACCACAGGCGTAATTTTGTTGTCAACTGCGAAAAATGTCAAATTGATCATGTGTTTTCATTAATTCGCACAATACCTACCTACCCCCGTTCTTGTTGATCCGTATCACAGCTTTGGAAATTCTGGGCATGTTATTTACTGATGCTTTTGCATAATCGGTATCCATTTGATGCAAAGCTTCCTGTAAGTAGCACCAAAGCTGTTGGGCAGATTGCGTTTGCCGTTCCTTACCTCCCATGTACAGATTATTCCATAAAAGACTAATAGGAAACAAGTCAGAACCTTGAAGGCGCCAGACCATTAACGTTACGTCACCTGCTGTTCCTTTTCCATCCAAAAAGTTCTTGGATATCTTATCTGTATCCTTCTGGTCGCTATCTTATTGGAATATATGATAGTACAACCCCCACATAGCAATGCGTTGCTCTCCAGGATGTCTACATACCCTCCTTTTTTGATTTTCCAGCTATTTTTACCAAATCATGCGTTTTTTATATTAGCAATTGAACCCATAACCACTACATTGCCAAAAAATAAAAAATCAGCAAATCAGCTTCGCATGGTTGACGACGAACAAAAATTCAAGAGAAGGAAATTTCAAATTTTGACTGCTCGGTCCATAACATCGTTCTTCATTTCTTGCCACATTGGACACATTTTACCCAAATACGTTCTCTTCAGCACGCAGCCACGAAGTGCTTTTTGATAGTGGTAATAAATATTTTTTTTCTCGGCTAAGTCTTAAGGTGCTTTGTAATATCAGGCGCAGTAATTCATCGTTTTGCTGCCGTTATTGTAAATCACTCTTTGACAGTGGTTGTCCCCAATGGTCTACTACTGCGCCTTCAATTCAGTCTTGCTAGGTTTTAACATAAAATTTTTGATCAGTTCTGATAAAAATTAAAATTTTAGAATAAATGATAATTTTAACATTTTATCATTTCCTTTTCCGTTTCTTTTTATAAGACTAGTATCAGAGAAATAAACTTGCTGGAAACATTTTTCTTGCGTTAAACACCTAGATTATTTAGAGTAGTAATCGGTAAATATTTTCAGATAAAATATCGTTTCTACAAATACGGGCTTCCCCTAAAACTTTTGTCCCTTGTATATAAAGCTGCTGCAGAGGAAAATTATATTTTTATGGGTAAATAGTTATCCATGTCTTGAGAAATTTTTCGTTGCGGTTTTAAGATAGTAAACACATATTCAATATTTTTGTTTATTTTGTCCATCAGCCACTAAGTTTACGTTAACTGATTTTATTTTTAAATAATATCCCATAATATGATAAATTATTCATTATTAATAATTTCTCATTTAAAAAACCCAAGGGATGCTTCATATTAATTTAAGTAATAAGAATTTGGCTTATATACTCCTAGATTTCTTTGTTTGTTGTAAACTATAATGTTAAATATTATACTATATTTTTTATTGAAAGAAATATGTTACCAAAAATTTTTTTAAGAAAACTGATAATTTCTCGACAGAATATTGGCTAACTTATCGAACGAAGAAGTAAACTTACAGATGTTTTAGAGAAAAAATATTTACACAAACAATAACAAGAAATTAGGAATAGAAGTGCATTGTTCTGTAGTCTATAATATAACAATAGCACGAATAAGATTGAGCTGTTTGGTGATTTAACTATCGTATTTGGTATAATGGATCCTTTCATAAATACCTTCATTAGCATAATATAACAAGATATACATAGAAATATTGATGGATTATGTATTTAGATAATTTAATTTAAAATCGGATTTCGCAGCTTTATCACGCCTTTAATAATATCTATGTTTTGAAAAAATTATACTTGCTTTCAAACTTTGTGAAGGTAGTGTATAATCTGCATGTTTTAATTTACTCTGTAAATGCGTAATGTGTAACCAGCTAGAGTTAGTTAGCTATAGAATTTACGTTGCTAACGTCTTCGAAAATTATTTATAAAACCTATTTGGTACTATTTCTTCCCCTGAATTTTTCACTAATTTGCTAAAATTATGGAATATTAGTTTTCTGGAATTTCTTCGAAATATTTAGTAAGGCAAATTAGTTTAGTATCTTTGTATGTTCATAAAAGGAATTTAGTTCTTTAGGCTAGTCAAATCACATCATCTGATTGGAATGCAATTTGTTTGTTCTAAAATCGGTAAACATGGAAAAGAATATGTCATTAAATATAGTAGCGGATTAAACAATTGAAGTAATGAGATATTTGCCATAAAATTCCACCGTCTATTCATGCTTCTACTTTTTAATTTGAGACTTTAAAAAATATCTTTGCAGTACCGCTAGTGGCCTATGTCAACATACTTACCATTTCGAACAAAATCTATAATTGTACATGTTATTTTTAGTCTTTCTATTAGTAGAAGAAAACTGCTTAAATTATCTTCCTATGCTTTGTATAGCCAGGAGATGCGCAACATATCTGTAATGCTTTTAGTATTTAGACATTATTTCTAGTTCATAAAATATTAGTTTTTACAAGTTACTCTTTATGAATAAGATTTTTATTTGTAATTTAAACGCAGAGTTATATTTGGAATATACGTTTCTTCATTGATTTACTTTTTGCTTACATCTAATTTTGAAATTAAAAATGGCATAAACGGTGTGTTATTTGAAGCGTATTAGTCGTTAAAATATATAACAACTTAAGCCGGTAGATGCATGCCAAGTATAAGACTGGTTGTTGCTTGACAGTACGAAGGCTATTGAGAATATTTCTGGAAGTTAGACCCGCATTTTTCAACTGACAAATTTGACGTTTCTAACTTATAACTCCGTTGGCAGTTCATGTTTAAGTGAATTAGTTTTGTTTGCACAGCATTTGAAAGAAATGTCCAGATGATTCAACGGTAAAACAATGGACCAATCAACTTTATTTAGCTTTGGGGAATGAGGGTTCATGCAAGAGCAAACCTATTGTCAAACTCGACTTTTTACTTTCCCAATTCTACTATTTTGTTCACTCGTAATGGATTTTACATTCGACGAATATGCTCTCTATGCCTTCTGTAATGGAAATGTTAACATGGCAGAACGAAAATATCGTATACATTTGCCCTAAAGTATTTCGAAAACTGGATCAATGTCTTCGCGAACCTGGTTCGTTTAGTACAAGAAATGCTAATGCTGTTGACCAAGATAAAGACGTACAATACGCTTATATGTATAAGAGCAAATTCTAGACGCAGTAGAAGAAGATGCCTTCGTTAATACCTTACAGTTAGCTGTAATAAGACCATTCAGTTGCTTCTACGTGAAAACCTTCTTCATCCATATTATGCTTCTAAACTACAGCCGCTTTATATGAGAATTATATGTTTCGACTAATGCAAGAAGATGAAGAGGATTTTTTAAGGCGTATTGTTTGGAGCTGTTGAGTGTTGTGCCACCGCGAGTTGTAATTTCCGCATAAGCTTCTCTTATTTATTTGGTAACAGTTAATAGATGAAATTCGAGTGTGCCTTCTATTATTCATTTTGTTTAAACAATACTTAAACCCTGTACACACGAACTATATCATAAGCCCCACAAAATATATTGAAATTCCTTTGTTCGATTCATTACACAAATAAAATAATTTGATATCGGAATATTATAACAATACTGTCACAAGGAATATTGAATACTCTAAGTAGTAATGCTGAAAGTTGGTTATACTTTTCGTATCCCATTTCGGCAACATACTTGCCTTAGATACGTTTATTTATAAAATATGTATATCGTGTTTATTAGACACATTGACTAGTTCTTCTTAGCATTTTTTGTTTCTTTTGTACATGACTTCATTTCGGAAAATAGTTATATAGATTGTCTAACATAACATAATTCTGTACGAGGTAACCGATAGAAGAATTCTAAAACGCTTGTATGTACCTACCATTAATTCTTTGGACACGAAATGGTATTTTAGATAGAATGAGAAACTTCTTGAGCACATCCAAATATGTAGGCATACATAAATAACTCTAAAAATTTGTACGGAATATATTAGTTTATCCACATCAGCAATAAATGACGAAATGTTCCTTTTAACAATGCAAAAAAACATTCTCACTGTAATTGAAACTAATAGAATTTTAAAAACAAAATATGCACATAGCCGATCGTACTTAAAGTACGTTAAACGTGATGTAGAGTAGGAGAATATAGGAAAAGGAATTCCTCGCAGCAGGTGTTAGAAGGATTAAAATGTTTGACATATTTAGAACTATAATTAATAGTCGCGCTATGATTATTCAGAAAATGCATATAGTGCAAAAAATTATTAGCTAATTTATTTGAAATTTGGAAGACGTAATGAAAATTTATACAAACTGATAAGAAAATATGCTACTGAGATAAATTATTGATTCACTTTGTGTAGTATTTCAGGGGTAACATTCGCACAAGTAGGACTTCGAACTTGGTATTCCTTTGATTTTTTTTAGTTTTCTAATCTATTTAGTATTTCTAGATAAATAGTAAACCAAACTTTTAAAAGTCTGATATATAAATACGTGTTTCTAGAATTCTGTTCTCGCAAATCTTTTAACAAACACAAAAGCAAAAATTTGGTTTGTATCAATGTTTTTAAATATATTCGACATTAATAAAGTATGCGACACCCACACATACCAATATTATCGCTTCAATAGAATATAGAAAGATGATATCCTTCAATCTGTTCGGCAATGTTTCGAGTACTTTGTCGTCAGTTATGGTTACGTCTTGCAGGAGGCAGAATCTAGGCAGATTTTTCTTTCAGTTCATCGCGTACAAAAAAACTAAAAAGACAGGATACCATCCCAACTTTTTGTAAATTGATAAAGAACTGTAGTTTTACACTTTGCGACACTCGTTCGACCATTAATTGAAACAGAAATAAAGAAATGGTGGCAATTTAACTATTACAGAAACTAGTTCTCATTTCGCCGATTATATCTGGCCCTCAAAACAAGTTGCTAACGAACAGACCAAGAATAACGTTTAAAAGCGTTGAATGATGTGTGAGAGATTTCCAAACCGTTCAATTAATACAAAATAAAATAAGCCCACTTAAGATTATAATTTGGAAAGGCTTTTACATGAACAAAGATAATATCTAAACCTATACGAAGTCTACAAGGGCTACTTGACGGTAGAGTGACTTCTCAAAATTTGGCTCGAGATTCACCATGATAAGTACCTATATTGTTAAATACAGCTACTCGTAAGTTTTAAAAGCCCACTGTCAAAATTTCGCCCAAATTTACCAGATAGATTAGTTGTTACAATCGTAAAATAAACTATTTATTATGTCTGTACTGATGGTACAGGATCAACAGCACATGCGGACAGAAACCCGAGAAAATTACTCCACATATTGTGACCGCGAAAACATCCGTCACAACATATATATATATATATATATATATATATATATATATATAAATAATCAATAATACCTTTTTACCCATATTTTGTGTATTAAGTTGTGTATTACATTTTTTACGTAAAAATGCCTCTAAAGAGACTAAAGAAAAGTGACAGATATTATGGCGAATCTGCTTCTTCACATGGAATAATCACTAAGTGCTTTACTACTTTCAAAAGTAGTTATATGAGCATAGATAATGCTAAACGTCCGGAGCTTTCATTTACAGTAACTTCTCCTGAAATCCAGTAATATTCAGATCATTGCTAAAGAGCAACCGCCGAATGAAAATGCGTGATAAGTTAATGTTGTAAATACCTCAATCGAAGGGGTTACACAATATTTTACAACATTTATATATGAAGGAGTTAACCGTAAGATGGCTGCCACGTTTGCTTACTGTTGACCAAATGCGAGCTCGTGTTACAATTTCAAATGACTGTATGGCTAAGCTTAAACGAAATCCAAAATAATCTTTTCATCGCCATGTCACTGTAGATAAAATCTGGACCCATAACTATGGCTCGGAGACAAGAACAACGTCAAAATAATGAATTTCCTTTGATGATCTTATTACTCCAAACAATGCAACACCTATTTATTCAGCAAATAAAATTACGAATGCAATTGTGATTCAGAAAGCGTAATCTATATGTATAGAAGGGATGAACAAAAAATGTCCAATATTATGATTAACTGATACTTTTCGATACTCAACTGAAGATTTTCTTTCTTGTTCTCAAACTTGAAAAAATTGTTTAGTGGAAAGAAATTTGAAACAAATAACGAGATGATAGCTGAAACAAATGCCTATGTTGTCTTTTTTTAGGAAGTTTACTTTTTTATATGTCTTAAAAAATGGAAAATCCCTAAACTAAATGTATAGGATTCAATGAAAATTAAGTTGAAAAACAAAATGTACTTTTTACGCTAGAATAAGTAGTTCATTGAAAAATCTATGTCGTCAAATTGTCCTCGTACGCTAATACTGCGGATACAATTGAATGCTATTATGAATGGCAACGATTCTCGAAATTCCAACTTTACTAACGCCAAAAACCTACAACTGTTTCCCATAAATCTTTTCTGTATTAATAATTTTCTTTTTCTAATTAGAACTTACAAACCTATTTATTGTACAAAGATTTTTCTACTTGGTGCGGTGAGTATTAAAAAAAATTGACGAGTAAAATACTCGATTTGCCAGATTTATTAGAACAAAAAACATGAGGGGTGAAGATTTTGTTTTATCAATGAAAAAAGAAGAAACCACTACCAAAATTGTTTTAAAAAGACTGTTATTTATTCTTGCAAGAAAATATAAAATATGTAAACAACAAATTACTTTATAAGTATATAGAAATTGGTATTGGCTATTTTAAAACAAACAAGTTTGTATAAAATATTAACTATTTGATATAAGCTAATTTTAATGAAATTATATACGAAATATAGGTTCATATTAAATTTTTGATGTTGAAAATATTTTCAAAATAAAAATAAATGAAAATAGGGAGCGACTTTAATCTGAGAATAAATTTAGCGCGCTTAAACAGGTTAATGAACATTTAACAAATGTACATATGCGTAAGCATAAGCTTTATGGAATAATTTATAAGGGTATACAATACCTGCCGCTTAACTAATTACGAAACAAAACTCGGGGCGATTAATGAAGCTTTCAATGAAAATATCCAAAACCAAGCTAGCGTTATTAACATGTGAGTAATTTAGAACTCATTTATTAATCTCGTCTAGAGGACGTTTTTATTATTTGTCATCGTAACAAACATTTTTGAAAAAAAAATGTCGCGCGTACGCATATTGATTACGACTTGAAAATGGCGCGCGAGTTAAACGAATGAAATTAGCGACGGTCGGAGAAGTGGGATAGTGGAAGCGGACCTGCGCCAACTTCGCGCGAGTGTCCAACAGTCGTCAACATGATGTGGCACATCGTGTAGCGGCCACAATAATTTTAAGTTTTTCGTAAAACCGCCGATCCTGTCGGCAACAAATAATTATGTAATATAAATCTCAATTAGTTAAACTTTCGTTTACCGTATCCGTAAGAATCGCAACATAGTACAAAAACGCGAAAACCGTTGCCGAAAATCGAAGTTTTTTAACGACCAAAACGTTACGTATCGTATATCGGATTTATTAAGGCTGTGTTACAACGTATATATTACGGTAAGCTTACAGTTCTATTTGCTTATTTTCCCGCTTAATGTGTGTACAGTGGATTTGTACGTTATCGCGTTTCTAGCGTCGTAGGTATGTTATTTTAATCTGATTGGTTTCTCTGTGGGTCCTCTTTGCATGTTGTAATGTTGTTATCTTCGGATAATTGTCAAACCACGCAGCAGCGAACACTTGTTCAGTTACAACAATCGAACGTTATTCGAAAATTTGGCGGCAAACGGCGCTTTTGGTTATGCGATGCCGTATAGAAGCACCTACAAGTACGCCTTCGTATTACGGCGTATCTTATCAGCAGTCGTATGTTGACAAAGTTGTTTTTTCCTCCTTTTTTTGCCTTTGGCTTCATCCGAATCTAACTGATCGCGAAGGAAACGGTAGTTCTACTTTCACGAGGCACGCTACTAGCTTCAACTTAGGCAATAAGGGTTAAATTCGTGAATTTAGCAATCTAAATTCTACAAAACTATGCATTTTACGCCGATACCTAAATGTAATTACGACTACTCTTATAATTTACTAATAATCGACGCCATCAGACCCGATTAGTTTAGCATATATGCATGTATAGAATGAATGCATTAAAATCGCATTTTTAGGTTAAATTATGATTGCAAAGCTGACATTTTGCAATCTGCAAAGCAATCTATTCTACGTATAACAGATGGAAACAAAGTAAAAAAATGCAACTTTAAAATGTAAACAGGAAATATAGCACCATCGTATTTATGCAATTTATTTTAGTTTATTTTCAGTCAATAGCTCCAATATCTATTACTTTCGAACATATTTTGAATGCATTTTTATGCTTCAATTATATAGTAACGTTTTTTCTTTTTAAATACTTTCGAGCTTTTCTACCGTGAAAACCAATAAGCAGTGTTAATATTTTTAGAGGTTTCGTTCGATTGCCGCTACTAATATCAACAAGTGTGTCATACCCTTCACGAAGTTTTTATCATTTGTTACATTTTGATGTGTTTTATCGGCGTTATTTGAACAATTTCAGTAAATTGTATGAGAGTCGTATGAATTTTGCTTTTGTCAATTTAAACATTTTAAAAATTGAATCAAGTTCATTTTAGAATAAGAACTAAAACGTATAAATTATACTAAATATAGTGAATTTAAACTATCTTTTTACTTTTTTTATATAATTTTTAAATTACGTAGTTGATGGAAGAAAATTGGTGTTAATTTTTAGGATCATAAACGGTACACATACAAACTTTACCTGACACATAAAACTAATTTTCAATTATTACGAGCTATTAATTGGAAAGTTCAGGAAACAAATGTATTACTAATTCTATGCTTTTATTTTTACGGTTTAAATACTCAAATTTATAAAATATGTATATGGATTACTTGGAATATACTTTAACCTATATAACCTTGGAACTTTTCCATTAAAAAAATGTGCTACATACAAAGATAACCGAAAACAGAAAGCAAAAATACTGTTTATTAAATTTAAGATATTTCGAATACTTACAAGTTTGTTTAGAATATCATTATGATTAGTTAGAATGTAAAACAACTAGGGATTTATATTTCAATTTGATTTACCCATTAGTGTCGAAATTAATTTTTTGTATGCAAATATCTACAGTAACAACCACCTATATGCACTAAAGGCTTAATGATGTTCATGACGTAAAAGTCTGGCTTAGTATTGTTCAAACCACATGAGGCATTGAAATTAACGTGAAGAAGTGTGGAACTTTATCTCGCATTAGACTTGCACAGTATTTTCAAAATTTCGGCTGAAATTAACATAATTTTACGTCAACTATATTAATTCAGAATAAGATATATGGTTTTTACAATCGCGTATTGATATTTGAATAAGCGCAGCTATACAGGCGTTCCATGTAACGTGTCCTATTATGAACTCTTTTTCTTATCGCAACTAGAAAGTTGGTTAAATGAATAAAGTAGTGCAAAATAATCCGCCTGATAACCCCCAAGAAAAGAGATGAAATTCACTTTGTTTTTCTTTTATTCCAGACTAATCAAATTTGCTTATTTCTTATGGAATTTTTTATTGCATTTTTGTAATAAGTGATTTTCTCTGATTAATTTGATAATACCATTTGACGTGGTTGATTTGTACAAAAAAAAATAGTTGACGAAAATTGTAAGCTATAAGCAAAGGTACATATATTATAAACATAGTGTGCTTTGAAAAACAAAATAAATTCAAAAAAGTAATACAGAATTAATTTCTTTGATATAGTTGAATTGTACAAAAATAGAATGAAGAGTGAACGAAATTAGTAAACACATTTATAAATCGACCAAGTCAAGCAGCTGCATATCAAATTAATCAGAGACAATCATCGATTACAAAAATGCAATTAAACGGATGGTTTTCGTAAGAAACAATTAAATTTGTAACATTATTTTAAGCTATTTGCAACGATGTTAACGCTGACGATAGAAAGTCTTTTAAAATTAATCAAAGAAATAAAGTGATGCATTTGAATTCACTGCTGAATTATTGTGAAATGAAATAAAAACAATACGAATTTCAACGGTTTTCTTGATGATATATTATCGTGCGGATTATTTCGCACTATTCTGTCCAGTTAACGGACTTTCTAGTTCTTAACAAAAAAAAGTAGCCCTTGATAGAATACGTTCCATGGGATACCGGGTATAGAGCAGCTGTGTTCAAGCCTTATATCAACGATATCTACAAATCGAGCTTTGGGGGATAAAATGGTATTATTTTCCGGTTATCTGATTGACCAGGTCAGCCACTTACCCTAGATACTTCTGCATTAAAACACTGCCGATCAAAACCTTAAGTTTATATCCTTTCTAAAATCTAATTCCTAATTTTTTGCAGAAATGGAATCCGTAGTTCCGGAAATCGAGGAGTTGATGTTATGCGGTTATTGCAAGAAAAAATTTAACGACACGGACCAAAGCCCGAAACTTTTATCGTGCAAACATTACTTCTGTCTTCAATGCGTGAAGACGACGTTGAACAAAGGCCACGAACTCTACTGCATTCACTGCTGGAAGCCGACCGAAATAGGCGATTTAGGGCCCGAATCTCTACCGACCTACGTGCCGGTTCTTTGCCTCACGAAAAATTTTTCGCAAATGAAACTTGGTTGTTCGAAGCCGCCCGATACGAAACCGCTTAAGGTCATCTCCGAAAACTGCCACACGCACGCGATGCCGTTGGCTCTCTGGTGTCATACGTGTTGCGCGGCTGTTTGCAGGGCATGCGCTACCACAAGCGAACACACGAATCATCAGATCAAATCGCAGAACGAAGCTAAGGATCAGCTGGTGTCCGAATTACAAGTAGATTTGGCTTCCATGAACAAAATGCTTAACGAAATACAAAGGCTGGCGATGCAGCAACGCGAATTTCTCGTTAAAATATTGGAGGCTTGCGTCACGTTGAAGACGCATGTCGAGGCTGATCTCACCAATAACGTGTCCCATGTCGAATTATCGGAAACGCGTGATCTCCTAGCGAAGTTGAGGGTAAACCTTTCCATGGCTGAAAATTTGTCTGATGTCCACAGCCTCTATAATAGCGTGAACATGGAGAAGCAAAGGCTTCAGGTGCGTTATCAAGATATGTACCTTCAATGTCAGTTGGACGATTTGATCAAAAATTCAACGGTAATTTTCGACTTCCAACTGTTGAAGCAAGCGTTGACCAATATACAGAGCGGTGAGGTGCCGTTTCCTGGCAATTCTAGGATATTGCCGCCGTCCCAACAGAATCCTATACTATTTCTGGCGAATTACTGCATGTCGCAACTCTATTCTAGACATGTTCTTGCAAAACAAGCGGTTAATGGTAACTTAGACTATCATAATCACAATACGATACCTGCTTTACCCCCTAATTATGTTGCCCCGCATGCACCTCCTCACGTCGTTATTGCGCCACCGAAGAACGTGTACCAGGAAAATAATCTGCTAATGCCGAATATGATACATTCACCGCAATCTATCGTCCGAAACCCTTCGAATATGTGTCCCGTATATTACTTTAACATCGAAGTAAACGGTGCGACGTTGGGCCGTATTTTAATCGAAGTTAGGGCCGATGTAGCTCCCAAAATGGCGAAAAATTTCGGTGTACTAACTACAGGCGAAGCGGGCATGGGTTACAAAGGTTGCTCGATTTTCCAGTGCTGGGAAGGTGAAAGTGTTATCACCGGCGATTTCGAATTAAATAACGGTAGAGGAGGACGATCGATTTTCGAGGAATCGTTCTTTTTGCCGGACGATACGAAATTACTAGCGGTCAGAGGCACGGTAGGCATGCGCCGGACGCAGAAGCGCCACGATAATTTGGGTATGGTAGGTTCGCAATTTCGCATTATTTTACAAGAGATGCGCGGATTTACCGGGATCTTCGGGCACGTCGTGGAAGGTCTCGAATTGGTTGAAAAGATTAGCACGTACGGGGATACGGCTGGAAAACCCACGAAGAACATTCTCATATCGAAATGCGGCAAGTTGTAGGTTTAGTATTTTTTTGTATTTACTTTTCCCTTCGAACCGACTTTTGTTTTCAAATTAAAACGACAAGGCAAAAATTAAAATAAATAGGGAATAGAAAAGAAAAAAACAATTCCCACTGCGACGATATAACTTGGACGACGTCATGTTATCGTTGAAAAGAAAAAATATTTTTTCGTGCATAAAGTTATCGCTTTATAACTTGAGTAAAATTTCTGACAACGTTCGAAATTAAAATTTGAGAAAATAAACGATTAATTTTGTTAGGAATGTAACGAGTACGTTACGTTAATTTCTAGTATAGAAGATAACAGTTACTACGAATAAAATACAGTGAAGGCATTTGCTGTATTTCGATCATCTAATCAACAATGAGTAATTTACAAGTTGCAATCGCAAAACATCGTCTAGTTGGTGTTTGTATTAGGTTTTAAGGAATTAATAACGATATCCGTGATTCTTATGAGTAGCAGTAATGCTACAAAGCTGTCGGGATGAAAAATCGGTTACCGGTGAGTAACGGACAAATTCACGATTTCATTAAATTTTGAGCATCTAATCAAATTCACACAATGTTCAGTGGGATCTGTTACTGTAAGCGTAAAGTAACTAAAATCGCGCGTAGTGATTATGAAAGGCATCGTTCCTGTTTAATTTTTGCCTCTATATATTTCCCACCATATTTAGCATAAAACGCGGTTATTTTACAATACATGTTTCCGGAAACGTTCGAACTTTTTAGAAATTCGTTTTTAGCAATCAAATCGTTAACGAGTCTTTTTTTCTTTCGAAAAAAAAAACGTATGTATTGATACAAAATATTTCGCTTGATACAAATTAACCGTACAAAGAAAATAATTAGATGTTTTATATAAAATGACTAAAAAGTAAGTAAAATAAATATATGTAGCTTTTTTGAAGCAACGCGTAGTGTATAACAATAATAATAAACAAAGAAAACTGAATGGAAACACGTAAAAAGCAAAAAAATAATAAAATAAAATGAAAACCGTCTTAGCTTCTATCGAATACCGAAATGAACTATATTTTCGTATCGTGTTGTAATGATAATAAAATGGTAGCGTATACAAGAATTATTAACTACTACAATTATTAGACCTTCGGCACGTTTATAGTAAAAAAGAAACTGTATATAAGCAAGTTTGGAAAGTGATCATGAAACAAAAAAAAGAGTATTTTTAAAATTAGCGGCTAAAAATATTGAATATTGTATATTAAAAAGAAAAGAAAATTAATGTTGTTAGCTTTTACGAGGAAAAAATTATATTTATATATAATTCAACTGTGGATCAAAAAAAAAATGGCAGAATAAAAATCGCGATAATGTTAATATAATAATATTAATTATTTTTCGATGTGTGATAGTCGATGTTGAAGTTTTTCAAATTTTAGAGAGAAAAAATAAATCTTAAATAAGATAGCGCCCGTGAAAAATCGAAATTATCGCTCGAAAATTATTATTAAAGGAAACTAGATTAAAAAAAATAACGTAAAATAATCGCTTCTCTATCCAGCGTTCGACGAAATAAAAATTAAATTTAATAGTAGAATAAAAGGGAAGATGCGAAAACACCCAGATCTATCGTATTTTATTATTATATATTTTTCGATTTACCAATACTTACTATTATACTTTTCGTCTCCATGTTTCTCGTCCGTAAACGAATACTATGCGTAATAGATATATGCCATACAAATAAACTTAAAAACGCGCGTTTATATATTAACGATAAATAATGACGTGGTTTTCTTTTGTTCGTATGCCCCCCTTTACCCCTCGTCGTCCCCGTGAAAAATCGATCATGTTTGTACATATAAACTTTTTTAAGAAACCGATTATTGACGTTTACTACTTTTTTGCGATTGCTGTTTTTTTGTCTTGGACAATAGGTTTGATACAACGTCGCGGTCGTACTTAAACAACAGAAAGGGACATTATTTTTTTGTGTTGTAGTATTTTCGTGTTTCAAGGGGGAAACCTACTGGTGCTTTAAGTGCGGCCTCGTTGCATCTCCTCATGATTTAATTTAATTAAGTTTATTTAATCGTATTATACGTATAATGTTTGTATATTTCTGTCAGCGGTGTATTTTTCTTTGTGATCGGTAACAATAAGGAAAAAGGCCTATATATAGTAGTCGACGAAACAAAAATGAAAATGGAAAAATGGAATCGATCATGTTTTTATGTAATCACCACTGTAGGCTTAATCAATGTTTTCTTTTTCTTTTTTTATTATAATTATTATTAATTAATTAGGCATATTTTTAGAAAGGTGCAGAGAGAATGCTTTTCGATAATTGTTATTTATGTAGTTTATAACGATGATTTTGATTGAAAAAACATGAATAATACCTTTTAATATGTGCAATGCACGATTAATTATTTTTATTTTTCAGCATATAATTTTTATTTTGTTTAAAATTATATACTGGTATGTAAAATGAGCGATTTTGTTTCCTAAGATATTGATAAATTGCAGTGGGAGGTCATTAGAATTGAAGCGACGTAAATTAAAAATCCACGTTTTTTTTTAACAAAGTTGCATAATTTTACAATATAACAAATATCTCCATTTCTATTGTCCGCCTGCTGTATGGTGTGTATTTGAACTTAGCAGTTCGTCATAAGACATTAAGCGAATAAATTGAATACCGTTATATATTTTTTTTCTATTATTACCGATTTTTTGTTCAGTTTTTTTTTTTCAGAAGTCAAACTGCAGCAGTTATTTTAAGCAATTTATTGTTTGTGAATCAGAAATTATTTCAAATACGTCTAAAATAATGTACATTATACGTTTCATGTCATTTTTACCAGTAATTCTTTAATGGTGTTGAAACAATGTTTGTATAATTTAACGACAAATTTGAAAGAAGATTTTACACCTATCGCTGTTGTACATAAGGTGGAAGTATTCCTTTCAAATTCTATTTTTATAAAATTGTTATCTACGACGTGATAATCTTTGCAACGATTTGACAAACATACGGATTTTCTGATTCTCAAAGAAATTTATCTGTAATTGCCTCCCCTTTTTAGTTTTCTAATCATAGTTATATTACCAAAGTAAGTCCGTTTATCTTATTTCCGTAATATCCTGTTAAATATTATTTCGTTGTTTTTTTTCTTACGATCCTATATTATGACTGATTACATTTTTATTTTTCACGAAATAAATAGTTTGAATGAGGCTACGCAAATTGGTTGTGTGGAACAAATGGATCGTTTATTAATATTATTTTTTGTTTATTTTTTATTATATTATTATGTAGAACGGACAATAGTTAGTAAGCGAACGTAAAAGTATGAAATTGTGGAGAAATCTGTTATTGAATATTATAAATTTTATTAGCTCGTAATTAATTGACTAAAATATTGTAGTAGTCACACATAATACGATCGGGTAAAAAGAATAATATTGTAATTTTGTTGTAATAAGCGTATTATACCCCCACCGCTATAATTCCCCCGACATAATCTCCATGCCCTTATCCTTTAAAGTTATTGCGAAATTATGTGCGATCAATCGATTTGTTCTACTCTGTGAATATTTAAAACTATAAACAAGTAAGAAAATCAAATAAAGGGTATATTTTATAAGACTTTAAATATCGAATTGTCTTTTATTTTAACACACTCTTCTTCAGTATTTACGTCGATCGTAATAAAATATAGTACTAACAATAAAATGTCGCTCCCAAATACTTCCTAGTTTTGTACGAATATACTATCCGTAAAAATGAAGTTAATGACACAGTTCGGGAAAGAAATAGATACACAACGAATTATACTTTTTCTGTAAACTGCGTATGTAGTGAAGAGACATAAAATAAAGCAAAAAATAACGTGTGACGATATCTTGGAATAACATAAATTGACTATTTTTGTATATGTGTAGAAGTTAGTAAATATACGTTTCTTGCGAAAAACAATGATGTTCTGTTTATTTAAATCCTTACGCTTTTGCAAACCTGTTTGAAGCTAATTTGTTTATAACTCATGCAACATGATGACAGAAAGTTTAGTCAGGCAAACGAAATCGTGGATGCCTTTTCCAATATCTCCGCGAGTGTGTATAAACCAAGTGTTCAACGTGCGTTTTTCAATGCTGCTCTTATGTCCATGCCTTCTATCTACAATTAACTGTATTTAACTTAGCGATAAGTACGTTAATTTTTCCGAAGGATTAGAAGATTAGCAGAATTACCCCCGTATTTAAGAAAGGAGACCGATCTAATTATAGGCCAGGAAGAATACTGTCCAATTTCGCTAAAATATTTGAACACTTGCTTTACAAAGATATTTACACCTGTATAACTTTTCATATCAGCACGGTTTTTGTTACAGGCAGATCGACGATCACTAACTTAGCACGCCTTAGCCAATACCTTGGTGAAGTATTTGATAACCGAAAGCAGGTGGACGTTATCTGCGTAGATTTTTCTGAAGCGTTCGACTACATTAATCACGCGATGCTATTACAAAAACGGATAGGTTTGGTTTCGATGTTGATTCCTTATCATTGATGGAGTCTTACCTTACTCGTAGAGAGTTTTATGTTTACTATAATGGTTATTCCCTTTAGGCCATTTTCTCCAACATCGGGTATTCCCCAAGGTTCAAATCTTGGACCGCTTCTCTTCAATTTGTATATAAATGACTTGCTATCCCTACTTGTCATGTTTTAGCATACGCAGATGAGGTAAAAATATTTAATACTGTTAGTAGCATTTATGATTGCAAACATTTAAAAGACAATCTTCTGCTGGTTGATAGTTGGACTAAAAACAATGATCTGCCTTAGTCGTAACGGTTGTCGGGTTGCGCCCTGTCACTAGGTTGTTCGCGAAACAGGGACAGAAAACCTAGTGACACGGCGGAACCCGGCAACCTTTATGACTATGACAAGCGACCGTGAAAATCAGATATTTAATTATCTGCCTTTAAACATCAGTAAGTGCACCGTGGTTTCCTATAATAACGCTCCACTACTACACACTTGAGATTAATGATTCCACCATGCCGCGCAACATCAAAACTTTGAACCTTGGTATCTTATTTGATAACAAACTGTTATTCAGTGAACACATTTCGCCAATGTGTTCATCTGCTTCCAAAACTCTGGGTTTTGTCATGCGCACCTATATGCATTTTTCAGATTTAGGTGTAATGAAGCATTTATATTGTGCTTATGTTCGTCGTTCTAAGCTTGAATGCGCCTGTATTATTTGGTATCCTCACTATTTATACCAAGATCTAATGATCGAACATGTTCAAAAGAGGTTTCTAAAGTACCTTTCCTTTTGAATAGACAGCATGTATTCTGAAAGAGACACCGAATGTGATAGCCTAACAGTGTGGAGTTTATAAATAATATCGACTTACCAGCTCTTCTAGCGCAAATAAACTTTACAGTGCCTAGTCGTCATACTCGTTTCTTTAATTTATTTCAAATACCCAGAGCTAATACCTGTATATCTTGCTCAAGCCACCTATTAGCCATATAATGAAGACAAGCAAACGGGATCTTGATCCATTTGCGTGATTCTCCCTTTTTTCCTTATTCACATAGTATAGTATAATAGTATTGTTACGTTATATATTTTCAGCATACTATTTATTGTCCTTTTTACTGCAAATATTATTGTAGGCAACATATTTTGTATTTAAACAAAAATTTTATAAATTTGTCCTGTAATTGGCCTTTGGGCTGTTGGACAATAAACAATTATTATTATTATAACTTGACAGCTTCAACAGGTCCTATTAATAACACTTGATGGAGATAAAATTAATAATGTTGAAAATTAATATATAAAGAGAAGATATCGCGCATAATAATATCCAAATCTAATTAAATCTTAACCAAAGAAAGATAAAGCAATTGGTATAATTTCACAAGAGCATCGTGTGTATTACACAAATGAGATTAAAAAATAACCTACTCAAGGATCTTTCTCGAAGAATTATCTATTGAATATTTGCTCAAATTGAAAAGATTTATTTATTTTTTTGTACAATGTGGAGAATGTAAAGCAGAAGACTTTAGAAGATCGAAGAATTAGTCCGAGAAAAGATGAAAGGATATCTGCCAAAAAGTTAGGTCTTTTGATACAATGTTACACAAAGGAGTAAATAGACAAGTTCATGGGGCGACGTAATATGATTAAAACTGTTCACACGCTTTAAAACAAACACAAATGTTAAGTAATAATAAATGAAATATTTAATACGAAATTTACGTTATAAACAGTTATCTTTTTTGCAGTACAACGCACCATTTAGGATTTAGTTAGATTATCAAGACTCATAAACAAAGCATTAATATTCTGATACGGATATAGCCCTTATTTTTAGAAGCACATATTTCTGCAATTAGTAATAGGCTAATTCCACTACCAAAATTTATCGGTTAGATGCGATAAATTACACATTATCTTATGTATGTAAAAATAATATATGTACATTTGATGCATGATTTTGCAGGAATATTCTAAAACTGGCGCTTTTACGTTATTTCTGTTTTTAATGAGTTCAATATTAGAAATCCTTCAATCGATAAAGAAATTTGTTTTTGTGCATTTAATGAAACAAGTACCTAAGCAATTAATTTCTTGGGTTAAATAATCCTACCCGTCAAAATGTGGGCTTAAACTGTACTATTTTTAATAGTCTAGACTTTTGAATACACGGAGAAAAAGGAAACTTTCAGTACTTCCATTTATCTTTGTTTAAGATATAATTCATATCACATATGTACATTCCTTAAGCGATATACAGGTGCGCCCTTTAAAGTGATACAGTCAAATTACAAGAAATCTACGTAAAAATTTGAAATTCGAGTCAAGTAAACGTGATATCTCAAAGGGGGCACATTTTCGTAAGAATTTTATTCTTATATGATTTACTATGACGTCATATGTAAGAAAACCTCTTTTTCAATGGAATACCTTTTTTTTGTAATTTGTAAAATATCCCATAGTAGTTCAGAATAACACGCGCGCCAACTTTATTGCGTAGCAGATGATAAATTACGTCGAACGCAATTTAGCATCTGCTGTGTTTCAATTTTTTTTTTTCGGTGTGACCGATGAAGTAACTGCCTGCAATATGTGGACGAGCAGAAACGAGCGCGCACCCATTAGCGGCGATAATATATTTCGAAAGCGATTGGGCATATTCGAAGTCGGGATTCATACACGTATGGTTAATATGTGTATGAATGTCGGGTTAGATTGATGCTGGCGAATCGAAGGCGTTCGTTGTTATGTTCGACGAGTTCGATCATACCATAAATTTTTATAGAACTTTATTTATGCTAAGTGTGCGCAATCTTCCACAAAATATTGTGGATGATGAAGAATGTCGAAAATTTTGGGGGAAATACGTCCCGGAATAGAGATTACCAACAAGATGTCATTTTCATCGAGTGAAAAACACTATTATAAATGACATAAACGCAAAGTTAAAAGATCAAAAAATATGGTCGACGGGAGATGAAACAACGGATGCAAGAAAGTGTTAGTGTGCAGTTTAAAAAGCGATGAGGCATTCTTGTCTCTTCTTTTACGTAGAAGAATATTACAGGAAACAAACGTAGAAAGGAGTTAATTTTCTATAGTTCGTATTATATATAATAAGAACTATAGAAAATATCTTTGCGAAGTTCAATATATCAGCAACTCAACTTATAATGGTGGTTAGAGATGGGGGTTCGAATATGGTGAAAGCAGGAAATTTATTCTTATCCTTAATTGCTTCATGTAACCTGTTTGCTCCATCATTGTTATATCATGTAGCTGATTTTATTAGAAACAGTTATTCAAAAGTAAATCAATTTATAGACTCTACCAAATACTTTTTATTAAATCTCCAAAACGCATTCATGAGTCTAAACGGGTATTCTTGAGCTACCACAGCTGGAATTGACGAAATACAGAACGTGGCTTGAAGCTGTTTTATACTACGAGAAATTTTTACACATTATTAAACTTTGTATCTTAAACTTAAATCTGTATGAAGCCCAAGCAATTTCAGTAAGCCAGCGGTTAATTTCAAGTATCAAAATCCATACTCAAATAGAGCAAATTTTCGTAATTCACACAATTCTATTACACACTATTTCCACATTAGAGAATACCAAGCTGTCAATACATGAAGCGCTGAATATAGTAGACTACCGCAAAGCCTCGTTAGAACAACCGATAAATTGTGTACGGTTATAAATAAGAATCCCGATTTTCAAACTATAGTGTGTATAGACAAAAGTTTAACACATCATTTTCCAAAAGCACCAACATATTTTTACCTCACCGTAGTCAATCTAGTTTAGTTATAATACACGTAAACATATGTCTCGAAATTCGTTTCTATATATTGAAAATTTAGCTAGACAGGGTTGTTATGGTAAATGTTTAAAGAGTTGTGTTAAAAATCGATATATATATATATATATACATTTTTTTTCAATATATTTATAGAACCTTTCATTTAGCTACATTAATTATTTAATTTAATTTTAATTTTTAAAAATTTAAATTAAAGCACCTACTCAGCAAGAAAGGCGCCTGAGATTTTCCACTACAAAATTGGCACCAATTGAAATATGAAATAGAATAAGAGAACAGTGAATTTTGATAATAATTACAATTTTAAGTCTTTAATGTTGAAATAGTAGACACACACGCACATATTGTATTGTCTTTTAGATTTCCTGGGCTTCGACTCCACCAGTGTATCCGGAAATAACAAAATTATTAACTACTACTAGCTAAAGTAGGTATCTGTAATATCCAATACATAGAAAGAAAACTATATGGAATAAATATTTTAAAGATTAAAGAAGAACGAGCCCTAACAGTACTTTGCTTCCAACAACAACAACAACAAAATAAAATAAGGGCGTAAGCCAAACACTATCGAGAAAAATCAAATAAAAAGATAAAATTTATAAAAAATCATTGTCTTTTAAATTGAAATAATACATATCATTACAATATATTCATACCCAAGAACGTTCGAAAATTGTGGGTAAGTTTCTGTCGCGTTGTACGGACACCATTTGCTTTATCTTCGAACGCATTTATCAAAAGTTTTAAAAAATGCATGCAATATACTAGTTCTTTTATGTACGTTATAAAGAAACATTATATTTCATTAAAAAAAAAACATGTTACACTTCATGTAAGATAATAACAAATAACAAAATTAATAGTTGCATAGAAATTTATCTCCTTCGATTCATAATTACTTTACTTGTCTCAAATTTTGGTATTTTACTTATTTTGGCTGGAGTTTGACTGTACCATTTTTTAAGGGACGCACCTGTAGATTAATACAATACAGTAGCAAATAATATACAATGGCAAAAATCACGTGCATTTATTTTCTGTTTTTATTTAGTACTAAAATGCTCTTTTCTGAAATTCCCAGAATAGCGACTTTATGTTTCAAATTATTGCAAATGACTATTTCACACTTTCATTTATTTACCTTTTCTACATAACAATTGCCGAATTTAAAAGGTTGAAAATGTTCATATACATTAACTGCGACTTTTACTGATGAATTTGTAACTTAAATACACAAAGCTTAAACATCCGTATATTATTAAGAAAAGACTTCTCAGAATCATTATAATAGAAAATCGATTCCAGTGGGCTTTAAAATTACCTTGAACTTTTTATGCAGATTGGTAACAAAACAAGATAGGTATTAGTTAATATATTGGCCTCCTATTTTAGTTTAACAATGATTTAGCAGTGACATTTTCGTTGAAATATTTTAAAACAACCTAATATTATATACGTTATAATCTAAGCTCTTATATTGATGTAATAAATTCAAATCGAAGGCTACAGTACTGAGGCCTAACAAGTTGGAATGAAGCAGTTATACGTACACACGTATTCACTTTTTTAGTTGATTTAGATTCAACAGAAAATAAGTCGGTTGAAATTTTACATTTGTTAATTACTGTAAGATAAGCATGTAGTATACAGGTACCATAGTAATGCGTACGAATCTACAAAAGTTGCCTCAAAGCGATTGAGACAAGAAAAAACTTGTATAAAAGCGCAAATGAACAGTGCTGCATTGCATAGCGTTTCAATGCACCTATTGTTCAATATTAGACAAAGAAATTTGGTGACTCATAGGATTTGTTTTCTGCGTGCTCCTTCATTGCGTCATAATTCTGTCTATTCGTTATTTGTTTTCGTTAACATTTTTGGCTCGCGTTTGCTTCGCATAGAGAGAAGGAGTTCTTCGCTCCAAAAATAGGTCGTGATTATCGAGTCGATAAGAAGAAAAGTATAACTGTGTAGTTGCTGTATTCCTTATGTAACCTTACGATTGATTATTTCATCTATAATCTGAACCGGAGTAGCTGAAATGTTGGTTGACGCTTTCTTTGAACGTTAATTATTTTTGAGTATCAATGGAAAAATTACATACAATGTATGTACACTACTGTCGTTAGCGTATAAAATTGCTAAGCAAGCGAAATAGGAAACTGACAGCACCGGAAATCGCCGCCGAAATGAATCGCAACCGTGCAAGAAAAATTTCTGTTACTACAGTCAAAAGAAGATTAAAAACTGCACATCTTCACGGTCGCATTGGTACAGAAAAATGCCTACTTCGACGGGGCAATGGGCAAAAACCCATAGAAATTGGACATTGGATGATTGGAAAAAGGTGCTATGGACTGCTAAGTCAAAGTTTGAGGTGTTCGGACAACCACGTCGTGTTTTTGTAAGAAGAGCGAAAGGCTAAAGAATGTTGCAGGACTGTAGTGCCAACTGTCAAGTAAGGAAGAAGTTCTTTGCTTGTTTGGGGTTGTTCTTCCTACGCTTTGAGCAAGAGCGAATCGAAGGTATTTTGCGAAAACAGGGTTATTTAGAAATACTGCAACAAAATGCAATACCAACGGGGGAACGTCTAATCGGCAAAAATTTTATATTTATGCAGAACAACAACCCCAAATACTTAGCAGTGATATGTAAAAATGTCTTAAAGAACAAGATAATGGCATTTTACAAATAACGACATGGGCGCCGCAAAGCCCCGATCTAAACCCCATCGAGCTGTTATGAGATGAGTTGGACAGGAGGGCCTGAAAAGTATACCCTACCTCCGTCGGCCACCTGTTGGACGTTTTAGAAAAGGAACGGACTAATATGCCAAATAGAGTCTTTGAAAAACTAGTGGAGCGGTTGCCTCGGATTGTGAAGGCGTAAAAGGCAGTTTCTTTGATGAACGAAATGTATAAGAAGTATTTGTTTATTTTCGTTAGAATTACTTTTTTTTTTACTTTTATATTCTAATTTTAATTGCTATTAATAAAATACAATAAAAATTTTAAGTTTTGGAAAAATGAGTGAATGTTTCTCGTTTTTTTTTTTAAATTATCGGCGTGTCCGAACTAATTTGTACGGTAATGTAGGTAAGTTTGCCGGTACACTAATCGGTTAAATTTGTAAAATATTAGCGTTTTCTTTTTAAATCGATTTACATAAAAACAGGTTTCTAAGATAATTGAAAAAACGCTCTGTTCGTTTTTTGATAATTTCATTTCTAATATAAAATACAAAACAGATTAAATGGATGAGTAAATAACGTAACCTGATTTGGTTTGTCCTATTTAAAACCAATTAAGATCTACAATCAAAATGTAAAGAAGGTCTATTATTTCCACTATACATTCCATTGCAGTTCCATATTGTTCCGTTTAGTGTCGATAAGGATATTGAAAAAAAGCTCAAATGTTTATAAATATATATATATATATATATAGGTGTCCCACCGGGAGCTGCGATATTTAAAAATGTATGAATCGGAGATCTGAAAATTTGGCGGATTACTGAATTCCACCTATAACTTTAAAGTAAGCTTATATAAAATTCCCTATATTGTGAAAGTGTAATGGAGCGTCTAGTCTCCCGTAGCGATTTTCTCAAAAAATTGTGAAGCATACCAAGCAAGGAATGTGGTTTTTTGTGGTTGTCGGGAAACACCCTGCATGCGCGTATGTTTATTGTAGCCATACTGATACCGAATAATCCAGAAACTACGGGAGAATGAACAATAGCTTGAAATGATATTGAATTTTATGCCATCTACTATATAAAATATAATTAATAAGCGAACTATTTGGATAGGTATTACCAGAATAAGATATTATTTATTTGATAAGAAATCTAGAATTAAAGTGGAATTAAAGGACACGTTTACAAATTTAACTGTGGCCTAAAAATACTCTAGTTAGTAAATAATCCGTAACTTCGGGAAAATAAATATAGTTATGTATATGAATAAAAGTTAAAAAGCAACATAAAATTGTAAATATTTGATATCCTTTAAGTTTTGCATACAGGATCATAGATGGCGCCACTAATTAAATGTCAGTACTAAAAATTAACCTCAAACTTTAGTTAACTTAAATCCAAAGTGAACAAGAATACCTTGCCGAGTTGGTTTCTGTGTGGCAATGAAGCACAGTATCAGTCAATAATTTGTGTGTTTGAATTAAGATTCTTTTTTTTCGGTTTACATATTTTTAATTTCAATTTATATAAAAAAAAAATAGATTGGGTCAAGAGAATTCGTCGGTAGAAATTTGTGGTAGGATAATAACAATGGATGCTGCAAAAATGTTAATAAGAAGAATACCAGAGGATGTCGATTTGTCAGTAATCATTGTTTTATAATCCTTTCTATTTAGATCAACCAAATTGGTAAATGGACGCGCAGAGCATAACGATTGGGTAACATAACCTTTGTTACAACATATCCAGCAAAACCCAGACTATCTATGGTAGACAATGGTAGAAGACAATAATACGATGTTTCTAATATTCGAGTGTTGTGTTATGGAGATAAAATTTCACACGGCGTAATGCTGAACATATTCCTAATAGAAGAAGTGGAAGAATGAGTATTGGTGTTTCGGGATGGAAAATATAAATACAGCACACACTCATATAAATACATACTTATAACTGAATTTAATTAAAAAATAGCTAACAAAAAAGATACTTGCAATAAGATAATATGTATGATGCAAAAATCAAAAATTTACTTGAGGGAAAAGAGAACGAAAGCGAAATTTCTAAACACAACTTATACAGACATAATATGAGCAAAGTCAACGGTTATAATTATTCATGTTATTCTCTCTCGCTGCAGTATTCCACTACAGTCATTCTAGCAGTCATTCGCCGTAAGCAGTACCACACTGTTGCCCCACTATATCATGGTTATCGCTGTAGTGGGGGAACGTACGATTGTAGATACCTCCCTGTCATTAACATTGTTAAGATTATGTCTGTATATATAAAAAAAGCAGAAATTGCTAGAAATTAAAGTCGCAACTCAAAATGGAGATAAAGAAATATTGGTTTTTGATATGAAAAGAAAAAAAACATCTTTCTACCATAGCCAAGTACAAACATATTTTATAAAAGACAGTTGCGGTTATATAATTACATTTACGTCGGAAAGGAATCAACGTTCATATTTAATTTATACCTTAAAGTACATTCAGGTAGAGGAGTGCAGAAAGTAAGTTCATGTTTCCGTTTCAATATCATAAACAATATTACAAAAACAGATTAAAAAAATCTTACTTCATGGCTTAACTTCTGTGGAGGCAGAATCTTGATATTGAAATAGTTTTTGTGTTGAAACATGTACTCGAAGTATGCGCGCTGTTTTTTATTGGCAGAATAAGATTTCATATACATTGCTGCAAATTGAACTACTTTGTATAGAATCATAAAAAATCTTTTTTACTTTTGTATTGTTACTGTTATTATCTCCCAATTCAAATTACGTTAGCTAAAAAAAATTCTACCATCGATAGTTATTTTTCTCAGAACCAATTTTAAAGTCGAAAGTTGAAATACGTATTTTTACGACTTGCTAACGTTCATGTATAAATTGATACAGCGCGAATTCGCTATGCTTTATCGGGTGAAATCCTTTACAGTATTACTATCGTTATGGTTGTAATTTTCGATAGCATATATTTAAAACATAAAAGCAAGGTTACTTTCAACAATATTCGACTCCTTATCATGTTTATTTCTGAAACATATGTACATATATCTTATACATGGAGACATTTATAAAATAAATTTCCATAATAAATAATCCAATTATTTTGTTTCTTTACACACAGGTATATTTGATAACTACCGATAGAATATTCCTTTAGTTTATACGCTGTGATTTCGATATATCTTTTAAGACGTTAACACGAAATTGTGATGTTTATATATTATGCAAATATGAAACGCAACGACCTTGATGTAATTAGTCGACTATGAAGGACAGGCCCGCCAAATTCAAAAACATAACTAAGACAAGAATGATTATATAAATAGCGCAGTTACAGCAATGCTATAAATCACGTTACTGAACTGAGATTATGTAACTATACCTGGTGTGATTTAGCTCGAAGCCACTGCACTCTTTTATTCAATGCTTGAATTAAAACAAACAAGATTTATTACATAGATGTATTAGATGCATGTTATGCAAGCGAATTTAGGTTGCGATTGTTTTGACATAAAACGTTAAATAAAATTCTAGATTTCGGAAGTTTATAGAAAAATGTAAAAATGTAGATTCAATTCGGTAAAATAAAAGTGCTTACCTTATAATACACGTCGGGCACATATTGCTTGTCGGAAGATTCACGAACGTACCCCAATTCGGGAGCGTCCTTCGTCGGTACCAGGCAATTATCTCTAACTAAAGCCATGCATTGATTGGACACTTGATAGCCTTCCATGTGAACTTGACTGGTCTTATCACCTGTAAGTTAGAATGTTCTATTTATTTTCCATTAAGCAACATGCTTGATTCGATATTTAATCGAAGATATTTTCTTTTTTTTTCAGAAATAATAAGTACACTTGCTACTTGAACTAGTTTGGCAAAGAGATTTCTTTGTTCTAATATAAAACTATACATGAATTAATATGTTTCTCATATATGCATACAGTTATAAGTAAGTTTCACGTTCTTTATCTTTGCTACTACACTCAGAGAAATTTCTAGTTGCATATAATTTTGTAGTTCCCCTATGGTATAGAGATAATATTGTTCTGTCAATACCGTCATTGATAACGGTTCAAAGGTACATTGCCCCAAGTCAGGCATTGTGTTTCAGCACAAGAATTCTAAACGTCTTAAAACATTTACTTGTTTTTAAAAGTTAAACGTGAATTTAGAAATATATACTGTGCATGCTATTGTAAAGTTTTGTCGAAATAATGCATACAAAAACCTTGCAACAGTATATACAATATAAATCCCTAAATTAACGTTTGCCCTAAAAGTTAGATAGATAGCTTATGAAAACCTTTTTCTTTCCTTCAACACAAAATTTATAAACGAAGCGGAAACATTAATACAGCACACTCCTCGTTATTCAGTCGCGATTACCCGAGTTCTCCATTATTCAGGGTTGATTCGGAATTTATTCGTTTTATCCGAGGTTTAAGTCATGGATTCCCCTATTTATATCGCAAACGATGACAAATTAGATCGTTATTTGTTTGCGGTCGTATGTGCTGTTGATTACAGTTGTAATTTACGTCTATATCTCATCGGTTGTACTTATTCCTATTTATATTTCTTGCATCATGGCACAAAACAAGGAAAAGGGTTGTATCTACGAAGAGAGCTTAAAGGCTATTAGAATAGTAAGGATGGGCAAAGCAATAAAAGCTGTAGGGAAATATTATGGCGTAGGTGGAGTAACAGATTGGCGAAGAAACCGTACACAAAATTAAATAGTGATGTACTAATCAAAGCTTCTACGTCTACAAGTAGAAAATCGATGAAACACGGCGAACTCATTGATAGTGTATTACTCGTATGGTTTACGCAACGATCGAAAAGAGTGCAACTTTCAAGCTCTATTTTACAACATTGCAGTAAACAATTTCCTGAGATAGATTAATTCACAGTGAATATTGGTTGGCTTGAGAGAAAAAAAAGATGGGGTGTAAGGCAACTGAGACTATGTGCTGTACATTATAACTTATGAATCAAGGTGTTATTGAGAATATATTAAAAAACTACATGCGATTCCTTCTCGAAAGTCTATAAAAACTCAGAAATTTAAGATGTCGTGTACCGTTTGCGAAAAAATGCACCGAAAGATCTCGAGTACTGGATCAGTCAGCTTTAGAATAATGTGCTGGAGATAACGCAAAAATTCTAGTTTAGAAGCAACGGAAGACGAGTTAAGTTTATTGAAACTGAAACGACAACTAAAACGTTCGGATAATATCACATAATATGATGTTAAAGAACAAACATTTAGTATAGAAGAACTAACTAACGCTTTCCTGCAGGTGCTGGAGGAATGGTCACCTGAGGTATTTGATGTTTTGAACAACAAACAGCTATAGCAGTAGACATGTTATTTTTAAAATACTTTTAAGAGACATGGGGAGATATTGGAGTCAAAAATAGGCAGGCCAGCACGAAGCAGTCAAGAATTGATAGTTATTTCAATGCATTGTAATATGGTACGTATGTATTTCTGCTTAATATGATATTTTTTCCATAGTTTGCGTATTTATACAAAAATAATATATAAAGAACAATTCTATGCTCTTTTGGTGAAAACAAATTACATATACATTCAGTAATATACATATAATTGGAGCTTTTCTTATCTGATGTAGGTGTCACCTATATTACGTTGAAAAACCTAGACTCTATTATATGTCAAAAGGTAACTCAAGAAGAAAAACTATTCTTAAAAAGAGCTATAGTTAAGAAAATAGCGCGACCTTATTACTTTATTATAAATTTTATGAAATGGGATCATTTCTATAGTAAATATCGCGCTAAAGAAAAACATAAAAACTGACACGACGGCAATAGTCATCAAAGGAGACCGGATTATATGCAAAGTGCATATATTTTATTTTATTTATATATATTTTTGTAGCATTAATTGAATGCGGTTAAACAGCGGACTAGCTGTCGAAATATGTACGGAAATGTGGCAAATTTTGCTTGAATACTCAAATACGTTTACGCACGCGTCGTACGATTTCCAATCCCGTTTAGTTGCTGCTTGAACAAAGCTAATGTCAATAGACATCCCTAAACGGATGTAGGTTGTTGGTACGCTTTAAATGGGCAACCTTTGACATGTTGTGGGCCAAGCTTTAGTGGGCAAATCAATGTAAGAATTCTGAAATTACGCCGAGTGAATGGCATTTTCAAAGCCAATAATCTATCTAAAACTTATTCTACACTCATAAATACTTTTTTAATACCAAACATCTATTTATTGCAAGTGCTTTTTATTTGCTTGTTTTAAGATTTAGTGTAGTAATGCCTATTTTTTTGCTCACAATAATATCTTTCTTCAAAATATGCAAAAACATACACGTTGTTTCATTAAAAGGAATATACTTTTGTAACTGCCTCGTAAATGAATTGTTTTTCTGTTTTCGTCATCTCCATCAAAAAGCGCGCTGCTTTAATAATAATGAAATTAAAAATGACCTTGACAATTTTGAACACGGTGTATGTGCGATACGCTAGATATAGATTCGATAAATCAATTATTAAGTTTTGAACAAACTCTAGAAAAGCGTCGAATCTTATATTTAATATCACATACCTTGACAAAAAGTTTTTGTCTACAGTATGATTCATGTCAAAGTAAGGACGTTAAGATTTCTTTAGATACTAAGCTCACTATGATTGCAAAGACTGTAGGGCCGTATAATACCGTGATATCATAAAGTTTCTGGGACGAAGATGGCATTGAAATAGAAAATATAACTTAAGCCAGATAGTATAATAAGTTAACCGTTTTGAAAATTATTTTGACAGCGACATTGACTGTCATCAACTAATGTGTTAAAATTGTTGAAAGCAAGTTTGAACATCGAGTTTGAATAAATTCAAATATGGTTTACAATACAGTGCAAAAGACGTACACGACTGAAGCCTATATTAGAACTGGAGTGCGAATTTATGGAATTTGAGTGTACAGCCAACGTTCATGTTTGTATAATTTTAGAGAGCATCTCCCAGAGTTAGCTGTAATTTCCAAAAAAATATATAATTGCCTTTCCAGTTGTATTGGTGTATTTCGTGAGACTGGTTCTGTGGGCCGACTAGTAGACCAACTGCTCGTTCGGAAGAAGTTATAAATGATGTTCGTCAACGGATGGAAAATGAACCCACGAAACCTTTGAAATGTCTTTCTCAAGAGATTGTAGTTCTTTATGGAACACGCCGGAAAATTGTAAAGAAAAACATACACATGCATTCGCATAAGGTGCAATCACATCAGGTTATTTTGCCGGTAGATTATTCTAGACATCTTTCTTACTGTCAGTGGTTTGCAAACAATTTAATGCAGGGCGATGACCAGCTAAATTTGATATTGTTCTCTGATGAAGCGTGGTTTCATCTTTCGGAGTACGCCAATTCCCAAAATACTCGGATGTGGAGTAGCGAAAATCCACATATTTTTGTTAATCGTTTCCGTGTATTGCGAAACTTGGTGTTTGGTACCAGTTTCTCTCCGCAGAATTGTTGGATCTATTTTTTTAATTTTACAATTACAATGTCGAGAGGTATAGAAACATTTCGAAGGAATTTGTTGAACAGCTGCACGAAGATGAATTACAATATGGTTACTTCCAGCAAGATAGTGGAACGGCACACATAACACAAGAAAAAAATTGTTTTGAACTTTTTGACGATCGGATTATAAGCATACATACGGAAGTTGAATTTCCACTACGATCACGTTATTTGACAATTATAAACTTTTTCGTGTTTAAAATCATTTGTTTAGAACATTTGAAGTGATTTAGAATATTATATTTTATTACAGCTCCAATCATCTTTCTAAATTAGTTCTGTTGATAATCTCCAAACAACAGATGTTTAAATTTTGAGTAGTTGTTCTCGAGTATACACTTTATAACTTGAAATAAAATCTCCCAAGTCTTTTGTAAGATATAAAATTTAGGCTGTTCTAAAAGACTTGCTATTTGGTACAAAGAAAACCATGACTGGATAAATTAAAATATATATCAATATCGTTTGAACCATTATTGTATCTCATGTATATAAACTTACCAGTAACGCACACAGTAACGAACTTTGATCCAAAGTATCCAGTAGAGGCATATTTGCAAGGATTCGGATGAAGATTTTGGAAATATCCAGCCATAATACATTCTTGTGCCGAAATAAAATGGGTTGATACATTTCTGGTGTGTTTCACTGTTCCTTTCTTGACATCCTCCGGGAGTAGATCAGTAAATATCCATCCTACTTTGGTCAAGCCTAGCGAAGATGCTAACTGATTGACGATGTCTTCGTGATTATCGGGTAGAAGGCGCACCGAATCTTTAGTACTTTCTTGATTCGGTTCGTATATAGCTACTACTTTCGCGCGAATACCTAAAAGCAAGTAAATGATATTAGCATCGGGAACTGCTGTAAGAATGGCCAATTACATTGAAATTACAATTAAACAAAGAACAATATTACCTAAAGGCACGTCACTATATATTTCGTATGTTCCGTAAAGGAAGCCAATCCTTTGATGGCCGGTAATGCGCCAGTAGTTTAAAAAATTCTCCACTAAATTCGTGTTCTCAAAAGTTACGTTATCGACATGCCTGTAAACCTAAAATAAACAACGAACGTGACGGGTAAAGCGGGAAACGCCGGAGTCCACGTTTTACAAACCTGCCTATTCAAGGTTATAGCGTTTGGTTGACACTTCGAACAGATACCCTTCGGCCAAGGCGGATGGTCCTTACAACCGTTCTTTATACGACAAGATATATCTTCTAGAGCTAGAAATTTGCCTCTATCCACACCAGAAGTCATCTTACGTAAGTAGGAGTGAAATGATAAGTGCTTAATGTTATGTTCTCTTAAGTAAGCTTCGTCGAAAGGTTCCAGAGCCGAGCAGTGGAAGCATCTTGAATTGTTGTTGTGTTGACATCTGTAAAATACAGACAAATTTCTACAGTCACTCCGAAATTAAAATCCAGTGGTTAATAAGATTTTTGCAAAATATAATAAGATTAAGAGTTAGGAATATGCACTATTGCTCATAAGTCTAAAACCACCAAAAATACTATGACCGGCTAACATATATGCTTAATAATTTATACGTGATTTTAAATTTCATTATTTTTGCCTCTAAAGCATACAGTAACTTTAATCTAGAAATTACAATTTTTTTCTGGAGGGAATTGTATATGTTGGTACTGAAGCATTTAATATATATATATATATATATATATATGAAGATCCCTCTACGAAAGATATTAGTAACTAGTCAATAGAAATCATTCTAATTATTAGTTCAATAATTGTGCTGAATATTTTGATATTACTATAAGTTCGATGAGTAGTTTTCAATCTCTTGATCTCAGTTGATTTGATGGTTCATTCACATAACTATAATTAACAGCGTCTTGGAAATAGAAGCAAACAATTCGACTTCAGAAGTGATACTTCCAAGATATTTCATATCTTTTTTTAATTGTTTAAGAAAACTCTTATTACCTATTAGTTTCTGTTATCCTGAAGTGATGCTATAAATTTTGTATTTTATGTACTATTATAGCGGATGAATCTAAAATATTTTAGTTGTGTTAAAATTTGGAAATCACCACTTATAGACAGCCGCTCAACAAAAAAAAAATTTTTACAATTAATACGCGAGCAACTTATTATTTTAATTTATACAGGAGGCAGAATATACGTATGTATGTAACCTGTATATTGAAATACAAAATAAAATAAGCAGGTGTTTTCTAAAATATACAGGATGTCCATGAAAAATAAAAAAGTATGAGAAACGGAAAGATCTAATTATCCACAATATTTTGCTAAAATTCCCTCGTAGACACGAGAAAAAAGATGATAAGATATTTAAAATAAAAATATCTTTATTATTCACAGCTGAAATATTCGCACATAAGTTATTGAATTCTGAGCATGTCGTTTGAAAGGTAGACAGTGTTATCTCGTAGTTTTTATAACATTGTCGCGAATTTTGTTGAGTGGATGTATTACTGTTAGAATCATAAGAGAAGAGCCCTACGCCATCAACAAATCAATGTATGAATTAAATTAGTATTTCAGCGTCATATTAGATATCGTACTTCCGGCAGTATTTCAAAAATGTTATGACATGCATATAACCTATTTATATGACATTCGATAACGTGTAAAACAACGTTAAATAATTTACGTCTCTCAGTATGGCTGCATGTTGTTGGTATGAAAATCTCATTTTGGATGTATCTCTGTCTTTGTTTTGTACATTATTGAACATATGGGGTTAGTAGAACTTCTATCTTACCAACATGTTAAGAACCAAACACATACACTTATATTTCTATCTTAAAATATCTCAACTAATAACTTTACAAATGTGTGTCGTTACTAGATGCGACAATTTGTGGCGCAGGGTTCCTCTCCTATGCTTCCGATAGTGCGTATACACGTCTGCATTCATAGGCGGCACATATTACAATTTCCTAGGGTTTTTTAATTCTGACGTTCGCGTCGTAATTGATAATTTTCCATACTCTTTTATTTTATCTCCAAAACATCCTCTATAATTCTAACATATATGAGAAAGCCTAATTATTCAAATGGATGTTTTATTTTAAGATTATACCATAAAGAACTTGAACAGAAATATTTAAATATTCGGTTACATCCTTTAAACTTTACCTTATTTCTACTTTTAAAAAATAATTCTATATTTCACTTTGCAAAGTAATTGTTCCTCTCTCGGCTTGTATACAAGTAGATGTATATACTTCCAATAAGAAATTTAGTCTACAGTTTATAAAACGAGCAAACCTTTCTAGATTTTGAATCAATGAAAGAACACTGGTTGGTTTTGTATGCTTGTAATATAACTGCTATTTAGTTGGATATAGTGATGTATTGTTATAAATTCACTGTACATATTATGCATCTTCCAATAGATAAACAATAGAGCTTTACTTATATTCTGTACAGTTTAATAAATTTCCAATAAGAGTGATTAAAATTCAACGAAGTATTTTATATGGTCGGAATATTTAGACTAATAACGTAATATTATCTTAAGCAGTCATTAAGGACAAATATTTAATTTGCTAGTTACTTGTTTAGGAAAAAGTATGGCTGATAAAATCACTTAATTTGATGCAATTGAATTTCTTTCTGTGGGGTTGTATAAAAAATAGAATATACGAGCCTAGTACCAAAACATCAACACATTACAGAAAAACATTGGTAGTATAGTGTCATTCATGATGGAACAATATCAGACGTTTGTATGAAGAGTGTCTAGAACAGTGGAAAAATGTATTGAGTTGGATAGACACTTAATCTAGAGTATATTTTAATTCATTTTTATTTTTTAAGGTTTTGGTCATGTAATTCTAAAAGTATCTTCTATAAAGATAGATAGCCCTTGGTCGTTTACATTTTTATTATTCTCTACTGCATAAATTCAAGATAAGTCAAGTGAGGATTTGATTTTTTTTAGTTTAAGCCAACAAATAATTATTACAAATATTAAATATTAGTAGTACTAATAGATTGTAACTTCGATTTCTGATAGCTTAGGACTGATACCAATTAAACTTACATAAGGTAATTATACGTTTAATCATTTACTGGCTTTATTTTAAATTCTATGACAATAAGTATTTTGAATCTCGTGCTTTATTGAGATCCACCAAAAATCAATCCATTTGTCAATTCTATCAAAATGGAACAATGAATCGTCTATTCGATCAAGTTATTGAAATGTGTATTAAAAACAATAGCAGTTTCCTAACTTAGCTTATTCTATAACTCGAAAAATAATGAAGTTTGCAACAGTGTCCCAATTATTTACAACACCAGATGTATTCTATATCCTCTTAACATGTTAAAACTTATTTGGAAGAGGAACCCTAGTATCAATGATTGAATAAACTTTCACATGCCAAAACTAGATAAGTTTGTGTAATGTGTCTAATTCAGATCCACTTTACAATAGAATAAACTGGCATTTGCCATTATGATAGCAATAAAATATGTTTAGATCATAAGATGTGTTCTAAAGTATTTCTGCGCATTTTCCCAAGGATACCTACAATTTTGGATCTCGTTGTCTCTCAATTTTGCCATCAAGCTTAGCTAACTGTTGATCTACTTCGTCTTCTTGTATGTTCGTTAATGATTTATTAGTGGTTGGTAAATTAGCAGATCCTGGTCTACTTCCGGTACTTCCAGTACTGACACCACTCGTTGAAGCTGCACGATCTGATAATATTGGCTCACCAGAGGGTGTTGCCTAAAAATTTAAATATTCAAATAGTTTTTAATTGCAGATCCAAAAAAGTGATTTTGTGTTCATAAGTTCAAGCAAATATAAGAATGCTATGTTCATAAAAAAAATTTAAATATATTTTCTATATAGCATACATACACTGTACTTTTCAGGAAATAAATTAGCTCCATTTACCGATTGTAAATATAACATATCCCCATGTTTGATTCCTAAGCCTTTTAGTGTCTTAGAGTTGCTGCTAACAATCTCATTTTTGTGATTCCTTTCTCGGTATATAGCAAAGTCATAAGAATTCAATTCAAATGCTGAGTAAACCTGTTCGAAGAGTTGGCATGTTGATGACGAAGTACTGATTTCGATTCGCTTAGTTCCTTCGGGTGATTGTATGCGAAGTAACTGCAATGAAATTGTAGAAAAGCATTAGAAAATTTTGAAATTCATATATTAGGTAAATGTCTGTGTCATCTTTACAACAGGGACATTTAATTGTATAGGTTATTTAAGAATATTTATAGTAAAAGTGATTCTTAACAAAATTGTAATTAGTAATTGAATTGAATTTTGATTTTAATGAATAAAGATGGTTTGTTTTTCTTACAATTCCTTTTCCTTTGGACATCCTGTACAATGACCATTTATTAAACACAATATTTCAATTGCAAGTCAAAACTTGGAATAGTGACGTTTTATATGCATAGTTGGCAAATTATTGCCACTATAATAAAACAAAAATTTAATTTTTGAAATTAAAGCATTAAAAATCATTCTTTGTAATTTCTACAATACAAACATAATTGGATACTACTACGAAACGTCTGCTGAATAATATTATAATTTTGTACTTTTTAATAAATGCTGCAAAAGTACAGTAAAATTTATACTTAATGTTGCAATCAAATGACTTGCAATAGGTAAATGAATAGGCACCTTTAATAACAATTTAAATTATATCTGTAAGATAATTGTTCGATCCACTTCTATCAGTTATATATATATTAATACTTGGGGAAAGTTGAAGTTGTATCATCATAGTTAACTTTCGAAATAAAGTTCATTGTGCGTGACTTATTTATAGCACTAGAGATTTTCTTAAAAGAAGGTAAACTGAATTGCAAATATTTGTAATCGTTTATACTCAATACATCTCCTTTTCGAATATCCGAATGTATCTTCTTTAGATAAATATTTTAAATACAAAACGGAATTTGTATATTGAATGTGTATATATTTTTTGTAGAATTTTAAAAAAATTTTGAGACGCCATTAAAATAAAGACCTACAACGAATCTCGGCGATAGTTAAGAATTCCTTATTAATAGGCTTGTAGTAAACATTTTTTTTGAACTTGACTGTATATGTTACTTTCACAACACTTATTTCTACAGACATATATTTCATATTATAAATTCTGTTCTAAATAATTTTAGCAACCTTTTTAAAAACCATATTTAATATTTTAATTGAGAATTCCTTGAATTTTAAGAGAAATATTTTCACGACGCATATTATGCGGCCTTACTAACTTACAGGTAAATGTGTTTAGACTGTGAATTTTACAAAAATAGATTTCGTAGGCGCTCCCAAAAGGTACACTTTATAATTATTTCCAATGTTCATTGCATTCCATCGTCTAAACCGAAATCATTTTTTGAAATCTGCATGGCATTTTACCAACACAAATTTTCATTTGTTCTAGAGAAATCTAGTGCGCTAGTGAGTATTCAGTGAGTGCTCTTGTGATTCATTTTTATTTTTCAACACAAGAATTGAATCATCATTTTCGAAAATATACACGACGGTGCAGTAAAAGAATGTTATGTATAAATTTTAGTGCAAATTAATGAGAAAAAGAGGGATACAAAAAGAAGGAATTTGTCGTATTAGCGTATTTGTCACTGGAAATTTCTGCGATTCTTTCAGAATTTTGACTGAAATTTTAGGAAAATATGACCAGTAAAGTAGAATTATATATTTACGACCTTTCACGAGGCATGGCAGCCTCAATTTCGCCGATGTTAATAGGTAAATCGACCTCGTAAAGTTGAGGTTATGTTTTACAATGTATGTTTTTTTTCTTTATTTTTTAAGGTAAAAGAATAGATGGAATCTGGCATACGTCAATAGTCGTATACGAAAGGGAATATTTTTTTGGCTCTGGTGGAGTAGAAAGTTGCACTCCTGTAAGTATTGAAAGGGAAAATAAGGCTTTTTTCGATGATCAAGAAAGATAATTTGCTTGTTTCTACCAAAGGCGTTCTTAATTTATAATATAGACAGGTAGCATACATGTATAATAGCTGTGAACTATTATTAATAGACTAGGTAAACCTTATGGCAAAATTGTCATAGAGCTTGTCATATATTAGCTTGGCATGCTGACAAGTACCTACTTAAATATTTGTCATAAAAGTATATTTATTGAATATTTATACTCTAATGTGTATGGCAAAACAGAAACTTACATTAAGCTATTTTTAGAAAATCATATGTCATGGTGCTATTTCTATAAATATAATGAATAAATAAACATATTTTTTTGGAAAATAGTCAATTGTAATATATTAATTGGTTTTCTGGTAGTGGGTTTGTAATAGTCGGAAAATTAAAAAAAAAAACAATCTTATGTTCTATTTTTTCTTAGAAAGCTGAATTAAATTAAATTTAAATTTAATTTTCTTTAAAAAGTTTATTACCTTCATATTTTTGTTTTCAAAAGACGATATTGAACATTAATTTATTTTTGATTTGCCAGAAGAAAGTTATAGTTTCTATGTAACATTTATTATGGACGTAAATGTCCAATTATATTTTTTTCATGCAAAAAATGTTGGTCTATTTCTATACACACGTGTTTCACAAGCGATGTAAAAATACCTCTTTTTGTTGTCATGTAATTGCGACTTCATGGAATAACAAAAATAATTAATCGTAAATTTTACGATGTAAAATATTTTAGTTTTACAGTCTTGTACCCTTCCTGAGAAGTACAGCGATTAAAAAGCATGTATTGGTGCAACTGAAAAAAAATTGGCATTGAAATTAGCGAAGTTCAGGATTATTTGCTTTTTTTTTGCAGTAGCGTATTTTTGTAATGTGAAATTACTTAAGTTATTTAATTTATTGACTATATATATTGAAATAAATATACGTAGTAAAACAACACCAGTACCACAACCGCAGCAATAAAATTTTGTTGATAAAAAGTTCTCTAAACTTAACAAAACTACAAATATTCGAATTGTCAATTTAATTAGTCCTTTTTGATCACATATTATACAGCGCCTTCGTACAATTGTATGGGGCATACAATCAATTTTCTTGCCAAATCCATAATTTTATCTATTGGTATTCTTACTTTTAAATAGCGGCCAGTGTTACCACTCACAGTGAAATTTCGCTACACATTTCTAGTTTTGGAGATGCTAACCATAAACCGAGGGATTATTCAATTTACGTAAAATGTAGCAGCTTTACTTGGGATCACTGACATAAAGATGGAGTATGTCCACAAACTGTCCATATAAAAATTCGACCACTTTTTATTAAATTAACATAGACAAGAAAAGTGATGACGTCAGTAAGTGTTATGACGACACGAAAAAGTTTCCAAACAAAACAAAGACACGTGTTAAAACCAACCTATTTCTGTCAATTTCTCTTGTTTACTGTGCTGCTTTGTAACCGTAAGCAGTATTATGTTGTTCGTTAAGTAAAATTATAAAATTCATTATAATTGTTATTCTCTATGTATCTGTATTCATTTCTACTCCTTTGCTTAACTTTAAAACATTTAGGATGGATCACAGTAAATAGTAAAATATATCTAAAGAAGATCAACTGTTAGTTACGCTAATGAAATGAAGCTTCAGTTGAACTGAATCATAACAGAAGAGCTCTACGTCACAAACAAAACAAAGATAGGAAAGCAACAAAAATGAGATTTCCATGCCAACAACATGCAGCTGTACTGAGAGATATAATTTGATTAACGTTGTTTTACAGGTTGTCGAATGTCATATGAATAGGTTATATGCGCGCCATAACATTTTTGAAATATGGCCGGAAGTACGATATCTAATATGATGCTGAAGTACTGGTTCAATCAATGTATATTTGTTGATGACGTAGGGATCTTCTCTTATGATTTTGATGGTAGGTTAGTTTTATTACGTGTCTTTTTTTACTTTTCGGTGTAGTCACAATACTTACTGACGTCTCACTTTTCTTGTCTATTTGATGAGCATGAGGTACTGCAACAGTTTTCAAAAAGATAAATTTGAACGTGCTTTCAAAAGAATAGGGCGGTAAATTTAAATATGCTTTCACTGTAGTTGCGACTGTAACCTTTTTATACTTTCAATTTGTAACGGATAAGAAATATGTACACATTTAAACTCAAAGAAGCATTATTTTATTTATACTAAATAATAACATAAATCATGTACGCAAAGTAAATAGTAAATACTACAACGTAACTACTATTTACGTTGTAGTATTACTATATAGAAAATTGATATTCATAGCTTACTCATTATAGAAATTTTTTAATTTCTGAGTATTATTTTGGACCTTGGTATTTTTATTTGTATTTTCAAGCAGAGTTTCCTAATGATCTCATTTTCAAAAATGTTGTTAGAAATAAGTCATCCGTTTGTTGAATAGTATTAATAAAGTCGCGAGTTAAAGACTGGTTTTGCAACAAGCCGTTGAATTTTGTATTATGGGTCACACGGATAACCTCTAAATATTTAAAAATCTCGTGTAAAGAAAACAACAAGCCTTCATTAACATAATCTAAAATATCACTCACGAAAATATGTAAAAAATTGGTGCTCTCCAACCAAAATTTTTGTTTATATAAAATAATTGATATACAAAGATCACGATTATGGAGGTTCAAAAATGTTCGGCAAAAATAACTAAATGTTCGCAATATAATATATTGCGTTTTCATCTAAAACTGAAATACTTTCAAGTAGATGTGGAACTTGACTGGAATTAACAGTAACTGAGGAAACGGTTTCAATGTTTCTTTGAATATCTGATAAAATGCTTATGGTAGTGAACATCACTTTCTCAATTTTCCTCGGTTCGTTTTCAAATTGTTAAACACTTGGATTTATATAACAACCCTGTTACTGTCTTACAACACAGAAAAAGCTCTCGAGTAGATGTTGATTTAAGTGTCGGGTCAAATTGGCAACGCCATATTTTTCTCTCAGTTCTCCTGTCAATGAAACACTTTAATATCCTTCTAACGACACCACTTCACCAAAAACTGGACACCCGTTTCGACAGCTAAGCTACTATCTTCAGCAGTAATACTGAACTTCACTAGTTAAAAATTCAGCAGTAATACTGACATATTGAATTGTTTCAGTGTACCAGTGCCACAGTGTTCGAGTTTTGGGATTTAGTTCTCTTGCCAATAATATTACGCTCTATTATTACCTACCAACCATAAAACAAAGCCTGACCCTACAAAAAGTAAAATTTAGCATACCGTCTATAAGATTGTATAAACTTTTACTTACACCGTAGGGTCCTTTGGTAAAATTAAAGAATGCCACGTAGATCATTAAACTTATTCTCATAACACGACTTGCAAATGCAATAGGAACTCAAGGACTCATGAATCAAAGTTTTCGCTCACAATAGTTGTTAAACCTCTGTTGGTGGTGCACTGTACTGTTAGATACCAATGTTTTGGCGTTGCTAAGTAATTATCTCGAACGTACGTAGGATTAAAAAACGGCCACTTATAGATCAAGTAAATCAGTGCAGCAACATAAAAATTACCACCAATTGAGCAAATTCGATGGAGTTTGAGTTATCTTGCATGAAGGTGGTTTTTAGTTTAGGGAAATTGCAAATCGCTTTAACCGAAGTCAATCCATCATCATGCGCTGATAACAGCTCATAGCCCAGGAAAATCGCCAAAGAAGAACCGTGGACAGAAGAACTAATGATGTGCGGGGCTGTTACCTTCACCTAATGGCACTAAGAAACCGATTCTGTAGTACTAGGTCAATTGCTGATCTATGGTTAGGCAATGAAGGTCCTCCCGTGGCCCTTCGAACAATCTGGGTTTTCGACTTGCAATTTTATCTACCACGTCTTATATTACCACTTGCAGGCTGAACACCGACAGCAACGTTTGGAATGGTGTAACTTGTGAATACACTGGAACATGGAGTAGCATAGGGTGGATTTTGTATAAAGATGCATGGTAACCGCATGAGGGTCAAGCGAAGACGTGGGGAACGCGATATTGAATTTTCTTTTGAAAGACGTATGCATCGAATCGTGGGAATTATGGTAGCATATAGAAGTACGTTTCAGCCAGTGTTCGTCGGTGGCACCATGAATGCTTAGCGCTACGTTGATGATTTCATATCCTCAGCAGTTCAAAGACCCACTTTACCAGCAGGATAATGGCTAATGCTAGGTGGCAAGAAGTTCTCTAAACTGATTCGAAAAAGCCTATGAAATACTTTGCCGTGGCTAAGCAAATCTCCCAACTTCTCGACAATCAAATACTTGTGGGACATTATGGGAGGAAAACTGAGGAACTTATAACGTCGTACTATATATCATAAAAAAAGTTCGTGATATGAAAAGCCTTCGTTCTATTTACAAGCGTAAATAAAGCGTTTACAATATATTCTCCCCTCTTTTTTGTGGGAGTTTCAGTATATACGTTATGCATTAGAAATTTAAAAATATAGAACTTTTTAGTGTTTAATTTTCATATTCATATTTTTCCGTTTATAATAGATATCAAATATAGTAATTCAGCGAAAAAATTAAAATGATAAATATATAAGGAACTAAAAAAGTATAGATTTTAACCGTTATATTATTATAGCTCAAGTTTTACAGTTGTTTTAGATAATCGCGTCTTAATATTACAATTTGATTGGCTGTCGTTTTTGTCCATGATTTCGCTGTCGTACGTTGGCTCGAATACGCTTTTGTAAATAAAGCATTTCTGGGGTGACATTTATTTTTGCGTGACTAAATATTGCATCATAACCATAACTTTTCTTCTTTTTTCTTTCTTTGATGAAAAACTGTTTTGCCAAGTATTACAGAAGATATCTCGCCATCTATGCAGCAATCTCAACGAAATATTTTTAGCCAAGCAAATTGATGTATTTGCCATAAGATTTACGTTAGTTCTTCGAGTAATTGGCAGATTTACGTTCGGTGCAATCAAATGCCGTAACGTAATAAGAATACACTGAAAAATCTAAACTTAGTAACAAATCGATACTTTCTCGGTGTTATTTTTTTGCTTCTTTTTACCTTATCCTATATATAAATAGCGAGTTGCGGGTTATGTTCGCTAGGTGGCAATGCGTCGGCCGCGGAGGGTTTTAACGCGGATATAAAATCTAACGCGCGATCCGCCGCACACGTCTAAATTTGGAATGGTCTATAATTAAAGTTAAACTTTTACTGTCTTGGAGTTTGTAGTTCGATGCCAGACCGGTTTACATATTAGTTTTCTTTGCATTGCATTTCGGCCGAATTTATTTCACCTATTTCGAACGTAAGTCTTTTGATGTTTGCGATTTGTGTGCGCAAATTTAAGCCCAAGTTTTGCATGATTTATCTGTAGATGCGGCAATAAATTCCATCTTATGTTTGCGTTGATGCGAAGAGATGCCTTTTTGGAGGTTCGCGCTTGTATTTCAATTACGCTATAATTAATCTACGCATAAATTGCGGATTTTACGCTTTAATTTACTCGAAACTCCAACGAGGATACGGTTCTTACGTGCTAGTGTGTCAAAACTGTGTAAGTTGTTCTTTTATGTAAAGTGTGAGATGGTTTATCTTACTTATAAATAAGCACGTGGTTGTGGCAATATTTAATACTTAAATATTCTCAATTTCCTGCCACTCTATTCAAAATCTGTTAAAAATAGATACATATAATATGCTCATCATTAATTGTAATTTACAATATTGAATTGAGGATTAATTTCGAACTGGAATCGATACATTAACGAATATCTATAAATATCACTGAAACGCCCACATCGAAATTTGAGTTTATATAAAAATTTAAAAATACAAACCTTCAAGTTATGTTTTATATGTTGGCTGCAGCTGGTGTTTGTGCGTTGTAACTCCCCTCATTAATCCAAATTCAAGATTCTTTAGTATAAGTTTTAATCAAACCTCATTAGTCATTTGAAAAGCAAATGTAAAAAAATCTTTATTGAACTTAAACTGAACCATGATTTAATGTTTTAGATATGAAAGATAATACTAGCAACCTTTATATACAGGATGTCAGCTTGAGGGGAGGTTTACCGTATAGACAGGTGTATTATCGAATATGCCACCGGTAATCCTCGAATTATTTGTGGGTTTGTATAACAAATCCCATATCTAAATCTCATCATTTTGTTATTTAACGTTTTTTTTTTAAAGAATTGGCAGTTGCAACGATAATACTGCATAGATTTCTCCATGTAATTAGGTTGTTTGAAAGCTACACAGTGTCGTAAGATGGAAGGGAATCTGGAAAAGTTCAACATAACGTAGTACATTTTTTTTTTCGAAAATAAACCACCATTCTTCGATTCGGATTTGAAATTCATATCAGATTTTGATTAAAATTTATATAACATGCCTTATACTTAGAACAGAAGATGCTCTTTCCCGAAAATGTGATTAAATCCACATTCATACATCATTACAGTATTTCTAATTTTTCCAGAATGCTATAGAACATTGGCTGTCATATTAAGCGACAATGGAACGGGGAAACAAATGAATTTTAAAAATTTTAATTATAATTTCTTGTGAATATTTTTAGACAAATACCCAAATTACTCAACACCGCAAAATACCAAATAAAATTCCGTTTCAATAAAGACTTAGAAATTAATGCGCTGACTTTTTTCAGCGCGAACCCCGCGATATCACTATGTGATCCATAAGTTACTTTGGAAGCTAAAACTTAGATCAATGGGTATGGCTTGCTTTTTTATGATTTTCTTGTCTAAAAATTCAGAAAGATAATAATTTATGTTTTTCATTGTTCGTATAGGTATAGAAAATAAATAATATTTTCTGTATCTATGCTAAATTTTTAATTTTCAGAGATTTCTTATTTTTCTACGCATTTTTTGTTAATGGTAAAATTTTCATAATATTCTCCAAAAAAAAAAAAAAAAAAACGAAGTAATATTGTAATCGTATTGTGTATCTCTACGCAATTAATTAGTTTATTCCAGCTATAAATCACATTACACAAATTTAAGCCGAACTTTTGATGTAAATTTAAAATAACGATTATTATCACTAGAAATAAAACCAAAAACCTAACTTTCTTTGTTGAATTTAAAAAAATTGAAACTATATATATGTAAATTGGAGAGATCATCTTCTCATCAAGAGTTCCTAGTAAATTTGGTCACGATGATTGGTAGAGTTTTATGATGATATTGTCAATACATTTGCCGAGATATTCTCACGTCAGCTGGTATCTTCAAGTCCTCCGTTTTCTGATTCTAGTCACAAGTTTCTTCCGTTTATTATATCGCCTACAACAGAAAACGATTGACTTAAAGTAATGGTGATATTACTAAATAAAATACACGTTCTATTGTCTTTATTTTATTACCTAATTTCTTAGTGCGGAATTGTAGATATGTTTGCTTTTCCTCTTCGAATAAGTAAGTAATATAGTTTGTATAATAAGAAACGCGGGCTAATATCTTTTCTAGGAAAGGAGCTAGAGGGGTGGTAATGATATAGCAGCTAATAGTGATCATTCCCTTAGTCCGTGTAGTTGTAAGTTAGTTCTTGTTCGCTTTTGGAAGAGATGATGGCACAGGCAAATATAGGCGCAGTGTATGCAAAGCGTTTTAAACCAGTGTTTTTTGTGTAATCACCCAAAAGGCCCAAGAATGAGTATTGCAGCAGCTGCCAGGTACTTACATAAAATACCGGATTATATACGACGCTGAACAAGGCGATACCAACAGACAAGAGCAGTAGATGATCTTACAAGACGCGGTAAATCTCATAGTACGACAAACATGCAGGCTAAGGCAATAATTAATTTATTCGGTAGAAAACCGCATTTAACATTGCGTCAATGTATGTTAGCGCTCAGAAATATAAATATTAGTTTAGTGATTCCTAGAAGCCGATTGCTTGAGTACGAGATTGCTTACCGTCGCACGTTGCAGAAACTACCTCTCGGACAGACACCGAGGCCTGTTTAACGTGGGCACGGGCAAATGTCGTCAGAGACTGGACAAATGTGGTGTTTACGGACGAATCTTCTTTTCGGGTCCGGGTACCAAGAAGCAAAGCATTGTCTAGCCATGCAGTTAAAGTCCATGTTTGGGGATGTTTTAATGTTCGTAATTTTAGGACCTTCTGCGTCATTACTAGTAATTTAAACGTTGAGTGGATGGTGCAATTATACAAAAAAGGACTACTGACATCTACAAAGGTCTGGTTTAAGAGTAGTACTGAGAACTGGATTTTACAAGAGGATAACGATCCGAAACACCGAAGCAGACTGTGTACGGGCTACTAGTTGGAAAGTCACATTACAACATTGGATTGGTCCTTGCAGCCCCGGATGATAATCCGATCGAGAATATGTGGGCTATCATGCAGCATAAACTCCGGAATGAGCGTACATATAAAATGGAAGAGCTATCTCGTACCATAAAAAAGATATGGCGTTCATTATCTACGTCTTACGTTGAAAATTTGATAGAAAGCATAGAAATATGTTGTCAAGCTTTTGGATAGTGATGGAGATTGGACCCTTTTTAAATTTAGCGCGTAACTTTGAAGATGTTCATTTTAAAAATATAAATATATATTCTTTTAAATTAAAATTTGTTTGAATTTGGGCTTTGCGTTTCTTGTTATACGGACTGTACGTTTAATATGGGAAGGTTATATATACCAGAGTTTATAGTAGCATTGGTTCTTCCCTTATTTCTAACAATCAACATGGTTTTGTCTCAGGTCGTTCAAAAGTCACAAATTTGGTATTAATACCTCAACAAATTAGCGAGATATTTTATAGGCGCCGTTAAGTAGATGTAATCCTCTCCAAAGCTTTTAACTGTATCCAGCACGCAACAGTGCTGCACAAACTAGATGATCTTGATTTTGTTTCTTCCGTTTTAAAACTTATACAATTTTATTTAACTCGGAGAAGGTGTTACGTAGTCTATAATGGATATATTTTGAGGGAAGTTACCTTAGCTTCAGGTGTACACAGGGGTCTAACTTGGACCCACTCTTGTTTGCATTGTACATTAATGATTTACTTCTTCAAGAAAATTTGTCCTTCTATACACTACGATAAAAAAAATTAGACAAAAATCTTTTGCATTAATGATTCTTGTGAACTTCAGCGTAGTTTGGATGGTGATGCAAACAGTTTAAACTAAAACTCAGCATTGAGAAATTCTGAAGTTACTTATACTCCGTATCACTTATCTTACGTCTCATTTTATTATGTGAATTATATGAAAAGAGTGGTAATGCTCTAGACTGTAAAACTGAATTTTTAGATCTGGTTGTACTATTTATGCGATAAACAAGGTATATCTAGAATATATTGGTCACACAACATATCCAATGCAAATGCTTGAAATTTATTTCTTTTAAAAGGAAGGCGTGTATCTTGGAAGGAGTGTGCCGCGGTATCTAATGTTGTTACTTTACGAAATGCTCTCTTTTAGCGTACGAAGGAAAATAATTTGTATGAAATTCTATACAAGCTTATGACAAAAACTATCAATTGCTCGTTTTTAGTAGGACATATGTGTTTTTTGGCTCTGCGCATAAATTCCAGATATAATTCAACCTTTTTGGTTCCTATCTCAAAAGCAACCACTATCAAATGGGTCCAATCTACGTATTTTCTCAAATCGGCAACGATGGTTGACAAGACCTTTTCAGATGTTCGTAACTTCAAGCAACAAAAATCAACATTTGCAAAGGTCCACAGATCCTATTTAAAATAATTTAGTTCAACCTATTTCCCGTAAAATAGGAAATGATTTTATGTTGAAAATATTTTTACTAGAAGAGACTTACTCGTTAATATGCATTTGTAACGTTTCAACTTTATACCAAAAGTCTGTACGTATATACGTTTAACTTATCCAAGTAACACGCCCTATATTTTCGTAAATTATTTACCATATATGCTAAATGTCTCTCTGCAATATTTTTTTCCAAATACCCAAAATCTATACTGCACGATTAAAATAGATTTTGGTATCCAAGATCAACTGATATAATTACGTTTTTTCATGAAATCACTTTGAACGTTTAGCAAGTCTATATTTTATCGTGTACACATGTTCTAACAGGCTTTATTATGTTAGATGTGTATATTTTTTGAACGAATGGTCGTCGAAGTTATTAGTAAATGAAATAATTTTTTCTCTGGTCAGTCAGATTACCCTAAATTGCTGGTGAAATTTGTGGATGAAGCTAATTTGGAAGAACACATTCATTTTATATGAGTTATTATAGGAAACCACTTCTAAATTTAATAGGCGATAAGTATTTTAGCAGTATTTTAATTAATTTTATTTGCAGGGTTCTACGGCCTTAGGATCTCCTCTAGAAGTGATCCTTCTAGGACATACACAAGTTCCTTATTCGGTGTTTTTCGATTATTTGAATGGATTAAGTGAAAGTACATACGCGTAAGTAATACGTTATTTTCTAAATGTCTTTTAATAATATTAAGTTTAACAGTTTATCAGATTAGTCCTAATAAACATTGTTCCGTATGATACTGATAAATCAGTATGTTGCCCCGGTAATAAATAATGGTTATATTCATTGGACTTTATCGAACGATTTGTCAGCTATTATATCGCATTTTGTCTTTTTCAGTGCTCATACGTATAGATTATTTACGCACAATTGCAATGATTTCTCTAACGAAATTGCCTATTTTTTGTGCAATGTTGGCATACCAGACTCTATACTTCAGTTGCCAGACGAAATATTACAATCAAAGTTAGCTCCGGTTGTGCAGGAATTGCTATGGCAGGCAGAACAAAGTGCTAGACCAATAATTGAAGAAAACCCTCTTGAAAGAGATAAATCGGATAAAGATTAGTTTATTCTTACATATTTGAGCCAATTTCAAATAAAATTAATGGAGTTTAGTACAAATTATTACAATCGACGCCTTAGCAATCGGTACACTGAAGTTGCGTTGTAACTTGTGTTATTAAGATGGCAATATGAGATAATATTTTACTGCAATTTCAGCATAAATTTAACTGTCCATTTTATACATTACCGTTCATAACTTTGATCGCAACCTAATATTTTGTATTACACCTAGAAGTATTTTAAAAATATTTAGGGAAACTCATGGTAGTTTTCTTAGAATGGCATCTATAATCTAATGTTGATTCGTAATAATAGCACTTATTTACAAAATCCATTCAAACACGAAAACAATGTATTCCTGTATTAAATTTTATGATAGCAATAAAGTAACAAGGCATTAGTAATAGGAAATTGGGGATGAATGCGTTATGAAATAGAATTTGGGAGGAGTACTGGACGATCCACTTGCCTTATAATAAACTGTACGTTCAGTATACATCCAGTATATTGCCGAGATACTGGAGACGTGTGCGATTGCGTTCGGAAGACTCTATTTCATATTGTTAGTTTATTTCATGAAAAATATGCCAAAAAGAAGGGAATTTCATATTGATACGCGCGACAGATCATGCGTTTTACACGAAATAAATATTTCAAAGAGAGAAATTGGCTCACAATTAAATATTTCTGAAAGTTGCATGCGTAGGACAATTAAAAGGAAAGAAGAGGCCTAAGCGAACCGAGTGATTTCTCTAAGAAATTAATATACTACAGGCGCGTTAAGTTCCAATGCACTTCATTAATAAATCGTGACGTCAGGTTTTAGGCCGTTGTCGGATACACACACATAAACTCGCTATCAAGCCTAACTTAACGTACTAATGTAACTTAGTCTACCAACTTTCAACATTTAAAGTGGCCGGACCAAAGACAACCGACAACATTGTATTTCACCAAATATAGCCAATAATAGCAACGATTATATGTATGACGTTGCGTTAATGATGTGCATTGGAACTTATCGTGTCCCTAGTATAACCTCACCGCACAGCAAATTACGGCAGAGTTCAATTTACAATGCCGTCAGTCAGGAAGTATGTCGACAGTAGAATGGAGAGCCGGTCTGAGGAGTCGTATAGCAGTAAGAAAAGAAATTGGGTAAAAGCCCACGCAAATTATAGTGTATAGGATTGGAAAGCTACCTAAAATAGATGAAAAAATGACAAAACATATGTTTTTGAGAATCCTAGAAAATGATACATTCCCAACTGAATGTGAATTAATTGGGGAGAACTTCATTTATCAGCAAGATGACCCCAAACACACCGCAAAGGTGGCTCATTTTCGAGACAAATTTTCTGAAGTAGTCCTATTCTTAACGGAGCGAGCGCCACAGAACCATGATTGCAATCCCATTGGCCTCTTATGGGATCATTTGTATCGAGGTCCGACAAAAATCTTCGACTAGCAAAGGCGCCTTCTAGAATGCTCTGCCGAAAGTGAGGAGTGCTATAGAATGCTGTATTTGGAGCGATGAGTTTTAAGGATGCCAAGTATCTGTCGCGCAATTATTAAAGCAAAAGGGGGTTACTTTCAAGAAACATTTTAAGTTAATGCGTACAGTTTGTTTCTTTAATAAATTATTCGTAAACATTTTCTATTTAGTTTATTTTGCTATTTTATGTAGTGCGATCAATCTTACGAACGGTAGTGCATGTACATACAGGCAGGGACACAATTATTAGGCACCCCCAATTTTTTCAATTATCTTAAAGATTTTTAATGAATTATTAATAAACAGATAAAACAAATATTATAAAAGCAAATATTTATTACTAAAAACTAGAAATTCAATATTTGGTTGCCTCCGACACCCTAGCACGGCACCAGGTGTACCAAATCTGTAATAAACCTATCCAGTTAATTCTTTTGTAACTCACGATTTTTTTTAACACAATTTGTTTAAATTGCTATAAATGCACACCTTCTACTGAATATAAAACGATTAATTATATTTACCTCTATATTACACTCATATGTCCAAATCACATTCGCCCAGTCCTTCTTTGTACACGATTTGTGTTTATGAGCCTATGCTAATCATTTAATTTTATTTACGTCTGACAGCCACGGTTTCTTTCTAGCTTTTCTCGATGATAGACCGACTTCTCTAAGACGTCTACTTACTGTTTTAGGCGATAAATTAACGTTGAGTTGTCGATTTAATACGCCAGACAAATCTGTTGCCGTTTGACGTCGATTTTGTAGAAAGTGTTGTTGTAACCACCGGTCCTCCCTTTCTGTCGTTTTACGTTTTGGACCTCTTCCCGGTCTTGATTTAGTATCCTTTGTTTCTTGGTAATGCTTTAGAGTTGTTTGTACGGCGCATCGTGAACATTTTACTTTTTTTGCTAATCATCACTTGGCATATAGTGCACACGTTGAAACTCAGAAAGTTCTTTAGATTTCGGCATTTTCAGTTTCATACACATAAACTAATTACGAATAAATATTTTTATTTGCCAATAACAAACGCACATATAATTTAAAATAAAAATACTGATGTTCGCCGATTACTTAACCGAACTATACTAAGAGTAAAATACAATTAGTTCCGCAAATACAGCAATAAATGGATTAACAACGGTATTTCTCCCACCAACGCTTTTATTTATACTACGGGTATTTCTAAGAAGCGACAGGCAAAGACTATTTGTCTGTTAATACCGCTATATTAAAACATCTAAAGTGTGCTTCATATTCATGTCCCTGGGTGTATATCTCTACTCACAGTTAAATGTGAGTCAGTGTATACCAATACGAATTAATAATTACACTTGAATGTAACGTTACGATTGTTAATAACGCGAGTGGTGTGCTAAATTGAACGAGCTATACTGACCTATTTGAACTTTATTGGAACAAGTACTTATAATGATTTAATCACCTGTAGCTTCATACCAAGATCATATATTTCTTTACGTAGTGTTGACCATAACGTAGGTAATCAAATAAAGTTCGTGTTTTAGTAGTGGCTTGGAATTCAGTAGTTTTGTTTTCGAAGCCTAAGTTTAAGATTTGATGGGAAAGAGATGAACGAACTATATTTTTTATAGCAATCGTGTATGCTCTTCCCAAAACTTCATGCAAGGAAACTGAATGATAACTACGAAAAAAATTGAACTAGAAAATATTGTTTCCGTAGAAACTAACATATATAGGTATCAGTATACAATTATAAATTAATGGGTTCTTATAGGAAAAAGGTTCACTTACGCCATATTTTAGGAAAAAGTGTCAAAATATGATAAAGTATACAATTAAGAAAGATTTCCTGCACAATTTTTCAAAAACTAATCCTTTTGGAAAAACTATGACGGAGATGCGTTCAAAAACTGAATTTTTCCATTTCACTCTGTAATTCAGAAACCAAAACGCTATTTGAAATTCTACTTGAAAGTACTTAAATAATGTACATACAAAAAAGAAAGATAAATGTATGCTAACAACAAAGATACTCTACAAATACAACGGAAATGCATTTGAGTATCTTACACAAGACGAAACGTTGCGGTGTACGGAGTGTAGTATAACTTTAGAAAATTAACACAATTTTAGATAGCCATTTGTCTTGAACTTTTACTTTCAAAAATATTTTCAAAGGGTTGTTTGATTTACGATTTAGAATCGTTTACTACTTAACATTTTTTTTATATGAGACTTGAATAATATCGTAGAGATTTCCTCGATTATTTATTAAGAAAGCTTTTAGAGGTAAACACCATAACTGTTTTTTGCACTCTGTTCCAGTGGGCACAACTACAAATTACTCACACATAATTGCAACGTATTTTCTAACGACATAGCTCAATTCTTATGTGGTGCGAGTATACCAAAGCACATATTAGATCTACCGAATGAAATCCTGCAAACTAGACTAACGCCGCTAATTGAGGGTTTCGTTTCGAAACTAGAGCAAAGCGCAAGACCATTGGCTGAAGAGCGAACTCCATCGGGAAGGGAAGGCAGTCCGGATTTCGAAGCCCTCAACTCAGAGGTCGAAGCAACAAGGTCAGAGAAAATTTTAGAAAATAAAGGGGACTTTATGAAAAAATAACATTTACTAGAGGCATTCTGACCGATAATTTGTTGTGTTTTTATTGCTCCTCCTTTTCTGTAATCATAACATAAAGCATTTTATACATTAATCTTTTATTGTGTGTTCTTTTATGTAATCGTTGCTTGTTTTTCTCTTTCTGCCTTATAGATTACTCGTTGGAACTGGTTTACAATTACTTAACTCAATATTAAACCCACAGAAACAATGAAATCAACAGATATACAAGAATTTCAGCTTCCGTAGTCCAATATATAACATTACCGGCTTAGATTGTGATTTTTTTCCTAAATAATTTATTGATTGTTGTTTATTACTAACGCGTATTTGCATTTGCAAACGTACGTATAAAGCAGAGTATTACCAATAGTAAGAATAGACTGCGACAGTTATGAACTAGAAATTGGAGGTCTTTTGTTTCATATTCGAATTATAACATAAGAATATTCTTTAGTAGTTAATTATGAAGGAGTTATAGTATACAAGATAGAAAAAAATGTGGTTGGCTTCTTGGTTAGTGCTATTTTCATTTTATGAACGTTACAGAATTGTATATCAAACAAAAATGTACAGTTCTTCTTTCAGATGAAATTATTTCTTTTTGCCTTTTTTATAATAGCTTATTAAATTTTACTGTATTACGCCTATATATATATATATATATATATATATATATATATATATATATTTACCTATTCCTTCTGCATTTATTTATACAGAACAAATAAATTTCCATGTAACACTTTCTCAGTTGTTATCAGTCTCAGACGATCATTGTTACTACATCGTATGTAATTATTGGTCTTTGAGTGATATATACGAGGCACATTCAATAATTAACGAGATAAATATTTATAGACAAAAAAAAACGTTTTATTCGATCACAATGAAACTTGCATTACACTTCAACGTAACTTGCACTATCATTCAGGCACTTACAGTAGCGGTCAAAAGTTAAGTAACTCTACGGCTCTTTCTCTTTAGGCAATTAGTCTATCAAATTGTGCAGAATCTGCAAATCAATTTGTTGCTACTGTGTTGATAATGAATCAAACAGTTCAACGGCGTTTTTATATTTTTTATTATGTATTATCTTTCTATTCACAATCTCCTACAAGTTTTCAATAGGATTGAGATTGGAAGATTGACTAACTCCTTGCTCAGTTAGCCGTTCCTTAACTACCCTAGCAGCATGTTTAGGATCATTATCATGCCGAAAATGTCATTGAAGTGGCATATTCTGTTGAGCAAATGGCAGCATATCGTTTTGCAATACATTTTGGTACACAAATCGGTCCATAATATCGTTTATGCTATATAGAGGGCCCACTCCATTACTAGAAAAAAAAACCCACACCATCACATCACCACCTTCATGCTTGGCAGTTTTCTGACAATATCTTGGATTTAATCTTTCTTTTTTGGGACGCCGTACATAACAAATTCTGTCAGTGCTACATATTTTAAACGTATTTTCCCTGCCCTTTGTTTTCAGAGTTCCAGAAGACCATTAACATCACTACCCGCAAAAGCTAATGTTCTTGTTAAGACTTCGGCGTTTTGAGTAAGGTTTATGTTGGTGAACACGTTTCATTGCAGATTACAACACGGCCTAGGAAATCATTGCCTTCCGTTAAAAACTGCTGTTTAACAGTTCAGAACAAATACGAATACAGGTGGCTATAAACTCGAGTCAATTATCTTGGAACACATCTTTCAAATGCTTTACATTAATTCAGCCAATCATAAATGATCGAATCCATGGTTCCCACACTAACATTACACAAATGAGGAATTGCCGCGATTTTTATATTCTGCGTGTGAATAAGGTAATTTATGTGATTTTGCGGCGCATTACTCGAGACTTCAGTTGTCCGAAACGATAATTATCGGTAACATTTTTTTCTGCCCGATATAAACTGTTCACTACATTTATATACGTTTCCGCGACTTAAACACTTTTTACCATGTTGTTTCGACATTCTGAATGTTTTTCTTCTGGCATACATGTTTCAAAAGGAGCTGACATATTGAAATGAACAAAAGTGGTTATGTTTGTTTTTATCCCTTTCAAACAGCTATACTCTATTTTTTAATTCGAAGGAGTAAAATGAAAAGATGCATTTACACAATGGAATTTTTCAAAGCTGCTTTTTGGCGGCAGTTTTATAAATGGATAGGATTTTATATAAGTTGTAGTTACGTAATTGTTATTACAACGCAAATTTAGAGCGAAAAACTAAATACAAATGTCAATCAGTTGTAACAATATGGCGGCCGGCGATATATCAAATATGGCTAGCGTAATTTTTGCTGAAAACTGACCAACAACTAGCCTACCGTTTGGCGCTTCAATTTAAAAACATTCCTCCGAATTAAAAAATAGCGTCTAGTAGAATGTGTCACCGGGGTTGTCAATTGACTCTCAGAAAGTTCTATATACTAATACTCAGTGCTTTTTCTACTATTGCAGTTTGTCCCGTTAATTATTGAGCATCCCTCATAATAAGAGAAGAATAAGAAGTTTATAAAACATACGTGTTTGAGGTAGACAAAAATTTTATTAATGTCAGCAGAAAATAACAGTTTCGGTTATATTAGCAAATTTCTAATAATTTTTTCTTGTGTAGCAATTATCTGTTTTACTTAAAATTCGTCTAATTTTAACTATAATTACAAAATGAATTTTCTAGAGTACCTACAATTGAAGGCAACTGACATGGGCTTTTCTAACTAAGATGTCTACTATTCCATTTTCTATCTTGCCATTTTATCTAATTTATATTACAGATCATTTTTAATATTTTTCGACAAGTTATCAAAATCCTTATATGTTAAGATACGATTTTTACTTCTATTTTTTAATTAAATATATAACGCTTTTAAGTAGTTGGCATTATATTATTGTAATTTATTTTTGATTTATTTTTGATCACGAATGTAACCTTTCTTGTCCGATTATTCTTTTTGTAGTAAGTATCGACTATCATATAATGCCAATTCCTTAATTCATATAGATCAAATTTTATATTCGAAATATGAAAAGAAAGTGATATTTACATAATGTAAGCGTACCAAAAATTTTCGTCTAACATTAATTGCTGCATGTACTGACTTATATTAAGGCTTCTCCAATAATATACAACATAAAGCTGCTTATAGGGACCCAATAATATACATACATAGGTATTATAACATTCAAAATTTTAATTTTGCTCAAGGTGATTTTTTAAAACTATACCTTATCTTGGTCGTAGGAATGTTATTTGTATTTTTAGATGACACTAATAAATCGAATTTACAAGGAAGTCCCGTGTTTTATTGCTATTTGCTGATGTGTGGTGGTTGAAGGTGGTTGAATTGACTGCATGTTGTGAAGTTATTGCCAATTTATATGTAACGCATCCATGCATTCTTGAAGTAAGAGTTAATTTAATCATCAATATTTGCAAATAAATTTAAGAATATTTTAAAATTTTGGACGTAAGTACAGTAGTTCCAATTTAGGTTTGTATTTCTTGTATTTACCGTTTTCTCGAAGAAGTTTAACATCGTATTTATATATACATATATATTTATATATTTTCGTCGATAATTGGTTTACGCTAGTGATAAATATCTGGTGTTGCAGATACCATTCGTTCATTTTACAAGAAAAGAGAAAAACTTTAGCTGAGAAGCAAGCCAAGAGGGAAAGAAAACGCGAGAAGAAGCGCAAGAAACTCCTCAAACAAGGACAGACCCTCCCGCCTGAATTAGAGGTAATTAGATTATATTTTAGAGCAGTGTAATTGCAACAATTGTTTGTGCACTATTGTTTATAACTTATGAGTTTGAGATCATTTATTGAAAAGTAGTGTGTTTCTGGCAATGAACTGCGAATTTTTGTGAAAGGTATTTAGAGAAAAAAATGCTAATTGTAGTGCCATCGATGAAGCACGAGGGAGGTTCGGTGATGGTATGGGAATGTTTTTTTTTTGTGAATGATGTAAGAAATTTGGTAGGGAGTTAAGGAATATTGCGAAAAGAACAGTATAAAGAAATTTTATAGCGGTATATGAGTCCATTTGATTTGTCGTTGGTCGGAGGTTAGTTTGTTTTGAGCACGATAATGGTCCCAAACACTGTTTGAAGTTCTGCAGAAACTTTTTACAGCAGGAAGACGAGGGACTTATCAAAAATATGGTGTGGCTGGCTACTACTATTGTCGTACCGCAATCTCATAGAAAAATTGTGGAAGGAAATGAACACAGAAGTATGTCAGCGTAGTGCAGGTTCAACAAAGCATTTGAATCACTTACATATACCGCAGGAATATTAAATAAATTAGTACGAAGAATATGAAAATTATGCCAAACTTTAATAAACACAGAGGCACATTTCTTGGCAAAGGTTCTTATAGTATAATGTCCTTCTTTTTAGTATTATAATTTCTAACAAATATACGTGTTTTCTTTTCTCATTAAAAATGTGTTTTCTTTTTAATTCAATCTTGATGTAGGCTTTTCAAAGTTATCTTGAACTTATATATGAGTGATATTGTATAGAATATTAATTTTCCACATAAATAATTTACATGGCGGTACCTTGTCTAGAGTGGAAAATTTTATTAATTAGAAAATTAAAAATAACTATATAGTAATAATGCGACAATAATTTCCTTATGTTGCAGGTGTATGTTAGTGTTCAAGACATGGCTGATACAGAAACTGTAAATGGAGCGACAGAGAGCCAATTACCTTCAGAGCAGGCTTTACAAATGGAAGAAGACGAACGAAGAGAAGAAGAAGAAAGGAAGAAAGCTAGAGAACCACCAATTGTTTACAGAGATACTTTAGATGTACGTCTTTATTATTTTTAATAAAGCAGCAGAAAATAAGCGTATATTCTTTTGTAGATCCGCGTTGAATTCGACGCTCTCGTAGGATTGATAGATGGAAAACTGTCTCCCGAAGAACAAACATCTCTAGAAGAACTCCATAAGTACATGTTGGAAGATGAAGGCAGTTGGGCTCTGGGAGACAGCTTCCTATTGTTCGTTGGCAGATTATTGAATGACGCTAGCTTGCCTACGGAAGTAAAGGTTCGCACTTTGAATGTATTGGGATTGGCGGCTTTGAAAGATGACGTCATTCTACTTTTGCATCAAGATAGACGCGACCATATCATAATGAATTATGCATATGAGGTCGACAGGATTTCACCGGAAGAACAGGAGTCATTAGCGCTTTTTGTAAATATTACAATAATAGTTGTTAATTTTTAAAACTGATGATTAAAACTTTTAGATTGCAAACATGTTTGAAAACCTGAGTTCTTCAGAGTGGCTAATGTACATTTCTGAATGGACTTACAATAATCAAACTATAAGTAATATTAGGGTTACAACTAAAGTGGGTGTACATTCGTTACTTTCCGATAGACCCGCGCTTCAGGACAGAGGAACTGCAATTATTCATAATTTGGCCTGCAAGGAGGTAAAAACCGTGGTCTGTATCTATTTTTCATTACTAATATTCTTATTTTATCTGTTCCTATGTTTTACAAAATCTATTTTAAAGAACCTGACTTAATTAGTATCCTATTTGGCACAGTTTTATTGGTATATATATACAGCAAAGCGTTTGAAATATATATTTTGCGCTAAATAAAAAAAAATAAAGAGAAAATAAATTGTCTTGCAAAAACATTAGTTATACTTTTAATATATGGTTGTAGCAAATATGCAGAACACTTCATTTACCGAAAAATAGTTTAATATAAAGTACCGCTAGAATTATGGTAGAATTGCTTTTCACACTTCAGATTAAAAATGTTTAAAGATTTTGGCAAATGGTATCGGCTACATCCAAGTGTCAACTTTATCAATTTTGGTTGTCTGTTCCTACAGAATGATTTTGCTAAAGTATCTCGAAAATTAATGAACTTAAGTATGAGAAGTAAAATATGTTTTTTTGTTCCGAATAGAATGTGTAGAAACAGTCAAAAATTGAAATGTTTTATGTTTGGAGTGGATTTTCGGAACACTCAATGTAATTTTTAATGGCAGTAAGTAATCTCCAATAGGTTTGTTTAAGCAATAACTTTTCTGATGGTTTGAGTACAGTTTGCGTACTAACAATTAGTGAATATGGCGCATGTCGAGTTTCCTTTGGTTTGCAAAAGATTTGATCAGGTTTGTTGACAGAATACATATTTGTTTACTTGAATACGCAGCATTTAGTCATGAAAGTTGTGCTGGCCATCTAGTGTGATCAAAACCTTTGAATAAAAACAGCACCGTATGCAAACATCCATAATTACTATAAAATGTCAGTAAATAGATATAAAGAACAAGAAATGGAAGGCAAGTTTGAGGATTTATAAAATTTCTATTCGTAAACGAGCTATGTGATCGTAGGGATTTCGGTTGTAGACCCAAGTATTTTTGAAAAGTACAAGTCCCATCGGTTACTACCGCTCCAGCTGTCCATACTAAATAAATACTTAATAGTAAAAATTCAACTTATCTATGACTTTACAGAAGGTTGTAATTATATAGTATGATTTTACTTAAGAAGTATATTCCGTAAATCTTAATTATTACCAACCCGTATGAACTAATTTGTGAAGAACACGATGATAATGTAAACACACAGAAATTTAATTGTAACATACAAAATATGGGACATCAGACAAGATTCTGGTTACTATAAAAGTCTAACACAAAAATTCTTGTAAATCGGCTGTCTTATTTGAACACTCTACAATAAACTGCGATGCGCATGCTCTTCATCGCCATTACATGCAAAATACATCCAACTACTTTGACCGTTCACAACTGGTTTCGTAGCATTAACTGAATGTGCTTAAACAGCGGACTAGCTGTCGAAATATGTGCGGAAATATGGTAAATTTTGCTTGAATACTCAAATATGTTTACGCACGCGTCGTACGATTTCCAATGACATTTAGTTGCTGCTTGAACAAAGCTAATGTCAATAGACATCCCACAACTGATATAGGTTAAATGGGCAACCTTTGACATGTTGTGGGCCAAGCTTTAGTGTGCAAATACGTTCGCGGGCCGCGTTTAAAAGTAGTGCATTTAAAAGTAGTGTTCATAATTTTTATTTAGATATCAGACATGATATAATACGACAATGTTATTATAATGCAATTTATTAAAATAAATAAAAAAATAAGTACAACATTATAATTAAATCGTGAAATTTGGAATTATGTTCATTATTCAAAATGTATCGTGGGCCGGATCAAATCTTACAGCGGGCCGGTTGTTGCCCACATATGCTCTAAACCAAGTATGGACAACCTGTGACATGTTGTGGGCCAAGCTTTAATGTGCAAATACATTCGCGGGCTGCGTTTAATATTCATAATTTTTAGCGATAGATATCAGACATGAAATAATACGACAATGTTATTATAGTGAAATGAAAAAAAATAGGTGCAACATTATAATGAAATCTTGAATTTTTTGTAATTGGGTTTTTCAAAATGTCTTGCGGGCCAGATGAAATCTTACAGTGGGTCGGTTGTTACCCACATATGCTCTAAACCATACGTGGGCAATAACCGGCTCGCGGGCCGAATCCGGCCAGCTGTAAGATTTGATCCGCCACACACACAAGTTAGGCGTGTGAAATGTCTCGCCATCTCGTAATCAAGTGTTCAAATTACAACCATTAAAGTCTTGCTAGGCTGGCGTAAAAAAATATATTAATCATCTTCACATATCGCTTAGAATTTACGGTTACTGTACAACTTCTATTATATTCAAAAAAGTACTGGCCGATAATTCCTTATGCCAACATTGCAGTCCAAACAGTAACTTTTGGTGGGTGAAATGGCTTCTCATGTTTCTGCCTTGGATTTGTTAAACTCCAATAACGACAGTTCTGCCTATCTACATGGCCATTAAAGTGAAAATGCGCGTCATCTTTTTTTGTAAAACTCGTGTACACGACTAAATTCTCAAGGCCGGGGCTAGTGATTGGTATACCCTCCATTCCCTACTCAACGATTCTGTTAGCGCAGTGAACAAACCAAATTGAAAAAGTCTTTTGATAGCATTTTAGAGTAATGTTTTAATTTCAATTGTTATACATTTAGAACATCATGCAATGTTTGAATATTTTCATTCGGGTTTAAGTGTTTGCGCTTTCGAATTTGTGACCTTATGCGCAGGTTGCATGATGTATCTGTCTGCGTGTTTTCAACTTCTTCCGCTTTACCTTTAGAACTTCCATTTTGCTTTGCAATTTCTTCCAATGCCAATATAATTACATTTTCGTCCAATCCCCTTTACAATTCTTCTGAAGCCCTACCTTTTAATTCTCATTCTCGACAATAACCTCACTGTCAGAAAAATCGGCGATAGCATTGCTACATTATTTTTATATTACTACCATTTTCTGATCACTGTAGGTAATGAATAGCTATAGTCGATATTTATTTTTATGTATTAATACACACAAAATAGGAGCAATTCTCTTAATTTGTAAAACACAAGATGTAAAAGTTAAATTATTTAGAATAACTTCCGTTGATTTTTCAATGAGAATTTAATTACCTTGTTATTTCAACGTTAAATTTAATTGGATTCGTTTTTTTGTGAAAATTTTTAATGAATAAAATTTTCATGGTTTCCGATAAGACACTGTCTGAACAAATCGCTATTCAAATCACCGTATAAGTTGAGAAGTTTCAAATGGCAAATTTAATACCTAGATGTAATAGTGGCTGCAGATATACTGATTTCTAGGCATATACGACATTTTAATATTAATGCCAAGTTGCATTATCAATTAAATTATTTAGAATAACTTTGGTTTAACAATGTAAAACTATTGCTTTTCAAATTAGATATATCATATTTAGTACAACGCGCAACCTTAGTTAAATTCGATGTTCTATTTAGACGAGTCTGCCAAATAAAGGATCAAATTAGTAAAGACATAAACATGGAAAATAAAATAGGTTTTGCTTATGAGTTTATTGTGTTCTTTTTGAATCTTCATTCTGTTACTATTTTGTGCACTAATGTCTCTTAAGAACGCCTCGTTTTTTCTTATTTCATCGCTCCTACATTAATGAATAATATTGCCATTAAAGCAACAAGTAAAACGAGCGAAATACTCTGTCGAATTTTGTTTCCAGAAAATGTTTAAAATGTCACGACTTCGTCAGATATTGCCCAAACGGAGCTTGGCGAAGGTACAGCTATTTTGTCGAGGTGTTGTATTTTTGAGATGTATAAAAATGAAGAAAAATAAATTGTGTGGTGATTAATGTGTGTCTGGCTGTTTAAATGTTGTTTTGTTGTTGTTATGGATCTTTTCGGTTTGCGTGTGATTTTTCTGTTACAATATTAATTTTTGAAATTATGTAGAATATGCGCTTTCGTGAGGCTTCGAGAATCACTCATGCCTTTACTATGGGTAAAAATGTTCTTAATTGTTCCTCATTTGATAAGTTGAACAGCATTTTAATTGTTTTTATATATTCCTTTTTGGTACAATTAATTTTCAGTAATAGGAAACACGTATCGTACTAGAAACGTGTTAAATTTACTCAAAAAGTTTTAATTATGCTTTCTAGGTCATGATTTATAAATTCTTTCGAATTCTGACTAAAAATTAACCTGAATTTGTTTTATTTTCTCTTTGATTACGTGTTGTAGGTTTTTGATGACGTGGCAGTGGAATTAACAATGGCTCTGCTACAATTCTTCAATTCGAAGCCATCGGAAGAGCATTTATTCAGATCAATGAAAGCGCTAAGTAAATTCGTGCAGGTTTCCAGACAGGAAGTACCGCAACTAATACAGATGATAGGTCCAGATCCTAAAACGTTTAAAGGAACTAGCCCAAGGATAGACGAGTTAATCGACGAAATAAGTTCGAAGATACGTTAGATTTTACTTATTTCCAACATGGCTTTTTATGTATTTATTAATTTAATAATATGTAATGTTTCTAGTTGAATAGTATAGCATTTCGCTACTCCTCACATAACCTATTTCCACAAATTAGTTATCAATAATGTTGTTTTTGCGTATTTTTTATTATTCAAAGGGAAATTGTATTATTTTGAATCATTTTTGATACTTTTCTATGTACTGAGTTGGTTGTTATTGTTGATTCTTTTTATTTATACCATGATTAGCGTTTGTGATATATAAAGGAAAATGGTCGTTAGAATTGTAAAAGTGATTAGAAATCTTATTTTTTAAATTATTTAAATTTGCGCATTATCGATTAGTGTATTTCCTATACGTAAGTTATCAGTGTTAATTTGGATTGAACGTACTCAACTTCGTAGAATGTACAAATAATTATTATAAAGATAAATAAAAACTAAGTAAAAATAATTCAGTTTTTTTCTTTTTTCTTTTTGGAATATACAGGCTATTAGAGGAGTGACAACCAGTGAAATTTCGCAAACAGTGAGAGATAAAGAGTTGATTAAATCACGCAAAATGTGCGTCGCGAGGCCCGTTTTTCTAGATATTAAAAAGAAATGAAGGATGTGTACGATATAGTGGAAGAACAAAAATGGGCAACCTAAATTTAGTCACCCATTTTATTTGATATAAAAGGTACAATTTGATATCAAAGTAGACTTGAATATTTAGTCTTGGGACATAGCTTTGGGGTGAAATATATGCAAACCACTTTTATTTCTTCAAACAAACTGGCATCGATTCCTGTAACAGAAAAGGATAGCAATATATAAATATGGATTGAATAAAAGTGTAGTCCTTAAAAATACAAGGAATAATCTGTATTAAACGTTGTCCATATTTCTAACACAAAAGTTATTTCAAATAAGTTGGCACTGTGGGTGATTACTATCTCATTTTGTCAAATTTTATTAAAAAAAGTATTGCATATAGATTATTGATACTGAGTGATTTTAAATGTTTGAGGACAGTTTAAATTTCGCGCCTTGCTAAATTTTTGTCACGTTGGCGATTTGGTTTTGAATTAGTAACCAGTAGCATAGCAAATAGATTCTGGATGGGTGATAAAATATTGACAACAGATCTTCAAAAAATCAATTTCATATTGATTTTCTAAGCAGAAAGTTAATGTAAATGTGATAAAAAAATGGAATGAAATATAAACAGTAGCTCTAAGAAGAACAGATTACAAGTAAAAATGAAGCAAATAATAACGAATACAATGAATATAAATAACGAATAATAAATAACGTGTCGCACAGGCAGTTGACAGGACCGATACTCACAATGGCCACTCTTAACATGTCAAATCCCCTAGAATCCACCGCGCGAAATTTAAACTGTCCTCAAACATATAAAATCACTCTGTACTTCTGATTAGAGACCGGATTATATGCAAAGTGCATATATTTTATTTCATTTATTTATTATATTTTACGTCTATTTGTAGATGTCTTACACTGATTAAAGTTAATTAACAGCGGTCCAGCGGGTCTTTACTCATACGTCATTGATTTGCGTGACAATAATAATCCAACGGCATGTTACATCAAATGTATATAGCATGAGAGGAAAACATCTTATAAATGCAAACGTTTGTCTGCCAGATGTTTGATATAATCAACGGCAGACGAAGATTACGCCGGATTAATATTGAAAAGAGACACAACATCTAAAAGCAGTGTATTATTAAAAGTTATGTATGCACTGCTATGGTTAATTGCATTTTGCATCTTAGCTCATATTGACGTTTGAGGTTATTTGTTGTGTTTATTTCACTACTTTTATCACACATTATTGAAGAATTTCTTCTTTTGAATAATTTTTGAACAGATACGTACGTACCTTGCTTTAATTATTTCTATATACTACACATCTCAATTTGACTACAAAGTGCCGACTTGATTCGGACATAAAAATAAGTCTCAACTATGCCTAAAGATCCATTGGAAGAAGAAAATGTGTAATCATTTGAGGAATTAATGCCCATCATTAATCGACAATGACGTCAGATGATCTCTTGTTGTCAAATAAAAATATAAATACTAATTGTATCCCTAATTAAAATAGCTGATTTTGAAAGGTTATGCCTAAATGGCAACAGCGTTTTGTATTTGCAGGTGGCTCAACGCTAACAAAATAAATATCCCTAGATATAAGTCGTATATTTGTACGCAAATCGATACGGGACTTATTCCCTGGTTTGCGGACGCCTTGAAAACCTCGAAAGGCACAGGTATTGGAATTTGAAAAGATGGAGAACCGGATGGCTCATGATGGATGAGCCGGTGCATTGTCGTGGTGGGAAAGCACTTCTTTCCGCTGCAAACGAGGCCGTTTCTCTTTCAATACTGCATTGAATCGGGTCAATAAATCGCCGTAGTATTGCCCGTGATTGTCCTTCCCTTCTGCAGATAGTCGATGAGAATCACACCTTGAGAATCCCAAAAAAATGGCCGCCACGACCTCTCCGGCCGATGGAACGGTCTTTGCTTTCTTTGGAGTCGATTCGCCAGAAAAAGTCTATTGCTTCAACTGCTCCTTGATCTCCGATATGTAGTGGTGGATTCAAATCTCATCCACGGTTACGAAACGCATGAAGAAACCCCTTGGATTGCGTTGGATCCTGGCCAGACACTCCTCTAAAACGCTCACCCGATTTCGTTTTTGTCCCGGTGTGAGTAAACGCGGTACCCATCGCGCCGAGAGCGTTTTCATACCCAAAATTTCGTGTAGGGTACGGTCAAAGTTGAACTCACTCACTCAGATAGGCTGATGGTCGAAAGTGATGGAGTACATCCGCCATGAAACTCTAGCAAAATATTTCGAATATCCGTAGCCGTTTTCCCAGCCATCCAGAAGTGTTTTATCACTGTGAAACCGCCTGGCTTGCTACACAAAACAGACTCTTAAGCAACAACTACTGACAGTAGATGTCTGAAATTTTGACAGTTACCATAAAAAGATTGCCCTTGCCGACTAATGAATCCACTTCAACCTTCGTGCGCCATCTCTTGCCGATTCCGGAGACATTCCAGGTCGCCCTCGTACGTTCCCTGCACGGCTTACCTACTCAAATTTTTCAATATAATTCTTATTTTCCTTAAAATTTATGAGTGTATGGTGTCTATCATCTGTACGTAAAAAAAGGAAAAAGGGATCAAAGTTGAAATAAAGGATAAACAGCTGCTGCTAACGGAACAACAGGTGGATCAGAAAATTTTATTATACATATTATAGTATATGTACTGCATAAATATACAGATATATACATTTCTAGATATACCGATATATAGACATATAGATAGAAGTTCAGTGTCCATCTTTACGATGGTCCAGTAACAATCATTGAAGCAATATGGAATGACACTTTCGGTAACAGAATAGCACGGGTCTATAAAAATGTCCCGTCGTTCGCTCCCTGCACCAACACTACTTTGATTTACGTGGCGACGTTAACGTTACGCTGACGACGTAAAAATAGGCGATAAATGGGAGCTGTAAAATCGTGGAACATTCTGTTATGCGTGTAACGAAAGAAATGACCGAAAAAGGTGGCTATTTTAACAACGACTATGAAGTATGATGGCCGAGCCCTTCGGCATTATTACCCAATAAGTAATACTCTCGTGGAAATCGCTTTTTAAAGACAGCATAATGTATTTAGAGGTAGTTACAAGGGTAACTCAATATTCTTTAATGGTTTATAAATCTATTTAAAAACAGTGGAATAATATAATGTGAAATTTTCCGCAATATTTATTACAGCTATTACCTATTAGAAAGTCTAAAAGTAATGAAATTATCCTTTTGGAACGTTAGCTGGTGATCGATTTCACGTTACAGTTAATTCACCGGCAACGGATATTTCGAGTGGAACATTCCCCATATTATGAATTCCCCGAAAAGTTCTCTTAAGTTGAAGTAATAAAGTTAATAAATCTTTATTAGTAAAGATTGTCATTATCACTAATAATGATAGATCATAGTAGGTGTCCAAGATTCATAAACTTTTCTTTTTGAAAACTTTAACAGATTTTAATTTAAATGTCAATGTAAATTAATTCAGAGATTTATATACATCCATAAGTTTGGGAGCAAGGCCAAATTCTTTTAAAATAATACAACTGATACGCATATCGTGAATGAATAAATTATTGTATAGAAATATAAAATTATATATATATAAATATATAAAAGATACGCCTATTGTTTGACGGAGGTGGGGTAGGATACCTGCAATATTTGTACCCTTCGCTACAAACGATATACCAAGAGGGAAATTGCTCTACGGTTAGGAATTTCACCGAAAGGTGCGCATTATTCATTGGCCCGATGAAGAGAGATAGGATAAAATCTTGGTAGAAGACGACGTGGGCTGCCATGGGTGACTTTTGGGCCTGAAGATAAATTTATAATAACGATTTCGAAACGGGATCGACGTCTAACGGCACGGGATATCGTACCGCGCGTTAATACACAACGACGAACAAATGTTTCTATTACCACCGTTAAGAGGCGATTACTAGTACCGCATTTAAGGGGATGTATTGCCGCAAAAAATGGTTTTTAAAACGCGTGTATAAAGAGAAATGATTAACTTGGACAAGAGAGCATGCAAACTAGTCACTGGATGAATGGAACGCAGTCTTATGGACTAACAAGTCAAAATTTCAGTTATTTGGTACGCAACGGAGAGTTGTTCGTCGACAACCAGGGTAAAGAGCTAGTGAGGCCTGCTTAGTGCTCGTCGTCAAACACGGAGGTGGTAGTGTTATGGTTTGGGATTAGTTTGCTGGCACAACTACGGGTGATTTAGTGGAAGTTAGTGGTACAATCTGAAAAGAAGCATATTTTGATATTTTGCAAAATCATGCTATTCCGTGTGGAAGCCGTTTTGTTGGTGAGCCATTTGTGTTTCAGCAAAACAATGACCCCAAACATACGCCTCGGATCTGTAAAAATTTTTTAGAGGAGAAAGAAGAGATTAATTAAAATCAATGGTTTGGCCTCCGGATTTATCCCGCATAGAGCTTTTATGGGATGAGCTTGATCAAAGGACTAGACAGTGACAACTTCAGAACATCCAACACCTATGGGAATATTTACAGAACGCATAGCAACAAATTGGAGCAGACTGTCTTGAAAAATTGTTTCAAAGAATACCTAAAAATTGTGCAGTGGTCATCAAAGCCAAAGGAGGTCATATCGACGAAAATAAAGTTACTAGCTAAATAAAGCATAAATATTATTATGTTTGAATTAATTTACTTTTATTTGACGACAGTCACTTATTTGCCATAAATGTATTAATAATCACAATAAAATTTTACTGTATCATTTTCTAACAAAATATAGCTTTCTAAACAAAATAGGCTCTATTTTCTCGATGTAAGTTGCGATTATTAAATTATAGGTGTAATTTCTGATGCATTGCATACTGTGCTTCGGAGGAGCATTTTATTCGTACTTTATATTATTACCATTATTTACGGTAAGTCTGAAACTACCACGTTCAAATAAGAACAGATCCAACATAATATTGCCACAATACAAAATTTATTGAGGCAAATAGTTGTGCATGTTGAGCACGTTAAGCCTACTAAACTCGGAAAGTGTAATACTTCTAAGTAACGTTGCCAATCCGTGCCCATCTTTCTACAAGTGAAGGCATTTTCAAAATTTTACGTAAATTCATAGCTATCAAAAGAGCTCATTAGATCGTTCATTTATCTACGTCATCTGATCACGTTAAGAAACAGGTATTGAAGTGGAGTTCTAACTATTATTCGTGTAAAAAACTAAATCTACATAATAGGATAACCATAAATACAATCTTGTTCGTAAGAAACTGCAGTTAGTCGAAGTCGGAATGGTGGTGGAATGGAACGTATTCAATACTACAGACACTATACTCTAGTTTTTTATTCGGAGGAGTGTTTTTAAATTGAAGCGGTAAAAGTAGGCCAGCTAATGACCAGTTTTCGGCAAAAATTATGCTATAGTCCGTCCCAACCTCCGTATTCAGTATACGTCTTATGGGAATTTGTTTCATGGTTGCCAAATCATCCGATCGGCTGTACATTACTATTTCCGGTTAATTATTTGCAATTTCACCCGATCAATTCATAACCTTTATTAACGTTTATTGACGTTGAAGGTGCAAAATTATTGACATTCATATGACATTTTGCTTATTATTTTATTAAAGTAACTAACTTTTAACAGAGTGCATAGCGACTTCGCTGCACGTAAAATTATAGGAAAAAATACTACAGATAAAATAGTTATATCTCAATATTTATTAACAATACTATACACACATCTATAAACAAATATACATATGAACGATATCTATGCAATGTACAGTGAATATTTGCTTCGATATTGGGAGTGCTATGCAATTTATTAAATTAAAAAGAAGATGATCCTTATATATATACAAATAATAGTTTCCACTTTTGTAAATAAAAAAGAACTGGAGTCATAGAAATACGTATATGTATAATACAATAATATTTAAGAAAGGAATAGCAATTACACACATATATCTATGTCTTACGTTAATTTTCTAGTCAGTCGAAGAATCACTTTGATCTTCAGATGATGACGAATATCTTACGTGAATAATAAATTCTTCGATGTCGTCTTGCAAATTATCCACTATCCACATTTCCTTTTCAATATTGTTTACATGTTTGATGTAGTTTTGCCAATTATTAGTTGTTACAGTGCTATACGCTCGTCGAATTAATTGCTCCATATCTTTTACCTTAAATGTGGTATTATTCATTCTTACGTAGTTTTTAAGTTGTGCCCATACCATTTCAATGGATTTAACTCGCAATGGTAAGGTGGTAATCGAAGAACTTCATGACCTTTTTCTTTGCAAAATTCGTCAATCCTACTTTTATCATATTGCGGTTTAATTTGTGACACGCAATACAGTAAGTCCTTTTAGCATATCGGTACTGATTTGTATTTGTTTTTCATTGAGCCAATCAATGATCTCGTTTTTCTCCTCCATGCTGTTGTTGGAATTTTCTCCAATTTTCTGCAGTGGTAGGAAGCATTATCAAGAACAATGACTGACTTCTGTGGTATATTTGAAGTAATTTATTTATAAACCAATCCTCATACGTTTCTGAATCCATCTCATGATGAACATCGGCAGTGTTTTTCTTGCAAAAGAAATGTATATTCAGCACCAGGAACAAACCCATTATCACTGCCTGCATGAACTAATGCAAAACGAGGTCCTAGCCCGGCTGGTGATTTCAAACCAGTGCTTAGTCCTTGAATAAGAGCTTGTCGACTACTTTGAATAGCAGTATCTGTCCAAGTTTTATTTACCGTATGTCCTGTATTCACCCATGACTCATCAGTGTATATAATAGTTCGACCTGAAATATAAAATTACAGCCATGTCAAATAGCAAGAGGTAAATTTACCTTCTTCTCTAAATTTCTTGATCTCTCGCAAGTATTTGTGCTCTCCATCTAATAATCTCATCTCGTTCAATGAGTATACTTTTTCGTCCTACTTTTTAAATTCGAAGCCCATATCGTGTAACAATCTATGAAAAGTTGTTCGACTGAAGTTAGGAGATCATCGTCAGCATTGACAGTAGTAAGAATTGTAGATTTTAAAGTAGGTGGCATATTCTGTATAAAAATCCATGCACTTTACGTCGAATAGCTGCTTGCGTGTTCTCACCATATGTATGCAGTCGATCATTTACTTGTATGCCCTTTCCTTTTAGGTTTTTTGGACTTGATAATAAACCATTTTGTTGCTCCTGTTTTACATGATATATTGCACGGTCTGAGATGCCCAAAGCTTTACTTGCTTCTCGAACGGCAGCACTACATTCATTGATTTATTGAAATAATTGAAAACATTTGCAATCATACACTTCTCCTTACGGTTAAATTTGTTCCTCTGCGCCGTTTTCTTCCTATAGGCTCCATTAATGTAGTGAAAACTGTAATTACATTTATATTCTGTTATAACATTTATAAAAATAAATAAAAATACCCATATTACCCTGTGCACGCTTGAAAAAGATAGAAGTGTTCTGAAAAGAACAATTTGTACAACTATATAAGCAAATTAACAATTTAACGAAATATTTCAAAACAAGGACGATGACGATTGACAGTTGATGCTAATAGACAGATAGTATACAACTGTTGTCGACGCCGACAGCATATGTAAATAAGTTGCAACATAGCAACCGGTTGTAGAGATAGCGCTAATGACAGCAACCAAGGATAGTAAGAGATAAAAGTTGCTATTCTATCCCATACTGAATACGGAGGTTGGGACGATCTATAGGGGTATTTGATGTGTTGTCAGCCACCATTTAGATTGTGTATTTTTCTGAGTGTCTTTGTATTTCATTTTTCACCTTAAATTTGCGTTGTAATAATAAAAAAAATCTTCTTGGAAGTAATGGGCTGACATTCTCCGTGTAAATCGTAGCTGGTTTTAAAACTGCCGCCAAAAAGTAGCTTTGAAAAATTCCATTTGTGTAAACGTCTTTTCGCATTTTACTTCTCTGATTTAAAAAAATAGAGTTTAGTTACATTCGTTTCTTTTGGTATCTCTTACAGACTTGCATTTTCCCTGATCTAAGATTTGAAGATTTGGAGGTATTTATGGTTACTTTTAAAACGTTATTTATTAATCATCATTTGTTTACCTTATCAGCTGACTTTAACCTTCCTAATTTATCCTTGCCATATCAGCAGCTCTGCGATAAAATCACGCATCACCCTAGTCTTGTAATTATATATTCTGCATTACATCTTATACCTTCTCAAGAGTGTCCATCTGCCAATAGCCTTGGGTATAATTTCAACAAATGAGATTGTCTATGGTTATATAACCATTTGTTGAAATGTACCTCACTAAAGTAGTCTTATTATTTACTCTGGCTTCAACTACATTTATTACTAACATCAGAATTAAACATTATTACCACCAGAAGTGGAGTTTGTATACCAATCGGCAGTAATAGTTCATTAATCTTGTGGAGGAATTATTGCTGCTTTCGAAACAAATGTCACGCCCATCTTTTTGGAGATATTTCGAAAAAGGACGTCTTTTATCTGCTGTTCTTCACCTTGGAATACTCAAACAAACGACTGGCATTTTCTGTTTCGCATGAGTAAATTCGAGCTCTCTCAAATCCCCAATGATGGCTCAATCTCGCGATATGTCACATGGCGATCTTCGTTGATGACCTTGTGCCCAGCATCGACGTTTTCTTGAGTGACTGCCATTTTTGATGCACCCGCCCTTGGTTTGTCGCTAAGACTAATCCTTCTATGTTTGAATCCTCCAACGAAAAATTATTGGCTGATTTGCTATTTCATTACCTAAAACAGAAACTAACTCGGCGAGGCATTCTTGGTGAGATAATTGCCTTCAAAAATTATAAAAAGTTATTAGTCGAAAATATTCTCGGTTTCCATTTTTCAACTTCCTTCTCAACTTTGACAGTTCGTTGTGGCTACAACACTATACGTCTCGCACTGAAATTTTGGATTTATGCTCTATTCACATTAAGAATGCAGACTTGGAATAGATGGGCCTTAAAATACAGGCTTGTCATTGGCTAATGAGCGAGGCATATTCATTCACACAGGAGAAATTGATGAAATATCTTCATATGAAATTTCTGTCAGTTGTCAAATTTACTTATAATTTTCGTGTCGTTCTTTCCTGCAGTTTTTCATTGTATTTTTTATCTATAAACAAGTTGTGGCAAAAATAGTTCTTTTCAGAGCTCTTTTATCTCATTATTAAATAATTCAAGGTATTATACAATCAACTATATAAACAAAATAATTTTTACTGTACTATTACGATTATAGCTTTGGTTCGGTATGGCCGAGGAAGCAGTAATACATGCAGTTGCAGGACCATCGAAAAACCCCAAAGGGAGGCATATTGGCAGTAGGCAGTAGGCAGTAGGCAGAGGCTAATGGCTTACAATTTACATCTGCAGCTGAAGCAGAAAAATTGCAAGTCAACGTCTGTTAAATTGACTGCAACACAACTAGGTTTAAGTGAAAGAACAGTGTGGAACATTATCAAAAAGATTAGCACAACAGGAATTCCCAGCTCGCCCCCTAAGAAACGCATTCGTGAAACATTGCACGATCACTTAAACGAAGCTCAAAAATCTATAATTAGAAGACATGTCCATTCTTTCTTTTTAATAAATGAATTGCCTACGTGTACAAAATTATTAAACATAAATATAATACATTTTTACCGTACATTTAAATAAACTTATTAATCCTTTGCAGGTTATAAGTGCAGATGATAATTTGCCCCAATTGAAACGTACAAAATTATGGGAAATTTAAAAAAAGTTAGGATTTAAGTGGTTAAAAAGGGATAGAAACAGTGTGCTAATGGAACGACAAGATATTGTATTATGGAGACATCGGTACTTAACTAGCATTAGAAAATTTCGTGCAGAAGGGAAAAAGATTTATTATTTAGACGAAACGTGGGTTAATGCAGGTCACACTAAAACAAAGTATGGGCAGATACCACAATAAATATCGCAAGACAAGCATTTGTTGAGGGAGTAATAACGGGCTTAAAACATCCTGCAGGAAAAGGGAAACGATTAATCATTTTACATATTGAAAATGAAGATCGTTTCGTTGAAAATGGTCTTCTGTTTTTGAATCGAAGAAGAATGTAGACTACCATGAAGATATGAACAGCACAGTATTTACTGAATGGATGCAAAATGTCCTTCGTTTTCTTGAACCGGGTTCTGTTATAATGGATAATGCTCCCTATTACTCCGTCAAAACCGAAAAGTTGTCTACTGCTGCCAAGAAAAAACAACAATTAATTGATTGGCTTACCTCTAAAGGAATTGTAGTTGGTGAAACTTTATTGAAGCTTGAACTACTTGAGGTAACCAAAAAATATGCGGCTGATAATCCTGTAACGTATGGTACAGGATGTACGTATGTAACAGATGGTATCGGAAAGTGGTCGTCCAGTTCTACGTTTGCCATACCATTGCGATTTAAATCCTATTGAACTGGTATGGGCACAAGTAAAGCACCACGTCGCTGACAATAACAAAACTTTCAAAATTTCAGAGGTAAAAGTAATATTACTCGAAGGGCTAGATGTTGTAACACCTGAAGCTTGGGCAAACTGTGTCAAACACACAATTGAAGAAGATAATAAAATGTATCAACTTGATAACATAGTTGAAGATACGGTTGAAGAATTTGTTATAACTAAAGATGCAGATTCGACAGATACATCAGATTCTGATTTTGCCTAATAAATTGATAAAATGTGTGTAACACTTAGAATACTCTGATCTTTATGCATTCACAATGTAGTAATTTTAAAAGAACACCCTTTGATTTATAAATCAAATTCATATGTTTATTTCATTTGTTATTTTATAAATAAAATGATAACAGTAAAGAGATTTGCTTCATGATAAATGACTTGGTATAACACTATGTATATAATCATTCATGTCAAAGTTATAATTTTGATTAAAGTTTATCCATAGTAATTTTGTTATTTTAAGGCTTGACATATGCATTTATGTTCTTTCCGATTAACCCCAAATACAATCTCATTTACTTTCTACCAATTAAATAATCTCCAACTATTTTGGTAAATGAAACAACAGAAGAATACATTTATATTGCAATTGATGTTACTTTTACTTTATTATTGCGATATTACTTTACCAGGGTATATAATCATAACGTGTTGTACATAAAATATGAAAAACTTTGCTATTTATTATACAAGATTTTGATAACCAAACTTTGAAGTTTACGATGTTGTCATTTGACAGTTCCGAATCAAATTTCACCAGTGTAATACAGCCGCTGATCGTACCGCTACCTACAGCATTCTTAACGTGAATGAAGTATAGGTTAGCTAAAGATGAAGGTTAATTTCTAGTACCGACATTTGATTGGTGGTATCCCCTATGACCCCGTACCTAAAACTTAATAGACATCTCTCGTACTGCAAATGTTTGGTCATCCAATTGATTTAGAAGTGGTTGTAATAAATTATTACGATATCGTTCCGCATGTATCATTAAAGAATATTGGACCAATAATCTGTCTACAAGAAATAGCAAGCCAAACCCATTTTTGAGAATACAGGGTCTCAAGAATTTCATGTGCTTTCACTAGACCAGATGCGCATTGTTTGCTTATATATATATATATATATATGTATATATATATATATATATATATATATATATATATCCTGCTAAGTCACACCATGCTTTATCCGAGAAGAAGCATTTGTTAAGGGCATCATCATTATTCATCGCACCTAAAAACAATTGACGATAATTAAGCCGAGTTGTGTGATCAATAAGTAAAAGCTTCTGCATGCAATGAAAGTTGCATGAAAACTTTTTAAAGATTACCTGGCATGTTCCATATAAAAGTTTCCACTCACACAAATTTATTAATTATGCAGAACACAGCATTTTGGGAGCACGTGGATTCTCATTGTCAACCGTGTTACCGACTGTCGGTAACACGCATAATTAATAAATTTGTGTGAGTAGAATTTACTGCTATACCTGTGAATATACAACCACACAGTCCTTGCAATCGTTAATAGTGGATTTTGGAGAACTTCAATCATAATTTGTTCTAGAATCTTTCTATGTTAAGAAACCAAAAATTACGATAATTTTCTTTCCCTATATTCTGATGAATTATGCATTTGCACATTAATTTTGCATTCTTCAATGCCTCTGAAAAGTCTTCAGCATATCTCAGAGTTAAATAGAAACCTTTTTTAAATGACATGAATTTTAATATGGATATACGACGGGTTCATTTACTTCCGTAGCGTCTCGTAATCAAAACGTAAAAGCAAATCTTACTTAGCGAATTTTAACCATTAAATGGTTGCAATGTTCCACATCAATGCAAATTTGAAAGCTAAATTGCTCAATTTCCAGCAGAAAAACCGCTCCCCGGCTTTATCCAAATATTTCCCCTACAACTCCCGCAAATTCCGATACAACTTACTTTTTCCTTTAGAAGTAGAACATGACCATTGGGGCGTAAAGAAAAGAGCGAAGAAGATAAGGGAGCTACGTGTATATCCGATAAATTAGCCAGCATTTTCTCTTCCCTCACCGAACGAAAACTGTCAACTTGCTCGGAAAAATACCCTCGCTGTGAAATGGGAAATAGTGAAAAATAGTGATGCGGTGGATGGCAGGGGTTATGTGCGTATCTCTATCCGTCGCGCCTTTTTTTCCCCTATTCCCTCGCTTATAGTATTTCCCTTCTCGCACACGTGGAAGTACAACGGCCGATAGTACCGTTCTACCTTCGGCCGTCTCGTACCGGAATAAGAGCTCACCTCGGTGACTTCACTGCATTATTTATATAAATAGTATTAAATGAGTTTGCGTGCAATGGCGCACATAAACAACAATTTGTGCGGTGACGGCGGACATGTGTTTACGCTGGTAGGAAGGCGGATGTTCAGAGATGTTGTTTGGCGCAAAAATGGGTGGTCCGAATGAGATGAATTAATCATTCACGAGAGTCTAATAGAACCGCGTTCTGTTGAAATCTGACGGAAAAGTTTCTTTTTTTGCGGCGATTAGTTGAAGCCATGTAATATATGCTTGCACATACAGTTCCTGTCCATTTTATTAGGGCCACCTTATAAATTTAAGCTTTCGTTTGTTTTCAAACCAATAATTTTTACAATATCTATCCGAATACGTTCCCTAAATATCTTTCTAAGGAATCCAGAGAGTGATACTTAACGACCTCTTGCCTATTATTACTTCCTTCATGAATCATTTTGTATTCTAGAGAAGATAGGTAGAAATAAGATTGAAAGACACAGTAATTCGTAGAATTTTATTTGGATCGGTTACTATTGTGTTTATGCAACAACCCTTTTTTCCATGCTTACGTGTCAGTGTCAGTCATTTTTTTGAGTATGTGTGCCAAAATGACTCTGAAATTAGACATACAATTAACGCTTGCATAGACAGTGTGCCAAATAGAATAAGAACAATTATAAAACCTAAAGGAGTCATTACAAAATATCAGTTATATAGTTGTGACGATGTTTATAAACAGTTCTAAATAAAGTCATGCTTGTACAATTCGTTTTTCAATATATATATTAACAAAATCGCTATTTTAGCAAGAAACCCTAATAAATTGGACTGTAGCTTCTGACTCTCATATTCGAAAATACGATGGCACAAAATGTTGGAACTACGATGTTTATTCAGTTAAGGTTAATATTTGCAAGCGTTGTTAACTCTTTACATTTGCAATTTTTGCTTTGTTTTAAATTTATATACGGTGGTGGCCATATCGTAAGCGCGCTTTCGATCTGACGATGGCCGTAACTGTGGGCAAAAAGAGGATGAAAGATTTCTATAAATTAACAAAGTCGAGAAATACGCCTGATATTCTGCAGAGCAATTGTGTATAAGATGTACGAATCGATATACCATCTCTAATCCATGCTATGCTATCGCTGTCTAACGGTATTCTCTATCCTTGTTTAATTACTACTACAAAGTACTATCTTTACATCGATTTTTTCAGTTTGAATCGATTCAATGAAGTCCTCATTCCGTATTACTGTGAGGTGAAGGGGATGAATCACTAGACATGCGTAATTTATTTCAAGTAAAGCCATTGTTCGATTTTTTAAGAAATATTCGTCGCAATATTTATGACCGACTGGGTTACAGCTCATACCAACCGGGACAGCTATTCGAGCATTTTATAAATATTAATCTTCTTTTACAATTTGTTATTTTATTTATAGTTTTATTGCAATTACTGATTTTAAGTTTAAGTTGTTATATTTACTAGTTATTTATTTATTCTAATAAGAATCTGTTAAGTTTAGGAATTTTATTTATGTTTAATTTAATGCACACTATACTTTGTTCTTAGCCACAGACCGAGAAGCGACAAAGAATGTATCACCCCAATAAGCTACGAAGTCAGAGATGCAATTAGCGAACTAAAACTAGGAAAGGCGAGGAATGGGAAGCAAGGGTAAGAAAGAACTACTTGACCTCTTAAATAACAGCATGATAAAAGTAGAAATACCTAAGGAATGGAATATGGGAATAATTATGCCCATATACAAGAAAGGAGACACTAAAGAATGCTCAAGCTACAGAGGAATAAGATTAACTAGCATTCCAGGAAAAGTTTTGAGAAGAACATTAGAAAGAAGACTAAGAGAGAAACTGGAAACAACATTAGAAGATACTCAACATGGATTTAGAAAAGGAAGACGCTTCCAGGACTTAATATTTGTAATCAGACAATTAGCAGAAAAACTAACAGGCAAAGGAAGGACAATATACATATATGTTTTATAGATCTTAAATCTTTGATAGGGCAAGAAGAGAAGATGTATAGGACATTAGAAAAAAGAAGTATGGAATGGATTGAAGCCAAACAACTGGCTCAGAACAGGAAAATGTGGAAGGCAAAAGGAAGACAAAGGACGTAGGATTAAAAAAATATATAATAATAATTTAGTAATATGGCTGCTGATGTACACTAAAATATTATTACAGTTGTTAATCTAGCCATTATTTAACAAAAATATGAATGTGTACAATCTACAACAGAACGACAGGTGATATGTGCAACGCATAATTCAATATTAAAATATCCCAATTAGACCTGTGTTCGTTGTATTGAAAAAGAATAAACAATAATGCCAATTTTTTGTGCCTTTGTACAAGATTATGTACGAAAAAGGTGTAAATCTTACGGATTTCGGCTGATTAATGTATGTCATTACTTCGGATCTTTTATATAATCTTCTGTATATATTAATTATATTATATTTTAATCACTTCAGATAGATTTAGGCGATAAGATAACATACACGAGAACTTTTCCTAATGTTAATATTGTTTTTGCATGAATGTGGACTGATTCTTTCAACTTTACTAGTACCTATCTACTGTTGAACACTGTCTTATGCTAAATATTGTTTCTATATTTATTTATGTTAACATGAATGCATTGTAATTCGATGTCTTTTATTTCCGACGATAATTTAGGATGCCCTAATTTGTTGATCCTCTTTAATGCCGTCAGTTGATTATGGATCAAGTTTATAATGAAACGGGTGCGGAAAACATGCATTCTTTTCCCCAATTTTGACAGTTTACCGTCCCGAAATTAAATATTTTACAAACGCCAGTCGGGGATTTTAATTTCGACCGGAATATTCATAAGCGTGAGGACGCTACGCCCGTTGTAGCTCGTAACGGTCGAAGTATTTCAGCTTGAATTTTTTCGGACACTCCCGCAGCAGCAAATTTACCGACCGAAGAGGGAGAATTTTTCCGGATAATACTAATTCGTTAGAATAAGACTTGAAATTGAAAAGTTGTCTCCTCGACGGCGAGTCCTTAATAAAACCCGAAACACAAACTCGGGTTAATTTTCAATTTTACCCTGGTAACTAGTCTCTTTACATGCTAATTGGAGTTCTTTGCCTTTCCCTCTCATTATTGTTGGTAAGATTGTTTGGAGATCGCAGGAACTAAGCCCGGAGCAAAGCGGATAAGGCGGGATGAAAGAAAAAGTCCGGAGATTCATAAAATTGAGGTCCAATGAAATGTACATGCATACATACATACACCAAGTGAATTGTAATTGTACACGGAGAGAAACGTTTACTTGTATCAAGACTGTCCGCCTTCATTCAAGAAAATAATCGTTTCAGTTATCCACAAGAGAATGGCTGTTTCATATCAATAGAAATATTTTCTCAGAATTTTTTTTTCCGCTAAAGAGAATTATATATTTGTAATGAAACAATAGTACAGTATTTCTTTGCTTAAGAGACTCGATAACTTGATTCAAGAAAATCTTGCAGAAAATTTGAAAATATTTATTAATTAGAATTGTTTGGGCTATTTTTTCCTTCATTCGTTTGTTAATCAATCCACTTATGTCCGACGTTTCGGCTGTCTTCGAGGTATATAGTCTGAGAAGGGTTGAGTATATATTTGCCAGCTTAAATCCATACTTTCGATGATTTGTGTGTGCTGGACGTATTGCCTATAGTTATTTCTATTAGTGAAACTGTCGTATCGAGGATCGAACTCGATTTATTATTCTTGTGTTCTCGATTCTCGTATTCTACCCGACTTTACCACTCAGCCAATAGGGGAGATATAACTACTGTGTTAAACCTATATTTAAACTACAATTTCATTAGCATTTTCTTAACTTAAGACTAAATGATTTACTTCGACAAAGCATTTTCCTGTCTTGCATTTATTTGATTTTCTATCCCCAAAAAAATATTTATTTGATGCAAGTATAATTTCAAGAATATTATTATCTTATATTAAATATCTTTTTAGTCTTGAAAAACTATTTACTTGAATAGAGACAGATTTTTGCGAGAAAATCTCTTTTATTGATGCAAGAAAACACTTCTCTGAGTACAGGAGCAAGTAAGTAGGAGATATTGCACCATAAATGGTGTATAGAACGTTGGTAATTGTCAATTTAGTACACAATCGGAGTGGGAATATAACGCTAAATAAAATCAACATTGAAAGCAAATACAAAATATGTTTTAAAATATAAACAATAGGAAAGACTATGTCCTATATTTGGCAAAACCGTATTTTTTTTGTACTAGATATTATTTAATTTTTTTAAAGTGCAACCAACCTATCACCTTCGATAGATGTTACCTAATAAAGTAATGCGGCATCTTCTATTGCCCCACATAAACAACCACTTTCAAAATTTCAAAATTAGTAGCACTTCTTGTGCTTATTAATGAATGTATCTCGCAATTATGTTTAAACAGATAGGAGTTTTCGCAGTGAAACACGAGCAACTTTTAGAGCATCGATTCACGACCTATTTAGCTCCGCGACCCCCGAAATAGTAAATATAAATAAAATTAATATTTAGCGATTCTATGTCCCTGCGTTTATAGCGACTGGTATGAGCTTACAGTACCCCTCATAATAGTACGGGCACTTCCTATTTCATGCAAAAAGTGACGCTTAATTCAAAACTTTAAACAAAACAATTATAAGAAAAATTTTTATTCATCTACTACTTATTGCATATGTGTACATAAGAGAATAAGTAATGATAAAGATAAAATAAGTTACGAGGTAGGCGCCATAAATTCTCGGCCTGAAAGGCTTATACAGGTTGAAAGGTGTTCAAATTCCGTTATGGCATGCGTGCACATACGGGAGGTCTACGCTACAAATATGACGGTTCGAGGAGTAGTAGTTTTTAGTAGCCAGCCAACCAACGTGACTAGCGCATGAAAATACCTGAAGTAATGAAAATTGAGTACAGCGCGGTTATTGAATTTTTAACAAAAGAAGGGTATACGCCTAATCACATAAAACTACGTTTAGACGACGTTTACGGTGATTTATCTCCTTCGTATTCCACTGTACAAAAGTGGGCAAAATGTTTCCGTTTGGACCAAGAATCCCTGGAAGATGTTGAACGGTCGGGTCGACCAATCGAAGTGATAACACCTCAACAAATTTCAATTATTGAAGATTCAATGGTACAAGATCGCCGTTTGAATGTGGAATTAGCAGTGATAACAAACATATCCGAAACAAGTATTCGCCGAATTCTCCATGATGTATGGATGAAGTTAGTGTAACATGGATACCCCTTCTTTTTTCTGCTCGCCAACGTGAACATCGAGTCGAATAAACGCGGTCGTTTTTCAACATGTATGGAAGCGACCCAAAACCGTTTTTGGAGTCTATTGTCACAGGGGATGAAACAATGGTTCTGTTTTACGATCCTTTATCGAAAAGCGAATCCATGGAATAGCGGCGACCTGATGAACTTCGACCCAGAAAGGTGAAAGTCGTTCAATTAATGAAAAATGTGATGAGCACAATATTCTGCGAATGTGAGGGCATTTTGCTAATTGACTTTAAAGAGCGCAATACAACTGTGAACGGCACATATTACGCGTTTTTATTGCATAAATTAGGCAACAATATTCGTGGAAAACGTTGTGGAAGATTGACAAAAGGTATGCGATTATTGCATGACAATGTTCTCGTCCATACGGTAGCCATTTCACAAGCTACCATCCGCGAATGTGGCTTTCAAGAATTAGAACATCTACCGTATAGCCCGTATATGGCTCCTTGTAATTTTTATTTGTTTTCTAAATTAAGAAGGACCTTAGGAGACGTCGTTTTAAGGACGACAATGAGTTGCAAGCAGCTGTTATAGAACATTTTTACGGAAACACTTCAGATTATTTTTACAAGGGTATCGAATTATTAATTAATCGTAATAAAAGTATAGAAGTTAGGGGAGATCGCACTGAAAAATTACATTTGTTATATTGTTCCAAATTTCTTTTTTCTATACCAGGCCGAGAATTTATGGCGCTTACCTCGTATGCTTTCTCATCATCGAAAAATCCACCTCTTGATTTAATAACTGCTCTCACAATTCGAGGCATTCTTTCTACCAATTTCCTCAGAATATTGTTCCGGTGCCTTTACAATACCGTCCAGAAATGGTTTTTGGACGTTGGAGGTTCTCTTCTAATTCGTCCCTCCAGTTCGTTCCGTAGAAGCTCTACCGGATTAAGATTCGGACTCTGGAGAGGCCAAGTCATTATTTTTTATACACCTTCAGACTCTGCGTTAGCAAGGTAGTCTTTGTATAATAACCACGTGTGCTTTGATGACGGAATTGAAAAGCTTCCGATACGGTAGGAAAAATGTGTGAGAAAGATGAGATTATATAGAAAAATAAGTTGTATTCAATTTTTTTTTATTGTACCAATAAATGTTTTAAAATCAAAGTCCGGTTCATATTTGGTCGTCGTCGATTTAATATTGCCAGTGTTCATGTAATCAATATTTAATGTAACAATTTGATTGTTTGAAATGTATAACGCGTGAGTAATTAGTTATGTCAAGAATAGTATTACAGTCTCCAGAATAGACCGACTGATACTTATCTACATCTTATTAACATCGTAGACAAATCCATTATATATGACCTATTTAGAAATACTCAGTGTAAGTGAAATTTAGTACAAACAGGCGCGTATGAGATAATTAGAAGGCGAAAGGAAAGAGATACAGAGATCAAAAGGCGTTAGTTTCACTGGTAAATAAATATTCAAGGGCATTCCATGCTCGGGAAGTATGTCTACTTGGAACTTCAATTACGCATCCTAGCCTGTATTACATTTATACTTAAAGCAACCGCTCCTACTAATTGCTAATTAAGCGATTAGGGCGTTAATAATGAATATTCAGTTAAATAATTGTCTCTTAAACGATTTATCCAGCATTATGAGCCTTTGAATTTCAAATAGGGACTTCTAGGTGTCAATCAGATTACTTCAATTTTACAAATTTAACTTCAATAATGGCGTCGTACGTAGAATTATTCACAACGATCGTTTATTGAATGCGCATCGGTATGTATGAAAGTAATAACAATATAATATGAGCCCAAAGCATCTTTACCCACACGCCATTGATTTGCGCTGCAATAATACTCAAATGTCATATTACATTCTATAACTTATCTTATATAGTTTCCATATGACAACATAAGATGAAAATACATTTATAAATACAAACATATGTTTGCACCTGATGTAAGCAACGGCATACCAAGATTACTCCGTGTTCATGTTGAAAAGAGTTAAAGCATGTAGAAACAGCGCTTTATTAAATGTTACGTACGTATTGCTACAAGCGCGACCTGAAACGTTTCCGAAATCGACAAGAAAAATACGGTATTGGTTTTTCATTTTTATTTCTCGATGTAGTCCCCTCGAAGATCAATACACTTTTTCAACCGGTGCACCAGTCTTCAAGCTGTCGGAAAAGTAGGATGTTTCAAGGTCTGCAAAATAGCCATCTGTAGCGGCGATGACTTGCTCATTTGAGGCAAATCTCTTTCCTCCTAGTGAATTTTTTAGGCTTGGGAATAGGAAAAGGTCACTGAGGACTAGGTCCGGTGAATATGGAGGATGGCAGACTAATTCGCAGCTCAACTCATTCAATTTGGGCACGACGATGCGGGACGAATAAGCCGATACATTGTCGGGTGGAAAAACACTTTTTCCGGTGCAAATGAGGCCGTTTCTCCTTCAATACTACATCGAGTTAGGTCAATAAATCGCTGTAGTATTGCCCCGTGGTCGTCCTTCCCTTCTGCAGATAGTCGATGGGGATTACACTTTGGGAATCTCAAAAAATGGTGGTCATGACCTTTCCGGCCGATGGAACGGTCTTTGCTTTCTTCGAAGCCGATTCGCCCGGAAAAGTCTATTGCTTCGACTGCTCCTTGGTCTTCGGCATGTAGTGGTGGATCCAAGTCTCATCCACGATTACGAAACGCATGAAGAAATCCCTTGGATTGCGTTGGATCCTGGCTAAACATGAAATGGTCACCCGATTACGTTTTTGCTACGGTATGAGCAAACGCTGTACCTATCGCGCCGACACTTTTTTTATGTCCAAAGTTTCGTGCCAACGTGTTCTTCTGAGATGCTTGTTGTCTCTGCAATCTCTTTCAGCTTTAATCGGCGATCGGCTAACACGACATCATGAATCTTGTCGACCATTTCATCGTTGATAGCGGTTTTTGGGCGTCCACTGCGTGGTTCGTCACTTGTGCTTGTGCAGCCACGTTCAAACTCGCTCACCTAGAAGCTGATGCCCAAAAATGAAGAAGTACATCCGCCAGGAACCTCTAGCAAAATACTCTCAGTGGCCGTCTTTCCAGCCATCCAGAAGTATTTTATTATTGGACGAAATTCGATTTTATCCATTTCTGTGAAACCGCCTGACTTCCTACACAAAACACATTTTTAAACAACAACTATTGACAGTAGACGTCCGAAATTTTGACAGTTGCCCTTGCCGACCAATCAATCCACTTCAACCTTCGTACGCCATCTCTTGCCGATTCTGGAAACATTTCGGGCCGCGTTCAGTTGCGTTTTGCATCTTAACTATTTTGGTGTTTGAGATTATTTGTTGTGTCTATTTTTGCCACATTAATTGAAAAATCTGTTCTTTTCAGAGCAATTGCATTGATCTTTGAACATTTTGGTAAGTTTTTAATACCTTTCTTTTTTTTATTACTCTAATTTAATCATTTTTGCAGAAAATGCCAAAATACACTTGAGTTCGGAATCGCAACAGATAATGCTGAGTGCTGGAATATTTCAGATGCGAAGCGAGGAATGGGGGACCATTACTACCTGTCGCCGCACTACTGGATGTACCAATGCACTATCTAGCTGAGTACTAGCTATCACTTTTTTTTCTTTTTGGATGATAGCTCTTGTTGTTGGGATTTCCCGAAAATCTCTGTATTCCATTGGTCAGAGGAAGGGACAGAAGCTTGCTTTAAGTTCAACATGGAAAATCAGAACCCATTAAAATGGAAGTACGAAATACTCTTTATAATATGTACAAGGACTGTAAGAAAATTACACACCCAAATAATCCTTACATACACTATGCTTTTTATAGGTAAACATGTTACCCTAGAACCACTAATCTTGGCTTTTTCAGGGGACGTCTGCATTTTAATCCGGTTTCATACAATCGTCTACGTACTGTACGCGTGGATATTTGCACTCCTTGTTGGGACACTACATTTCCTATTTCTTTGGCGAATAAACCTCAGTTTTCAGTTGCTAGTTGCAGGATACGTCGATCATCTCGATTGGTAGTGATTCTTTCCTTGCCGCAAAACGCTCTTCCAATATTTGTAGTGGGTATCTTTTCTAACGGCGATTCCCTGTACTGTTTGACGGGATACTTCTTCTTTCTTTGCAATTGTCCATTGAGAATGCACGCCTGTACCCAACAATGCCCCGATACGTACGTTTTTCTCATTTGGTATGCCCTCCTTTTTACCCATAACGAAAACATATAAAGCGCATACGAGCAATAACTTAAATTGCAACACTAATACGTAAGCAAGGAAAAAGACGTTGTTACGTAAACAGATAAATATTCTTTCTACAATAGTAACTCGACGAGTTACTGTATCTTTCAATCTTGTTTCCACCTATCTTCGATAGAACACAGAATGATTCATGAGGGGGATATAATAGGTAAGAGGTCTTTAAGTGGCACTTTCTCAATTTCTTAAATTAAAATTATTTAGGGAACGTATTTAGATAGATACTGTAAGCTCTATTCATGAATTTTATATTTGTGTTTGTAAATTATCGCGTTGGAAACATACAAAAGCTTAAGTTTATAAAGTCGGCCTAATAAACTGGACAGGGACTATATAGACTACTTTATTCGAAATAAGAAAGTTTTAATTACGAATAGCACCAATAAATCTTTCTCGGCAATATAATTTCGCGCACTCAGATATACTTTTATACCATGATATCAAAAAGTTTTTAGGTCGAAGATAGCATTAAAATAGAAAATACATGTCTAAACTTAAGACATATTGTCATACTCGTAACATAACCTTAACTTTTGAAAATTATTTTGATAGTATGGTCGCGACATCAATAAATATGTCATTTAATTTAGAAATACAATGAAACGATAAGCTCAGCTGGCATTCAAAATTTTATTAATAAAATAAGGTGAAATTAAAGCAAGTCGTGTTGCTCATTATTTCTAATTCCCAGGTCAATACGCCTTCTCGTGCTGTAAAAGGCATTTTGTAGCATTGCGGGCGTTATTAATGCACACTCTTTAATAGTTTTTTGTTCAGATCTTGCAAATTAGCAACAGGAGTTTTAAACAATCTATTCTTTAAGTGAATAAATAATTGTCAAACAAGGTGATCGTGGTGGAAATTCAACTTCCGTATGGAAGCTTATAATCCTATCGTCAATATTTTTTGTGTTGTGTGTGCGAGTGCACCATCTTGCTGGAGGTAACGATATTGTAATTCATCTTCATGCAACTATTGAATAAATTCATTCAAAATGTTTCTATATCCCCCAGCACTAATTGTAAAATTAAAGAGACAATAATCCAATAATTGTGCGTTGAGAAACCGATAGCCAAATACCAAGTTTCGCAGTATGCAGACACGATTCAATGAAAATATGGGGATTTTCACTATTCATTTCGTATACGGATGTTTGTATAGGTTTTATTTACAATTTTCTGGCACGTTCCACACGAAGGTCCAATCTCTTGAAGAAGACGTTTCAAAAGTTTTATGGGTTCATTCTCCATCGTTGACGAACATCATTTAGAATTTCTTCCAAACCAACAGTTGGTCTACCAGTACGTGATTTGCGTCTAGTCTCACGAAATACACCAACACAATTGGAAAGGTAATTATAAAAATTTTTGGGGTGCACTCATCTAAACATGCACCCTAGCTGTACATCCAAGTTCCATCAATTCGCATTTCAATTCGAGAACAGGCTTCATCATATAGGTTTTTTGCACTGTATTGTGAACCATATTTGAGTATATTCAAACTCGATGTTCAAACTTGCTTTCAACAGTTCTAACAGAGTAATTGACGACAGTTAATCTCACTGTCAAAATAAACCGTTAAGTTGTAATACTTGACTTAAGTATATATATTTTGTATTTCAATGCCATCTTCGCCCTAGAAACTGTATAATATCACGGTATATAAATATATGCGTAATGTGCTTGTTAATCCTTGTCTAAAAATGTTCGATTACGTAATCGAAAACATCAAATAAAAACAATCACTAATAGGATTAACTATATAAAAACATATTAACGTACGAATTAAAACTCATTATCTTTGCTTCTGTTTCTTCTTATCAGTTTCAAGCTTAGCATTTTTAAATGCGAAACCTTCATTAGAAAATAAATCAGGACTTACTTTTGAAATATTGAACGTATAGGCTATGTACCAAGTTTTATCAAGACTTCTTTGATTTTGCACATTTCAAGAATATATAACGAAAAAATAAACAACTTTAGCTTCTTTGAAGTTTAATTAGATTTTATTGTAGAAGTTTAGTAATCTGGAAGGACACTGTAAAAAGGAGGGCAAAAAGTTTCCGGGTGGGGCAAGAATTCCTGGAAGATGCTGAACGGTGGGGTCGAACAATTGAAGTGATAATGCCTTAACAAATTTCAATTATTGAAATGAATTTCGTGCTAGAAAATCGTCGTTTGAAAGTGAAGGAATTGGAAGTGATAACAAACATATCCGAAACAAGTATTCGCCGAATTCTCCATGACCATTTGGGTATGAATAAAATTAGTGCAATATGGATACCGCGATTTCTTTCCGCTGTTCAACTTGAATGTTTTTAAACATGTGTGTAGACGACCCAAAACCAATTTTGGAGTCTATTGTTACAGGGGATAAAACAATGGTTCTGTTTTACGATCTTCCATCGAAAAGGGAGTCCATGGAATGGCGGCGACCTGATGAACCTCGTCCCAGAAAGACGGAAGTCGTTCAATCAACGGAAAAGGTGATGGCCGCAATATACTGGGATTGTGAGGGAATTCTGCTAATTGACTTTAAAAAGCGCAATACAACTGTGAACGGTACATATTATGTGATTTTATTGCATAAATTAAGGGACGGTATTCGTGCAAAACATCTTGGAAAATTGACAAAAGGTGTGCGATTATTGCACCAGAATGCTCCCGTTCATACTGCCGCCGTGTCGCAAGCTGCCATCCGCGAATCTGGCTTTCAAGAATTGGAACATCCACCATATAGTCCGGATAAGGCTCTTTGTGATTTTTGTTTGTTTTCTAATTTAAAAATAGACCTTTGAGGACGTCGTTTTAAGGACGACAGTGAGCTGCAAGCAGCTGTTACAGAATATTTTGACGGAAAAATTTCAGAGTATTCTTACAAGAATATCGAATTATTAATTAATCGTTGTATTAAATGTGTAGAAGTTAGGGGAGACTACATTGAAAAATAAACTTTCTTATATTGTTCCAAATTTCTTTTTTCAATATCAAGCCTAGAATTTATGGCTCCTACGTCGTATATTAAACATCTTGAATCACAGTTACCTCTCTACTTTACCGTTTAACAGATTTAATATTTAATCGGATAGAACGTACTAAGATCTTATCATTATTTCTATTTTATATCTAGATTTATATATGGATTTTGGAGTGCTCGGTTATTTGGGTAGTGCGGTTTTATCCCTCAAAAATGACAGTTAGGAATGTAGTAGGAGTCTTTTACAGAATGATATTTAAATCTTTAGACATTTTAAACTTCTCTATATTTTAAGTCTGCTACTTTGTTTCATATATAAGTTTAAAGTGTTATTTATTGTAATAAAATAGCAGTTTAAGAGAATACAAAACCTATACCACAAAATAGGTGCACGGCAGCAAGGTGATAGAATGTGTAGAAGTGAGATGAGAAGTGTAGAAAAATAGTTGTTTGTAAAGCGTATTTTTACAAACTAAAAATATCAGCTGACCACATTGTATCTTTTTGTCACTTCCCTTTTTTACTGCAATTTTCATTTTGTTGAACTAGCCCCGATTGCACACTCGAGTTCGATAGAATTATTACTATAATGCCTTGTTAAAAACAATTTCTTTTCGTTTTCTACTTTCCGAAAAGATGCAGTATATCAAGAACCACTCAATAGGTTGTTAAAGTGTTGATAATTCAAGAACTTTCGGAGCCTATTTAGGAAATATTGCATGCCGTTACGTTTTTAGAATTCAGTTTGCAACTGAATTTCCAATGAGAATCCACATGCCTTTGAAAAGCTGCGTTTCGAATAAATTATTAATTTGTGGCGTTTGCTACGAATGTAAGCTTCAGTTTTATTTTTCCTTATTATTTCATGAAGCTTTGGTTTTGTAAAGCAAGAATCAACATACGAGGGAGGCGCCATACATTCTCGGCCTGCTGTAAAAAAAGATACTCGAACAATATAAAAGTTTTATTTTTCAACGTAATCTCCCCTAACTTCTGTATGTTTAATACAACGATTAATCAATAATTCGATACCCTTCTATAACGGCTGCTTGCAACTCACTATCGTCCTTAAAACGACGTCCTCTGAGGTCTTTCTTTAAATCAAAAAACAAATTAAAATCACAAGGAGCCATATCCGGGCTATACGGTGGATGTTCCAATTCTTGAGAGCCATATTCGCGGATGGCGGCTTGTGAAACGGCGGCAGTATGGACGGGAGCATTGTCGTACAATAATCGTACACCTTTTTGTCAATTTGCCAGGACGTTTTGCACGAATACTGCCCCTTAATTTATGCAATAAAATCACATATGTGCCATTCACAATTGTATTGCTGTCTTTAAAGTCAATTAGTAAAATGCCCTCACAGTCCCAGAATACTTTCGCTTTTCTGGGACGAGGTTCAGAAAGACTTCGAGTATGTGCATGCATGCCGTGACGGACTTTGAACACGTTTGAACCTGTATAAGCTTGTCAGGTCGAGAATTTATCATTTAATCATTTCAGTCTTTCTCCTTCCAGAAGTTGAGTTACCTTGTGTCTTTACGTTGTGGTATGATATACTTTCCAACATCAGAACATTTCTTAGTTGGAGATTGGGAGTCGATTGTTTCATCACTCATGTTGATAAAGCTTAGTTTCAGATGTCTAGATACTTGAACTCACAAAATTATAAAACTTGGTCGACTAAAAATCTATATGCTTTTGTTAAATCAAATTTACATCCGATTAAAATTGATCTATAGGTAGCATTGCCTCGAAGATGAATTATAGGAACCAGTTTCTTTACTAGAATGCATATAATTTTGAACCCTTCTCAAAATCTCGTAACTCCAGAGAAAATGTTACAAAGGTGTTTTCACCAAGACGAGACCACAATACATACTGTAACTACTACTGTCCACTTCAACTTATAGTGGCAATTATAAACAAACCATTACTGATTTACTACAATAATTTTTTGATCAATCCTTGATGGCAAACACAAACGTTCAAAGTATTTGTGCGGCATAAGAATATTCTGAAGTTTAAGTGTTATTGCGTATCACCTACTGTGCTCGTACTACTGTAAAAGCTTGCATTCCGCACTATATCTTGAAGTGGACAGTACATTTGCGTATGTAGAGATCTCTTCAATAAATAATAAGCAGAGGAAGGTGACGGGCCAGATTACGTGATATTATTAGTTGGATTTTTATTAATTTGGTTCACTGAGAAATAAAATATTTCGTTATAGATTCCATAATATTGAAGAATCACAACCAGTGATTCAAAGTGAAATTGTAGATATAAATATCGAAAAGTGAAGCCATTGGATGTACTGGGATAATAATGGATATCATTTTGGAAATAGTTGGTAATTCGTAAAACTTGTAATTTGATAACTTAATTGTATATACTTACTAAATAGTATGTATTTTATCTCCTCATAGTTTGGCTGTATTGTTTCTAAAAAACAGTTTTATTGCAATAAATAGAATTTTTGTTTTGTTCCACTACTAAAATACGATCTGTAATGCTTTAGACATATATGATTTAATCAATATGCTCAATAAATTAAATAACTTCAATAATTTTCCGCCATTAAAAAAAAACCAAAACAGGCTGATGTATCAATACAATCAGTTACTTTTCGATTACACTGTATTATCATATATTGATTATCCACCGAAATTTGTTCGAGTCAGTATTAAGTAAGTTAAGGGGATTTTTAGTGGTATTACGTATATTAAGAGATATTAAGGTTTACCTAATCCTTTGTTTTATTTAGTAGAATTATTTTACAGTAAATTTTTAAGAATATAACATGTGAGCCAGAACCATGACGTCTACGCAGTTTATGCGTTGACGGCACTTACGATCCAGTTGATGTATGAAGATACTCTCACGTAGACATCTGGCCAGCCAATGGCACATCCTCCAGCGCGGCCGAATGATACAATGCCGAGTTGAGCTCTATTGCTGTTTTGGTACAATGGGCCACCTGAGTCACCGTTGCAAGCTCCTTGTCCAGATGCAATGAAGGCACAGATCTGAAGAGTGGTTACACTGCTGCCCCAGCTTGACTGACATTGTGCGTGTGTAAGAGTTTGCGTGTTAAGTTGCTGTAGATTGTTTGGAATACCACTGTTGGTGGCTGTTCTGCCCCAACCAACCAAGATGGCAGCGACCGCGCCAGTGCCGGCCGTATTCAAGGAGACTTGTTGTACGTTGCCACCAATGGGGAGAGCGGTGCCCAATCTGACGACTCCAATATCGTTGGCAAGAGTGTTTTGATTGTAGCTTGCATGAATGAAGAGTATGCTGGAACCACGAGTAACACCACCAGAGTTGAGGGTGTTAGTACCGGCTAGGATGCCTGTGTTACCAGTGCTACGGCTATAATTGGGAGAGAAATAAATGATTTCTGAGTTTAACTATTAGTAAGGAAATTGATTTACCCAATGATGCAATGGGCAGCAGTGAGGATGTTGACGGAGTTCAGAATAGTGCCGCCGCAGAAGTGAGCACCACCCGCTGATCTAAGGGATACGATGCTTGGGAAGGCGCCAGCCGGGGCATTGGTTCCTCCTACAACTCTCCAGTTACCATTTACATCGATCCTAGTATCGATCCTGTCTACTGCCGGAACAGCTATTGCGCAAAAGTTAAAAAAATGTTAGTTTACCAATATAAAATTTTCAAATTGTATTAGAATATTACCAGCAGCACACACAATCAAAGCGAGCACTAATACAAACTTCAACATCTTGCAACAGTAACTCGATGGCGATTTGATCACTAATTGCCAGATGCACCTTTTTATATCCAATTTTTATCTTATCATAGTCCTTGAATCCATTTTGGTTCGTAAAGTGGATTGTAAAAATTCCTCGGATTAGGATATTAAGTATGGATAAATAATTCATTGTTTTGTTAAAGAAGCGGACTCAGACAAAATCTTTTGAAGGTAGTAACAAGAAAATATGCACACATGCATAGAGTGATTAAAATTAGGCTGTCTATTTTGAAAATTACGACGGACGTTTAATAATTAACCAGACAAATAGCTGTGGACAAAAAACGTTTTATGAGACTGAAACATTTTTCAACGTAATCTCCACTAACATTTAGGTACTTCTGTCATCGGTTTGGGAACTTGCTAATTCCCGTGGGTAAAAGATTCTTAATCGTTGGAGGAATTTTTTTGAAAATTGGTGCCGTGTAAAATGGCTTTGAGTGGGTCGACCAGATGAAAATCGAACGGTGCAAGGCGGGGATTAGAAGTCGGATTCAGCAACGTCTTCCGGCGCAAATTCTTGATGATCTTCCGCGTTCTCTGGGTGGTAAGGAGGCGGACATTATTGTGAAAAAGAACAATACCTTTGGAAAGAGCAAACTGGTGGTTTCTTACTATCACAAAAAAAATTGGGCCCTACGACTTCCAGAAGATCATTAACATATCTTTACTGATAGATACCTGGGATTTACATTTTTTTTCGCGAACAAATTTGGATGTTTTCCTATAAAACTTTGCAATTTTGTTACGGGTTCATAGTGGTGAATCCATATTTCATTATATGTTACAATATGGTCTAGAAAATCATTATCTTCCGTTAAAACCGTTGTCTGAAGTCAGAACGATTGCGACCACGGGTGTCTTTATGAAATTATGTCATTTGCTTTGAAACTCATCTCTGTCATCATAGAGTCAGTTCGAAACTTTAACTGGTTGTCTGGAACGATAAATACCCGTAACACATTTTTTTAATACTACGTCCTTTGTACCTTGCGGTGTCGGACTACCATTCTCTTATTGTCGTCTTCCACAGTTTCATGTTCTGAGCCAGTTGTTTGGCTTCCATCCATCCCATGCTTCCTTTGTTAATGTTGTATACGTTTGTCCTTTCCAGGTGTTCCAGGGTCTACCTATTCTGCTTTTGCCCTCTGTTTTGGCTTCAAAAATCATCTGTTATTCGATCTTTTTCCATTTTGTATATATGTCCAAGCCATCCCAGCTGTCTCACCTTTGTGATTATTTCTATTGGTTCGATATTTTCACTATTAGTGATTATCGTGTTTCTGATTTTGTCTCTTCTTGTTACTCCTTCTATTCTTCTTAGGAATCTCATTTCCATGGCCGCGACTTTGCTTTTAATTCTATTCGTGGTTGTCCATGACCGCTGCTATATGTTAGTGTTGCTCTAACCACTCTTTTATACACTTCTGTCTTTATTTGTTTTGGAATTTCTTTTTTATTTAAAAATGTATTTCGTAATGTATTATATATTCTTGCGGATTTCCCTATTATCTCATTTATTTCTTTCTCTATTCTCCCATTGTCTTCAATGAAGTGTAACTTTTAACTCGTTCCAAGGGTGTTGTTTCGATTTTGATGTTATGTTTTTTCCTTCTACCGCTATTATCATTGTGTTTGTTTTCATCGTGTTTATCTCCATGTTTGTCTTTATTAGGTCTTCTTGGTATATCTTCCGGTTACACTTATTCTGCCCAATTTAAATTGTTTAATCCATTGAAATCCATTTAGTGACTCAAAGATTTTTCTTCCTACTTCTTTGACATTCTCGAATAAATTTCGGTTAGCTTCACACCCTAGGATAATAAAAATTACTAAACGTTCTTCTTCTGGCTCAAAGGAGGTTATGTTTGTTTTTATTTCCATCAAATAGCTGGTTGCGTTTGTCATCAAGGTAACAAACTTGACAATTAGAGAGTTTCATTGAATAATATTCAGTACTTTTTCTACTATTGCAGTTTGCCTCATTTTTCTGATTACGTAGGAAGCGTTTATTCATTTTTGACATGTTAAACAATATTTTATGTAATAATAAAAGAAATTTAATATCAACACAAAATTAACGCAAATTGAACCATTTGGAGTAAATTTGCTTTAAATTTCGGGCAGACGCGTACACAACTTTGGGATGATTCTTGCAGGTTGAGATTGGAGCTTCTTCTTCATGTTACGCCACAAAGTTTCGATCAGCGAAAGATCTGGAGTACTGGACACCCACTTTGAAAATGAAATATTGTTTTCTGATATCTTCTTTCACTTTTTTTGTCGTATGGCAAGCGGCGCCATCCTGTCAAAAAATACATTCGATAATATTCAAACGCATTTCTTTAAACAGTTGTTTTAGATTACTTCAAAGAACGTTGTTTAGAAAGGTATGCTTTGATGTAACGCACACTTTATCGTACTTAATATACTCTCCTCTTGCTACTAATAATATCCCAGTTGTGATGAAAATACTAATTGGTACAGTCTGAAAAAATTCTTGCGATCTAGCCACAAATATCTTTGGTAAGAACACGAAGATGTTGTTTGAATTTCTTAACCTACGCAAAGTTGAGCTTGTCGTAGGCCACTGCTACTATTCAACACCATTTACTCCACATCCTTGTAGTGAATTTAAGAAGAAAAGAAAGATTTCGGCCCTCTGGAATTATCCATATAATTTTGGCCCCTCGTAAGGTCGAAAGTCTCCGACTATATGGCCAATGGATTCATTCATCTATAACTCAAATATCTTTTTCAGCGTTCATGATGCCGTGAATTGCCGACTCCTTTAGCTGACGTGGGCCCCCAAATCATAATGGAGGCTGGAAATTTAGCTTTCTTTGTAAGGTAGTCAGTCTGAAAGACTTCGTCTTTGATTCTTGTGACTCTACTTCGACTATCACCAACGCTATCTTCAAACCTAGCCTCATCATTCCGTATAACTGAGTTTCATTGAGCCAGCGACCATAAGTCTATATCTCTTCTGCGCCTTTGTTAGTAAAGGCGTTTATTTTGCTCACGAATTGTAAAATTTTCAATCGAAAAATAAAAGGGAAACAGTTTGAGCTTATCCTGTAACTTTTAAATCCTAGTTTTTGGGCAACTCTATGAGACGTTGCTCTTGAAAAACTTTTACCTGTTGCCTGATTCCATAACATTCTTAATTCACAATAATTAGCCCGACGATTTACATGATAGTTCTTCTCAGAGCCCTTACATTTGTACATAATAGTGTGGCCGACTTCCATTTTTCCATTTCTAAGTCGCGGATTCAGTACTTTTGTAGTGTTTAATTATAATATTTCGTACTGTATATATTGACAAATTAATACTATCAGCGACTTACGCAGTAGATTTACCTTTTGAATGCATCTCATCAGAAACAGTTTTTTTACACGTTAAAAGCAACAAATGCATAAATAGGTTCTGAAATGCCACTATCGGTTTGTTTATAATTATTGAAACGTCAAATATTATATGCTTTAAAGCAAGTATGGGCAACCTTCGACATGTTGAGGGCAAAACTTAGTGTGCAAATACGTTCGCGGGCCGCGTTTAAAAATAGTACATTTTAAAGTAGTGTTCATAATTTTTAGCGTAGTAATGTAATATTGTATTTTAATTGGGTTTTTCAAAATGTTTCGCGGGCCGGATCAAATCTTACAGCAGGCCGGATCCGGCCCACGGGCCGCTGGTTGCTCACATATGCTTTAAAGCAAGCAACATAACATAATAACCAGAAATCGTCCAGGCGATTTAATCTGTTGTCTGAATTTTGTTCAAATCAAATTATTGGACAGATAGAAAACCGCATATTTTCAAATAAATTTTTCTTTGTTGTAATATCAAATATTATATTTTGAATGGCTGGGCCTCTCGTATGTAAGTGTAGGTCACATAGTTAGCATTGAATATTTCAAAGGAAAAACTTAGTGCTGTTAAATCTATTTAAGAGCCTCCTATATTTGTCGTTTCAAAATCAGTCTAAGCTTAGTATTAAATTAACCTAAAGTCTAAAGCCTATTTAAACATAGTGATATTAACAGCTAAACAATGAAGATTGGAACTGTTAGTTTACCCTAGACTCGCTTATAGATTCTTTTCGGAGGTGTGTTTTACAATTTTAGTTAACTAACAAATTGTTAGTTAGTTTTCTTATTGTGAATGGCAACGTGTATTGCCAAATAATTGAAGGTATCAGACCTTATGAATTTAATGTTTAAAAGTGTAACATTCTGTGTATTTTATTGTAAATAAATATTCAAGTTATATGATATTCTAATTAATTATCTGTAATCCACAAGCCAAAGGAATAGAACATTTCCTACTTGGGTCTGATACCTTTTATCAAAACTCTACTATCTACATATCCATGGATTATTTGAGGATATGTTTTGTAAGCTTAAACTGTCTTTATGTATTATAAATTCATACGAACTAAAGTAGCACAAAAATAGCGAGGATTTATTTTGTAAAGACAGGAAAAGTTTAGAATTAAAGTCGTCTATTTTATTACACTTAACACTTTACAAAAGAACTTTTATTTCAGCCGTGTATATCGTATTATTTTTGCTAGTATTAAACTTATCCGCACAAATGCAACTAAGAAAGTGCTGGAGTTATTATTAGAACTGCTCAACTTTGTCCGCATCGCAGTGCAGGGTCGTGACTCCTCATATCGCCTAACCGGTGAATTATTCTTATTCCAGTTCTGCGATCGAAGCCAAACACAATACACTTTGCATTTTGATACGTACTATTGTGTAAAGTGCTTCTTGAATAATGTCAAACATACGCATGAAAGAAAAAGCACTATAGATTTTGAAACAAAAGATTGACGAATTGCATTTATTACATCAATTCGGGTTTTGAACTGTCTATACATCATACAGTTGTCAAGAGGCAAAAAAGTTAGTAACCAGATGACGAAATGTCAGGAGAATATGCAGGGTGTGGTAACGTTCTCCACTCAAGTTCGAAAATTTTTGCCAGGTCAATCTTGTGGTATGCGGTCTGGCATTATCCTGTAAGAATACTATTTTCCTTCGACTGACTAAAAAGGCTGTTTTCAATACAAGGGGTGGTTTAACCCCTCTCCAAAAACTCATATCCGGTTGCTGTCCACCAAACATACAATAAAATGTTCTTTGAGTACAAGGAAGCCTTGGGAGTGTACATCATTGAATCAGCAGGCGACAACCAATGATACGAACGCTTAGAATTTGAGTATAATATTCACTGCTTGTCGCTGGTTAGCAACTGATCAAGAAATGGTTCATTATCTTTGCGTTCACTGTTTGCCGAACAAATGGTAAGAGGACTTAATTAATTTGTTATCAGTTGACAGTTTATGTGGGTTCCATTTGCTTAACTTCCACGTCAAATCACGGCTAATGAAGAATCAAGCAAGTGGTTTCATCGATCCCTTCTGCAAGTTCTAGACACATTATTCCGGTACTTGGCTCCACAACCGGTTTAAGACTCTCGTTGGTAATGATTTTCGGTCTTCCAGAGCGTGCGTCATCAGTCAAGCTGAGATCTCCCGAAGAAAATTTCTTGAACCACTTCTGTGCTGTTCGAGCATTAACGGCATCATCTCCGAATAAGGTAAATATTTTTCGTGCCGTCACTGCAGTTTTAGTACCAAGTTTGTACTCATGGAGGAAACAACCCCGAATGAAATTTGTATTCGCTGCCATTTTTAACTATTCAAATTAGGAATTAAACAATTGTCACCAAATTTCTATGTATCCGACAAAAGAAGAATTCATATTAAGGTAAATGATAGATAACAAACGAGTACTTTCGGTCAAAAGCTTAAAAAATATTCATGGTCCTCCGCTGTATACAAAAGCCGCACGGATTTATTTGGATACATTGCTTTTTCAGTTCACAAACAAGTGAAACTCATGGCAAAAGTTGTCTATTAAGTATATGTATAACTTAAATATAAAAAGCGCAAGAAATTCGTCTTCCACCAATATCACTCTTTCCCATTACTTTTCCCTGTAGAATATTCTGTAATAGATGAAATCTGTTCTCATTTCTCATTATGTGTCCTAAGTATTGTAGTTTCCGAATTGTCGCGGTATTCACTTTCCTTTCTTTTCCAATCCTTCTCATAACTTCGATGTTTGTTATGTGTTGCGTTCACGGTATGTTTAGTATCCTGCGATATAACCACATCTCAAATGCTTCCAATTTCCTTGTTGTGGCTTCAGTAACCGTCCATGTTTCTACACAGTAGAATAAAACGGAGAACACATATAACTAGAATAGTAAATCCCATCTCCGAGCCGTTATTTGTACTCCTTTTTTGAACATTCCCTTCGTTCTCCATGTAACACGTTAAAAGCACTGCGCGTTATCAGTTCGCACCGTAAGTACAAGTATCAATCTAAACTGAAGTAGCCGTGTTTCTGCAAATGAAATCCAGTGAAGTGAATTAATTGCTTTGGTTTGCGTCCGTCCATAATTGACGGGGAATCAATTTCGCCGCTGCTCAGTCCAAACGCGTTGCAGTACTTCCATAGCCTTCTCTCCCCTTCACATTTTGTTAGTACAAGGGTCGCTCATAATGAGAGCTAATTAATCTACCTAATATTACCACGTGATTATCGGGTGTGTGTACTATTTAATAGAATTGCCACAATATTAATTGTACACATGAACGGTTCTACATCGCAATTTCGCTAATTACACGGCCTGACAGTAACACAATACCTTTGGTCTGGGAATATCGAGCCTTCGAACTAAATCTTTCACGGTGCGTATCATTGCAACGCAACTGAAAATAAATAGGAATCGTTAGTAGGTACAATACTACTGTAAATTTCTGGTGATCAATTTTAGAGCATGTGTAAAAGAGTCGCGATTTCTTTTTTTTAGTGGATATTTTTACAATTTCGACTTTAAACTTTCTCGCTTTTTGCGATAATACACAGTAATTTTTGTTCGTAATGGATTTATTTTAATTAACTTAATCCTTCAGATTTCCTTTAAGAACGTACCATGTATTTTCTTTTCATAATAACAGTCCTTACGCGCTATTACACGCTACAGTGCTTACATAAGTCAAAGCGAGAAAAAAAGTTGCATAAATTTCTGAAGACATATTATAATTATTACGAGGGGAGGTGCAGAAGTTCGGGGAATGGAGGGTATGGAGTGGGGATAGGGGCGCTCGCTAGGTGTCAAGTTAATCCGGAAGAAAACTGAAACTATGGAGGAAATTGAACACCGTGCTGTGATAAAGTTCCTTATTGATTGATTACAAAGAAAAAGGTACGAACATAACCGGAGAATATTACGCAGCGATATTAGAAAAATTGAAGGAGGCCATCAAGGAAAAATGTCGAGGAAAATAGACCAAGGGTGTGTTGCTCTTGCAAGAAAATGCGCCGGTTCACAAGAGCAAAGTTGCAATGGCTGCTCTGCACAAGCACGGCTTTCAATCAATAGTCCATCCATCCTACAGTCTAGACCTGGCACCTAGTGATTTTTATTTGTTGCCCAATTTAAAAAAAAGACTTACATGGAAGAAAGTTTTCCGATGACAATAAGGTAAAGGAGGCAATTTTGGTCCATTTTGAGGGGAAAGATAAAAAATATTTTTATGATAGTTTAGGAAAATTGTGATTAAGGGTGATTATATTGAAAAGGAAAAATAGATTTTTTGTTTTATTTTATTTAAAACCCTTTCATTCCACGACCTCCCCTCGTACTACGCATACATTCATCAGCGGAATAGAATGTATCAAGAAACTTATAGGTACTTACATCATGTGGACACATAACACACATAAGCTACGTGATTTCCTCTCACACCTCAATAGTATCCATCCAAAGATAAAGTTCACTATAGAAATTGAAAACCGAAACCAATTACAATGTCTAGACGTTTTAGTAATCAAGAAACAGGATGGCTCCTTAGGATATACGGTATACAGAAAGCCAACTCAAACCAACCAGCACCTCAATGCGCAATACACCACCATCCCGCACAGTTACAAGGAGTGACGGAAACCCTAGAGTCAAGATCTTAACCGTTAGCCGACGCCGATCACATTCCTCGAGCAGCAGATCAAACATATACAACGGACTAATGATTTCACCATCAACACCATAAACAGAGCCTTCCATGCGAAAACAAAGCCTATGGACACTACCACATATGCAACTAAAGCGTATCCCCCTTACATAAATACCAAATCAAAACTATTTTTTCACCAATAGAAAAATTGTAAAAATTTTGAATAATTCGAAGGATAAGGCCCCACTGGAATCTCAAGGAGTATACGAGATACTTTGCAGGGACTGCAACCTTTTTTATATAGGCCAAATAAACAGGAAAATAAGTGTCAGCAAAACAGACAACCTCAGCTTTATCGCAACACACTTGTTATGGTATGTATATGTAATCGTTAAACTACGGGGCAGGCGCCATAAGTTCTCGACCTGACGGACTTATACACCTTCAAGCGTGTTCAAACTCCGTCACGGCATGCATGCACATATGTGAGGTCTACGTTATAAATATGACGGTTCGAATTAGTAATTTTTTCAACCAGCATGACTAGCGCATGAAAATACCTAAAGTAATGAAAATTGAGTACCGTTTATTGACCGATCGAGTGTCAATATACTTAGAAAGAAGGGAAGGAAGAGCTTCAACTTCATTCAGAATTGCAGAAGGGAAGGTGATGAAGAGTGGAGAAGCCCTATTTTAGGAGACGCGTGATTTACATCAAGCGACCTGTCTCGCCGTGTCGTTGTTTTTCACAGACTACCATGATTTCCACTGACACAACTGTCATTGCATGTTATTTTATTTATAGTCGTGGTTTCGACTAATAACAAACTAGATAATTAATAGATAATTAACAAACTAGAAGAAGAAATTCCTCATTAATCGTTGGAGCGTAAATTAACATTGGGTGAAGGGAAGGACGACAGCACAAAGCAACTACAAGATAAAGAAATTAATGTTGGAATTACCCGTATTGATACCAAATGCGAATCGAACAATGTACAATCAGCTCGCTTTTGGTTGATATTATTTACAGGATTTGCCTTACATTAACTTGCAGAATTCCGATATTTTCGAAACTTTCTCAGAAAATTTTTTATGTAACCGAAAAATATATTCACTATTTAAAATTTCTTTTTATTTAGGTGTGCTGGCTTGATCTACACATTTTTGCCGACAGTGTCGGTAACACGGTTGACAATCGGAGTCCACGTACTCTTGAAACGCTGCGTTCCGAATAATTATTATTATGTGTGGAGTAGAGTTTACTGCGATACCTGTGAATTATACAACCACACAGTCCTTGTAATTGTTGTGGTTATACATTTTTTGTTTTTACGTTTAGCTATTTTTCTCTTTTTAAAAATATTACATTACTTACAGAATTTGAAATATTAAACTGTGTTAGACTAGTCTCGGCAAAGTGGGGCAAGATGGTCGTGACTTTCATGAGACGCAAGAATGCTTACACATAAAATAATGATGAAATATATATAATATAACGTGCTGAAACACTTACTGTTTGAAGAAGTTTCTACGAAATCACAAACTTGGTGGCATCTATTAAATATTAGAATCATTAAATATGTTTCTATACTTGTTTCAGTCAAATAAGTATGGTGTGCGAAATAAATATTTTTTAATAATGAAAACGACCGTTCCACATCGAGTGATGTTATATTTGAAAATTTAAAGTAATCCTTATGACAACTTAATGAATCTTTCGACACACCTCCACAAATTTGTCTTAGTATGAGAAAATTTGAATCCTTGTCAATAACGCTTTAAAATTTTTGTATTACTTTAATTTTTCCCGCCTTCCACCGATACAGGTGTGAGTGAACATCATCCGCAATTTGAACAAGATCTACAAACGACATCGAATCATTTTGTAATTTTTCAATTCGCTCAACTAGTCCATAGCAGTTCTTGCGAATACTTCCAAAATCACATTTTACCTGACTATCTTGAAACATTTTCTTCTTTACACCATCAAAATGTTCGCAGTAGTAAAATGTAGCCTTTAACCATGTTCTCTAACGCGTAGTAACCGGCTGTAGTGATTCAAGCACTTTGATGTACAGTTCGTGAAATCTTTTTGTAAGTTTTGAATACTTTCGAAATACTACCTTCGTATGAGCTATTAAAGCATTTACTCCTGGATAACATTTTGAGATCAATTGCGCCACAAGGTTTAAAGCATGGATTTTACATGTTACATGTAACAGATTGCCACTCTATTCTTTAAGAGATCGACCTAAGGTAAGTATGTTAGCGGCACCGCCACTCACAAACATTAAAAGTTGAGTTATTGAAACTCGAAACTTGTTCATTGCCTTCAACACCACTTTTAAAATTTCATCGCTAGTACATTTTGCAACTCTTTTGGAAGTAAGTAAGATAGGGGATGCCGGTTCAAACTCTTCCATTGTACGTACCACCACATTCACCATAGAATGTTTTTGCCGATGGGTTATTTCGTTCACACACAACCCGCATAATGACAATTTTTTATCTTTCAATTATGCTTTAATTCTACTTTCAACATAGTCACCAACAGATGGCATAAAGTTTCTTAACGATGTCCGACTTGGTAATGCATAATCCAAATACTTGCTTCAGAAGTATACAAGTGTTTGTTAGTCTAGTAAAGTGAACGGTATGTTACGTAGAATAACACCTATATTAAATATTAATTATTCGCTGTATCGTTTGGCACGGATTGCAGAACTGTGTTTTATACCTTTCAGGTGGCGTTCACACTTCTATCTGCTGGTACACGCCAAGTAGCTGTCGCACTTTACAATGATACAACTGTGCAGGAAGCTTCATTATATGGTATATGCTTTTATAGAGTATCTGGGAATCCATAATAGATATGAAAAATTTGAAAAGGGCGCCTTGTAACAAAGATCTAATAAGTTGTGCTTACATATTGCCATCGATATCGAAATGATAATAAAATTTTGTTTGTTTTCAAAATATGGTGTATATTTATATCCGTTACCTTACTAGCAGCAACTTTATAGATTATGCCATATCAAGGTAAAAAGAATTAAACGGCCAAAGGAATGATTGAAAAATACACAAGGTGTCTCATTAAAATTGCTGAACTGTAGATCATTACTATATCCTATAGGGCAAACTAACAGATTGGTGCACAACGGTGATGTGATCTTGAAACTGAACTCCATCTCAAGAACAAGCCACAATAAAATGACTAAAGATTCAAAGGTAACATATTTTAAGACTTATTCGCTGTAAGTAGTGTACTTGACTGTCACTTACCGTTAGAGGGATTTATCGACTTCTCCAACACAGTCTCTGTTGATTATGGCAGTTTACTAAATCGGGCTGTTTCAGATTTTTTCTGACCGGCAGCAGACAATCTGTTGAAATGAATGTGGAGATTTAGGATTCTTTGATTATTATAGTGAGTTATGTATGAAGGTATGCAATAGGTTTTATTCCCATTTCAAACACGCCATTGTGCATTGTTCATAGGGTTCTCTTAGGACGTTTGTCCGTGAAAAGAGCGTTGTTTGAAGATCTAAGCGTTGTATATATTTGAATTGTTATGTCAGATCTACAAATCCTGCGCTAATTTAGCATAAACAAGCGATGTATAATGCTAGTAAGGCTTTTAACAGACTGACCGCTGTTGTTAGGTCAATTACGTCGGCATTGTATTTGTAGAAATATGCCCATAAAGGATACCAAACAGTGATCTTTTGTGGGTGTGACAGCGCCCCAACAATGGCTTCTGGACTTTCTTCACTCTAGATCCGGCACTTTTATTTGCATACATAACCATTCAACCAAAAATGAGCCTCAGAACAGAATAAAATCTTCTGGTCAAAATGAGGATCAGGAGCAATCTCATTTTTGGCCTATTCATCGAAAGTACGACAGATATGAGGTTACTCGGCTTCAATTCTTGCACGATCTGGGATACATCTTCAATTACTGTGTACGATTGGGAATCGGTTCATTCAGGTTCTTCTCAACATTCCGCTTCACAGCAGAAATAACTTCTTCGGTGCGCACTCTACAAAGGCTTTGCGGATGCGCATTATCAATTGGACTATGGGTGGTAAGAATCGACTCATGGTTAATGGAATAATTTGTTTGAATAGGCGATTATGTAAGTTTCGCGAAATAAAGTATGACTTTCTAAGTAAATTTGCACAATTTCCAAGTGTTGTTCCGGTGTAAGTCTATTCATGGTGAAATGGCAAAACGTAGAGAGCAATAATCAGCTAGCAATTGTCAAATTGACTGTCACTAGAAACAATGTTGCCAATTTGAAAAATAAATTTCCTAAAAAGCATTCTTATAGCATGGAGCTGTAGAGTTCTTACAAGATCACTGGAGATCATATTGTATATATATTAGAGGGGGGCAGATGTGAGAATCTACCTAAGTACTTAAGGTTATGAAAACTCTTTCTTTTAGAAGGCAATCTTGGATTCTCTTCCTAAAATTTCTAAGGAAAATATGTATGTACTTTAAACTTTTTGACCTTCCTTTCTCACTCTTATATTTCTAACCGAACAATTCCTCCGTGACAGCATCATTTTCGTTCGAGGACTTTCTCTCTTTCTTGCCGCACTACTTGCACATAAATTCACATCAGTTGTTGCGGGACACGAGCAGCGATTTCTAATAAAGAACGGGCGTTACCCAGATATTAAAAAACGTCAACTCAAGCGAAATTTATTTGCCAACACCAACACCGGGGCCAATACCGCCAACTTCCCCGTCGAAAATGTATAAATTACGGAACGTAAAGCGGCGGAAGATAGGGAGCAGTTCTCAAGTTTGCGAATCAGAAAGTTGGCACCAACGTCCCGATTGTATGAGAGCTGAATAAGTAGTAATGCTAACAGTTGCTCCTTGATATATGTATATTACCGCTCAAGAATGGTATAAAAATCATATCACATTTTGTTTTGGAACTGTTACCGCATTATAAATATGAAAGATTTTAAAACTGTTTTATGTTTGTGATCATAGTATATGTTTCCAATGCTTATACTTAAAAAAAGAACAATAATTTAAGTGATGACTTTCTATTATTTTGTTGGATCTCAAGTAGGGTCTAAAACATAAAAAATATTTATTAGCTTTCTTAAGTTTGTAACATATGTGTCGGATATAGGCTCAAGAGCTTCAGATTCGGATTTTAATGACACTTGGCAAAATTGTAGAATATACAAAAGTATACAAATGGCATACTTCTTCTTCCAGTACCATTTTCCATCGGAGGTTGGAAATCGTCACTACAATTTTCAACTAATTAACCGCAGCTTTAAACAACTTCCCCGACTTACATACATACCACTCCGTTAGATTCCCCATTCAGGAAATTCTTCTGCGTCCCACGCGTCTCCTCCCTTTAATTTTACCCTGAATTATAAGCCTCAGCAACTCGTATTCTCCTTATTACATGGCCCAGATATTCTTTTTTCTTTTTAGGGTTTCGATTATTCACGCACTTTCTCCATCTTCAGAAGCACATTTCCATTAGTTACTCTTTGTGTCCATGACATCTTCCATATCCTCCTATTCATTCACATTTCAAATGCTTTCATATTTTTAATGTCGGCCTTTTTTGAAGTCCACGTTTCCATACCGCACAATAATGTGGAGAAAATATAACAATGCAACATATTCAATAAGATTCAAGTTAATATCTCGATAAAATAGAAATCTTGTCATTTTTATAAACGCTCGTCGCGCTACTTTTATTATTCTCCTCGTCTCTCTACTTTGCTCATTCGTTTCTCTGGTTTATGTATCTAAATACTTGTATGATGTAACTCTTTCAATCTGTGTATTAGAGATTGTTACGTTAGCAATCGCGTTTCTCTTTTTTATTTTACTATTCTATCATTATTTTTGTCTTCCTAAGATGTAATTATTACTTTGAGTGTTTACCCTTTGTAGAAAATTCTGTAACTCACTGTACTGCTCATTATTAGAAGAGTGTCGTCAGCATATCGTATATTATTAATAATTTCGCCGTTAACTGTAATTCCAGCAGTTCGTTCCAGTAAAGCCTCTTTGCATACTTAGCCTTCCTGTAAATGTTAAACAGAAGAGGAGAAAGAGTATATCCTTGACGAACGCATCGGAAAACCTTAATTTCTGCAGCTAGTCCGTTTTCAACCTTAACTTTTGCTGTTTGAGTCTAGTACAGTCTAGACATCTCTGCATCAAAACATTCACACCAAACAACTCTTCTCTTGTACCTAATCTCTTTCTAAATCCTGGTTGTGTGGCACTACTTCTAGTTTACTATAAATTCTTTTATTAGTGATCTTAAGAAGCATTTCTAATGTGTGACTTAGTGTTATGGTCCTATGTTCAGCACATTATTTGGCATTGTTTCCTGTGAGGGTGTAATAAGTGTTGATAAGAGGCGCTCCCTTGGGATAACGCCCGTTCGGTAGGTTAAATAGGTTCACCATTACATTAAGTATTGTGCGTGTGTCATCGTCAATTATAGGTTTTAGCAAGTTTGCTAGTCCTGCAGCCTTTCCTTTCTTTATATTCTTAATTGCATACTCTACCTTACTTCTTAATATTTCCCATCTCCTTAACCTGTCGTTTATGTAAGTAATTAAGCTGCCACTCTTATCCTTCAGTGCTGATCCCTGTTTGGTCTTTTTATATCAAGAGATAATATGAATAAAATTATTCTACACCAGCTAACAATCATTTAAGGAATCGATCTTACAGAATGTCTTCATGTTATCTGCGAAAAATAATTTCTGGCAATGCAGAAACGTACTAATACAGTTAATAAAAGCATAAAAGAAGATTGGTCCAGCTTGAATCCTTATGGCGTGCGTGGTGTGAAAGTTGCCCAAGTAAAACCCCGGTACTCCGTATATCTCGATACTCCATATAACGGTGTCTGTTGATGAGATATGGCAGCATTAGTCGGCATAAAGATTGGAAAACAAATGCCTTATAATTTCCGCAAAAGTTTACGATGATTTATTTGATCGAAAGCCTTCTGAAAACTGTGTACCTTACATGGATCTGATGCCCCCTCCGTCCTATCTAATACTTCCGAAATGCAACGCTTAAAACATGTTAAGTTCCTCATCTTTGATCATTTGTGTACAAATTCATGTTGATATGGAGACAAAATAAATGTTGATATGGATAAATAATTATCATGTAATTGTTTATTTTACTGTAAAGTAAAAACACATTAGAAAAGCTGCACAAAATTGAAATTGACCGATAATTAGTTATGTGTTAACGATCGTTACTTGGCAAATACGCGACGGGGTCTAGATTGTTGATAACTATGATTGTTGTAAAATCATATTGAATAAGTAATGAAACTAATTTACAGTCACGAAAAATGAAATAAAACTCGGCATCACGTTAACACTATTCACGAAGCCATCTCTCGATTTCCTGAAGGTCATTAGAACCTTATTAGTAGTCTCCGCAAAGAGGGCTAAGTTTCAGTGCCATGTGTAAACATTCCTGCGTCCATATCAGAGATGTCTAGATGGTAATCAAGATCTTTATATATTCTTTATAGGCTTTGAAAAACTTGTACTAGACTCAAACAGCTAAAGTTATGGTTGAAAACGAACTAGCTGAAGAAATTAAGATTTTCCGAGGCGTTCGTCAAGGATATACTCTTTCTCCTCTTCTGTTCATAAATGACGTGAGTACGTAAACGTTACTGAACACTCGCCTTGATACGGCCGCTCGGCCCCTCCACACTGCACTGTAACTTGCTCCACTTTGCCGAGACTTCTCCCTAAGCACTAATAGAAGTTGTGTTAATGTTGAGCATAGTACTGGAACATTTATTGATATCAATATATCTAAGTCAGTGAATCTAGAACGAAAATAACCAATAAATTAGTTTTAATTCAATTCACAGCTCAAATAGTCTCTTCGTCCTATAATGTTATACTAGCCTAATGTTTAATAATTGTAATACCTTTGTGTACACAGAAAATTTAAATTGGGTACTTATCTACTACGAATTTGCTTATATATTATCTGACTCGCCAAAGTGTGTACTATGACACAGTGTCAGTGTCAGTAATATACGACATAACGTTTTTTAATGTCAGTAAATATTCCTAAATTTAAATATTTTTCTCATTCGTTCGGAAGTGAAATTAAATTGTAACGCGTATATATATACTATATGTATACTTTTTATAGGGAGACCTAAACCCTACCTAGTGCAGGCGGCAGTAGCAAAATAGGCGATCACCATTATGCAACGGCATAAATGCAATGTAACTCGTGACTACCTAGATGCTCACGTCATCGAGTGTATTTGCTAAACCACCTTTAGCATTTATTGCTCCTTGTTACTGGCCTCATATATGTAGGTGCGTAAACGACACAAACCAGGTTTTCTACGATGGCCGCACCGATAACGTAAATGGCCGAATTGTCAGCCGATAGCAACCGTATATTTCCATCATCTACAATGTTGAACGTGAAGTTTTTGAATGTTGTACACATATTGTAAGGTCGTTACGTAGGCTTATGTTGAATACTAATAAGTGAGGGTGAACAAGCATTAATGAACAATTACACATTTAACTAGCCCTGTTCTAATAAATGTGTATTTCAATTAATCGTTAGTGTTGGTGGTTGGTAACTAAATTCTGTAAATACTTCCTCTTTCGAAGGTATATCTCGCACTTATAATCCGTTTTTAGAATTAATAGGAAACAACTCCTCTGTATTCAAATGAGTAAAATATAGGGGTATATGCCATTTTATCAAAATTTAACCTGTCTAATTTATCTTATATACGCGCTGCTTTTTCCAAAAATACCCCAACTGCGGCCGTTTTTACCAAAAATCCTAAAAGAGGTATTCATGCGTATAGTAAACATCAAGCGTACCGTCAGATGGCGCTTTTCCATAGCATAATCGCCGTACGGGGAACCGTACGAGAAGAAGGAAAGTCTATGACTTTTGGCGACATAATAAGAGCTGAACCGAGCTTGCCACTCGGATTAAATTTCTTTCTTTAGCACGTAGGGTAGAGGGTGGTTTACCGCTTATAAAAGAGCGAAGCGAATGCAGGGTAAAAAAACAGTTACGTTGGGACGAAGTACGTCGACAACGGCGGTTTTGATATTGAGGAAGTCGTATAGGAGCAGAGTTAAAAATCGGCGATCACCCCTCTATCTCCGCGAGAATGATACAATTCTTGTCGCCGGGATTAAAATTCCTTATTCATAGGGGTTTTTGTTATTTTGAGGTTGGTTTTTACTGTGCCTGTTTTCATAGTGGTACATTGTACAGTCAAGGGCACAAAAACAAAGCCAGCCGATGAATTTTGCTTTTGATCTACACGTACTTGTTTAATTTGTTTATTAACTTAACAAGGCCCTATTTATTGCATTTGTGAAACGAACTTCATGAATATACGAATTTATTTATGTAAAGTACAGTCTTATTAAGATCTTACTGGGATGAGTGAAATGTGAATGTAAAAAAAGTTCATTGTTGGACAATGTGCAAACAACAAATGGCATATTCACATTTAATACTAGGACGATCTGAAATGTTTTCAGAACCGGCAAGAAATGGCGTATGAAGATTGAAGTAGATTCATTGGTCGACAAGGGCAACCTTTTTTATGGCAACTGTCAAAATTTCAGACGTCTACTGTCAATAGCTGTTGTTTAAGAGTGTATTTTGTGTAGCAAGTCGGGCGGTTTCGCAAAAACCGGATTGAAAAAATCGAATTTCGTGCAGTGATAAAACACTTCCGGATGGCTGGAAAAACGGCCACTGAAATTTGAAATATTCTGCTAGAGATTCATGGCGGATGTACTTCATCATTCTCGACAATCAGTAAGCTAGTTCAAACGTGGCCGTGTAAGCACAAGTGACGAACCACGCATTTAACGCCCGAGAACCGCTACCAACGATGACATGGTCGACAAGATTCATGTTGTCGTGTTAGCCGATCGCCGATTGAAGCTAAAAGATATAGCAGAGACAACTAGCATCTGAGAAGAACGCGTTAACTATATCCTACACGAAATTTTGGGTATGAAAATGCTTTCGGCGCGATGGGTAGCGCGTTTGCCCACGCGGCAGCAAAAACGAAATCGGGTGACCGTTTCATAGGAGTGTCTGGCCAGGATCCAACGCAATTCAAGGGATTTCTTCATCCGTGTCATAACCGTGGATGAGATTTAGATCCACCACTAAATACCGGAGACCAAGGAACAGTCGAAACAGTGGACTTTTCCGTGCAAATCGGCTCCGAAGAAAGCAAAGCCCGTACCATCGGCCGGAAAGATCATGGCGACCATTTTTTGGGTTTCCTAAGGTGTGATCCTAATCGATTATTTGCGGAAGAGAAGGATGATCACGGGGCAATACTACAGCGATTTATTGAACTGATTCGATGCAGTATTGAAGAAGAAACGGCCTCGTTTGCAGCGAAAGAAAGTGCTTTTACATCACGACTCATTCATCCCGTCTCCTCGTATCCAAATTGAATGAGTTGCGCCATGAATTAGTCTCTCATCCTCCATATTCACCGGACCTAGCCCCCAGCGACTTTTTCCTATGCCCAAACCTGAAAAAAATACTGGGAGGAAAGAGATTTGCTTCAAATGAGGAGGTCATCGCTGCTACAGATGGCTATTTTGAAGACCTCGAAATATCCTACTTTTCCGACGGCTTGAAGAGACTGGAGCACCGTTTGAAAAAGTGTATTGATCTCCGAGGAGACTGCATCGAAAAATAAAAATAAAAACCACACCAATACCGTGTTTTTTTGTCGATTGCGGAAACACTTCAGGTCGCCCTTGAAGATTCTTTTATTAGCTAACAAAAATACAATATTGCACTATTTCTCTTCATATAACCACATTTGAATGAACCATCTTACATCGAAAAATGTAGAAATAAAAATAATAATCGGCTGTTTCTGGAGGCCTCCAAAAATATAATATTTACCTGCATATTTAATTTATTCCTTACTTCTTACTCACACTGTATAAATTGATAAAGCACTTCCTTTCATTAAACCTTTTAATAAAAAATTGTAAAACCCAAAAATTAATGAATCCAACGTAAGGTGTAAATCTCTTGTGAAAAGTGTGCGTAACACTTCTGTAGAGAACCTAAATCAGGATTGGGTTGAATTTTCAATGCTAACCCGACTATGACCCTATGTAAGTACATTTCTCCAACTGAGGATATTATGTTACGTGAATATAATCGAATGTACGGTTACTATGGGGGAGTTCGAGAGACTTACAGAGGAAACGGAAGGAAATGCAAAGTATGTAAAGAAGAGGCAAAGAACGCTGGTAGTTACGGAAGCATTAGATTTGACAGGTCCTCATTGCTTTCTCCTCTAGCGCAACTTTTGCTTTTGCAATCCCTTTTCCATCAACATTATGTTTTGAAATAAGAGAGCATAACATCTACATTAAATCTGCTTTAATGTAGGATATGTAAATTACATTATGTTTATTAAAGTATGATTTGATACAGATTTCAATTTTAGACTTTATAATTTTGTATTGCTTGTAAAATGTTTTTTAGAGAAACAATTTTTTAGTCTTATAATATATAATCATTTTATAACGAATTAGCTGGGAATGTTAAAGGATATTCACTTTCTAAATTTAAATTATGTATGGACAAATCCTTGTGGATGCTCAGCGATGAACGTTGTATCTTACTGTTTATTGTTTTTACATGTTCTCAATAAGAGTGACAAAGGTGCTTGCTAGGTGTTTGTTTATACAAGATTCGAATGAAATTTTCCTTTTTGGTCGCATGATAGAATTTAGGGTTAATTAGAATTAAGCACATTTGCTTATATTTTGTGTTGTATTTAATTTATAACGGTTAAATGTAAGACGAGCAAAGAATGTGAAAAGCAAAATATACCATCATAGTGGTCGTTTAGTGGAAGATACATGTTGGAAAGTTTGATGGTGGATAGCGCTGATTTTTCTTGAATATTTTATAAAGTTGAGATGGACTTTCTTTAATAAATTTCATTTATACTTATGTATATGTTATATTTGAAAGGTCACTGAAACAAACGAGTAAACAACCAAATATTATAAACTTTTCTGACAAGTGTCACGACGAACAGTGGCAAAGAGCCAAGACTAGTGATGACCCCTCTTTGGGGCAAGTTTTAGTGCTATGCAGAGGACAACATCGAAGGGGTGAAGCGCGCGGCTGCCGTACTTCCTTCCAAAAGACTTGCAAAATGTACTAGTGATGAAACTTTAAAAGTGGTGTTGAGGGCATTGAACAAATTTCAAGTTTCCACGAGTAGAGGCTTTAATAGCTCATACGTAGGCAGTATTTCTAGAAACCCCAGAACGTACAAAAAGATTTCAGGAACTGTCCCCAAAGTGCCTGAACCACCATAGCCGATTACTACGCGTTGGGGAACATGGTTAAAGGCTACGTTTTATTATTGCGAACATTTTAATGATGTAAAGGAGGTAGTTTTACAATTCGATCCGAGACGCGCCAAAACAACCGGAAGATGTTTCAAGATAGTCAGGTAAAATGTGATTTAGAAAGTGTTAGCGAGAATTAGTATGGATTATCAATTAGGGAATTGAAAAATTACAAAATGACTCGATGTTGTTTGTTTTCATTAAGTTGTCACAAGGATTACTTTAAATTTGAAAATATAATATCACTCGATGTGGAACGGTCGTTTTCATCATTAAAAAATATTTATTCCGCACGCCGTACTCATTTGACTGAAACAAGTTTGGAAACATATTTAATGATTCTAATATTTAATAGATACCACCCAATTTGTGATTTCGTAGAAATTTGTTAAAAGCAGTAAGTGTTTCAGCACGTTATGTAATATATTTTTTATCATTATTTTACGTGTAAACATTTCTGCGTCCGCATCGCCTATTCTCACTCATGAGGGTCACGATCATAAATGATGTGAACACGTAAACGTTACTGTACACATGCCTTGAAACGGCCGCTCGGCCCCTCCACGTTGTTCTCCGCACTCCACTGTAACTTGCCCTAATTTGCCGAGACTAATCATCATTCTATTGGAAGAAATCCTTTAGAAGAATTAAGCAGCATTTGGTTGTAGTTTGGCTCTCCATCATGTCAGAATTACAAGATACAATTTTTCTTTTGTAAAACATTTTCTTTATATTACATATTATTATATTGATAAATTATTTTTGCCATAGTATGTAGCATAAATAAGTAAGTTGCACTGCATGTTATGGGAAGATATGGGACATCTCACATGGTGGAAGAGGAGGCGAAAGTTTATTTATCATAGGGTAACGCCTAGCATTATATGTGACTTGCTCAAGCGCAACGGGAGTACAAGTTTTATCCGTATATTAGAATATACAATTTGTGCTAACATTGTACGTCCACTTTTCTTGAAGCATTCGCTAACTCACATAGTTTTAATAGTAATTACTTTATTTTCCCCACCTTGTAAACCTATAAACCCAGTTCGTCTATCTTTCGCATTGGACAAGCGCTTATCTACATTCCTCCGGCGATTCGTAAGGGGCAAAGAGCTGCGCATATTACATAAGTCGTACTCATTTCGTTTCGCGCGAACTACAATTTTACATGATCGCGCAATAAAACCGTCTGGCGTTTTATCATCGCGGATATTTCACCGCAACGTTTTCTCCTTTTCAAAACAACACGGCAGCGTACTTTGCTCTTTTCGTATGCACGACGATAACTTATAATCGCAGCATCTTTTACTTCTCACGTTTCGGATATTTGTCGGCACCGCGTAGACTGATTTAAGTTTTGCCGTAAAATAAAGAAAATGCCAGTCGAAAAGTTGAAAGGCGAAAATATACATTTATGCGTTTTTTTTTTGTATTACGAAGTCATATGTATTATTTTGTATGTTTTAGTTATTTTTGATGTTAGTAGTAGGCCTAGCTTTATTATCAGGTGTGTGCATAAGTTTTTTCCGGGTATTTGCTAAAATGAAACACGTAATTTTCAAGGAATTATTATTTTGTATTCAAAATATTGGCCATCGGCTTCTATACATTTCACCCATATTTCAGGTAATTTATGGATATCATGCCAGAAAAACTGCTTGCCTTTTGCGGCAAGCCATTCGTCGAGCTATTTTTCAACTTCTTCGAAAGGATGTCCCATCCAAGCGATTTCAAGGTGTCTTTCACTGGTTTCGCTGTATGAGATGGCGCATTGTCGTGTAACAAAATCACTTTGCCATGTCTTCTGGCCCATTTCAATCGTCTTTCGATTAATGCGTGGTTTAAACTAATCATTTGTTGGCGATAGCGTTGTGTATTAACGGTTTCGACGGATTTCAAGAGTTTGCAATACAATACCGCTCTGGTCCCACCAGACACAGAGCATGGTCTTCTTGCTGAAGCGAACTGGTATGCTTCAAATGATTTGATTCATAGAGAATATTTTCCAAGTAAGTTTTATTAAGCCCTCACAGGATTTGTATATGTTTAATATAATCTGTTATTTATGTACACTACCGTCTATAGAAGTTTGGCCAAGTAACAAAACTTAAAAAAAAATAAAGAATAAAACGCAATTAACACTAAGAAATAAATGTATTACTATTAAAAAGTAAAAACTATCAAAATCCAACGAAAAGTTTTATTTTTTCTCATTCGTTGTCAACAAAATTCTTACACATTCTTTTCTTCTCCTACTTTGACCAAACACGTTAAATATTGATTCGTCAGTCCATAAAACATTTTCCCACTGTTCTACTATCCAATCTCCATGTTCATAGGCCCACTGTAACATTTCAGTTACCCCGAGTAGCAATAGTTTACAAGCTGCCACGCAACCATGTAAGTTTCCTTCGGGCAGCAGGCGTTTGACGCAGATAACTGAAATCGGACGCTGACGTCCGCAATTGAATTCGCTCGCTTCTGATGCTGTTTTTCTACAAATGTGCTCACTTGATAGTTGTAGTAGACAACCGTTTGTTGGGGGTGGTTATTCGTGAGGCAGCTGGACGGTCACGGTTCTCTAATTCGCCTGTTTCTTGATATCGGTGTATAGTGTATTGTCGACGCGGTTAGATTTAATTTCTCGCCGATTTTCTTGCTGTCAAACCCTTCTTTATGCAAAGTTATTATACTGGATCGTTTAGCAACATCTATTGATTACGAACACTGTTGTTCGCTTACTGTACCGCTAATCACAATAATATTCAAACTGAACTGTTGTGAGTTTGGTAATCGCAGTAAACGTTCGTACTGGGTAGGAACGAGCACGAAGAGAGATAGAGAGAGAGGGTACAATAAAATCTTTACCTGCATGGCTCCATCCATACAACTTATCTAATAAATAGATTAGAATAATCCACTGGAAATGAGGACGATAGTTCCGGACCATAAAGTACTTATGTAATTACGTCTTTTCTTTGTAATACTTCCATTATTTTGTGTTGTAGATGTATTTAACATAGACGTTTATTAAAATTATCATCGTTGATTGCAATAAAGCTTATTAAATTAAAGTATTGTAAAAGTTTCTCACTTTGACAAACTTCTACGGGCGGTAGTGTACGTAATGGAGGATTTTCTGCTGTGTATTTCAGAAGTATTTTTTATATTTTGTTCATTACTCGTATACAATCGTTGAGTGGGAAGTAGGGTATACCAATCGCTAGCTTCGTTCTTGAGAACTTGGTCACTATATGACGTTCTACGGGAGCAGAGTGTTCTGTCATTATTGCGCGGCGAAACTTTTGTAATCTTTCGTTATATTAGACAAACACCGTCTATTCAACTCATCAAAAAATAGGAGCAGAAGTTCGATAATATGCAAACCTCGAAGGGGGTGATCAAGAACGTCAAGAACCGCGGAAAACGTGGTGAGCGTTTGCCAGTCGGTTTGCGAGTTCCGTGGTCTTTCTGTTCGCAAAAAAGTAAGTGCCTTAAATGTTCCTAAAAGTTGCATGCATCGCATATTGCGTAAACATTTGCGTCTCCATATCTACAACCAGTTAGTGCAAGAATTAAAACCAATTGATATTACTGAAAGGCTTAACTTCGCTAATGAAACGTAATTTAACTTTAAATTTAAACTGTCAGGATTTCTTAAAGAAATTACTCAATCGCTATTGAAGAAGTGTGCAGTTAATACTTATCAGTCTTATACTTCTTCAGTCCTGGTCATGCACGAAAATAGAATGGTTGTGCATGCGTTTCCTGATAACTGCTTTTTCAATAAGACACAAATCAACATCGTAGTTACAAAACAATTACCACGGTATTATAATAGACGGTGCATAATATTTTACTAGTACATTTTTGTAACAAAAACAAATGAAAAGGTCGTAATGAAATTTATAGTTTCCAGAATAAACACGGATCACAAACAATTAGAACACAGATAATAAACATCAAACCAATATTTTTCTAATAGATATTGGATATACCTATTATTTGCTTCAGCACATGGATGAATTTGCTTCCTGATGGTTCATATTCACCAAACTTTCGTTCGGTTTTTCTTGTTCTACCTTTTTGTAACTATAGCTTTTTAGGTTAGTTTTGATAATGTGCATATTTAACCAATAAATAGGAAAATATAATTTAACCAATCTTGATGGATCCTTTATAATGATGTATTCTCATAATTGGGTAACTTCCTTACTTTAAATGTATTTATGGAATATTGAATTATTAAATATTCTTTGCTTTTTATTTACTAGTACCATTATTAATAATTTTTTCACACAACACATTTAATGCCAAATCGTACTATTTCTCATGTTTATTGTTAAGGACTTAACATTGCTTTTGTATTTCTCTAGAAAAATATGTGTGCGTTAGCACTATTACTTTATTTTCATTTTTTATGATTTATTTATTTTTCTCTATATAAAATATATCGAATGTTATTTTAATATGTATGTACATTACGCATTGTATATGTATAGATTCAGCCATTCACATTACTCTTGCTAAAAATGCCTAATTGAAGAGTTATTAGGTGCAACGTCGTGGGACAAATAATGGGAGTCTTCAATATTTAATATATACAAGTACAGGCAGTCGACTCCCGTGTGACGGTCGAGGTATTAGCGATCGTTCACTCTCGGTCACCTTTCGTACCTCGTCGTAACGTAGTCGGACGATTACCCGTAATTGTTAATATTTACTATTTTCATGTCGACTCTCGTGTGACGGTCGAAGTAATAGCGATCGATCACTCTCAGCTGCTTTCGTACCTCGTCGATTTTCGTATAACTGAAACAGTAGCGTGTCGTACGAATATTGGAAGTTTTTAATAATTTCAAGTTCGGGCAGATTTCTTCGGTTCTCGTGTAGTGAGAACCTTTAATGTAACGCAGTCGGAGCGTATATAGCAACATGCTTAATAAGTACGATTTCTCAGCTTTCTATTATCGTTCGTCTAAGCTGCGGTGTCCGTTGTTCTCTATACATATATTTACTCTTCTGTTGAGTTTTGGCGGGAATAATTTTTGTGAGGTCGTCGGAGCGCATGTGTAGACGCCCTTTGTCATCTGTACGTTTGTTCGGGCCTCTGTCGTAATGGGACTTAGACATTTTTTCGTTTAGTTGTCCGTCGATGCAGAAGAGTTTCACGGACCAATTTCTATATGTTATGTTGGCTTCGTCGCTCTGTTTTCCTAATCGGTGCGCACTTCGCACATTTGTTGGCTACTGGCTTTTTCCCTTCTTCGGGGCGTAGTAGTAAAGAGCTAGATTGCACATAGCGTGTTATTTCTTACGAGAACGTCTGGGTAGCAGCGACATTACATACATTTGGTTTGAGAGATAAGGTGAGTTCCCCTATAAAAGTGTAAATACCGAAAGTGTTTGGTTCGAGTACAAACACAAGCCAATGATGCAGGGCCAAGTCCCTTAGGCAAATTCAATACAAGAAAAATGTATTAGGCTCCCGGAAAGGGACATATAAATAAGCACGGTACCGAGGTGCGCTTATAAAATTAACAAGTAAATAGGGTTGGCTCCCCGATACAAAGGTAGTGGTGCATGCATACATATAGAGGCATTAGTACATGCCTTTAACAAAGCTTCTGCGGAAGCATATAGGAATTTAGACATACCTTGGCAACGTACACGCTGAGGCGGTATCTTATATTCCTCAACCAAAGGAAAACATACATATACACATGCTAATGTATGTACATTATAAGAGAGCTCGAATAACTGCAGTTATTGCAAATATTATATATCTTACATACATCGTAACTATACATAGGCTAGAGTGGAAACCGTGTACACATTTTACTTTTTAAATATATTTTTTGCGCATGCGCATTGAGTTTCACTGTGCGTTTAACCTAGCAAATAAGCGAACATACTCTACAAGTAAGTATTGGTCAAGTAATTCAAGAATTTACGAGCAGGCTACAGCGGTACTGTTCTTCAAACCAGGAGAACGTAACATTTATTCTCCCATTTCTACTTTTCTTCTTAGTTTCATGTGTAAATGAGCAATTTTTCTGTTTTTAGTATTGAAATATTTTACATATATGTATATGTTTATACACTTTCAACGGAGTTTTTCTTCGCCAAAGAAATAAAGATCGCAATAAATATATTTCCTTACTCCACGTTTTTTTTTCCTTAATTAACTATAAATTCAAAAGAATACTAAAAAGCATTCAGTACATCTTCAAACCAAACCCATTTGAATCAAAGATTATTACGAAAACAATTTTCCATTTTCTCTTGTAGACGTATTTCGAAGAATGCGTTCATATTCCCTCGAATGTACTTACTGAACTACCAAGCTAATAAGTTCACATGCTGTCGTGTCGCGCTTTGCTCAGCCATGTGTACTGGAATACTTCGACGTGAATTGGATGGCACCTGTACACCTCGTCCACAAATATAGCTCCGATCAAAGCTTGGAAAATCTATATTTCTCAAACGTATGTACGTGAAAGTATGTGCAAATATTTCTTACAGGCATTTATTCTATTTTTATACAAATACAGAATCTTTCTAGAAATGCGAAAGAACGCAGACATAAAGGAAGATCGTATAGTTTCTATTTGCAACGCATGAATAACATGGTGGTTCGTAATCTGTTCATTGTCAATGGTAATATGTATAATAAATACGCTAACGGATCGAATAACATTTAATAGGTAGAATACGCATGTAACAAATGAAATTAATGAAAAAGTGATGCTCTTTGAACAAATAGTCGTAATCAGGCGAAAGCTTTCAAGGGAACTACAAGAAAATTCGTAAATTAGAGAAAATGGATTACAAACTAAGAGACAATCTACTTAGAGGAAATTAAAGATAAACTTTTTGGGACATATAGAAAATTACGTACAAGATTAGTACAAAATTTGCAGACGTTCAAAAACATGGTCTTAATTTTCATGGTTGAACTAAAACTGCTTTTTTTTAGAAAATTTTGTAAGTTAACTTACAATTTTAATTATTGTCGGAAGGAGGACATAATAAACCTACTGAATATGTAATGGAAAACTTACACTTACCCATTCTTATTTTACCATGTAGAATTTTTACGAGTTGGATACTATAGGATCCAGATTTTTTTGCTAATCCTGTATGCGTTTTTACTACTTACCCAGCCTATTCGTAAGAATTATCGAAGGTATTACTGTAAAAGTATTAAATTTTTGAATATATTGTTATGTCTAATAGAGTGTATAACTGTGACAGACATAATTAACGCAGATTTTCATCTGAATAATATGTCAACGAACGGACACTCGTATTAATTTTTGGTAACCGTGTTCACGCTATAAAAAGTTATGAAAGAACGTTAGGTGTTGAAATTGATGATCTTTTGAGTTGAAAAAAGAAACATGCTGATAGCTTATGTCAAAGGTTGGTTAGCCAGTGCTTCGATTTTAAATGTTTGAGATATTATTGACTATTGTGTAGTGCGAGTTGTGTACCACAACTGTTGTTACTTTACTTTGAAGTACGTTATTTGTGGTGGTAGTAATGAGTTTTCATCATTCAAGAAAGAATTACTAGAATAATGTTTCATTTTGAAAATAAATATTTATTCACAAAAAAAATGCTTTCACATACCTAAACAATAAAAGTAGTTACTGCTATTTTAAACATCGTTTAACTCTAATGGAAACTAGTCTTGCCTGAAAAGCTTTAAGTACGTCAACAATTTATCCACCAATATAAACATTTTTCGAAAACGTACTTTTAATGTATTCTATAATTTTGAGCTCTATTACATTACTGACCATTTGGCTTTTGTATAATGTACAAGTTGCTATAAATGTTGTCATTATTCTCTTTTCACTTGTTTGCTTGATCTTTAATGATATCCAATGCATTGAGTGCATAAAAATAGATATATACTGCTGAAAATTCTAACCACAATAAAAATATGGATCATTAGTCTATAATTTGAAGAATTTAAAACATTGTATATGTTAAAGGAGCATGAGCACTTCGCGAAGATTTTAAATTATCTCAATTATCTATAAATTGCGCTAAACAGCTATAAAAACAGCTACAGACAAGGCAGCAACAGACGAGATCGTTTTAAATTGGCTTAGTGGAAATTGCTTTACGATCTCAACAGAAAAGTCCACCGCAGTTTGGTTTACTGTAGACTGTAGTTATCCAGGTTTCGAATTACTAGGTCTTACGCATTATAAATTATAATCCTCTTTTATTACCTTATGTTGACTCGCTTGCAACTATACTTTTTTGGAACTAGGAGTCTTACCAAGCTATTTGGCACGTTTTGTATCTGGATTTCATTTATCGTGTCAAATTTTAGACTATAACTTACCAGTATTTAACCTGATGTAGGTTATACTGTGTTTTCACTTAATTTTATTTTTAGTTGTAACTTATCTGAAGAGATTATTTTTTGGTGGACCTCTTTGGTTTTATTAAATGTATTTTTCCAAATACTTGTTTAACGTTTATTATGAGCTTGTATTAGCTGGTTCTAATGCGTCGTAGTAATATGTTGTTCAAAAACAGGTTGCATGGGCAGAACACGTATGTATTTTGCTCGGAGGCATTGCAAATTTCATTTAAATTGTTCTAGTTTTCAGCTGTTACTGATTGGTTGGTGTATATGCGGACAGATTGACACGTTGTTTAATAAATAAATACCAATATTAGTACCTACAGTAATTACAATGATATTTGCAAGCGACTATTAAGAGTGATGTTAAAACCAATTTATTCAGCAGTACTGTACAAAGTTTTAGGAGGATAATGATTACTATATGAAATAAAATTAAGATATATGAGTTAGCGATTAGAAAGCAAAAGGAAAACAACATATTTACAAAAATATTTAGTTTATTTTTATGGCTAAAGCACATTACCTCTAAATTTTAGTTAATTAATGAAGAATCTTGAGTAGTTTTACATAACGTACTTTATCAACAAATATATTAGCGTAATGTTAATTATGGTATATATATACTTTCATAAATTAATTATGATACATATTTATACACTTTGCAGGCAAATAATAATATAATCATCAAAACTGACGTCTAGGTTTTATTTTCGAATGTATACAAACGTTATTGCTCAATTTAAAATGATAAACATAATTATGATGATGAAAAATAACGCAAAGTATAACGATATAAGTGTTGACAATGAACATAAAATGCAGCAACTCACAATCATTGAAGCTTATAATTAAACTAGGCGTTTCTAGTGTATGAAATAAGATAGTACTTTTTTGTACGTATATAAATTTTAATTAACTTTGTTGCCATTTGTATATAACCCTTATTTGTGATTCACAAATGCAGATAGTTTTGTTTGATGTATTAGTGCATTCTGAAATATAAATTTACAGTGTCGATGGAATAAATATTACTCGAAACTATAAATAATGCAATTTTTATATAACGCAACTAAGTTTACGTATGTGTGGGTGCCACTTTACGTATTACTTATGCTCTTCCACATGGATGATGAAATGTAGTAAATGTATGTACATTAACGCCATATATCGCGACTACATTTTAAATTGATGATTAATAATGTTTCTAATAGATACATGTGCCCAATGTTATATACGTATGTTAGAATGATGGTGTTGGGCAATATATTATTTTAAAGTGGTTAAATTTCACTGTTACTACTAGCTAACCATCGTATATTGATTTACAACTTTTCTTCTAATTTTCACGGTAAAATATACCGGTAATTGTAACCGGTATTGGTGCATGTTACTATGTTCAAAATTGTAGAATTAAATGTAGCAGTATTAAACGACATTAAATATAAATACAAAATCTTATAATTACATCCTTTTACGCACATATTTCCACTGTGTTTGTATATGTACACGAAAGTACAGAAGAATCCATATATAATGAATAAACAGTGTCTTTACAGTTACGCATTATATTCAGAAAGTAAAATCACAAAGAACGAGTTCCCTCCCATTCCAGTAGGTTCACCTAGCTGAAATCTTAGTTTTTCCGACATCATCGAAAAACAGTATATACTACATTATCTTTCTACGTGGCAAGTTAATTGACAGGGCATATTTTATAATATGCACTAGAAAACACCGACCATATCGTTTCAGTTTTTGCAAATTCTTAGCAAAAAATCAAAAATTCTTTAAGCACAGCATTATTTTACATATATCAACTTATTTTTATTTTGTCACAAGGTAAGTTTATAACTGCAGGTGGATTTGATAAAAACCTGCCTAGAAAATGCTTAGTCATTGTAGGAAAGCATTTTATGCATTCTGAAGCTAGTTGTTTTCTGAAAAATGGGTAGAGAAAAGTCATCATTTATTGCCAGATTTTCAAATTTCAGAAAAGTAATTTAGGAAATTCTAAATTTATCAAAATTATCGCGATATAGAGAAAGGAATTTAACTAGATGTAAAATAACCGAATCAATCGCCGCAAAGACACGATATATCAAAAAAGTGAAATTGTAAGAGCATTTAGAAAAAGTATTGAGAAAAGTTACCTTCGGTTTAGTTGTCTGTGGAGTGATGTTGGAAGATGAGTTTCGAAATTTACATGTCATAGGGAGGTTCATAACTGGGACTTGGCAATTACAAGGTATATTTTTTGTGATTTTAAGAAGATAAACTCGAAACAAGATATATATTTTTCAAAAAAATTAAAATTGACAATGTTGTTTTAGCTCAAGTAAAAGCCATTTTTAACGGAATGGCAGCAGAAAAAAGAATAAGATGGTCAAAAGAATCTAAGAATAGCACAGCTTAGTAATGGTATGCAATACAGAAACAAGGTTCGTTTTGAATTGCTTCTTGGAGATAATAACACTCGCGTTTACAAAAAAAGTGTTCCTTCCTGATTGTCTCAAAAGAAAAGTTAAACTTTCTGCATCGGTTATAGTTTAGGACAGCATGTCACCCAGAGGGACAGCAAAAATTTTAAAAGTACTTTGGACACAAATAAATACTTAGACATTTTAAAAGAAGCTTTTTCCAGTTCAGTAGGATGGCGCAATTCTGAGGAAACCCTAAAATCAAAAGAAGACAATACCAGAAAGGTACACTACTTGTCGAATGGGTTTTTGGTAGTCCGTACTTCTCTCCAATCGAAACCTTGTCACATGAAATGAAAACTATCCTGTTAGAACAATCCCCAAGCTGAACCAAAAACTTTAGGAAATACGGGATTCGTTCACACCGGGATTTTTCCAAGGTTTAGTTAATGTTATGCCGCGCAGAATTTCAGATGTTATAACAACTAAAGGCAGTATTACTCAGTGATAAACATTAAAATAGTTTCTGTGTTAATCTCACGTTTGTTTATATATTTTTTTACTTGTTCTCATTTTATATCAGTTATCGGTTTTAATCAATTTTAACTAACGGATACTTAATGTGTTAAATAAATAAAATTATTTCAAGTTCCTGCAGTACTTGTGCTTCTGCTTTCCAAATATTGATTTATGAACAATCCTACAGCGGGACAATTGAAATGGGAAGGAGGATGTATAAAATTACATGGATAATATAATTTCGTATGTAATATCGCAATTCTTTAATAATACATTGAAGTTGATAATAGCTTCATACGTGGGTAATATTTTTACGTGTTATTGTCAATTTACATCTTCAAATGAGGCTTCAGAGGTTTCCACGTAATTGGTAGTGGCATATTCTGCAATCTAAATTTACTTTTCTTCAGTGTAGTAGTACGAATCTGAAACTTTTACCTGATGATCTTTGAACAATGGGTAATACATGAATTAATTGTGTTAGATTTAATCGAAATAACTATTTCTAACCGAAGACTGCAATTAATTACTATATATAAGCGTACAAAGTGTATAAACAGAGAAATCTGTTAGGAATTAAAAAATCAGCACAATTTAAGACAACGTTACATTCTCACTTATAAATATATGACATCTACATATTAAATTATTTTTTTTTACATATTATTAATAATGATTATAATAACAGTGCTTTGGCATGCATAGCTTACTTATTAAACTTTTCCGGATTATTGTTATAATACGAATAAATATGGAGTGTAATGAAATGTGAATACAATACAGCATGTGTATATTTACTGTAAAATGCTAAATAAGATGGCAAAATTAACAAAATAATCACTATTCCGGAAGCTCTTCTGCTTAAAAGCGTGTTAAAAACAAACAGAACGTAAAGAAACCAAAATTAATGATATGCAACACCGACACCAAAAGGAAAGAAAGAAACAACAAACAAATGGACTTACCAAATTTTTGAATTTCTCATATTTCTCATCTTTCAAGGAACACTTTTAAGTCTTGTAATTTAGATTTATTACGTAATACACAACAATCACATTTATATATACGAAATTCTAACAATATAAATTATACGAATATGTACAAAGGAAATTATTGTTTGAGATTATTGCACAAATATTCTGTTTGTCAGATAGTTTAATAGTAAGCAGAACAGTCCTGGAACAGAAAATTTGTAAAGTTAAAGCTTAATATTGCCTAATGCATTCTTCAATAAGTTTGTACCGTATGAGGCTAAAGTGTTTTTCAAAGTATCGTAAAGAGGATTTGAACCGCTACTCTGCTGACCGGATTTTTGATTGTTATATCCACCACTAGAACCAGGTCGATAGTTTTGTTGAGGATAACCACCTTGATAACCTTGCTGGTGATAACCGCCTTGATAGCCCTGTTGCGGATAACCTCCTTGATAAGTTTGTTGAGGATAACGACCTTGCTGCGGGTAACCACCTGGATAGCCAGAACCGACGTTACTACCTCCATAACCTGGATATCTAGACCCACCACCGGAATTACCTGGATAACCACCTCCGCCTTGTCCTGGATAGCCGGAACCTACCCGACCGCCTTGATAACCGCCACTTTGACCAGGATAGCCGGAGCCAATGTTTCCACCTTGGTAACCGCCACTTTGTCCAGGGTAGCCTGACCCAACGCTTCCACCTTGGTAACCACCACTTTGACCAGGATAGCCTGAACCAACGTTTCCACCTTGGTAACCATCACCACCACCATACGAAGGTCTCCTATTTGGTGGCCTAGTGGTCGTTTGACCTGGTAGCGCTGGGTATCCTGGATTTGGATTTGGTTGTTCGGGCGCAGATGGTTGACCGTTGGTATTCTGAGTGTCGTAGCTTTGATAGGCCTTATTACCGTTCTGATTTCCAGCTAAAATTGATACCAAATATTAAATGTAAAGTTTTGTTTGATTGTACTTAGATCGCGATATAAAGTTATCTAAGGTTAACCATGTCAAAATTATTTTGTAATCAAAATAGTGAAACGGTTATTTCTACACATAATTTGTGAAAATAAAGAAACAAAAAAAAAGACTAATCTGCAACCTTATTTTTTATCAGCAGACATTTGTAATAGTTATTTTATTCCAAAGTTTTGCAATATTGTGTTTTGTTCCAATAAAGCAAATACACATGAATTTACTTATAAACAGTAACAATTAAATATCATGATCCAATAGTTAAAACAGTTGCACTAGAATGATAAGGTCAAAGTGTTTGCTTCCAGACTTATGGATGTATGTATGTATGTATGTATGTATGTATGTATGTATATATATATGTATGTATATATATATATATATATATATATATATATATATATATATATATATAATTTTCTGTTGATCTTTATTAGTAAATATATATTTCTTTGTTCTTAAATTTAAGCCATAATGATGATAGTGAGTTCCGTTATTGTGGTAAATGTTTTGCTGGAGTTAAAGATACCAGTGATGGTTGAGGATAATTTTTAAAGTATATAATCAAAGATAAGTATGTAGATGTTGTATTTCCCCCCTCCCCCAATTTACATCTTTGAAATAAACTTCCGTTTATATCATAAAGAAATACTATCTCTCTTCGTCGAACACGTCTAGATAGCGTAAACAGAAGCTATTCATAGGCGAAACTATTCACTAAACAAATTAGAAAATGTGTTTGTTGTATTTTTATTTTCTATACTTTCGCTTTAAGACAGGTTTATGTTATTTGCCACATGGCAGTATATGATTGGCTTGTGGCTTAGTGGAATGGTTCGCCGAGTGCAACCTTGTATCTTTTTCAAAAGTGTTCGATAACGTTTAGAATAACATTTTAATGTGAAAAAAATCATGTTTTCTTTTCTATACCAAAATGCTGGTTTTTCAAATAACCCCAACCTCGAAGTTGTACTGGATAGCAATTAATAATAAATACGTAAATGCAAATGAACTGTTCTATGTAAATACGGAAAAAAATCTTCATTCAATTTAAACTAATAAGCAAAATGACTTCAGTATTTATCAGATCTTTCCAGAGATACATGAACAAGTACTGTTACTAACAACATAATTGCCACTTACGTATATTTGCCTGTGAGTCGTCCACGCATTTTGGTTCGCCACTATCAACGACGCATTTCTTAGTTGGCGGACATATGTACGTAGCGCACGATGGAGCTGAGTTGGAAGAAAGTTTTCGGCATGTTGGATACCTACCAAAATAGTTTGGTTATTGCAATAACTAATAGCAAATGGTATAAGAAATTAACAAGAGAGAAAAACTAGGTGTAATATATTGAGAATTTTTACTTTCTATTAACGACGCATTGAATTAACTTCTGCAAATGTTACTACGTTACTCACATTCCGCATTCGTTCTCCCTCGAATAGTATGAACATGGTGTTTCTGCCATAATACATTCTTCATTTGAAGGGCATCCTATATCCTTACAAGTTCTTCCATATTCTGCAAAATATTAATATTTTATATTTGGTTTTATATAAGATACATATAAAGTTATATAAAGGTTTGTGTATTTTATTGTTAGCATACTTACTTGAATACGTTTCACCATATTGAAAGCAGGAAAGGACGAACAGCAAAAGCAGCTGTAGTGTCTTCATTTTGTAGTTTGGTACTATTGTGTTGCGGTATTAACTAATTCGTTCTGAAATTAATAGACAAATTTGTAATTTCTGATGAAGTTATATAAAATTTCTTAAAAATAATGGTCAAGGGCGAGGTTTCCGCTATAAATATGATGGTTCAAAGAGTAGTAGTTTTTGGTAGCCAGTCAACCAACATGACTAGCGCATGAAAATATCTGAAGTAATGAAAATTGAGTACCGCGCGGTCATCAAATTTTCAACAAAAGAAGGGCAGACGCCTAATCACATAAAACAATGTTTAGACGGCATTTACGGTGGTTCATCTGCTTCGTATTCCACTGTAAAAAAATGGGCAAAATGTTTCCGTTTGGGGCAAGAATCTCTGGAAGATGCTGAACGGTCGCGTCGACCAATTGAAGTGATAACGCCTCAATAAATTTCAATTATTGAAGAATCAGTGCTAGAAGATCTTCGTTTGAAAGTGAAGGAATTAACAGTGATAACAAACATCCGAAACAAGTATTCGCCGAATTCTCCATGGCCATTTGGATATGAATAAAATTAGTGCAAGGTGGATACCGCGACTTCTTTCTGCTGTCCAACGTGAACGTCGAGTCGAATGTGCGCGGTCGTTCTTAAACATGTGTGAAGACGACCCAAAACTGATTTTGGAGTCCATTGTCACAGGGGATGAAAGAATAGTTACGTTTTACGATCCTCTATGAAAAAGTAAGGGCGGTGACCTGATGAATCTCGTCCCAGAAAGGCGAAAGTCGTTCAATCAACGAAAAAGGTGATGGCCACAATATTCTGGGATTATGAGGGCATTTTGCCAATTGACTTTAAAGAGCACAATACAACTGCGGACAGTATATTATGCCTCTTTATTGCATAAATTAAGGGACAGTATTCGTGCAAAACGTCGTGGAAAATTGACAAAAATTGCTTCACGACAATGCTCCTGCCCATACTGCCGCCGTTTTACAAGCTGCTATCAGCGAATGTGGTTTTCAAGAATTAGAACATCCACCGTATGGTCCGGATATGGCTCCTTGTGATTTTTATTTGTTCTCTAATTTCAAGAAAGACCATATGGGGCGTCGTTTTAAGGACGATATTGAATTGCAAGCAGCTGTTATAGAACATTTTGACGGAAGAACTTCAGATTATTTTAACAAGAGTAGATATGATATTTCTTTTAAACGAAAGCCGTCGTTTTCTTTTAAGGTTTTTGCAACATATACAAGATTCTTAATACATTTGATATGGAATGCTTTATGTTTTATGTTACTTAACTAAAGTAACAATTCAACAATACAAAGTTGTTGCGGTTTATTTTCTAGTTAACTACATAATTATTGCCCGGGATTTGTTATCACATAAATAAGTTGCAGTGGCAGCAACAAAAAAAATAATTTACGTTAAAGCGATATTCTAGAATTTTCTAAATAGTGGTGTATACGTCTAACCAGTAAAGAACAGAGGGAAATGCTAATGATCATTGGCTATTTAGAATTCGGACGCAGGCGGATGTAAGCTATTTATTTATTAGTATCCTAAAAGAACAACTATTATGCAACCAAGTGTAAATAGAAAAATTATACCAGCAATAACTCTAGAAAAGGTCAGCCTGAGGTTGCAGATCTCCAATTAAATACTTTATTGCGCATACAGGGTGATAAACGCAAACCAACACGAATCATGGTTGTAAAAAAGTGGAATTTCCCATATGCTTAATGAAAAACAAAATGCTTTACAAAGTACTAGATCATAAACTAAATGAGGATGCTGATCCTGTTAAAAAAATGCAATGCTGTGAAGTTATGGTGCATAGATGTAACGACGACATCCGGTTTTTAGAATGGATTGAATTTTCAGACGAAGCGACATTTTGTTGGATGTCGTGGATAAACAAAATTGTCGTTATTGGGTTGTTGAAAATCCGCACTGTACAATGGAAATCCATTCCGAAATTGCAGACGTACATTGTGGCTCCGTATTTTATTGGAGAAACGTCGAATGGTGAGAAATACCTGCATTTTTTGCAAAAGTATTTAATGCAAGCGTTAGCTACTTTGCGTCCGAATAATACAGACCTGGGTATTGCGAATAATATATTACTTAGATACTTATTTTCTAATCGTTGGGTTGGTAGAAGAGATGCAGGAGAAGAGTTAGCTAGGCCACCAGACCTGAGTACGCTGGATTTCCTTTCCCTGCGGATAATCTGAGATCAAAAGATTGCATCAACAAACCCAGAAGACATTGTTAAACTATAAGTATTGTTTACGAAATTAAACCCATTCCATTTGACGTTAATGAAAAAGTTTTGGTCGCTATAATACAACGCTACAAATAGAATTTGTTTTCAAATCAGAATATTCGGTTATGAACTTGTTTATTTGGACAGCCAGTGTTCGACGTGCTTAATTAATTATTATTACGTGTTATACGACGTACGACTTCTGTCGTTGTCAAACAGAGACTGCGAGGTGGTAGAGTGACGTGGGGAACGCGATAGGTTTTCGTGTCGGCCTGGCGCGCCGAAGATATGGGTAATTTTGCATATTACTATTCTTCCGGAAATACATTCAGATATATAATGAAGTATAAAAGTACTATAATACGTGCATACGCAGTAGGAAAACGTAGACAGATTGGTTCAACGAACTCGGTCAATTTTCGTATCGGTCGTGCGAGGGGGCGAGTCCGGACCTGGTACGCCTAATTTGGCCAATCCTACTCATCAGCAAGAGTACCTTCGTAAAATATGTGACCCACAATTGGTTCAGTGATTAGATCACACCAACCAATGTATGCTATATGTAACGGCTAATTGCGTATAAGATTTCTTTTGTTTCAGTAATGTGGGTTTTTTTCGATTAAACATGCCTCTATTACTGAAGTTTGTGCCATTGCTCCACAAAGGTAAGCGTAAGAAATTTGCATTGCACTTACATATTTGTTCTTTCTAAAAGTATTACGCACTGTTTCCTACTATAGTATATAATTACATACAAATGCTCGAGAATATGCCATAACATTAATTTTAATTTCCTTAATAACTATGAACTTCTTTCTTGGTATAGATTTAAGAAGTCCTTTTCCATTTGGTTGAAACTTTCGACGAAGAATCCAAAAATACCTTCGGTCATATAAGTGTGTTTCAGAAAACAAAGTAATGTAATGTTCGAGAATTTTTATCACAACATATGTAATTCTTTGATATGTTTTTTAAAAGAGCGAATACCACTCCCAACTGAAATACATTACTAAATTTCCACAATATTAGCTTAATTGTGGTAGATAAATATGTGCAAATGTTCTCTTTAACTGCCGGAAGTTACATTTATAAATTCTCAGTTAATTTCTAAAGTACTGTATTTCTATGTGTATGTATTTCTTTTTAAGTTCTGGGTAGTTATGTGTTAAATAATTTTTATTTACAATTTCTCCTTTCAAAATATGTACATAGATATGTACTAGGTATACCATTAAGAAACAGTACTTATTTTTAAATTTCCCGATGTTGAACTACTTTTTGGATTTCACACCATCGTTAATAGCAGAGAAATGCTAGTTTGTTAGTGTAACCAACTTTATAGTTTTACTAATACAATAAACAGCAAGAAATACTCACGGAATGAAACTGTTTCAGAAAGCGAAAATATAGCAGAAGACGATACAGAAATTACACTAGAGGAACTGATTAATGTAATAAAAGATAGAAAAATGAAAACTGAAAATGGAAAGTCACCTGGAAAAGACAAAATAGTGGCAGAAATGATTAAGAACATTGGTGAAACAGGAACAAAAATACATTTGGATATCCTCAACATAGCGTCGAAATACGAACACATACCAGAAGATTGGGAAGTGGCACTAATAACACTACAAAAAAGTTAATCATAAAGACTGTAATAACTATAGAGGTATAACGTTATTGAGCATAGTTATAAACATATATGAACAGCTAATTAACAACAGGTTAAGACCGCTAATTGAACCACCACTATCGGAATCACAAAATGGATTCAGTCCAGGAAGAAGTACGCAAGATTATATATTTACGTTAGAACAAATAGTTGACAAAATATTACAACAAGGGAAAATCGCGAATTTCGCATTTATTGATCCGGAAAAAGCTTTTGATTGAATGTCAGGATATGAAATATGGAAAAGTCTCCAAGAAAGAAGAATGGGCAAAAATTATTCCAAATATTCACAGGCTTTAGGAGAAGAACATAAATTATGTAATCAGACATAATGTGAGAAGGATTCGTAACTCAAGTGGATTAAATCCCATACTGTTCATCGTGTTCATGGACGATATAGTAAAACAATACTCAATGCAGACGAAAAAAAAAATAATACAAGAATCTACAGAGGATACAAATATCGGAGACAGTGTTTGCAGATGATATTGTGCTGATAGCAGAGAACGAAAAGAACCTTCAAGATAGTATAGATGTATGGAAGGAGACACAATAAAACAAAAGTTATGACCACCAGTGAGAAACGACTAAATATACAGATTGGAGGAATAAGCATACAACAAGTAAATGAGTTTCATTATCTAGGCGTACTGATAGAAAGCACTGGCAAACACCAGTCAGAAATTAATGAACGAATTGAAAAAGCAACCAAAATATGCTACGCGAACTTCATTTCGAAGCACCAAGATAAACGCATACAAAGGAGTCTACAGATCTGTTCTGACATACGGATGCGAATCATGGCTACTTAATATTAGGCAAAAAGCAAAATTCAAGCTGCAGAAATGAGATATCCCAAGAGAGTGAGGGGCGTAACAAGAAAGGATAGAACGAGAAACTCGCAAATACGAGAAGAACTAGAGATACCCATCTATAATGGACTTTATTGAATAGCGACGATTAAATTGGTGGGGATATTTACAACGAATGGGGAACGCTAGATCAGTAAAATTAATATATGAAGTGAAAATAGAGAATAAAAGGAAAAGAGAAAGACCGCGAAAAGTATGGGACCACACTATCGGACACAGCATCCAGAAGAGAGGAAAAAACTGGGGAGTGTAGAAACCCTTATGGATAAAAGGCTTTTCTGATATATATAGTTTTAGTAATAACAAAGTGAGAAGTAGCGTCAATATAGTAAATCATCAAATAACAATTTATGATCAACAGGATTAAATATACTACCATATTTCAATCAAACAACGCCTTTAAGATATCTTTTAGATGTTGTTAGAAGTTGAATTGTTGGTATGAAATTGTGATTTGTGACCTGTTTAGCTAGTTGTTGTATAACAATAATGTAATTTTCAATCCAAGAAACTTTATTAATAAAAACGTCCATTTTTAAACGCGCTTTGCCTTCTGCGAGTCTTTGACGCGTGATATATCAAAAATTTCAACAATTTCTAAAATTCAGAGAAAGCTAGAAACTTGCCATCATATCGCGACGTAATAAAAACGAAACAGTCATAAGTACATTTCGCTTTATGTCCGTGTTCCGAAGTTGTAAATTATCTCTTCAAATAAATTTCCGCTAAAGTTTTCTCAGAAATTCATTACGGTTATTACGTGTTGCTTTCAGCGCTTGTTTCGTAGCGCGTTATGATTTGTTTCGCTTCTATCTTTACCTCGCCCCATCCAGCGTGTTTTACAATATTTCATTCGCACTAGTGGTAGGCGCACATACATATATTTTCGCGCATATTTTGTCGGCGGAAAGGAGAAGAATGGAGGGCAGTCGTTTGCTCTAAATATTATGGAATATATATGAAGGAAAAGTTTCGTAATGTGTTAGAATTATTAACGTAATATTTTAACGTGGAGAATGGTAAATACATTTTAGTGCAGGTAATAAGCACATCACCAATTTGTATGCAACTATTATTCAAGCAGATTACACATACGGAAAGTTACATAGTTCCCTGCGTTAAGCATCAAAGAGTTGGAAATAATACGTTCATTTCCACTCATTATATATCCTCCATTCTTGTATAGTTTTTCCATTAGACATGTAGCATTCCAATGATTGATCTTGGAAAATAAGATGACGTGAATGTACTCGCATCAAGGAATAATTAGTCACATAGCTACATTGATTCTACTACAACACTGTTTATGCCATTAACATCACAGATGAAGCTGATCTTAGCAAATTTGGTGCTGACCTCGGTACAGGCGCCAAAAATTTTCGTCAACTGTGTCCGATCCAAATCCATGCTATCAGTCCGATCCAAAAGAAGCAATGTGGAAGCCGAGGGCTGTGAAGGCGGATTGTCGCGTGGTATAATTACACGGTCAGGGTCGCCAATGACGTCTCTTTCCACAAGAGAGACAAGATAGAAGTTTGTATCCACAGCGATGGCGATTGGTTGAAAGTCCACCATCTCACCACCAATTAAAATTATGTAGCTGAAGGGTCAATTGCTCAAAGTAAAGCCTAGTTTGTGGAAAATATCCTCCGAAAGTAGGCCGATAAATTACTGATGAACAACGCAAATTTACGTAGTACTTTACTTGTACGGTCATAGAAGCATAACCTCGAAGCTATTCTTTATCCATCAAAGACTGGGACAATCAAATCAGGCCCCTAGTCAACGGCGGATTTTAAATTTCAGCGAACAACGTTTATAACACGCTGAGTGCTTTAGCAGAAGCGTATGCCAAATTGCTTATGGCTTATGTCATGCTCTGTCTCCTCTTAACTCCAAACCTACGACACAAATGTGGGATTTGAGACCAACTTACAAAGGTAAATAGGAAATATCTTACGATGAAATTATTCTGAGTCGAATTTTAGGTAAAAGAAATGTTGTAAGCAAATGGAAAAATTTTAGGGATGTTGCTAAAAACATGAAAACAAGAAATTATATCGATACAAGCATTCTTAGTAGAAGCGGCTACTATGAAGAAATTCCGACATAATTATTTGGTGGCGCTGTACGGTATTTGGAGTAAGGAAGAACCGATCTACATTGTACATACATATCAGGCTTGGTTGTCCTTTGATCTTTCTGAGGAAAGATCAATGGAAAACAAGATTTGAGCATCTGGTAGTTAAAATGAGTTATCAGATCTGTACAAGAAATATTACTGTAAACTTAATCTGCCAAAATTCGAATTTCTGCTTGATATACCATGATACTTTTCTAATATACGAATACTTTAATTATTCCATTAGTGCTAATCAACTTCAGGCCCGGACAGCAGTGTTTACACGAAGTAGTTCTTTCCTTCCTGCTGTGGAAACGTCAAGTGTGGCTTAATAGCGGTCGTGAAAGCGCTTGGTAGTGAAGTACAAGCATCTGCTGACGATCTGGCCGTTTTAATTAGGGGCATTAATACTCGAGACTTAACCAAGAACCTAAACGAAGTACTCAATATAATCTAAATCTGCTGCAAAGAGGAAGATTTGTTAGCCAACCAGTACAAGACAGTGATTGTTTCTTTCATAACAACAAGGAAGTTAGAGGAATTGAATTTTCCGATTCTTCTTGTAAAAAACTCATGTCCTATCGGAAGCCAAACATATAGGGATTGTGCAGGTTGATTTGTAGAATTAGAAAATCCTTTTGGATTCGGCGCAGACTGTCTGAGAAGGCCTGATAATTATCCCAAGGGGGAATGCACTGGACAGTAGTAAGACTAGTAAATTTATGAGACTCTCATTTGATGGAAGAAAATGCAGGAAATGACTGCTGTTTTTCAACCTCCGATAGCTCATGAAAAAGTGAAGAAAACAAAATGAATTTATTACCAAAAGTTATGTACAAATATGGTTACTTTTGTACCAATTCTAATCACCGTGAAGATTGATGCATTTGTCACATTTGCATAGAATGTTACCGCCAACGAATTGAGATGGTCCGTGACGTTGTCTTGAAGTTCCTCTGTACTCTGGCCGCTCTTTCAGTTCACGAAAGAGATGGTGAACCTCCGTTTTTCTCGAACCATTTTGTCAACTCGTTGAACAATGCCTTGTGAGAGAGTTGCGTCCTTATCACCCTTCATTTTAAAGTTCCTACACTATTCACGCATAACATCGTCCACCATAACGTTTTCGCCGTATCCTTGGCCCATTCTTCGATGAATTTCAGCTGCACTATTCCATTCTGCTTGAAGGAATCGAATTACATCCCGCAACTTGCATTTGGCGGCAGAATCAATTGTAGAAGGCATGTTTACGTTCCTGCAATTCGGCTGAAAATGGCGTAATGATGATGCAAGTGGCAAACCTTATAGTGAGGGAGTGCGCAGTCTTCTTTTGGGCATCTCTGTCTACCACTGCTTAGATGACTGTTTACAGGCACGAACGGAGGTTGAGAAAAACAGTCCTCGTACTTCTGGATCTTACTTCCTGTCATTAAAATATTTAAGGACGAAGTTCTGCTTATGACATGAAGAGAACAGCCAAAGTAATGATTACGACTGCCTGATTGGGGCTGATATAATCTGTAGTGATTAGTTCCATCCAACTCATGCAGAATTTTTGACATTTTTTTTATACGCATTTATCTTAACATTTGTTTTTGTAATTCATGTGCACCAAAAAACGGACATTTTTTTTGAATGGGAACTTTTGTGGACAAGAACTTAATATGCATAGTTTTATTAATACGTTGCGGGCGTTATTCGTTTGATTTGGCATAAAAACTCTTGTCTACGATTTTGTGGGTGACTTTATTACTGACATTTAGCAAAGGTAAACATTTAAGTTCGAAGTGAACAAAAAAATTGGAGTTGCAAGCAACCGATACTTTTTGCATTAATATATGAGTACCTGTATACATCGACCTCAAAAACCCCTTAATTCGGAGTGGATCGTGAAAAGTTTACTTCAATTACCCACTTTTTGCGAGAAAAACTTTCCAAAATAAGCGAAGCGTTTTAGCGCGGTCGTCCTCTCTATTATATTAAAGCGACAAGAAACCCAGTCGTAAAACGAAACTTCCTGCATTTTTAATCAAACCTCACCTTATCATTCAAACTAAATAGGTCTCCGGACATAGTCACGTTCCATAATTAAAATTTTATTTTTTCTCCATCTGCGGCGGTTTTCGTTCTTGTCCCATCTTTTTTCCTCTTCCCTCCGTTCCCTCGGCCTTTTTCTTTAGTTTCTAGCAGTTACTCGAACTCTGTTATTATGGGCTCGAAGGAACACTTGGAAAACTTTAGACTTTCCCGAGCAACGAGTGGACGTGACTTAGAACAATGATCGACCGGCCCCTAATAGAAACGGGACCCGTTCATATATCAATTTTAAAAAGTTAGAGCCGTTCTGGTTGGACAAATCGATAGGAATTTACACTTGAAGCTAACTAAACTCAGCGGACTTAATTTTCCTCCTATTATACAAGGTTATAATTCAGAACTATGTTAAGCTGTTAATTTTTCTAGTGTTTTTCTATTCATAAGTATTCAATGTTTCTCTAAAAATCGCAAGAACGTAGAGCATCAGAATCTTTTTTTAAAATTGTCATTTAGAAAAGATGCTCTACTTAGTATTATGGTGTAAGAGTGTTTTTATTAAGGCCGCAGAAGATATATCGATAAATACTTTATTTTATCCATAAAGCACACAGTATATAGAATAAATTGAACTTACTAATAATGGTAGAAAACAGAATTTAATTCATCAAAAGAAACACTAATATAATAGGGAATAGGGAAGAAACATAACCAATTCTGTTTATACGATTAATTCTTTCAGGCACAGTGGTTTCGCTGCGAGTCCAGCTTCAACAAAGTTCATAAAATACATCACAGAGATTGTAAGTAGAAACTACACCGTAATAGGCGACATCTAGTATGTAGAAAATGAAATAAATTTCAAATCAAACTGAAACAACGATCAGGTAAGCGAGACATTTCCTCACAGGAGGTTTTCTGCACTATTTGTAATCTAGCAAATGAGCTTTGATCTAAACAGGGACCAAATATGGAGTGACAATAATAAAATGACAATACGACTCTTACCAAGTATACGGCAGCTTCAAGTTGTTCAGTTCAATAATCGGTCCCAAATTTTCTACCGGTAGATAAGAGAATTACAGAACCGTTAATAGAAATAACAACATTGCGTCTAACTCTATATTACCTAGTCTGCAGAAAACCAAGTAATATATGTATGTACTTCGGCATATTTAAAATTTTTATGTAAAATGTGCAACGCCGTTGATAAGAGGTACCAAGTGAAATAGATTCGCAGAGTTAAATTTCATATTTGCATCACGATAATGTTAACCTACAGATATTATTATTAACACAACTTCCGGGTATTATTATTGGAGTCATTTGGAGTTTTTTGTTTGCCATATAATTAGGGAAAGTTCAATATTAAATACGAGTAAGATTGCTTGATTTTTTGCAGTGTACAATATTTATATTTTGTTTTTGTTACTAGTAAAATTTTAATATAAATATTTTGAATAGTATTTGACGTTTGAGTACCATATACATATAATTTTTGTAAAAAGCATTGGTACTAAAACTCTTTAAATGGTCTCTATTGTTGTCAAATTGTGTGTTGCTTTAAAGCAGTCGAGAAGTAATTTAACGGAATAATTGATTGCGTGCTTAACTCAAATATTATAATTTAATTCTCGTTTTCACAATTTGTATCAAATTTATTCATTTCGTTTCTGGCGTATAAACTTTACTTTCCCAAATCATTTTCGGCAAATACGAAAGCTACTCGACGTTCAATTCCCAAGCACATACATAAATCCATTACCTTGCACAGTCTTGGAGTTTGTAATTTTCTTATACAATTTATAACTTTGTACAGTATAATTAGTTAAGCACATTAATTCGATTCAAGTAATAAATTCGAATCTCTTATAGCACGAGCAAAGTGTACAGAATTACGCCACTTATTAAACTATCAGGACAAATTAACGTAAGCTCCCGCTCTAACGTAAACAAATTTACTGGGAAACAAGTTCTTCGGGTAATCTCGGAAGTTCATTCTTGGAAAGGGCGCGAAGTGCGGACCTTTGTCTTCCTGTTTTCATCTTATTGTCTCGCATTGTCAAGTGAAATATCTCCTTCTCCTTAGCATATTATGCGATTAAAACTGACGTGTATTCAATTTAATTATTTTCTTCGATGTAAGTGATGCAATGAGATTTGAAGTGAAAAAACGCTTTATGTTCGAAATTAATTAGCACTATTTGAAAAATCGAAATTAGTTGGTAACATTACTTTCATAACAAACTATTGGGGATAGAGTGCGTGTATTACCATCTTCAAACGAGTTAGCGAATGAATGATTCGAACAGGTGGAGGGCACCACGATGAGAATTCCATTGTCTTTCTTCATTGTGAACCAAGAATCTAAATATGTTCCGAGAACCTGGCTGAGATTCATGTATGACATTTTCGCTGTTTAATACGAAGAAGATTTCCTGACAGAACTCAATTCTAAATTTGTTACTATCAAGTTTACCATAGCAGAAGAAGGGAGCAATCGGCTTCTTGTCCTAGATACCAAAATCATACGCAGTAGTAATAAACTAGAGAGAGACATCTATAAAAAAGTTAAACCAATTGGAATAGATTCATCATACTATCAAGAGGATGCTTTAAGTTGGAACTAAAAACTATTCACTTCTTATCCTTCATTCCCTTTTCCTAAGACTTGGTCTTGTTTTTCTACTGTTCTGTTAATGTGGTTCAGCCTCTTGGGAAGCAGACGTCCAGCCCTCGCACCATCCCTTGGGAGGTCGGTCGGAGGATTTCCTAGAATTCGGTTTTTCATCCTTAGCCCATTTCGCCCATCGATCTTCTGTCATTCTGTAGACGTGGTCCCTCCAAAATCGTCGTATCGCCTTTATAGACCGTACGTCTCTTATCACTATGCTTCTTATCTGATCGCTCAGACTCACTCCCTTAATAGTCCTCAGTGCCTTCATCTTCGCTGCCCTCATTATGTTCTTCGCTTTTGTTGTATCTGCTCGAGTTTATGTTGTATATGTGAGTACAGGTCTCACGGCTGTTTTATATATGCAAACATTACTTTCAGTAGACATATATTGACCCCTTCATATAAGATCCCACAAACAGCCAAAGATTCTTGAGGCTTTCCTGATTCTTGGGGAACTCCTAAATTGGATGCACTAACGAATGTGTTTATCGTTTACAGCCAATTCACATTTAATAGGCTCTTTTGCTATAACCATTGATTCTTCTCCATAGATATCTGCATATAAAGGCTGTCTGCCTTTGTTTGGAATCGATATAGCCGTTGTAGATCGTCTTCGTTGTCGACCATTAAAATTGCATCGTCAGCATAGCATAATATCTTTATCGATTCTAGCCCTCTCCTATAGCCTCCACAAACTTCTTTTACACTATTAATTATTTTATCCATAACGAGGTTGAACAAAACTGGGCTCATACTACCGCCCTGATGCATTCCTTTTGGTCGGTAAGTCCTTGTGGTGTTTTGATATTTGCTTTGTTACTTTTGTTGAGCTCTATTCACAATAATTATAAAAGAATAGTTGAGGCAATGGAAACATTGCCGCTAGTACAGTGACTGCAAATAGTTGATGTATACTTCTTGCTACATACTGTACATGCATATATTAGTGTCATTGCAAAGCTTGACAGTGTTCTAAATTTGTCAGATTCAAGCAAATGTCTCCTATTTCTATGTTTACAGATCTAACACATGGGCTGAAAAGGCCCGGGCCTAACACATAGATAACGCTAGTTTTATTGCAGTCACCTTTCTATCAGTTAGTACTAACCTTCAAAAGACAGCTGTTAAAATTTCATGATATTCTACTCATTAGTTTGTGAGTTATTGCGCTAAGAGTCACGCTACTTTTGTTATTTTCAAAAGAATGGATCAAAAACAATTTCGTGTTTTAATTTTACACTGCTTCTTGATGGGAAAAAATACCGTTTAAGCGAAGCAATTGCTTGAAAAGTGTTATGGGGACTCCGCTCCATCAGAAACAACAATAAAACGTTGGTTTGCTGACTTCAAACGTGGTCGTAGAGACACCGATGATGCAGAACGCAGTGGACGTCCAAATGAGGCGGTAACACCAGAAAACATCAAAAAAATCCACAAAATCGTTTTGAATGATCGAAAAGTGAAGTTGCGTGCGTTAGCTGACATCGTAAAGATATCAAAAGAACGTATTGGCTTTATATTGCATGAGCATTTGACTATGAGAAAGCTCTGTTCAAAGTGGCTGCCGCGTTTGCTCACTGTTGACCAAAAACAAGAACGTGTTGATGATTCTGAGCAGTGCTTGGCCATGTTTAAACGTAACAAACCGGAATTTTTGCGTCGATATATGACAATGGATCCATCACTTCAGTCCGGAATCAAAACGATCGTCATCTGAGTGGACAGCAACTGGTGAACCTCGTCCAAAGCGCCCGAAAGCACAACAATCGGCTGGAAAGGTTATGGCCTCGGTATTTTGGAATGTGTGTGTGGTGTAATATTCATCGACTATCTTGAGAAAGGAAATACCATCAACAGTGAATATTATATAGCATTATTGGAGCGTTTGAAGGCCGAAATTGCAAAGAAACGACCGCATATGGCAAAGAAAAAAAATGTTGTTTCATCAAGACAACGCACCGTGCCACAAGTCAATCAAAACAATGGCAAAACTACATGAATTGGCTGTTCGCAGACCTCAAAAAAATGCTCGCCGGTAAGAAATTTCGCACGAATGAAGAGGTTATCGCTGAAACTGAGGCCTATTTTGAGGCAAAAGATAAATCGTTCTACAAAAGTGGTATTGAAATGTTAGAGCGGCGCTGGAATGATTGCGTTGCTCTTGGTGAAGATTGCGTTGATGAATAAAGCTAATTTTGAACCAAAAAAACCGTGTTTTCTTTGTTAGGCCCGGGACTTTTCAGCCCATGTGTTATTACTAAATGGCAACGATTATTATAATTATGCCAATATTACATCACTAGATATCGAGTGATCGTTTTCTTCATACAAGATCTTTTCACCACGGTGTGCATAGCTCTCTGAAGCAACTGCAGAAGCATATACAATATTGAAGACGTTTACCTCAGCTAAATCAGATGCTAACTTAGTATATCGTATAAGTAGGTGTTCATTATTATTTTCTCACTTAGCATTACCTATTTTATTTTGTTTGAATTATTACGAACTTACGAAGGTGGCTTCGAAGATATTTAGATATTTTATAAATTATGTACAAGTGCTGAAAACTAACTATTGTGCTACAGAAAACCAACTATAACTTGGCAGTCTTTATGATAATAATAAATCATACTGACTCTACATTTTTACAGCAATAAGAGACCGTGTTAAAAGCTGTACTGTAAAACTGATTCGAATAAAAATAAGTACAAATGAAAACATCAACGCGAACATTTAAATACTAACTACGAATGACATGAAATAACATAAATGTACGAGACTTTTAAGTCTTGCATATAGAACAGAAATAAAACTGTAGATAGCTTTTAAAGACTTGTCTTTCGAAGTATTCTCCAGGAGGATTAATGCACTTTTGCATGCGTTCGCTGTAGAAGCAGTTATTCAATTCATCTGTTGGTGCAGTAAAAATTATGTTTTTGAAGGCATCGACTGCTTCTACTGATGCATGGTACCTTTGGCCACGCAATTCATTCTTGATTTTCGGAAAGGTAAAGGGACTTTTGGAACGTTTCGTAGTGTTAAAAATTCAAATGTCTAGCATGCTGTGTGCATTGTCTTGGTGGAGGATGATTTGTCTTTCGGCGTTGGTTCTTTGAAGCTCAGCGATGACTTGCGTCAAGCAAATGGTTGTGTACTTATCGGTAATAACAGTTCTTTAATCTTGCAGAGGAAATGTTGCTACAGGAACTACTTCTGAGGCAAATGTCCAGACTATCTTCTTGGAGACACTTCGAGAACGGATGACTTTTGTCGGCTTTTTCTCACATCGGACCACCCAAACAGGCTGGCATTTATTTTCTAGCTCGTATGAGTAAATACAAGACTCATCAGCACTTATGATGTTGTATATATTTTTAGAATTTTTTGACACCAAATCATCTTTGCTGCTCTCTGTTTTTCGGTTAACAGACGTCGATCTTCGTTGATAATCTTGCGCACAGCATCGACTTTTTTTTGAGTGACTGGATAGTTACTAAGATTAATTCGTCCCTGTTTCAATTCTCCATATCAACGAGGAATTGTTGACTGATATGGTGCTTCATTGCAGAAAACAGAAGCCTATTCGGTGAGGCATTCTTGTTGAGATAATTGTCTTCGAAAATTACAAAAATATTATTGCGCGAAAATGTTCTCGGTTTAATTCGATTTTTCAACTAACTTGTCAATTTTGACAGTTCGTTATAGTTACAACACTAGACGTATCGGACTGAAACTTTGTATTTAGGTTAGCTAAAGATGGAGGTTAATTTTTAGTATTGAAATTTGATTAGTGGCGCCCTCTACGTCGTAGTATGCAAAATTTTAAAGACATCCCTGGTATTACCCTAGGTATAAAGCTCGCTAAATGACTTCTCACGACTACTACTTAAAAGAAAAACGTAGTTATATTAGAAGTCCATAATACGAATTAATGAAAGTCGATATGAGCTAATAAAAAAAGGTTATTCTTCATAAGGTCTAATATTACAAAACCAGGCGATAGGTATTTTACTGCAGTAGATAATTTAGAATTGTGTAAACTCAAATAGAATGTACCTGGAATTGACATCTTACATATTACATATTACATCTGCAACAACTTCTTAAACGAAATAAAACGACATAACGGCACTTTGTCCATACAAAATTGCCTCATTTAAATTCGCGACTAATCACCGGTAGGTAATACGTTAACGCACGTATACCCATATTCAGGAATAGTTTTGTAATATGAATTGTATACAAGATATGTATGTACATCTAGTCTATCACAATGAAATGTTAATCTAACGGCAATTTGATTAGCAATAGCCGATTCGTACGTTTCGGTAAATATATAGTTCCCCCTTGAATTCGAATTGCGGAATTAAACGTGTCACATGCATATCTTCCCTCCGCGAGACATAACCTCGTGTCTACAACTATGTATGTACATTTACCTTTTACCTATTGTGGAATCTACTTGATAGAAATGAGAAAATGTATCTCCCATAGCACAAAAGGCAAGTATAGGACGGTCAGGTTTAAAGGTAATAATTGAATTAAGACCGTATAAAGGGACTAATTTTGAATCGAGTGTGTTGTTGACAGCTATTGCTTGTTTCTATTCTCCATTCTTCTTGTATTTTCTTTTGGCGTTGGCTTAAAAGCGCATACTATTAGTGCCATAAGGCTTGCAGAGGATGATATGCTTGTGTTTAGGAACAATGAGATAAACGAATCCATGTAGTTAGTTTATGTATAGACGAAATAATAGCGCTATTTGCGGACGAATTAGCCCGAATCTACATAATTGACGAAGGATGTTACGCAATTACCTAATTTGGAAGACGCTTTTCAATTGGTGCGTTGTTTCTTAACACGGCTTGTTTCACTGTTGTGTCCTTTTTTTAATCTTATTTTATACCAGAAATCAATAAGATTTAAATGTAATTTTGCACTGAGATAACAAAAATGTGTACTGACATTAAAGCTAGCGAATGCTAAATAGTATAACGGTTATGGGTTATACTACTGGTTACAAGAAAATAGCCCTTTATCGCGTAATGTATCAGTTGTGATACTAACCGCTTTGTGTACATAGTTTTATGTACATATATATGTATATATATAATCCAGTAACCCATGGACCATATAAATGGTGGAGATTTTTTGTACATAATTAAGAATATAATAAATAGCAATTATTCACGTACCTCATATGGAGTACAATCGTCCGCAAAATAATAGCAGTAGCAACAAATTTTTGCTGTGCTGCGCTTGTTATTAATAACTGCTTCGGGTCATTATCATGCATTCACCACCAACACATTGACATAATGTCCTCTGCGTTAGGTAACATCACATCTCTCAGAATGGTAAAATACATATCTGGTGTCATAATTTCGCTTATCTTATAAATTGACCCTACCCCAGACCGGGAAAAGCACCTGTATATAGTTAATGAATTGCCGCCACCATGTTTCACAGTCTTTTTGGTATATTGAGGAAGATATTCGGTATGTACAGGTCATCTAACATACTTGTAACGGTTGTCGGGTTCCCTGACGTTTCGCGAACTACTGCGGTTCGCATTTTCAAAGACACTGACATCTAACATACTGTTTGTCGATTCTTTTACAGAATAATTCTATCTTGATTTCGTCAGACCATAAGATATTGTGCCCATTTAAATGACACCCAATATTGATCATCCCAGGTGAAAGTCAGCCTATTTGCAATATGCGTTTTACTAAGAAGTGGAACTTTTCTAGGTGTTCTAACGCGCAAATTGGCTTCTGTCAATCTCTTTCTAACAACCGAAGCACCAATATTAAGTCCTAATTCCATTACTATACTCGTGGAAGTAATAAACGTTGTTCTGTTCGCACCTTTTTAATTAGAATTCTTGTTGCTATACAGTAGACATTTCAGTATGTATCTTACAGTTCTTTCTCATTAGGAAATTTAGAAATGACCAACAAAATCATAATTTCCTTCAATGTGTAGGCAATAACAAACGCCGATTATCAAAATGCCGGATCGGATACTTCACACTCGTGGTATAGGTATGACATTTATCTCCTATGTGACTATCACTTTCATAATCACACCTCGCTTTACGATTTCAATTTTAATTTTCTTCGTGTGGGCTTTTGTATATAGAGGGTGTCTTTTGTAGAGGTATAGAACTTTGAAATGGAATAAAACAAAGATGCATTTTTTAAATTGATTGAAATTTACTTTATTCGAAAGATAATCTTCTGGCATTATAATTTAAATATGACTTGGCATATGACCGCCACGGTTGACTCGGACGTAGTCTAATCTGGAGGTCTAATTTTCGATGACTTTTTCCAACATTTGTGGCCGTATATCGGCTATAACGCGGCGAATGCTGTCCTCCAAGTGGTCAATCATTTCGGGCTTATCGGCGTAGACTAGCGACTTCACATATCCCCACAGAAAATAGTCTAGCGGCGTTAAATCGCACGATCTTGGAGGCCAATTCGCGGGTCCGAAACATGAAACTATGCGGTTACCAAACGTTTCCTGCATTAAATCAATTGTTGCACGAGCTGTGTAACATTTTGCGCCGTCTTGTTGAAACCACAACTCCTGCACATCATGGTTGTTCAATTGATGAACGAAAAAGTCAGTAATCATGGCTCTATAGCGGTTACCATTGACTATAACGTTCTGACCAACATCGTTTTTAAAGAAGTACGGACAAATGATTCCACCAGTCCATAAAGCACACCAAACAGTCAGTTTTTCTGGATGTAACGGTGTCTCAACATACACTTGAGGATTACCATCACTCCAAATACGGCAGTTTTGTTTATTGACGTATCCATTCAAACAAAAGTGAGCTTCATCGCTAAACAAAATTCGCTTATGAAAATCGGGATCAACGGCAATCTTGTTTTGGGCCGAATCTACGCCTTGCTAGGTGATCGTGTAAAATAAATTTGCACAATTGGGAAGCGTTGTTCAGGCGTCAGTCTATTCATGTTGAAATGCCAAATCAAACTTAACATAAATCACGTGACAGCTGACAAAATGGCTGCCAGTTAAAAAGTGTTGCCAACTTAAAGTTTTATACCTATATAAAAAAACACCTTTTATTTTGATTTTAGAAATAAATATTAGTAAGCAGGCTGCTTAAATTAATAAGTGATTTATTATTAAATGGTGTATCCAACTTATTCTAAGAAATGATAAACGGAGTAATTTCTTTCTAGCATTAAAAATTGTAAATTACAATCAGCTACAAGTACACTATTCAGTTCTACTGGTTACGAAGTTTATAACAGAACTTAATTTGCAAGTATTTTAAGTTTATTTAGGTTGCCGTGGGTGTTAGGAGAGTTTAGGCAGTATACAGTTACGGGCCCAGTAGTGGCGGCATTCTAGAAATTTGTCAATTCGCCACAAGCTATTTCCAACGCGTAAGTTTGTTGTTTAAACGTCTACGTTTCTAAACTTCCCTCTACTACCTACCGAAACTTTATGTTTACATAAGTTGTCGGTGTAGTAAACTAAGAGGTTTTGTCTTGCGAATTTAATTAGATGTTTGTGCGTTGTTTTCTTATTAGAATGGGCCAGAATTAAGAATGAAAGGAAGAGACGTGTTTAAATGTATAAACAGAAGAAAGAAATGCCTACGGCATTGGTAGCTTTTCTCGTCCTGAGCTGGCCATAATTGTTTACTCACCTGTATAATTGGATATTATTCAAAGAAACGATTTTTTATCCCTATCAAAATATTTGTATTATTAAACTGGTTTAAATCGGAACACTTATTGTAACAATGATGGAACAATGGATTCTTTCCTATGGGATTAGCTAGATCAAAGGTATACAACAACACCCTGCACTTTCTAAATGAGAAGGATATAGCTGTTTAGAAAGGCATATTTAACAAAAATAAAAACATTTTCAGAAGAAAAGCGTCTTATTTGCACTGTAGACGAAACCTGGTAAGATAACCTCGGCATTGTCAAGAAAGGTTAGAATTATGAATCCGAATATATGTAATTGACGTTCCTATTTCGAAACGAAACGAGTCATTATTACACAATCTGGACGTGGTTGAATTAGTGAACTATTACTTTCTGCAGAGCTCTTTCAAATTGGTTTACAAAGAAAATGCTGTCTCCTTTACCTTTAGCAAATATATTTGCAAATTGCGATTGGTTATGTTGTTAGAGTGTCTCACCGTAAATTATGGCCATTTATGGTGTAATTTAAAGAAAATACGTTTAGTGACGTTATGAAAGTCGCATGAAACATTGAAATCCACTGTTATGGCATAAGATTACATCAGTGATGCAGTAATGCATCTCTAGCGCTTTCATCCCAAGAGTTGACGTTTTTAGCGATCTCTATGAGTTTTATTTGATTCCCAACTCTCATTCTTTCCACATACAGATGCAATGATTTCTGCTGCATCTAGATCGCTCGGATTTTTGTTCAGATCTTGCAAGAATTTTTATAACACCTGCGCCTTGAAGTCTACTGTCTGTCTACTTCTCGCTTGTCCGTTCGAAACTGGAATATGCTTCTATTGTTTGGTAACCATGTTATCACTATCACCAATTATCAATTGAACGAGTCCAGAAGAGATTTCTTAAATATCTTTCGTATAAATATGATGGCATTTATCCTCCTCGTGGTACTGATTATATCAATTTATTCTGTAGACATGATTTCGAATCGCTGTCACGTCGCAGAGACGCTGCTACTGCGAAATTTCTTATTACATTGATACACCAGCATGTTGATTCCCCGTCTTTACTATCTCAGGTGGACTTTAGCATACCCCATTACAGTCATAGATCTGTTCACATTTTTTTTATCCCCACGGCACGAATCAACATTTACATTACTATTAAAAGCACCACTAACACATATGCTTAGAAACGTCAACGTCTTATAGAGCGACCCTTTTTTTCTTTCGTGAGGATTTTTTTTTCATTTCTTTCTTTCCATTCACCATTATACTTTTCTTTTTTCCACGTTATTCTTCTTATTTCTTGTTAGTCATTAAGCATTAGCAATATAATTTTTATTTTTCTTTACTTTTATGTTACACTATTTTGTACATATTTCAGCATAATATACACACACACACACATACACTGAAAACCGTGAATGTTTGTAGTTACGTCATAGTTGGTTATGACGTATACAGCGTCTGAAACAAATTCAGGTACACCAACCATGTTTGCAATGAATTGTATGAAAACAATTGTCAAATTTTGAGGTTATCATCTTTGATACATTTTCTTGGTTATATAACTTTTTAATCAACGATGTATTTAAAAATCAAATCATGGGTGATTGCAAGCAACAGCATTATAAATAGCGAACTCTTCTATTGACAATGCTTTCATAATACTATATTAATACACGTGTTCTTACGGAAAGGAGCTGAGAGACAAGAAGCAAGAGTGTTTAGTCTAATGATTGACTAAACGAAATATATCTTTATTTTATTTAATTAAGAAACATATTTTTGTATAATATGATATGCAAAATATAAATCAATTAAATTAAATTATGTGCAAAAGAAATAGTGAAATTAATGAAAAATAAACGTTGAAAACTAAACCCGAATAAACAATAAAAAGCAGGTGTCAAGTGTTAACGGATCTGTATTCTCTGTTATAATGATTAAGGTTGCATGCCCTATTCTAAACATTTTAAAAGGTCTTATTCACGCATTACTCGCCCGTATTCTATCTCACTTCAACTAGTTCATTTCTCTTAGATGAAATATGGACGTATATCTTAAGAAGCTACGACTTATGTTATATACTTCTATCTCCTTTGCGTATAGATATGATTCTAACTTATAGATGTAGCACTTGTCTTTACTTTATCGATAAAACAATGATGTAACTACAAACATTCGCGGTTTCATCTGTATATATACTTATTTTGTATATTATTATTATTATTATTATTATCAGTAATATATAACAAATTGGCAACCTCAATTCCTGAAATTATGCGAGTTTTTATGATTTATAGATATTAGTAAATGTTATATCAATTAACTATAATAACATTCTTTAAAGTTTTTAGTTTTTATTGTGGTAATTTTTATGTGACTGAGAAATTTTAGGGGTGCTTAAGATATGAATCTACTGTATATTTGTAAGTTGCTGTATTTGGAGAGGCAAATATACTCTATTCGAAATATTGCAATTTAACATCAAGCTATGTAGAGAGACGTGCGTCCTTTTATATTTGTTCCAGACACACGGACGTAGTTTTGTCAATATACATATATCGTACAGAGATTTATCCCTCGGCTAACGACAACGTGCAGATATATTTCTCAGTGACAATATATTTCCTAATATCGTTTTCCTGGAAAAAAGAAATCGGTAAATTTTCATTCAATATTTTTCCCGATCCAATTTCTTCTTAACGGTGGCGAATGCTGTGGCCGGTGACCGTTGCCGCGTCTCCATAGTCCGTAAATTAGATTTACCTTAGTGGCGTTGCGTGACCAAGTCATTCATCTTTCTACAAGGCCTTAACATATTATTTGCCATTCTTTTGTTGCGAAGACCAATTGTATTTCATTAGGTTCGAAGGACAGGACAGAACTTTGAACTTAACACTATTGATTTCGTTAAAGATCGGACGACAAGGGCAGACCGTTTGATGGAATAATATCGTGACGGAAAATAGTGTTTTTCACTATTTGTGCTCTTAGGTGAGTGTATTCATTGCGAGAAGTAATATTTTTTCCAAAGCAAAATCATGGACTTCACAATTTTTTAATCAAGGCGGTTTGTGAAATCGATTAGCAGTATTCATTATTTGTTCTTTTCTTTTTTCGAGAGTATTATAATGTTGTAATCTTTGAAATTAATCGTATTCGTCATAATTATTCTTAAAGTTAGTACATGATCTATGCTGCCGTTTATATGTATACGTTTTCTTTGGTTGGAATTAAAATGTAGAGTTGGTTTGTAGTAATATTTATTAATAGATACATATTTGACGTGCAGAGAAAATGTTTAACAACAAAAGAGAAATAGAAAACATTACAAAACTCTAATTTAGTGATTTCTTGTCAATATGCCCAGCTCGACATTGAATTATGCCGGCACATATTCTTCGCATTCTTCTAATCAGAGATTCCAGATAATCGCCTGTAATTTCAGTCTGTGCTACTTGGGGCTTCTGCCAAAGATCAAGTGCACAGTTGACTCCTCTTCTTCAAATTATTCGGACCAATTCATTCCACACTAGTTCAATTGACGAGAGATCTGGAGATTGGGGTAGCCGAATCATACGCATCATCTTGCCTTCTTTCTCGAGTGACATCAAATAAGTTCTGCATAAACAAGATGATATGCAAAATGAAATGCGAAAACTATAGAAGAAGTAGCGTTACGTCCTATATGGGCAGACTGTGTGTACAAAAAATAAAATCGAGAATAGAGGAACAAGTAAAAGTCTCAGAGGAATACAGTGGTTTCAGACCTGGAAAATCTTGTATTGATAATATCTTCTGTCTAAAATAACTAACTGAAAAGGTATGGCACACGGACGTGAATGCATCTTATATTTATAGACTTAAAAAAGGCGTATGACATTGTTCCCATAAGTCAGTTATGGCAGGCAATGAAGGACAACGGAGTCCAAATCAACTATGTAAACCGGATTAAACAGCTATATAAAAATAACAGAAGCAGAGTGAGAGTCGGAAACAACTATTGGGATGAATTAATTGTAAATAACAGAGATGCTGCATATCACCAACGTTATTTAAAATATATGTGAAGACGATACTGAGCGATTGGAGAAAGATATGTAAGAGGTGGGGGTGCTTCTCGATGAACAGCACATATCTATATACAGTTTGGAATTGGCTGATGATCAGATTATATTAGCTGAGGACGGAGATGACATCGATTATATGCTCAGGAAACTGAAGGAAGAATACGCGAGATGGAGTTTGGAGATCAATATGGATAAGACAGAGTACATGGTAATCAGTTTACTAGGAAAACAGTTAGTGGTCGAAAATGAAGTGATAAAAACGACAAATGCGTATAACTTCCGATGGTAGAGACGAAATAGACATACAGAATAAAATAATAAAGAGAAAAACTATAATTAGACAACTACACATTGTGTTGTGGAATGACAATATTTCGAAGAAAACAAAAAAACTGGATGTTGCGCTCTTTTGTTGAAAGCTGTGTTACCTATGGAAGCGAGGTGGAAAGTCGGCGCTGAATAAGAAGATGGCAAACAAAATAATGTTAACGTAGATGATGTACTGAAGACGTTGTTGTAAGAAGACATTATTAGATCATGAAAGAATAAGAAGAATGTTGCATGTTGACACATCATTAATACATGAAATAGAACGGAAAGAACTATTTTGTTATAGCCACCTGAAGAGAATGGGCCAGGACATACTGCCACATAAGGTTAGGAACTGGAAGCCTGCTATTAGAAGGAAAAATAGAAGACCAAGAAGAAGTCGAGAAGAAGGAATTAAAGAACCTATCCAGAAGAGACTGAGGGAAGATGGTTTTAAGGATAGAGCCTCTTGGAGATTGGGATGCGGTAGATGGCAAAATTAACTTTCTACAAACCGCCATAAGAAAATAAGCAACGAGTTGAATATTTGGTATAGTTATCTTCTGGGAAGATAAAGTTTCGCCCACATAATCCTTCCCCATTTTGCACAGCACTTTTCTGTAAGATTCTCAAATAACACTCTGTACGCGGGATCCCATTTATTTTTATCAAATCGCCTACAGCTGTACCATCAAAACAACCCCAAATCACTGCAATACTTTCATCATGATGATCGATGTTTTGAACTACAGGTTGGGAATCTGGATTCCTCCATAGTACTTTATACCATTGCTCAAGAGCCCAATCCTTGTGATGAATGGTACATTCCAGTGTCTTTTTCTTATTTTGTTGTTTCAACAATGGGTTTTTCACAGTTACATACATAGCCCTGGTGCAAGAACTCTCGGCTTAATTGTTGTGTGAGATATTGGTGTTCTTCTTGAAATATTGAATTGTTGACTGATTTCTGAATCGTTGAGAAACCTATTTCATTCTAAAGATACTATAATAAACTAATCCTCAGCGGCAGTCGTTACTCTCTTTTGGCTTGATCGTATTCTCTTCCGAAGTGTGTTTATTGCATTCTCCAGTTATCGTAAAATGTTTTTGTGTTTTTATTAATTTTAAGGTGTACTATATTAGGGTATTGTCTGTGTAAACAGCGTTATAAATCTAACAAAATACACTTAGTATTAATATTTGTATATTTTTGACAGTAATGCTCATATGTGTATATATATGGACGGTAGTGTATGCGGCCATCTTCTGCAGTTAACGCAAGATCCTCTCCGTTCATCTGGAATAGATGGAATTTATTACAGTTAAACCATTTTGGTTTTTTTCTCGTCTTAAAGTAGTCTCTTACATAAGTTTTCTTCTTATATACAAAGCAATACAAATAATATATAGCTGTAACATAAAATAGTATTTTTGCTTCCTCTGTTGAACAACGACTTCATACCATTCTGCTCTGTTACTCAGTCTTATCCTACTTATCTTTGCAGTATTAAGAACTTTTAACAGCTATAGCAATTTTGTAAATTGTTGAGCTGGTTTCAGATAAAACTATCCACGTTTACCTGCGATTATAAGGAAAATGTAGGTTCATATTTGTCGATTTTCTTCAGTATTCATCGATTTTAACACTGATTTAGAATACAGAAACGAATTGGATGTCTTGTAGCAATAAGGATCTGTCTCATAATGACGCAAATACCATTGACTAATTTTCTATCTAGATCTCTTCAAGTTTAATATAATTTTCAAGCGGAAGAATGAAGCAAATGGGTTTATTTTTATTAATTGAAACTGGAGCGCATTGACTTATGCTCCATATGCTCCACTGCTAACGATTTGGAGGAGAATACTCCTCTGCAAATATAATCATTTCCTTTGCGCTAGTTTCTATTCGAAGGAGAGCTAGGAAATAAGCGAAGCGATCTAACAATGCCTTATAATGAATGAATCGCGGTAACTCGATACACAAAGGATGCGGAATCTCCTCGCTGTGTACTCTGTAAGTACATACAGTTTCTTATCTATCTACATGAAGGAAGGTTACGCTTTTTCACCCTTACTTCCGTTTCTCGGTTGGAATTGTTTCTACATGTATTGAACTCTGCTGCTGTTTCTCTTTCTCGATCGTTTCCTCGGAGACAATTCGTCTGTGATGCACCTGATGTAGACGAAACAGAAAGGACTCCCGATAATGAGATTAATTCGTTTAGATTCGTGACTCGTGAATAATTGAAGCTTTTAATGATAATTGCCGTTTGACGTTTGAAGAAGCTTCAAAGGATTTTGTCGCTTGAGAACTGAGAATCGGAAGATTAAGATTGTAGAAAAATAATGGGCGACGTGAAATGTTACCGGAATCGACAAGAAGAACACGGTATTGCTGTGTTTTTTTTATTATTATTTTTCGATGTAGTCTCCTCGAAGATCAATACACTTTTTCAAACCGTGCTCTAGTCATTTCAAGTCGTCGAAAAAGTAGGATGCTTTGAGATCTGCAAAATAGCCATCTGTAGCGGCGATAATTTGATTTGGGGCAAATTTCTTTACTCCTAGCGATTTCTTCAGGTTTGAGAATAGGAAAAATTCACTGGGCCTAGGTCCGGTGAATATGGGGGATTCGTAGGGCAACTCATTCAATTTGGACACGACGATGTGGGATGAATGAGTCGGTGCATTGTCGTGGTGGAAAAGCACTCTTTTCCGCTGCAAAAGATGCCGTTTCTCCTTCAATATTGCATTGAATCGGGTCAATAAATCGCTGTAGTATTGCCCCCTTGATCGACCTTATCTTCTGCAAATAGTCGATGAGGATCACACCTTGGGAATCCCAAAAAGTGGTCGCTATGACCTTTCCGGTCGATGGAACGGTTTTTGCTTTCTTTGAGGCCGATTCACCCGGAAAAATCAACTGCTTCGACTGTTCCTTGGTTTATGTAGTGGTTGATCCAAGTCTCATCCACGCTTACAAAACGCATGTGTTTGTGGGGCCACGTTTGAACTCGCTCACACAGATGCGCGAAATAGCGTATTTTCGTGGCCGTTTTCCCAGCCGTATTTTGTCACTGCACGAAATCCGATTTTATCCGTTATTGCGAAACCGCCTGACTTGCTACAGAAAACACACATTTAAACAACAACTATTGACAGTAGGCGTCTGAAATTTTGACAGTTTCCATAAAATAGGATGCCCTTGCCTACCCATGAATCCACTTCAACCTTCGTGCGCCATCTCTTGCCGATTCCGGACACATTTCGGGTCGCCCTAGTAACAGTAACTACATCTTGTTGGCATGCATTATAACTAGAGTTTGGTTTCTTGTGCACAAGAAATGTTACTAATATACACATACGTACGTCATGTTTTATTTTTTGCAGAAATATGCCGAAAACCCACTTTATATCTATAATTTTGTTTCGGTTTTAATTCATTTTCCCTCTGTAAATCAAGAAAAAGAGGAAATAGCACAACTATAATTAATTTAAACGTTGCATTTGTCTAATGCAGCTTTACCTAGGATAATTTCTTAAAAAACTGTAATCAGTTCTTTCGACTAAATTTCTAGATTTTTTTATTGGTTCAGGCGAGTTTATAGAATCTAATTCAATATATTTTACACAATTTGTTATTCGCACAGGATATGGATGCATCTAATCATTTACCCCTTGGATAATTACTGGTTCAGGAAGAAGGGGAATATTCGGATTTTTTTGTATATTGGTTCATCATATTTTTACGTTCGTAATCAAAGAATTAACTAATGGAAACTGGCCTTTACTGAGAGTAAGAGAAGTAAAGATTTCTGTAAAAAAATTCTAAATTTGTCGTTATTTTGATAATGTATGGTGCTGGGTTGGTGACCAAAAGAAAATTTCTTTCAGTTGACTGTATTCGGAGCAAAAAGACACCTTTAAGTTCAATTACCTTATTTGGCCTTAGAAGAGGTATTAACATTTCATAGAAACTACAATGCCATTTTAGGATTTTATTAAACAGTAAGCAAGCAAAGCTTTTGTTGAAATTTGCTATGAAATTATTAAAAATTCTAAATAAGATATTACCAGGGTTGTCTTCTAAGTTTTGCATATAGAGCTAGAATAAAATAGTAGATAGCTTTTAAAGACTTCAGATAAATTGAACAGTGCAATGATTAGACCAGTCAGACTTGTCAGCTTGTCAGGTGCATGGCAAGTACGATCCGACATCCGGAATTCAAAAAAGCGGGATAGGCGGAAGGAGTATTTACGGTGACCGTAGATGCATGAGATCAGTTCCTCTCTGCTTTTGACGTGAAGTAGTTGATCGCCTTACAGTTATGTTCTTTTGCTGTTTGTAAATAAATAATTAAGTATGTCGAATGTACGGAAAAGTATTACGATTTATTTTAAATTGGTAGTAGCTTGTGTGTAAGGTTTGCAATAAACAGTTGATGTGCTAGGACAGAAGCGATTGGAAAAAGCATCTAGTCCAATCTAATAGTATTATACTATTTACTACTACATTGGTCGATGTTGAGAGAACAGGACGTATAAAAATATACTGATAAAAATGTATTGTTGAATATCCAGGAAAACATTGAATGTCTAATTGGTATACTATGTTAGATATATTTAATTGTGAGCATGAATAGTTCTTATGTAACTTAAAAGTTAGTTTTGTTATATATTAGGTAGTTAATATTTTTTTAAAAGTATATACTTATCTTAGTTACAGTTTTGTTATTGTTTTTTTCTTGATTTTCAGAGGGTTTCATAGATTGACGATCGAATGTAAACAAGGAATATCTTCGGCATGTTTTGATACTTACGCGTATTTTTTGTGCAGAATCCGAGCTTTATTACTCGTCCTGCTGACGATGACAGAATTTCTGTAAATACTCAGAGTATTCTTCATTTAGATTGAGTTTAGTTCATATTATTACTGTGCTATTATACTTACGCAGAATGAAACGTTAATTAATTAATAGATGAGTGTAATCATCAACGACTAGCTTTATATTATCAATATTAATGTTTCTATTACGTTTATTGGGAAGTTTAGCAAATGGTAGATACTAAACATTTGCAGCCGAGTTTTAATGATCGTTCGTAGTCAGTAATGGTTGCATTAGCGCTAACATCTCTCTGCATTACTAAAATAATATTGCTGAAGCAATTAATTTATATTTAAGAACAATTTCACGTAGTTTAGATAAATGATGGAGTTAATTGTAAAGCTAATGCTAATGAGAATATTAAATTGTTCAAAATCGTATTGGTTTTGGTTTTCGTAAAATAATTAACCCCAAATGAATAAAATTACACAAAACGGAAAGTACGTATTTCTGTAGGTTATTATTACTGATTTAAGATTCCATCTGATGGTTGATACTACAAAACACTAGCAGAGGAAATTCGAAAACCGCAGTAATCTGTAAATACATATATTTTTGCGCGAAGTATTGATTTTGTTTAGTAATTATGGCGACTTTACACTGCTATATAAATTGTGTCCAGTAATGAATTGTGAAATGTATTCACGGATACAGCATTCGCATTAACTGCGTAATTTTCAATTAATGCGATTAAGTTGCGACATAATTATGTATGTGAACCATTTGTAGATAATCATATTAAATTACAAACGAGTCTAAATATAGACGTGACCTTAAAAATTTTTCTTTGAATAACATCTTGGATAAATCGCAATTTAAAATTAAAAATGTATAAAGTAGTACGTCGTATGAAATTTTAATAATAATAATACTATTATTATAAAAAAATATTGTCTACTACACCTTACAAAGAGGTATAAAACAGGTAAAAAAATTAACATGTTAATAATATTTAATCAAATTAATAAAATATAGATAATAGTAACTAGCTCACAAGTACATAACTGCAATCGCCAATGGATACGGTATCAGATGCTGTTGTTAATGTAAGTGAATATAAATAAAACCCAATAAAATTGGCACATTGCCATGTGTGCTTATTTGTTATCGTAAATATTCTAAAATATCACATTCGTTTAAAAAGAAATATTTACGAACCACATCCTAGTATGTGGAACGTCACAGTTAAGGTATTATTGGGTGGTTTTATAATACATGCCTACTCGATGAATTCAAAAACAAAATCGTATATAAAGACTGTGTTACAAGTGTATCTAACACAGTCTTATAACACAATCAAAATTGTAGAATGTCATTCATAAACACAATCAATGTGATAAAATTATTAATGGAGTCGTTTAATACTGCTGAAGGCAGGCAAACACCTCTGAATCGACACGAAATAGAACTGCATGATATACTAAAAGAATTAATCACAAGAAGTATAACCGATACTACTTTTGAAGTAGATATGGATACGACTTTCGAATTTCATCAATCGTTTAAATCGCACTTCATCGAATTGATCGACAGCAAATGTCTAATTTCTCAAGATCTAGAAGAGTATTTGTAGGAGGAATCGGAACCTTGTACATCAGAAGAAGGCATCATTTTAGATATGAAGCATAAACAAGACGCTGTTAATTATTGGAAGACTGAGAGGAAGAAGCGGCTCTCCGTAAAGCAACGGAGATTTAGAAAGGTCTAAAAAAGTCTAAAAAAAGTTTAGAGAAGTCTAAAAAAGACGGAACGCAGAGAGAGAAATTAACAACAATATCTCAATACGTGATAGAAAATTTTGAGGTAATGATGTCATTATAGACGATATAGATATACGAAAATGGGCATTAGAAGTTAACGAAGATATTAAATTAGACAACTTCAAAGCTTCAAAGAAGTGGATACTAAATTTCAAAAGAACATATAGAATTTCACGTAGAATAACTAAATTTATCAATCGTTCTTATGGATCAGATACTCTGCGACTAGAAATGGTTGCTACTCATTTTATTAATGAAGTTAAACATGTAATCCAGAGTTATGGTGTCCAACATGTATACAATGCAGATATTATTATTATTATTCAACCCTTATCTTCAGGTAAATTAACTACTGATTGATTTAATAATTGGTTTCTTAATACTTATTTATCAAGATTTGAACTTGACACCCGGGAACCTTTCCTTGTAAGTAATAAAACTCGGTAAAGGTATTGACTATCCTCAACACTCATAAATTCATGTACTGTATAACAGATTTTGTTTGTTAAATAACGCTTAAGCGTATTTCTAAAATTTTATATGTTTGTAATGTTCTTGTTTCGTTGCGGGGTTTAATTATACAACTTCATTCCCATGTAGGATTTACAACTTTCAAACGCTTCCATACAGTGTAAGGAAACGAATAACTGATCGTTATGCCGTCATATATTTACATTCGTGAAAGTGCTTGTTATGTTGTTCTTAATGAATAAACTAATTTCTAGTATGTAGATGCTGACAATAGTTAAAATCGTCAACTTTTAAAAATATTGTCTGCAGAATTCCAATTTATTAACGCGAACAATATTTCTAACTGCATGAATATATTCTTTGCAAAAGCTACATGCGCTCCAAGATGAGATTTTATAAGATATTTTGAATGAAAATTAGCGCAGTAATACGCCAGTAAGATATTTGTGTTTGCTCTTGACTTCGTACAGTCATCTGCATATAAAACTATATTGTTTGTCGATGGAATTCGTAGTAAATATTTCATAAACAGGATGAATATTAGGGAACCGCTTATAGACTCTTGTCCAATGCCTGGGTCAGGTCATTCCTTTAGAGAGGGTAGTTTGATATTCAATAACTTGAGTACCTTGCAAATAAGATTTTATCAATTGCCACGCTCTTCTGCGAACGCCGAATCTGAAAAGCTTCTCAAGCAAAACAGTGAGATCAATAATATTAAACGCTTTGCTAAAATCCATGCAAACACCAACGCATCTGCGGTTTCTGTTTATACTTTCATACAGTTCTTTAATGAGTTGACAAGCAGTTGTTTCTGTAGATTTCTTCTTAATAAAATCATATTGCGCTGTTGCGAGGGTACCGTACTTATTTAAGAAGTTGATTATCTTATCACATACTACCTTTCTGAGATTTTTTGAAATCGCCAATAATATAGAAATTGGGCGGTATTTTTGTAATACTTTCTCATTACCTTTCTTGAGTACTGCAATCATTTTGCCACGTTGGGAAATACATCATAATATTCTAGTGATTTATTTTTTATTTATTAAGTGAGTTAGGAGTGTGCGTATTAATATTGTCTATTCGCATATAACATGAGCAATATTATACACTAGGGTGACAGAATAAAATAGAGCTATGCCTCGCTTACAAAGTTCGAGTGATATTAGCGACTTCACCCGGGGTCGCATCGTTGGCCAGAGTGATCGCGGCGCTTCGCAACGTGAAATAAGTAATTTTTAAATATTCCGTTGTCCACAGTTAACTGTGTGACTACACAATTTAAACGCAAAGGGAAAACAACAGTGGAGCCGAGACCAGGTCGTGCCGTACCTTCTGAAAGAAGTAAAAGGGTGCTTGTGCGCGAAGTGTTAAGAGAACCGCGAATAAGTACAGCTGAGCTTGCGGCAACTTCACAGAAAATTCAGCGCACCGTTCCGCGATACCTCCACAGTGTGGGGATGTATAAAAGGGTGGCAAAGAAAAAACCTCTCCTTACGGCGTTTCAAAAACGGCGCCGAATGGCTTGGGCAATCAAAATACGAACGAAGCCCGAAGACTTTTGGCGGTCTGTCATTTTTTCAGACGAAAGCAGATACTGCCAATTCAGTGATAGTGGTCGTACGTGGGTATGGAGACGTTCGTCACAGCAACTGGACGACAAATTTTTGGATCAGACGGTGAGATAGGGCGGTGTGAACATCGTGGTGTGGGGCGCGATATAGTATGGTGGAAGATCGCAATTAGTAATCTGCGACGGAAATATAAATGCGGCAAAATATATCCAAATATTAACAGAAGGACTACTACCGATATTCGACAACGCCATTTTATCTAAAGAAGACACCACTTTTATGGAGGATGGAGCACCCTGCCACAAAGCAAGAACAACAACCACATGGAAAGAGGAACAGGGGATTCGGATTTTACCATGGCCAGGACAATCACCAGACATGAATCCGATAGAGAATGTTTGGCACATAATCCAGACAAATATGGCGAAACGACCCCGAAAACCTAGCAATAAGGAAGAACTCCTAGCAGCTGTTACAGAAGAGCGGTTAAATATTTCAGAAGACACCATTAATCATTTAATAGATTTTATGCCGCGACGACTCGCAGCACTTCACGCAAGTAAAGGTGGATCGACAAAATATTAGTCTAATTTAAAAATTTTAAAATATTTTGTATATATAACGAGAATAGAATCGTTTTTTTTAATTAGTAGGTGTCTATTTTATTCTGTCACCCTAGTGTATATATATCCATATATAAGTCGACCAGTATCTTATTATCGTAGTAAGTCACTCTACGCACGCTGTAAGCCTACACCCTATAACACCGAGCTAATCTAAGAGAAACTGGTGTAGCCCAGCTAGAGTATAACTTTCACTAAACTTTTGTTGGACTGTATATTAATATACACTGAATTCCTATTACATTTTAAAGATGCTATAGGATTTATGGCATTTTACCTGCGGATTCCATTTGAATTAATAAACAATCTATTGAATGTATCAGCTATGACATTTGGAGACTATAACTTTACCGGTAAGCTTCATTTGCTTTAAGCTATCACTGGAATGTTTATTAGTTGATAAACGTTCATTAATAATGGTTTATATTACTCCACTTTTAATAACGGAAGCATAGTATTTATTATTATAGCACAGTTACTTACCCGATTTGATTACGGACCTGTGTATATTTTTATATTTTTTGTAATACAAGAAGTTGTCTTCCCTCTTAATAGAAATTGCATGTTTATATAGTTGTTTAAGCGTTTTAGAAGATTGATAAATCCCTGTTGTAATCCAAGTCTTTCCCAAGCTATTGTATACTTTAACTAAAGGGAAAAACTAGGTCAATGTGGAGAATATTTATAAAGCAATCGAAACTTTTCTCCATAGATGGACTGTAGTAAACGCCAGACCAATCTTCATTTGCGAAATTTTCTTACTTGCACCCAGTGAAATGAAGTATTTATTCCAACAGTCCCTCCAGTGTTAAAAAAATAAAACCTGGATTCGACCAAATTATGGCTAAATGGGCGATAGTAACATTTTTAAGACACATATATTTTTACTGTTGTCCATTTACGGTTGATTCGATATAAAAAACTAGTCTTGTTATTAAATTGAGTAAGTATTTTACTGTGTTCATACTACCTTGTATTATTTACGTAATATAAAGTGCTAATATAGGAATAAGTCTTTTGCAAGTATCGCCTAAGTAATTTGCCTAAAAGATGAAATTTGTATTGGCGATATATCCACATTTCGTTAGGCATGGCATTGAGACGCTATAGAACACGAGAATAAAAAAATTCGTCCTACAATGCTGGTAAATGTCTTGCTTTAGCCCGCTTAACTTTTTACAAGAAGACGAATTTTGTTCACATCTTGACATTAACCATAGTTCTCGACTGCATAAAAATGAGTATCCTTAAAGAAATATACTTTCTCCTAACCTGCGTTTCTTGTTTTTGCAATTTTGGCTTTGGTTGTGGAAGCGATTAGAAACCTAATTATCACACATGTAAATTATATCTGAATTGTGAGTAAAACATTCACTAGGTGTTTACAATTTCTCATCTTTTTTTGTTTAACTGGAGTTGTTGTGTGGGCAATTTCCATCGTTCGTTGAACTTGTATAGTCCGACGTTTCGGCAGTCTGTCTACTGCCGTCTTAAGGGGCGCCTTGAGAAGGGCTGTTGAAGCCATTGAAGCATGATTGCTCTGGCAAGCAACAGCCCTTCTCAGGGCGCCCCTGAATACGGCAGTAGACAGACTGCCGAAACGTCGGACTATACAAGTTCAACGAACGATGGGAATAGCCCAAGCAACAACTCTAGTTATTATGAGAATCCATCATCAACAATATCACGTCAAAAGTTTTTTGGTCTACTTTTACATTTTTCGTCTTCAAGATTGAATAAGCCTTCTTTAAATTGCCGGAATCACCTTCTACACATACTACCACAAAAAGCATGTCACAGTAGGCTTCTACAAATAAACGACGACTTTCAGCAGCGCTTTTCTTTAAATTATGAGAATATAACAAATCTTCATTTTTTAAAATTTACATTTTAATCAAATGCCATATACTATATTTTGAAGCTTATGAAGAGACTTTTCAAAAGCATGTATTACCAGATTCACACAATACATATAAGAACATTTACGCCATGTATTAGAAAAACGAAACCAACTTTCGCATGTATCCAATATACTGTGGTGGAAAATCTCAGGCTCTCAATTTGCCAAATGGGTTCTTTTATTTAAATTTTTGTTTGTTTTAAATTCGAATATAAATAATATTTAATAATTGCCAATTGTAAGATTCTAAATATATATATTGACATATCAAAATGTATATATATATATATCGCTTTTTAACAAAATTTCCTACCTAAATCAATTCCTCTCTAGCTAAATTTGTAAACTATAAACGAAATACAAAATGAGAGCAAAAGAACAGTAAATTTTCAAAATGTATTATAGTCTTTAATTTTGTAATCCTAATCACACTCGGACGTACAGTATCGTATTCTCGATATCCTGGTCTTTGGCTTCCGCCAATGTGTCCGGAACTCCAAATTATTGTGAAAATATCAGCTGGTATACTTTTTAACTTCAAATAACTCTGAAGAATTTCAAATGCTATGATTAATTCCAAAAATAACGAATTTTTCTCTGGAGAAACAACTCCGACATCTGTGATTTTCACACAATCGTTATTTTATATCAGGTCGTTTCCGGAGATGCGCTAATTATATTCAGGTTGTTTACCTATATGATAGGCCACACAGTAAACACACTCTTGATGGAATAAAATTATTTACAGGTAAAGCTGCCAGGCGTGCCATCCATTTGACGTACGAGAAATCTTGCGGATAGTGTGTTTTATTTCGGGACGATACATATTTTAATAATATGATAAAATGTCTGAGTACAGCACATAATACGTCTTCTAGAAATAAATTTGGAATAAATTATAATTAAACACATAAATATGTTTATGCAGAGACAACATCAACAATAACAAAATAAGAGCGTGAACCATACACTGACGAGAAAATATCCCATATAGAAGTATAAGAAAAATTTATAAAAACATTCATATTTTAAATGATTTAAAAATTAATAATACATACTATCTCATATGTATAAAGTTAGAATGCAAATTTCAATTGATATTGCTGTAATAATCATGTATAGTAGAAGCAATTTTCATATTCTGTATACACAGTGAACAAGAGTATTTGCTTATCAGAATTAGTGAAATATTTTCTCAGGATCTAAAACCATCGAAACAGATAAATAACTAAACGCTTAACTTCTCTCGTACTTTTAAGAAACGAAGCAGTTTGTTATTTTTAAAACAATTCATTTGTGCAGAAAGATCTCATGTGTTTACAGCAACATAAAGATGTTCAATGCTTTTTTGGACAGATCATTATCCTATCTACTTTCAGCAAGAAAGCTGTCTATCTGATTACAACTATTTTGAATATGGAAACTCGTTAAATGGGACATTACTGTTGATATACCATTTTATTTGAGGAAGATCATAGAGTTGTTTGGGAAATACAATTGCCAAATATAGAAATTAAACTCTGGCGAAGGTAGAAAAAATAACCAGGCATACGTTAGTCAGTAAGTTCGTTACTTATTTCTTACATATTAGGAACAATATTTGGAGATAACACGCAGTGAGGTGGCGACAGCTTATAGCGAAGTAGATATGAATTATAACGACGTAGAAGTTAATCATAGCGGAAGTGAAGTATGTTTTTATGTAGTTTGTGAAAAGTACGCCATCCTGCGCGCATGTGAAGAATGTTCCGTCAATATTCATATCCAATGCGCAATATAAAAGGATGATAAATACTATTTTTTTAGTATTTGCAAAAGAGCCCATTGAACTAGTCAAAAGTTGGTCTTCAGATGCAAGCTGAACGTAGCAGTGAAAGTTTCCGAAGTTGATAGGGGACACCTTGTCCCTCGAAACATGCTAAGTGTTATAGTCAGAAAGGATGTATCTGGTTTTTGTTAATTAGGAACAAAAAAAGCTCACCTTGTCGCACTATTTGCTCGTAATGAGTTTACGAAATAAATTTACGAAAAGTAGTAAGTCCTATCTCTGAATTCCAACGTGGATGTCTTTTCTATCATTGGAGAAGATATTGCAATGAAAAGAACTGTACCTATAAGGCGCAGAAGGTACTCGCTAATTCTAAGGGCGTGTACAAAAATAAATAATAAGTTACTTATCCTGAGTTAGAAGTTAATACGGGTGCTCGTAAAAACCCATTTATTTGTGCCTTGGTAACATGAGCATTTTTGGAATTAGGTTCCGTTTTCATACCGTTTTAACGGTTTTTGTAAGTTTCGCGTCTGTAATAAAACTGTTGAAGTGTATCTGTTTTATTCACAGCGGATTTCTTACGTCATTTCTGAATTATCCACAACGCATTGCGGTTCTTTCCGACAACCCACAACGCGATAAATCTTGTCAAATCGCTTTATGATCATCTGCACATGTCCACATCGTGTTGTGGTTGTTCTTTCGCTTTGATGCGTAACATATACACTACTGTATAAAAGAAAAAGGCACCTAGATACATTTTATAGAAAGGAAATCTAAGAGAAAATGTGTTACCGTAATGTAAGTAACTATACTATTCTCCGATAATTGTTTACAACTAATACAATATCAATATGAATAAATAGTATACTGAATATATTCATTCAGCTTTTAATATTTCATATGGCTACCCTTATTTTTGATAATGTCTCTTATACGAGCCTGGAGACTATCACGAAGTTTACTGATGTATCGTCCAGAATACGATATTATTCCTGTTGCAGTATGCTCCACAAGCCATTTAAACTCCTTGGAGCTCTTTCAATCTTCTTACGGTCAAGATAATCCCAAGCATGTTTGATAGTATCTAAGTCCAGGCTTTGTGGAGCTCAGACCTTAATGTGAACTACTCCGTCCGCTTGTAGCTGACTTAAATAGTTCTTGGCCGATCTAGGAGTGTATTCGTTATCTTGTTGCAGGAGGAAATTATTGGCAATTAGGCGATACCCAAAAGGTATAGCATATTGCTTCAATATTGTTCGATATTTCATCGCTGTAAGTTTATCTTCTATTTTAATGTCACCAACCACACCCGTGTTTGACAGTAGCTTGCAAACATGCTTCTGTAAGAGCTTCTCTAATACGTCATCGGACATACTGACGACGGTTCGATCAAAGTAATTGAAATTTAGACTCGTCGGTCTATAATACTTGTCTCCACTCATCATCCGTCCGACTTTGATGGCCCGTAGCATATTTGAGCCTTTTCACTTTACTGTCTCGTCGCCCCACACACCCACGTAATCCAGATTTCTCCAAACACCACCTTACAGTCGAAACATGTACTGACGTGCCTGCTGCTGTAGTTCTTCTAATTTTCGCTCCAGTTTGTGCTTAACTTTTTCTGTTTCTTAGAGCTGTTACTTTCAAGTGTGCATCCACTCTGGCAAATCTTTTTCGTTATATTTCTTGAGAATTTTTTGTGCATTGTACCGAGAACAATTCATACACCTTGGTTTTAGCCTTCTTGAAGTAAAATAACTTTATTTGTGTTTAATAACTATATATTCGGCATTTTTTCCAAATGTAACCACTGTATCATAACTTGCAGCACCAGCTTTCACAGCATAGTCGTTTCTAGACTATTACTTTTTCTGTTACGAGTAGACATAAAATTCGTTATAATTTACACGTAAACTTTTCGCGCTCGGAAACTACAATTAATAATAAGCACAGACAAATGAACCCAACCTCTCAATACAAATACCGAAAATTACCCTACCTACGGTATACTTGCTTATCTGTTGGTTTATTGCATCGAATACTACAGAATTATTACGATTTCTAAGTATACTTTTCTATTTAAGTATTGGTACAGCATTTATCAGCTTCATATAAATCGTAAGTATCCTTACAATTAAAAATACAGTAGAACCCGGTTATAACGACAGTCACGGGACTACGAATTTTTTGACGCTATAACAAGGTGACGCTATAGGCGGAGTTTTTACAAGTTCCATGTTTACATACAAGGATTGGTGGGAAACAATATTACGGGTGGTAAACAGATACATATGTGAATTTAATTAATTTAATGTACTTAACCATATAACCTTATACATGTAGGTACATACTAACTTGTTTGTCTAATGAAAGAAATCTGTATTTCTCCGTTGCACCATTTTCGCACGCCAAAACTGTTTTTTTATATCCATTTCCAATTCTCTCACTTTATCAATAATTTGAGGTGACGTTTTTGGCTGTCTATAATAAGTTTTTAAAAGTATTATGGCACTTAGGGCTTCTTCGTTTGTGGGTACGTGTTTTGGTTCGTCGTATGAATCTTCATTCTCTTCGATTTCATTATCGTCATCTTCATTTAAGTTGTCACAAACTGGATTATTCCTTAATCTCGAATGACTAAAGCAGTTTGCTATAGTCTCAGAGGTTATACTACGCCAAGCCTTCTCTAAAAAGTCCAACTCGTCGGAAAGTGAAACTGCACGTGGTGCGTTCTTGTCCATACCCGTAATAATTTTCTGCAGAAGAAATTTTCTGTAAAAACATTTTAAGCTTCTTATTACGCCTTGGTCCATTGGTTGAAGGATGCTAGTGCAATTTGAGGGCAGAAACACCAAATTAATACATATTTTTTTAAGTGGGCTAATGATGGATGTGCTGGGCAGTTATCGACTAAAAGCAAGATTTTTTTACCTTTAACCGCTAGTTCTTTATCCCATTTTCGAATTTCATTTTCAAAGATTTCTGAAGTCATCCATGCTCTTTTGTTTGCGCAGTAATTTGTTGGGAGTGTTTTTATGTTTTTGAAGCAGCGTGGTTTTTTTGACTTTCCTATGATAAGAATTTTACGTTTCTCCGTACCAGTCATATTAGCGCACACAAATGCAGTTAACCGTTCTTTGGCTAGTTTACCGCCTACACATTTTTCGCCTTAAACCTCAGAGTCTTATCTGGAAGAAGTTAAAAATTCCCGTTTCGTCGCCATTGTAAATTTCATTGTCTTCATAATCTTGTCTTAATTTAGGCCACACTTCATTTAGCCACGTCTCTGCTTCTGTCATATTAACACATTTTTTCGCTTCACCGCTCACTTTTCCGAACGTTATTGAATGTCGCCATTTGAAACGCTTCAGCAACCCATTGCTGCACTTAAAAAATTGTATCTCCAAATAAACTTTCAAATTCTTCGCCCTTTTACATAAGCAGTGGTCCATTAACGGGTAGATTTGCACTTCTACATTGCTTAAACCACGTAATAAGCGCTTCGTCGATTTCAACCTTTTCGTACGATCGATTTTTTTTGACTTTTCTTTCCCTTTCGCAAAGGTATTCATGATTTTATTCTTATTTTTCATAATTGTACAAATCGTAGAATTAACTAACCCAAATTCGCGGTACACGTCCGCTTTCTTCCTTCCACTTTCGACTACTTTGATTATCGCGACTTTGTCGTTCACGCTTAAACTTTTTCGCTTTAAACCTGACATTTTCAATAAAGAAATCTCGATGTTTCCCTCACACGATTCAAATGCCGACTGAGGAAATTTCTTACGAACTTTGCATGGCGCATTGCAAGAAACGGTAATATTCTTGGAATCCCTGAACGGTCGAACGTTGCAGGCTAGGCAAATTGCAAGAAATCTTAATTCAACGAACGGTAATATTCTTGAAATCCACGAACGGTCGGTTGCAGGCTAGGCAAATACCGGTAATTGAGCCATAAATGATAATATAAATACATACCTCAAGTGGTAAATATTTGTCGTTATATCAGGGATTATTGACGCTAAAACCGGTTTTTTCCCTGTACGTCTGAATAGTAAAGTACAGAACCGCTTAAAATTTGACGCTAAAAAAGGAGTGTCGTTACAGTCGAAGTTGTTATAACCGGGTTCTACTGTATATTAACAAACATTTCCGAATCCCCTTTAGAAATATATCTATGTGCCTTTATCGTTTGCACAGTAGTGAATACCATAGATGCACATGTAGTTCCTATTAAGTTATGCACTACGTTCGATAAGTACAATTGCTATATTACATTACCTATAGTAAGTACGACAGGTCGCAGGTAAAACAAGGTAATTCTCTATATATTAATAATAATTAGTGTCAGTTGTATATTTCAGAAACATTCTTTTGTGTTACTGTTACTGTTAATTTACATTTTCAAGTGAGATTTTACATGATTAACTGTATCGGGTAACTAACATTCTATCTTGTAATTTTCTGCAGTGTGCGTGTAATGTTTCATAATTTGACGAAAGAAAAGATTAAATTAGAACGATGATTTAAAACATTTGGTTTTGCTCTGGACCGAACATCCATGACGATACTTCTGGTGTATGAGATAAACATTGTAATTTCTTACTGTAAATAATTTCACATACATCTAACGTCGCATTTACCTTAGTAAAATACACTAATATCCTTCAGAGTATTTTACTATACAGGCTTTCCTACTTAATACATTTTAAAAGTTTATGAATCAATTAAGAACTTACTCAAGACATTGCTACGTACGTTAAATTTTCTTGTAATAAACTTGCAAGATTCGAAAGCATTAAAACTTATTTTAAACAATGTTTGAAATGTACAGAACCTAATTCCAAAAGCAGACATGCTTAAGGAACTACTATATTTTATAATTACTTGCAAGGAGGCATAATCCAGCGAATAATTAACGTGATTTAGAGCCTAAAACAACTAAGTAGACATCGAGAAAGTTTGCGTTTCCTGCATTTTATCGAGCAGGATTATAAATATATTTGTTATTATTTTGGGACTATTTTAGGGAATGTCTTATGTATACCTTCATATAAATTCATACTCGTTTATAATTACGTTTTCACATTTGTTCTTCCAGTGCTTTTCTAAGATCTATAACGAGCAATTTATTTTTATAATCATTATTTATTTAAATTCATCAAAAACAATACGATCAACATAAATTTCAGGTAGTATATACAGTTAGTCATACTAAAAATCGTTCAGCTAGTAGATGCACAATTTGTGCCATTCTTCATTACGCAATTAATGATGATACACTATGTTTTCTAATTTTATAGCACAGCATATGCACTACAGAAATATATCAAACACGTAAATAGTATCTCAGACTTTCACGGCCGTTTGACATAGTCGTAACGGTTGTCGGGTTCCGCCGTATCACTAAGTTTTTGTCCCTGACGCTTCACGAACAACTGCGGTTCAAAGGTACTGTACGACTCAGTACCTTTGAAAATATGAACCGCAGTTGTTCGTGAAACGTCAGGGACAAAAACCTAGTGACACGGTGGAACTCGACAACCGTTACGACTATATAACACACGTATTCAAGGGAAATACTGGATAACCACTCACAATCAAAAAAGAAGAAAAAACTCCCCGTTTCACGTCATTGACTACAATAGTGTGTTCTCATACGGTTGTATTTTCAAAAATATTTATGTAATTGAATCGGCAAAACGACAAACTAATTGTGATAGTCTATGTTTGATAATGAAACTGCAGAAAGATGGGAAATCGCAAAAATTATAGACAAAAACTATGCAATAGTTCAATGTATATTTAAAAGCTGGACTGACGATAAAAAGGGCATCCAACACAGGAATTATTCGAGAAAAGTTCTTTCTCAAGGGGACGAACTATGGATTTCAAAAGAAATAATCTAGGATCCCAAAAAAAAATGCACCAAAACTAGCGAACGAAGTAGAACAACACTTGAGAGAGCAAGTTCATCTCAAATATATTAGAAGAGTATTGCGGAAAAACTGGTTACATGGACATATCGCTAGAAAGAAGTCGTATATCAGCAACAATAATAGGAAAGTAAGAGTCGAATTTGCAGGCGAGTATATAAGAAAGGATAGCTCATTCTGGGAAAAAATTATGTACAGATGAAACAAAAATACATTTTTTTTGGATCAGATGAGCGAGTAAATGTGTGGCATAAATCGAACATGAAGAACTAAAACTAAAGAATTTGACATTAACTATGGAGGAGGATTGCTGATGTTGTGTGGTTGCATGTCGGCGGGATGTATCGGTAATATTCATTTTATCGAGGGCACTATTGACAAGTGGCAATATTATAACATATAAAAGAAAATTAGGTATTTTGGATACATTTATTTTTTATTCAGTAACAATGTTGCAATTCTCTTTACTAGCCTCTACCTCTACGATTTAATGTATGCCTTTCTAAACTAAGTGCATTCCCATTACTAAACATGAGTTTAGCAATCTGTTTATCTTGGGCATCATACTTTAACTTGCGATTGTTACTGTATGCAACAAGCACTGTATCACTATATCACTGTAATTTCTACAAACCTAAGTAAAGTCAGATATTTACAATCAATTACTTATCTAGCCAAATAACTCAAATGTATAAAAGGCAAGCCTCAGACAAAGAAAGAAGTAGTCAGTTAACGCTCGCTCATGTAAATACCTGGTAGTGGAAATGTGGCGGTCATCTAAACAAGAAAATTGTTACTATAGGATCAAATGGAAACCAGGTAATGTAAACAAGGTTGCACGACGTACAATTCGATAATGTAAACAGTTTAGGGTACCGGTTATTTCCAGATTTACGTGCGTAATTGAATCGATCAAAAGAATGTTTACGTAAACGTTTTCAGCGCCGGCGCCGGTTGTTCCCCGATTTATGTATGGAATTCCTGTAAGCGTTGGCTCTCTTGCCTTTCGTGAAATAAATCAGTGTGCGCCATAACAGACATGTCATCCACGTTCAATAAAAGAATATTTTTAAAATTAAGTGAGAAAGTGAAAATAATCGACGAGATTAAAAAAGGTGCGGGGGTGACACAATTGGCAACAAAATATGGTGTATCTAAAGCGACAATCTGTAAAATTAAGCGATTCAAGTAACAAATTTTACAACATGTGTCAGATACATAGGAAGGCCCGGGAAATCGCAGAACTTCAAAAAATTCTCAAGCACCTAGAATGGAAAATCGTCTGTATAGATGGTTTTAAAACAAATGACGATGAAGACAATGTACCGCTAACCATCATTAGAAAACACTTACTATCTGATACTGTTATAGAAGTTATTGACAGTGCATCATCGGACGTTCTCAAATCATTGAAAGCAATAAATCCCGATACTGTTTGCACAATTACAGATGAATAATTGAAATAAAAAATACAGTGAGTGACGCGCAAGCTGTAGGAATTTTTAATCAAGCATTAGATTGGGCTGAAGAAAAAGACCTATTATATTCTGATATTTTAGTGCTCCGAAAACTACGGGCAATGGCATTAGAAAATACCAAGCGTAAATTTACGCAAACAAAAATAGGACATTATCTTTCAAAATAATGTAAAAGTTATTTTTTAATATTATACGTATTATGTTATTCATTCTTAATAGTTTATTTTTTAACAAACATACATATTTTCTTTTATGCATTTTTTTTTATAAATAAAATAAGGCTCGGTAATGTAAACTTTCAGTAACGTGAAAGTGCTTGGCTGATATCGTTCACATAATCGAGCATCTACTGTATTTCTAATGTTTATTATGTAATGTATTTCTCTTGTTATTATTTCTGTATGTTTGTGTAAGATATAAGCTATTTTATAAAATGATATATTACATATCAGTATGACATTAATTAAGGCAGATTTTACAACAAATTAACCTGCGATTGTAGCCCCACGATTTTTACTATGACTAACTGTAGTTTAGAGGAATTATATACATTTTCTTTAAAAACCACTGGCGCGAATTAGATTAGCACTAACAATAAATGTGTTAATTAAGTTACGTTTCTAGCCTCTACTTTTTAAATAGTTACTTAATGGTTAAGAAGTTGTACGTATTGTAATTTCAAGTAGTCTTCGTATGATTAATCCTTTGTTTGTGTATTTTTCTGTGAATCATGAAAGAAAGATAAAGAAAGCAGTTATTTGCGTAATATTGTGTTTAGTAAGAAATATACAGAACTATTTCTATTTTAGAAGATTACTTGGTTTTCATTCTTAGTATTTTCATTTAAATATCTGTAATCTAAGGTACTAGGATTTCTCCTTTTAGAGTGATATAACCTCGATCCACAAACACAGTTAGTTATTGACATTCCGAATTTTATTATTAAGATCCAACGTACTACGTACAATTGTTATTATTACAAGTAACCTTTTCCAAGAATAAACACGCCGAACAGATAACCTTTCATCTTCAACGCGGCTCTACGAAATCGATCCGTGTCCGTTTTCAAACCCGTGCTACGCGAACAATATTCGGGAAGCGCAATTACGACCGAAAACGAGGGGTTGAAACGTTTTAGAGCAAACCTTTCCCTTTTCCCGTGTTACAGAACAAAAATTTGTTTCGTAGCAGGTGCGACTGCTGTTTCGCCGATGTTCACCGTCTTACCTTGTCGTCTCCGAACGTGTGAGAAATATACAACTCAGTATCCGTGCCGATGAAATAACACCACACTTAAAGGCGAAAACACGAAGACACAAACACAGCACAGCACTGAAGTAGGTTGACTTTATTTCTGTTGCCGTTGTGTTGCGTTTGTCAGTCGATTCGGACGAGTAACGCTATGAGAATGTGACGTCAACCGAATGGATTTTTAGAAAGTTTGTGGTGTTATTAACAGATGGTGGCCACAGTCTAAGCGCAGGAATAAAATTATACGATCCGCGACCGTGAATGATGACGTGATCGACCTTGTATACGTAGACAATTAGCTTACTTCGTCTAGAATATACCGATATTAACGATTTCTTACATTAGCGCACTGTTCCTTGAGATAGCGGAAGTACAAGTTCGTACGCTTCAATTATGACGTATTTAAAGTATAGGAAATCACATTGAGTAATGGATTTTACAAGGTGGCATTGAATTATATTTCTTAGTGTATACTGGTTATAATAATATTACCTATTTGCTTAATAGGAATTTGAACACATTGTAGTGATGAAGAAGTTTTCTGTTTAAATCAGCGTATTAATAGCAATGCTAGCGAACGAAAAGAAGTGGCCGTTATTATCTCATCGTTGATTTGAGACATATTTTGTAACTAATTTATTTTCAGTTAGTCCCACTCGTATTATAATAAATATATTATTTTTCAAAAAGATTTATTAATTTTTATTAGAAACAAAACGCAATTGTAGTACTCTTAGGATTAATGCGAATATCTATCTCATAGTCTCTTAGTTAAAATAAAACAAATTCAAAAATATGTAAAAATTTCAAGTCACATTCGTATAGTATTATGAACAAAGATAGTGCTATTGTAAGATAAATTTTAATATTTCGTGTGATTGCTTTTGGTTTTAATAACCTCATTTAATCTATTGGGCATTGATTTTACTAATTTCGTAGTGACATCCGATGGAATACGGGGCGATTCTTTCCCATTTTATTTTTAAGGTCGGTTTTGTTGGCTATATGGCGTTTGCAAATCCGTTTCTTTAAATGTGCCCACAAATTCTCGATTGGATTAATATCCGGTGATTGTGGGGATGTCCATATGAACTTAGGGTAAGTCCTATTTAGCTGGGCCTTATGCATTGGGTCGTTATCTTGCCAAACCGCGTCGCGCTTTCCTTTAAATTAAAAGGTATCGATATACATCATTTTGTCCATAATTCCATCAACAGAATGGAGATTATCAACTCTGGTCGCAGAAAGGCACCCCCACAGTATTATCGATTTACCACCATATTTTACAGATGCTCGTAGAAGTTTCTTCTCCAGGCTACTGGAGGAATGGAGGGACATCTGACCGAAATATATTAATTTGGGTTCCATCAGTGAATATGATGCGTTCCCAGAAGTCCTGGGACTTCTTTACATACTCTCGGGCGAAGTTTAATCGTTTGCGTCTGTTAACTTCATTCATAAAGCGTTTTAGTCGGGTACACAGCCTTTGTATCCGGAGTTTCTTAGTGCTTTGCGAATTGTATCGGGACTAACTACCTTTCCCGTTTCGTTTTCTATTTGCGCTACTACTTTAGGAGCGGAAATTTTTGGATTTAGTGTTGCTTTTCTTAAAACTTAACGCTCGTCGCATTGCGTTAAAATCTTTCTGTTCAGATGTCTAGGTTTGTTATGAATTCCATTTTCTATTCTAAACCTTTTTATTGTATACCGAATTGTGGATCAACTTTTATTGGCGAGTTTACCAATTTTACTTAAACTTTTATTTTTCTCGCAATAAGAAATAATTCATTTTCGAATTTTGATCGATGTTTCCGTACCCTTTCTCCTCATTGTGGAGGACGATCAGATTAATACTGATGCATTTTATTATATTTCGTTCATAGGCACTCATCATTGACAATTCCCCTATTTAATCACTATTCGACTAATAAAAATGTGTATATGCTCTTGAATTATTAACAAAGCGACAGTTATACGAACATGCGACGAATTTATACATTTTGCTATTTTCTTATTAATTTTATTGGGAAATTATGTAATAAAGGACTATATCTAGTATGTAGGACACCTAATGCATCTCACATTAGTTAGCTTGCAATGGGAATTAATAAATATTACCCTAACACTGCGTGTTTTTCAACATTTCCATCTATTAACTATCAGTGTACGAATAGGAGTGCGAGTGATTGTATAAAAGACGTAGCCTATTGTAATAATGAAATATAAATAACGTTTGTTATGTTTATGTTTTAAAATTTTATCGACTATTGCTATGTGCTGCCTGTTTCAACATATAGTGCGGAATACAAGCAGCACGAGCACAGCAGGTGGTATGCAATAACACATAAACTTCAGAATGTTCTTAATTTGACGGAAACTTTGAAGGTTTGTGTTTACGATCAAGTTGTTGATGAGAAAATTTTCGCAGTAAATTAGTAATGGGTTTGTTTATAATTACGTACTATAAATTGAAACGAATAGTTGTACGAATACATGTGCAGTGGTGGTCTGAATTAATGTCTCCCCCTGTGACCGAGTGAATATCACGGACAGTACAGGTACTGAGATAAGAAAACGCTGTAAACGCAGCTTTCTCGTGGTATTAGTGAAATCAATTCACGAGAAAGACATGCGGGGCATAAAACGCTAACACACGGACATGTTTCTGCCTTCCCGGCGTCATCTGCGTGGTTTCGAGCACTAATACTAATACCTATCTGTATTTACAGCGTCTTCTTATTTTGGTGTTGTACCCGCTTCTTTCCGCTGTCTGACTTTGCGGATAAATGTTTTTTTCATTTGGCAGTAGTTGGCACCAGGAAAATTCATTTGTATCGTAGAATTAAGTATGGTGATAGAAGCAGCGAGAAAATTACATGTGTTAGCATAAAACTGCTCGAAACCACGCTGATGACGCCGGGAAGGCAGAAACATGTGCGTGTGTTAGCGTTTTATGTCTCACATGTCTTTCTCGTAAATTGATTTCACTAATACCATGAGAAAGCTGTATTTACAGCGTTTTCTTATCTTGGTCTTATTTTCTAGGCATTCTTTTAGATGTGTTTTAAGTACAGGTACTATCTGAAAAATAAACTGTAGTGTTATATTTAATAAAATACCCTTAAAACAATGAAATTAGTAAAGTCCGTTCAATAATATAATTTATTTGGGATAAAAATATCGTACCTTTGTTTCGCAGAAATGCCCTTCTCGACCCATCAGTCAACTTCAATGACGGTTTGTCGTCACTATAATGAGGTGTTGGGATGTTATTTCTATTTCAACATTGACTAAATTGATAGACAATATGAAAACTTGAATGTTTGAAGTTATTTTACACAGAGGATTTAACTCTCACTACTACGTCTAGAAAGAGTTATAAATTTTTTATGTATTTAATCTATTTATTAATTAGTGTTTTAGAAAAATTTCCTTGTTTTGAGTTACCATTACTATAAATATTCCCTGTATAAAATATAATAATCTTTTTAATGTTATTTTCTTTTGGCATGTGTGTTCCTTTGTATTTCAACATTAACCTAGATGCATAATTTGCCGGAGGTATTAAGAAAACCAAATATTCTGTTCAAAATTTCATATTGAACTATAGAAATTTCGCTGAGTGAATATATATTCATTTCAAATTTCAATTTCCATTTATTCATTTCAGAGAATTATTACATTTACAAATATTTCAAAAGTTATATTTATAAACGGTCTGAACAAGAAATAATATACTTGCGCTATATAAATATTTATTATAATCCCTTAATCGCCCATAAAATCGTTAATGTATACTGAATTAATACATTGGTTTCGAAAGTTACAACAGAAAACGATAAATAAAGTTTATACATGCAATAGCCGATAGAAGCCGAACTATCTGCGGTATCGCAGGGAAAGCAGTTTTAATATTCTTTCCGTCACAGGGGGAGACATTAATCAAAACCACCACTGTACAACTGTCGCATTTAGAAATGTACAAGTAATAAAATGCAAAATAAGTATTATTCCAACATAGTCACATTTTAATGTTTCTCCTTTAGGCATGCACGTGAATGCATTTATTGTTGGTACAAGAATGTGAAACGAAAATGTTACTATTTTTTGTAAATCTTCCGCATAATTTGCTTAACACTCAGCTATTAAAAATATAAATCAAGATATACTATCTAAATCAGATGTGTAAATTATGAACATTACTTTTAAACGCCGCCGGCGAACATATGTATTTGCACACTAAAGTTTGGCCCACAACATGTCAAAGGTTGCCCACACTTGCTCTAAGTCATAATAAACACATGTAAATTCAAAAACTACATTAATTTCAATTTCAGTTAACGTTATATTTACATATTTCCGCAAGCAATCTGCAATATAATACACACTACAACCGATAAGTGTTTACCCACCCTTAAAATATTGCAAAAACAAATCAAAAACTAATTATAAGATAAACTTTTGTTCTATACTTATACAGAGAACTATAACAGTTATAAAAACAATGTGCTTATCTATCTGCTAACAAAGATAATTATAAATTAACTTAAATCTGTGATTCGTCAATCTGTCCACCTTTCGTTTTTATTACTACCGCACACAATCTTGGCATTCTCCTAAGCAGCCTTACCAGTACTAGACCGCTCTATTTTCCTCCACGCATCCTGTAGTTACGCTAAAAGTGATCGAATTTGGAGCAGATTTTTGTACCCTTAGGTCCAGTTCCTCCCAGAAAAGCTAACGGCATATCTTTGCAGTGTGTTTTGGATAATTATCGTACTGGAACACTGATTAATCGTATTTCAGATGCGACGGCATTTCTCTCCAAAATCTCTCTATAACTTCCCCAATCCAACTACCTGAACGTGCCAGATCCACAAAAAAAGATAATTTTCGATAACTCAATGCTAGTTTGCTCATTACGTACACACAGAATAGTACAGGGGAATTGTAATCTAATAATACTTACAGTACATACAGCTCAAAGTTAAAGATAAGAACAATAAATGGAACAGATATATGCATAACAGAAAAGAAGAGGATCATAAGACGTACAAAATGGCAAGGAAAGAAGCTAAAGAGTGTATCAATAGGGTTAAACAAAATTTCTTGGATAGACTTTGGACTAAAACTGAGAGACAACTATAGAGAAAACTAAAAATTATTCTACGGGGCAATAAAACAATTGAGACAGAAGAAGACACCGAGATTGAAAAATATAGAAGATGATAAAGGAAATATATTAACTGAGATAAAAGAGATAATGAAAAGATGGAAACAGCACTTTGAAGAACTCACAATAAATAAAACAAGATAGATATATAAGAGAAAAAGACCAAGTAGCTAAACACGACGAAGAACCTATCACATCAATAAGCGATGAAGAAGTCAGAGAAGCAGTTAGCAAACTAAAACTAGGAAAGGCGGCCGGGGAGGATGTCACAGTTGAAATGATAAAATATATGGGAGACAAAGGTAACGAAGAACTACTTGACCTCTTAAACAACATTATAATAAAAAAAGAAATACCTAAGGAATGGAATATGGGAAAAAATATGCCCATATACAAAAAAGGAGACACAAAAGAATGCTCAAAGTACAGAGGAAAAATGTTAAGTAGAAAAGTATTGACAAGAATACTAGAAAAAAGACTCCGAGAGAAACTATAAACAACGCTGGAAAATACACAGCATGGATTTAGAAAAGGAAGAAGCACTCAAGACTTAATATTTGTAATCAGACAACTAGGAGAAAAACTAAGACGAAAAGGAAAGGAAATACATATATGTTTTATCTTAAAAAAGCTTTTGATAGGGTATGAAGAGAAGATGTATGACAGAAGTTCGGCGATAGAAATGATTAAGACACTGTATAAAAATAACTAGAATAAAGTCAAAACCTCCACCGCACAATCAGCTAAATTCAAAACACAATTTGGGCTATAGAAATAATCATAGAAGAGAGATAACTGGGATGACTTGGACATATAGACAGATTGGAAGAAGATCCAATAACAAAGATGATTTTTGAAGGCAAAACAGAGGGCAAAAACAGAATCGCTACACCTCGAAACACCTGGAAAAGACAAATGTATAGAACGTTAGAAAAAAGAAGTATGGGATGGTTTGAAGCCAAACAACTGGCTGAGAACAACAAATTGAGGAAGATAAAAATAAGAGAATGGTAGTCCGGCACCGCAACGTACAGAGGACGTTAATAATGGATATATTCTGATAGGGATAAAAAAAGGTTTCTTTGAATACTCGCCAATTATGCGAGTGGGTAAACACTTATGGCCGGTATATATGTGATAGCGTTATTTCAGATTTCTCTCTTGCTACTGGTGTTTCTGTCTTGAAGGACCGATGCTACGTTTTGGTAGAGTCACGTCTATATATTCACGCGTTACTTTGTCGTTGACGAACAATTTAACAATATGATACAAAGAAGTTTCTTTCCATTAAATATAAAATTAGTAAGGTAGGTTTATTTTTCGATTTTGCATATAACCCAATGTCTAACCATTACCATATAATCGCTTGCCAGGTTCTTAAATTTTTGCGGAGTACGAGTACTATACAATTCAACCAATGCGGGAAATATTATCTACTTCGCGTTCATCTCGCCTACATAAAACGAATGGACTGTGCGCAAGTATATCTCATATTTTTACCTTTGTTTTGCATCCTATTTTTATCTAAAAAACGTTTATGTTCACAGGTATAGCAGTAAACTCCACTCACACAAATTTATTAATTATGCGGAACGTAGCGTTTCGAGAGCACGTGGACTCTCATTGTCAACCGTGTTATCGACTGAATGTAAAAAATTGTATCATACATGCAAATTAGTTTCTACGCAGGCTCTAAGATTTTTAAAACATATGACTATTTACAATCTACAAGATGGTCTAATATCTGGTATGTGCCTATTTTCGGGAAAGAATGAACCGAAAGCGAACCGTATCTTTAACAGAGGCTATGGTAATAAATACAGAGCGGATTATATATAAAATGCAAAAATTTAATTTAATTTATTTATTATATTTTACGTCTATTTGTAGATGTATTACACTGATTAAACTAATTAGCCTTAATTAACTTTAATCAGTGTAGGAGAAATAGACGTAAAATATAATAAATAAATTAAATTAAATTTTTGCATTTTACATATAATCCGGACTCTAGTACTAAATCAATCAGACTCGAGTGTGCAATTGGGGGTGGTTCTCTGATCAATAAGTTTCCGATCTTTTTCATAAATATCGTTTCGTTTACGTCTAATTCTCTACACGAGTTTACGTTTTTAAGTAGTGTAAGATTTTTTAAATCAATTTTATGTCCGGATTTTACCATATGCTCTGCTACGCTTGGTAGTTCTGGTTTATCGAAACGATAGTGTCGAATATGTGCTTTGAACCTCGTTTCGATATTCCTTTTTGTTTGTCCAATATAAAATTTATCACAATCATTGCATGCGATTTGGTAAATTCCAGACCTCTTCATCATGTGTGGTTTATTTTTGGGATTACCTAAGAGATTCTTTAAGTTATTTTTTTGATACAAAAGACACGTTCATATTTAGTTGTCGGAAAATTTTACTTAACCTATCTACTGTTGGGTGAAAAGGAAGAGTTATAAATTTCTTATTACCGGTGTTTGTTGATGTCAAGGTCTTGGAATTTCTGATGTGTTGTTTGTATTGGACCTTCCTTGAGATGCGATCGACATCCATAAAAGAGAAACCATTGTACCTCGCTACATCTATGATATGTTTTAATTCTTTTTCGTACCTGCACTTGCTTAGCGGAAATCTAAAGAGTCTATTGATCAGAAAACTAATCGCAGACATTTTTTGTTGTTCGCAATGATGCGAATTAGCCCTGATGAATCTGTTGGAATTAGTTTCTTTTCTGCAGATGTCTATTTCTAATTTATTGTTATTGCGTATGACTAGAATATCTAGAAACGGAAGCCGATTGTTCACTTCTTCTTCAGTAGTGAATTTTGAGTTAAGTTCTGCTAGTAAATCTTGTATGTTTCCTTTGCTGGTATCAAACACCGCGAAAATATCATCTACGTACCTAGCCAAATTCTCGGAAAATATTTGGTTTCTTTTTTCAAGTTCGTTTCAAATTTGCTCATGAAAAGGTTCGCAATAAAAGGAGATAATGGATTACCCATCGCCGTGCCTTCCACTTGTTCGAACCATTTTCCGTCTATTTCAAAACAATTTTATGACATACATAATTTTATTAACATTTTATATTCCGTGGTTTTCACGTCATATACGTTATTTAATTTCAAAAATTCAACCAAATACTCCAAAGTTTCTGGAATTGGTACGCGTGGGAAAAGTGAACAAACGTCAAATGATACAAGGATTTCCCCATCTTTAAATTCAATCTTTTCAATTTTATTTACAAAGTCTAAGGAGTTTTCTACACATAGGGTATCTACTTTCTGGGGCAAGTTCTTAAATTCATTCACTAGCCATTTGGACAATTTATATGTTGGGGAATCAATGCCATTAATTGACGTTTATGTTGCCAACATGCCTGAACAACATTTTCTTTGTGGGTACAGATTGAATGCAATTGTATCCACCTTTGCTGGCTTTTAATCGATATTCAGGCATTTTGGACTTGTTTAGCAAAAAAATCTTTATATCTAAATCGACGCGAACTCTACAATAGAGATATTAATAAGAAATCTTTCGTATCTCAGATACATATTTTTTAGTTTAATTGATTGTTTGATGAAGTGAAATGTAGTGAAATGTACTAATATTTTCGAGAGTAGACAGCAAAATCGGTTTCCCTATTCTTTTCTCATCTTTATGGACATTTTTTCTTTTTCAAATGACAATTTTCCATATAGTATTTAATGATTAATGTATTTCGCAAATGTGGGCGACATGGTTTTTCTCTCACCAATGCTTCAACTTCTTGAATTAAAATTTTATATTTCTGATACAAGAGATGTCCTGTAGGGTTTGGGTACCGGAATATAGAAGGTGCCACTAATTTAATGTTAGTACTAAAAGACAAGTTTCATCTTCAGTTAACCTGAATCCAAAGTTTCAGTGGAATACGTGTAGTCTTGTAGTTACAGCGAACAGTTGAGGTTGACACGTTAGTTGAGAAATAGAATTAAACCGATGACGGTTTCGCGCAATAATTATTTTGTAATCTCAACAAGAATGCTTCGACGGGGTGAACGTTTGTTTTCGGCAATGAAACACTATATCAGTCAACAATCTCTCGTTGATATTCACAAGGTGAAGAAAAGCCGACAAAACTCATTTGTTCTGGAAGTGATTACAAAAAGGTTCGCGGCATTGTCTCTAAAGCAGGTCATGTAGCAAAAACATCCTCAATAAGTTCAAAGAACTGTTACTGCCGATTTCTATATAATCATTTCTTTACCGTCATCGTTGAGCTTTGAAAAACCAATCCCGAACGACGAATCATGCTCCACCAAAACAATGCCAGTTCACACACAGGACTCAAGACAGTTGAATTTTTAACGTAACAAAACGTTGATTTCTTAGATCATCCTCCATACAGTACTGACCTAGGCCCCAATGATTTCGTAACCTTTGCGAAAATCAAGAGTGGACTGCGTGGTCAATGACTCCAATTGTCAGAAGGAGCAGTCGATGCTTTCCAAAACGCAATTTTGACTGTGCCAATAGAGGAATAACTGCTTCCAGAGTTGGTTTGAGTGCACGTAAAAGTGCATTAATCTTCGTGTACAATACTTAGAAAGCAATAAATACTTTAAGAACTATTTACTGTTTCATTCCAGCTCTATATGCAAAACTTAAAAGACAAGCTTCGTATATCACTGTATGTAACACGATTTTGTATTGTTTAAGGGAAACCTTGAATAAGATAACTTAGAGAACGATGATGTTTAGAAATACTTTGAGAACGTAAAAATTTCTTCATTCACGTTTAACATTATACTAAAAGGAACTTCACCCCAAAAATCAAAGCTTCGAGAATATCCCACGAAGCTATATAGACGATATCTCACGGACACAAATGTATATTACAACGCAATGATCACGAAGAATGCATCCTTATAAGACCTCATAAGAAACGGCATAAAGAAATTTCATTTTCGATTCGAATTTGCGAATAAAAAGGCGCGACCAGAAAATATGACTTAGTTTCGTCGAAATGTCTTCGCCTCCTTTGATTCCTTTTTATGTTTCGCCCTCTTCTTACCTCTTATACGGCATGGATAGTACAGCGACGTCGTCGCGATACCATCTTCATGTAATACACACATATCTTCGGATGAAATATTACCCCGACACGGGTCCCGGGATCTCCCTTTTTTCTTCGCATCGACCCTATCCTCAACCCTCACGTTTCCTATTGAATTCAGTGGCGTATTTCGTCATATTACGACTCATACGGCGGCAAAATACCGACCGTAGGCTAAGGACACCAATTTTCGGTAATATGAGGAATTTCAGTTTTTGACTGTTCCAGGGGTCCAGAATTACAAGAATTGCTAAGGCTAAACCCTTTTTTATGGTTCAACGAGATGATATAGACAAATGTATTGAGATGACACATGTATAAGGTCGTAATATAATACGGGACAATGAAAATATATTTGACATCAACATAATGATTTTAATTGCGTGTATAGGTTTAAAAGCTCACGACCTATATGACGCACATGATTTTGTTTACATTTAACTTCCGGTTAAATCGGAAACGTTATAAACTTTCCATTTTCAATAGAACACTCTGTATATTTTTACATATTGCACTGGCTCTCTTTTTTTATGTATTCATCAATATTGTATTTGCTACGTATGTCTAATACCAGAACGGAAACGCTTCCTTGTTGCTTTAGAAAACATTCCATTTTATAGTTGTCTATTGTACTGATGAACATGTTAGCTGTCATTTAATTTTTATTGGTATCTATCAGTGGTAATCCGTATGATCAACATGTTGCATTTAGCTCAATATGAACAGATTGAAATTCTAATGATGATCGGTCCTTGTGTCAGAAGAAAATAACTTATTTAATGGATTACACCCAGAACCAAATCCTAAAACGCGTTCGGTACTTACTAAGACAATTAAGCGCTCCAGTTTGTATAGGATAGTAAAAGAGATGGAAAAAGAAATGGAAGACCGAAATCCCTAACTAATAAGTAAACATATTAGAATATTTCTACAGATTTGGATGAGCCTCCTCGAAGTTCTACTAGCTTTCTTGCCTTAAACAATGTTGTAAGTCATTGTACTCTAGCCTTTTGGCTACAGTTTTTAAAGTTTTCTTTGTCACATGAAAAACACCATCTGTTGGGGCTTGTTTCACCGGTCACGGGGCGTAACTTCCGTATATGCTTTATTTTTAAATTGGTCGGCGACAGTTTGTAATGAAGAACAAGTGTATCTTCACTAATTTTATCAATAAAATGAAACACTTCAACCCGCGCACACAATACAGAGGTAAGAGACGCGAACTAACTATTTAAATTAAAAATACAATAAATGGTTCAGTCTTGAAATTACGTTATTAACTCCTGACTACCGCCTATTACTATTACTACTCACTGCTCAGGTGTGCCCTTTACATATTTGAATTTGTTAATTGATCAGAAATATTTTACCCTAATTGGGTCCGTAGAAAATTCCAGGATGATCTGTCTGCAATGTTTAATAATCTAAAGCTATGTGAGTGATAAACATGCATAATATACATTACTAATGGCAAGAGGTTTCTAAACTGATGAAAGTGTAAACCTTAGATAAACAGCTTTGCTAAACTAATGTTTAAATTAGGAATACACTTAATTGAGAAATACATCGTTAGACTAACTGCAAGTATAATCGGAGTGCTGCAAAGCTGCTCATTGCTAGGGTTTCTACTATGCCAAGTATCGACCTGAATATGGAATGTTAAATATATTCTAATGATATAAATTGTTGTCCTTTATTTAGCAATGAATTTCTTCTATAATTTTACTAGTTCACCTATTGTAGATATATTTTTCCTCACTGTTTGGTGCACGCCGTTAATTTTTATTTTGGTTGATGTTAGAAGTTGGAGGCGAAGTACCGTTAGTACTCCCTCTTTATGAAATTTTAAACACAGATATTCAATCTGTACAGGTTTTTTTTTAAAGTTTTAGAGATATCTACTGTGGGTATCCCTTAATAACTAATTATTCACAATATTTCTTGTTAAAAAAAAAGAGTCCCTTCAGCACTTGCCGAGGGGCGTAAACTTTACTATCGTTCATCTTATATATCGCTGTTTGTAAACATATTTCTTATGTAAATAGATTTTTCAAAATTTCATCTTTAAAAGACGTTTAATATACAGTACTCATACATTTCAATTACATTGTATGCATATGCATTATTCCGAAATTGTTCTCATAATCTTCGAAATATCCCGTACGACGAAAGGGTGGCACGACTGGCAGCAATTTCCTTTATAATGTCACACAAATCGAGTATGTGGGTGTATATTGAGTGGCCTACCATACAGGCGTACAGGCGAACCAATGCGTTGCCATGGATATAAAGCAAAAGAAGAACAGACAGATGAAGATCGGGTCCAAAGTGAGAGATGTTGGCATCTTTTCTCCTAAGAAAGAATAAGTCGTTATTTTTCTCATATAACTCCGTAAAATTATAAATATCTTCGTATTATATTCAATAATAAAGTGTATCAGCTGATACTACATACAACATTTGGAAGTCCTGGACACTTACGTTGCAAGCCGAAAGCCAGCCCATCCCAAAGCCGAGCCAGTGAGTACGATTTCAAAGGTTATAGACGTTGAATCTTCTTAATTTCTTCAAAACTAAATCTTTCGATCTCATATTTAGTTTCGTAAATTAATTAATAATTTCAAGTTTAGCTAGTCAGCTAGTCAGGGATTGCCTTAGGTTTTCTGTAAAAATATTTTCTTTTGTAAAAAAGCGGTGTATATAGATATATATATATGTATTCTTTTTATTTGTCAATATATTTGTTTTTTTTTTCAACTTTTCGTATTTTAATTTAGAAAACATCTTCACTTAATTCAAAACAAATAAGTCAAAATTTTAATTCAAAGAACCCAGATAAAAACTTTAACGAGCCTGAGATTTTCCACCACAATATGTATATGAATAAGAAGAAAAGGAAAACATGTTAAATAAAGTATAACTTAAATTTATATATATATGGGTAATGTCCGAACACCATTCTTACAAAGTTCAGCTGCTTCAAGGACTATAAACAGATGATGGTATATTAACTGCAACCAGCTTGTAGATCTTTCAAACCGACAAGTTATTTCTGTTCTGAAATGGAACGCCACCGCACTAAAGTAATCTGGTTAGAAATCTTTTGAAAGTAATTTCTTCTAAATTAATGGATTGAATGTAGGGAGTCTATTGAATGACCCGCTCCTTCCCCTGATCTTAACCTTTCTATGAAGGAATCAGTAATAAAAAACGTCTATAGATGAATATAATTTGATCAATAGAAAAATTTTGACTGATGTAACTTTTGAATTAGATTACCATACTGTCAAAAGATAAATGGTCAATTCTTTCAAAATTTCAACAATAAGAAATACTTTGTTTCTGGTTTTAAAACATGTTGAATTAAAAATAATACATACATAGTGTTTTTTATATTGTTAACTGACCTTTTCTAAAACAATAAATGTTTTCTTTGAATAATACAAATAGGAGATCGATAGATGTATAATAAGAGAGTCATTAAAAATGGAAAGGTATACAGGATATTCGTCTATCTACAGAATTTTATTAAAATCATATATATATATATATATATATTATTTTCGTTTCAGGCATCTTTATGGATGCATGGTTATGTATATATATATGTATACGTACAATATACACGATAATTTAAGTTCCTCGATACTACCAACTAGAGGGTTCGGCAGAAAATGTGCATGGATTTCCAAGAAAAATAAATGAAAAAGGATTTAATCAATCGAAAAAAAAAAATGAATTGGAAAATGTTTATAAAATTGTAAACATGGCTTGGTTGCGATACACCTGGTTAAACGATTTCTAAAGTTTTCCATAACGTGCCCTGTCATTTCAGGCGATATATTTGTCATTTTCGTACGGATTGCTTCTTTCAAGAGATTTGTGGTTGCGATACAGTTTTCTATGAGGTAGCCCCAGAGAAACAAATCTGCAGGCGCTAGATCGGGCGAGCGCGGTGGCCAGGATACGTAGCCGCGATGAGAAATAATGCGGCTAGGGAACATCTCATTTAAAACTTGGAAGGAGATAGGTGGTGTGTGCGCGATGCCCCCGTCCCCTTCAAACCATATCTTGCCATCCAGCTGTTGCAATTTTGGTTGTACAAAGGTCTGCAACACATGGACATGACAGGTGGATGTGGCTGTAACGCCACCTACATTTTCTTCAAAAAGTAAAGTTTCCAAACTCCAAATGCAGACACCATCGTTCAAACCGTGAAACTGTGTTAATGAAACTAAATAACTGGAAATGCGCTTCATCACTGTAAAACTGCATTTCTCGGTACGTTTTGAAGGATAGCTTGATACATATCCCCACGCCTTCGAAAATCACCTTCGCATGTCGCATGAACAAAAGCTAATTTGTAAATATGGAATTTAAGGTCTTGATGTAACGCTCCCCTCACACTACCTCACACACTGCCAACTGTAAAGCGGCCACTTGTTTCAATGCGGAAAAATGCGGCGATCGCCGAACGGCTTACCCTAACCTTTCAAGGTTTCCTATCTATCTACACAACGAATAATCGTATTGTTATCTGGTATTGAATCCAATGGGCGGAGATTGAAACGTGATTGAAAGACTCGTTGTGTCAAAATGACAAATCCGTTATTTTTAAAATAAGATTCAACAACGAACGCTCTTCACCTGACCAAGCCATCATAGCACAGTGAAACCTTTTGAGATAACGTATCTATAAAACCCCACCATACTCTTCTATCACTACGCATACAAGAATAATAGCTGTCCGAAATCTATGCATCTATTCTGCCGGACCCTGTATTACATAAGTTAATTAGATCCGGTAGAATTTAAAGCCACAACTCTTCGCATAACGTCAGGGAAAGACCTATTTCGCCCGAGGGTAAAGAAACTTTTATATCTGGTGTCGAAATTGAGAAGATACTGTTATCAAATCGTACAATGAGTCGAATAATTAGCGATACGTTTGCAGATATTGAATTCGTTTTAGCAGAAAGAATGAGGATTGTAAAAAAACCGTTAATTATTTCTATTCACTTTAAATAGGGTTCTGGAACTTTGTGCACTGAACTTATTTTTCAAAACTGAAAATCTTGAATTCTCAGAAAAATTGCTGACATGCTTCAAAACTTAATCTTCTGAATTCTAGGATGCAAGACTGTAGTTGAACTTAAGGTGTACCTAGGACGTAAGTATAGTACGTAGGTAAGAAAGAGCAGGAATTTAGTTGTGCTGTCGTGGAAAAATAATATGCTACTACCTGTATCGGGGATGAAAAATGGTTGAGAACCGCTGGTCTATAGCATAGATGAATAATGTCCAACTGATTATTATTTGTCGGGCAATATTGAATCTGTATGTCCGGATTGCAGCCGTCAAAGCAGAAACCATTAACGAAACGGACGTTCGTATGCGACCGTAATTAAAGTAGTCAGCCATCTGTCCGGCCGATGTACGCAACGAGGTTTCATTTTCCCTGGTGTTTTTTTTTTCTGTTTTTTTGTATAGTGGGGCGAGTTGTTTACTCGGATAATTTCTACGTTACCTCTGTGATAGAACTCAATGTCCATTAACTATTGCGGATATTATAGGTGGAAAATCAAGGTTAATTGTTGCGCCGCAGTATCATGTCGCTATGGTTTATGCTTATTCATTTTTATTTGATGATATTTGGAAAAAGAGTAATCATTTCAAGATTTGCAGAGGAAAGAGACAACAGTGCATATTACTATCACTATCATTGTATTCTCGAGACATTTGAATACTATTTGTACGCGGATAACACGTCTATGAATTAAGATTTAAAGATTCTTATAATTCTGAGTTATACGAGGCTTGACTTTCAAGTTTTGTACATAGAGCTGGTATAAAACAGCAGTTTAACTTTATTGTTTTTCGAAGTATTCTCCGCGAAGATTAATGTACATCTGCATGCGGTGGAACCAACTTTGGAAGCAGTTCTACTCGTTTGTTGGTACAGCCAAATTTGTATTTTTGAAGTTTCCCACTGCTCTTTCCGATGATTGGAACCTTTTACCATGTGGTTCATTGTTAATTTTCTGAAAGGTAAAGAAATCGTTGGGACTGTATGGAGGATGCTTTAACAATTCGACGTTTTGTTGCGATAAAAATTCAATTGACACTCTAGCTGATTTTTGTTCTTCAGTCAACAGATGCGGTATCCAACGAGAAATTATTTTTTTACATACAATTCCTCACGAAAAAAATTTTGAATTGAAGTATTTGAAATCGCCAATGATGCCTCAGTCCCGCGATGATTTTGCGCACGACATTTTCCTGAGTAACTGTCATTTTTGGTGCCCCTGCTCTTGGATCGTCGCTCAGATTAATCCGTCCATGTTTGAATTCTCCATATCAACAGAAAATTGTTGATTGATGTGGTGTGTTGTCCAAAACAGAAACAAAGTCGGTGAAGCGTTCATATTAAGACAAAATAATATGTACAAGTGCCTATGCACCCACCATCTAATTTCAATAAACATACACTAGCCCAGTCCAGTCTTCTCTGTCCGGTAATTTTACAAACATTGTTGGGTCTTAGTGAAGACCCGGGTGTTTGGGTTTGTTTTCTAGACGCACTGGTATTAAGAAGTGATAAAACCCACTGTAAAATTTGCTGAATGCAGAATTGTCCGTTATGAACCAAGACAACAGAAATTATGTTGATAAAAGTATTCCATGGAATTTGAAGGTATATGTCGTAACTTATTTCATTTTTTTGATATAATTCTGACAGTTATTAATACTTGTACATGACTGCGAAAAGTGTATTTTAGGCAGCGATGAAATAAAAATGATCTATATGTTTAAATAGCATTTTAATTAAAAGCAAAAAAATACAATAACCACCACCTTGTTTCGTGTACAAGTTTACACGCCTAATCATGCTCTCAAAAAGCATTTTGTAGCATTTGTGGCATTACATTTGCACATTATTGCAGTTTGTTGCAGTTCTTACAAATTAAGTACAGGAGTTTTATAAACCCTATTTTTCAAGTAAGACATTGCAAAATAGTTCATAATGGTCAAACCTGATGATATCGGAGAAAACCCAACTTGCGTGCGCAAACTTATTAGCCGATCATAAAAAAACTTACGGAGAAAGGATATAGTTTCTCGTGTCGTATCTGCTGTTCCGTCGTCCTGCTGGAAATAAGCATTTTAAACTTCATCGTCGTGAAGTTGTCGAACAAATTCAGTGGGGAAGTTGAAAGAAACGGCCCAATTATTCCTCTATGAGAAACTGAATCCAAATACCAATTTTCTGGGCATGTAAAGGAAACTCCAGAAAAAATGCGGCTTATCAGTGCTTCGCACTTGCACACTTTGAGAACTGATTAATCCCGAAAGATGAAACCATGCTTCATAAGAAAAAAGCGTTAAGTTTAACAGATCATTATATATTAAATTATTGACGAATTATTGGCAGCACGCAAGACTTCTGGCGTGGTCTGTTGGCAAAAAAGCTTAATATGATTGGACCTTATATGGATGTTCTATCTGAAATTACAATTTCTTGGGTTAGGCGTCTCAACGGTTTTGTGGGATCTATTCCATACCATTACCAACATCAATAATCAACTCTTCTGTATGAATTGTTGGTCTACCAGCACCTTTATTATAAGTTACATATCCGGTTTGCGAAATATACCAACAATATGTGCAAGGCACATATAAAAATCGTGTTCTGCTACTGTAAAATCTGGGAAGTGCTCACGAAAATTGTCCAAACATATACGCGCACTGTATTGCCAAATTCTATTAACTATCCCACATATTGTAAAATAGGATTCAGTCATGTAAGTTTTGTGTGCTGTGGTGGAAACCATAGTTGAAAAATTAGTTCAAATTCCAGAGAAAAAAATATAACACAAATATTAAGGATAGTGTGGCAATTAATCTCTCAGAACTATTATTAAAAAAAATGAAATATGCTACGACATACATTTTCAAATTTTATCAATATAATTTTTGCTCTCTCGGTAGAAGTGTCCATACATAGAAATTTTACACCATGTATTATTTAATTACTATATCCTAAACAAGAGGTAATTATATAAGCTAATATACATCCGTTCTTACTCAGGTGGCTTCAGAAAGCAATCGTGTTTCAGAAACTATCGTCGGCTTAATTGGATTGACTAACGTGTGTGTAACAAGAAGCCTTGTTTACTTTAACGGTACTACGTATAGTCTCTGAATACTTGGCTTGATTACAGAATAATTAATAAACCAAAGTGTAATGTCTAGAGATATGTAGGTTATATGGTGCGCTAGGAAGCTTGTAACACGATAAAATGAACGTTCGCCCATTGTAGCTGTTAAATAACTATATATTTATTATATTGTCTATTTGTACATTATTTATTCACCATGCTACTTATTCAAGAGGCTTTTATAATATTATCCGAAAAAACGATGGTCATAATTAATTTGAAACCTTTTTATTGTTCGAATATTATCAACATCCTGTGACACCAGTATGGATTTATAGCTTTAGATTCTATAGCTAAAATTACATAAAAATCTATTAATGAAAGAGAAAATTCGTACTAATTTAAGTAACTATAAACAAATATTTTGGATTTTATCGATTTACCAAAACTGACTACGCTAAGACAAAAAGAAATTCGAACTAATAAATATCTTTGGAGCTCTATTGAGTAATATCATAAAAACAAAACCCGATTCTATAAATTTTTCGGGAACGGTAAGTGCATATACTGTTTTTATATTAACGTACTCGTTCGTAATCATAAAATAGCCTGAAACGAACATGCACGCCCTTAATACGCTAACAAGAATAAATTTCACAGAATAACGAATGCATCATCCACAGTCTAACATAAAGAGGATATACATATATTTCGCAAAAGTACGAAGATTCAGGATTCGCTGATATTCGCATAACGTGTAGGTGTATTAGTAGTGTAGTTTCACAATGAACACCTAAAGCTTCGTGAAATTTTTAATTAATTACATATTTTTTCATAGCTCCGGTAGGATTTGAGCCTACAGCTCTTGTTCGCTAGACTGGTGTATTAAGCTATTACACCAAGGAACTGTCTGGACAAATCGCTATTTAAATCGCCATTTATAGGTTTGTTCAAGTAACAAATTTCACGATGGTTTATGTACAATTTTTGTGTGTTAACACTCGGTGAACATTGCGCATGTCGAGTTTCATTCGGTTTGCAAACGATTTGATCAAGTTTGCTGACGGAATATATATTTGTTTACTTGAACACGCAGCTTGAGTCATAGGTGTTACACTGGCCATCTAGCGTAATAAAAACACCATAGGCAAATTTATCTAGAAAAACCAAAAGACATGAAACGAAAAAATTAGATTTTGGAAAGAAATCAATTAATAGAGGAACTACAGAAGAAAGGAAGTAACATTACTTCAATATTGTAAATAAATTTCATTAAATTAAAGTAAATTTTATTTTCGAAAGAGGAGTAGGTTATATTAATAAATATTTTTGTTCATATATATGTATATACATAACTCTAGCAAAAAATTTCTAGTGAAATTATTTTTATTTATCTGTATTATTTATTATTATTTAGTTCATTTTTTTATTAATTAACATTATATATATTGTATTTGCACAAAATATTTGTTTTTATTTTGGAAATAAAATACAATCCAAATTGTTTTACTCTTTTATTAACAAATGTTATGCATGTACAGTAAATAGAGTTAACATTAAATTAGTGTGTTGGAACAGCGAACTAACTGTCGAAATATGTGTGGAAATGTGGTAAATTTTGTTTGAACACTCAAATATGTTTAGTTGCTCCTTGAACAAATCTTATGTGGCTACATTTCATTAGGCAAATTTAATACTTGGATGTAATAGTTGCTAGAGATATACTCCTGATATCTTAGGCAGACACAATATTTCAATATCAATGCCAAGTTGCATTATTAATTGAATCATTTATCATAACTTCCGCTGGTTCTTTTGTTGATAATTGAATAGTTCTAATAGTTTTTCGTGAAATTTTTAATTAATTATAATACGTAACTAAGAATTGGATTGTTACTTGCGTAGTGTAATTCGATTCTTTCAAGCAGTAGGGAATGGTGTAGCTGAAATTCATCGAAGAATGAGCCGAGTATACGGCGAAAACTTAATGGCGGATGGTGTTGTGCGTGAATGGTGTTGGAAGTTTAAAGAAGGCCTAGTCGACATTCATGATGAAGGGGGACAAGGACGCATGTCTGTTGCATCGGAAGACATTGTTGTTCAAAGAGTTGACAAAATGGTTCGAGAAAAACGGAGGTTTGCCACCAGTGAGTTGAATGTAGAATTTTCTGAAGTTAAGATGAACTGCGTACATAATTATAATGGAAAACCTGTACTACAAAAAACTGCGCTCGATAGGTTCCAAAGATGTCGTTTGATGACCACAAAGTTCAGCGAATTGGATCAGCGTTGACTTTTCTTACCGGTTATAGGTTGAAGCTGAAGATTTTTTGAAATCAATTGTGACTGAAGATGAGACTTGAATTCAATACTGCATTCCCGAAACGATAATTGTGATTGGGAAGATGCCGAAGTGAAATAAATAGAAATTAAACACTTCAGAAATAACGCGGTTTTGAACATTTCTTGTGTTACTACAAAACTGAGTTAAGTACATTTGACATTGTGTAATTTAAACAAGCAAAAGTTTTCAGATAAGAAATATGACTTTAAGAAATGCAGTATCTGACGTCATTTTTAATTTAATTTACTGTTTTTCAAGTGCCAAATTGTAATCATAAAATCTGCCAATCATCTAAATGGACACGCGATAGTCCCAACTCCATTTTAATTTTAACCAAATTTTTAACAGTACGCCTGAGAGTTTTGCATATCAAATTAAATCGAATTGCATTTTCCCATTCGAAAAAATATATCTCTAAATGTATACCACTTTCTCTCTTGGTGTTATCGGAAAAATCCATGTTTCAATAAGGCCGTCACATGCCGACAACTGTAGAAAAAAATCCCTCGTTTTCCGCTAAAGATTATCTGTGTGAGATAGCTAGTACAGGTTGGACAAATTTTCCATTCGAAATCCGTACAATTTTGTTGTACTCGAGTTTAAAATGTTTGTATAGCGTTTAAAAGACTTGTGGGAAGGTTACATTATATGTGTCACCTACATACATATGTATTTTATGGTACTAAATTGAAGAATTATGCTTGCCATTTAGCTAAAATTTTGTCGTTATTAATATATATGTATACATATCTATATGTATGTAAACGATCAAATAACTTTGCTGTTTGAGAAATAGTCTTGGTATGCAGTATAGTTAAAAATAACGATTTTGTTATAACATTTTCACATTTTTTTGCTTTCGGCTTGACAGGAAATGTTTCCTTTATATATTTATCTGACACCCACTATATTGTTACATTTTCAGAAATATCAACATGATTATTTTTATTGATAAAAACTATAGTAATAAAAGAAACTACCAATAACGTAAAATCAAGAGATTTTTGAAAATATCAGCATTTCGTTGTAGCTTGTCATGTTATTGTCACAAGTTCTTAATGTCATTTGCTTCTGGTTTTGGCCATTAGTAATCATTGCAGTAACACTTACAGAATTTGTGCGAATTGATATCTTGATGATGCGGGTGACTCAGTGCTCTCTTGTTGCTCTTTGTTTAATACTATTTATGCTGATCGTCAAATTAGTAAAAGTGTGGTGTATTAGATAAACCAAAACTATGATGCATTTTGTCTAGTACAAGATTTACCTAGAAGTGAATGTTCAAGAACAGCAACCGATGAGGGTACCAATGTGAAACAAATACGCGATTACAATAGACTTGGAACCCTTCAAAATATATGATTGAAATAGACCCATATCGCAAACTACACTTTTGTGAATTAACAATGGAATTTATTGATTGATATTATTTTAGAAAACAGTAAAGAAAGACTTGGCGGGTAATCTTCTGTAATAAAGCAACATTTTGTCTTAATGGTATTATTAATAAGTGTAATTGCTGTTACTAGTCATTTGAAAACTCTTATTGGGTGGAGGAAATCCATACACAGTAGCCTCAGAAAGTGAATGTGTGGGTCAGTTTTGTTGGAAACAACATAATAGGACTATTTAACAGGATAGTGCCCCATCACATTTCGCGCGTAATGTTCGTGATTATTTAAACAAAATATCTTCTGCACGTGAGGTTAACGCAGAGAAGGAACTCTGGATCGATCGCTACTGGATTTGGTGTCACTTGTATAGTAATTCAAGTGTATAAAAATCGACCAAATCTTGAACAATTAGAAGAACAAATAACTGAAGAAATCAACTGTCGTATGCCACAATTGATACAGAATTTCATGAAGCACTTTGTTGATCGATTACATCACTGCCAAGACTTAAAAGAAGCACAACATTTATTGTAGTCTAAATCAAATTTCACTATTCTGCAAAACTTGTATCACATACCTCATTTTTGTACCACAATAATGACTTTCTGACTATAGGAAGTTTCAAATACATCCGAATATACTCCTAAAAACAATTGTTATTATTATTTAAATAACGTAGGGACCAAATGTAAGCAGAAACTCATATTTGAAATTTCTATTACGCAGATATAACAAAATAATTTATATTTTTGAAAAAAAAAATACAGGATATTAGCTTAATACACGATATTGCCGTCCTTGGTTCTTATGACCGCTTGTATTCGATTTGGTGTGGATTCAATTAACTTCCGTATATAAGCTGGGGCAACAGTTTGGGTCCGTATCATTTTGTGAAGGTAGTCTCACGAATTGTCGATAGTATTCATGTTTGGATTTACCCCAGGCCAAGCTAAAACTGGAATGCTAATCTCATCAAGGTATTCTCGGACGATTACTGTTATATGGGGTCTTGCGTGATCGTGCATTAACAAGAATTCGTTGCCTATTACTTGTGCGTATGGGTTGGTACTACATGATCTTGTAAAATGTCTATTAATATACCTGTAGGCAGTCATTGTACCTTTGTTTACTGATATTAACTCTGTACTGCTCACTAAAGAGATGCCTTTCCAAACCATGATAGAGCCACCATCAAAATTGGGCGTAGATCGGATGTTGCACTGGGAATAGCGCTTACCGTTTTGTATGTACACCGGTATACGTCTATCTGAAGTGTAAAAACTAAGTTTGACTTATCTGTGAACAATATATTAGCTAAGTCATTCATTTCCCAATTAACATGTTCCCTAGCGATCCTTAAGCGAGCTATTTGGTGATTCCTAGCAAGACGAGGAGCTGTAACGGCTCTGGCTTTTATTCTACTGTGACTCAACCTATTAGGATCGGTTTGGGTACTTATTCGAATATTTCTGATTCTAGCCAAGTCGATTTGTAATTGCCTTGCAGTTACATACCTCCGACGTTATGCTTGTAGTCTTAAATACCAGTCATTTTGCTGGAAGTAACAATATTGTAATTTATCTTCATGCAGCTGTTCAATAAATTTATTCAAAGTGTTTCCATACCTCTCAGCATTAATTGTAAAATTAAAAAAAAGTTTAACAACGCTCTGGTGGGAACTGCTAGTCAAATATCAAGTTTCGCAGTATGCGATTTAGTAGAAATATGATGATTTTCACCACACCACATCATTATATTTTTGGAATTGATGTACGCTGAAAGATGAAACTACGCTTCATCACAGAAAAGTGTCAAATTTAGCAGGTCATCATCTGGTAATAAATTATTTCCAAATCAGTGGCAGTAAGCAAGATGTATGGGGTAGTCTACCGGCAAAATAGCCTGATGTGACTGCATCTTAGACGGATCCATGTGTAAGTCCAGTCCCTTGAGAAAGAAGTTTTGAAGGTTGTGTGTGGGTTCATTTTGCATCCATTGGCAATCATCATTTATAACTTCTTCCGAATGAAGCAGCACGTGATTTATGGATCTCATAACCAGTCTCATGAATACACCAACACAATTGGAAAGGCAACTATAAAAATTTTTGGGAATTACAGCTAACTCTGGGAAGTGCTCTCTAAAATTATCCAAAATATGCACGCTGGCTGAACACATGAATTCCATCAATTCGCACTCCAGTTCTAAAATAAATGTGGGAATAGGGTACGAGTGCAACTGAGGTGGAGGGGAGCAACGGACAGTAAGAGTATTAGTATTCGTAGTGATGATGTGAAGACGGTTGTGTTAATCTTTATACAATATATTAGTAAATTAGTTTACCTAGTGTGTACTCAATTTCATCCCTACATAAATTTCAATCATTTACGTATCTTGCACTATATTGTTAACCATATTTGAATTTATCCAAATTCGATGTTCAAACTTGCTTTCAGCAGTTCTAATACATTAATTGATGACAGTCAATGTCCCTGAAAAATTTATTAATTTTCAAAACCGTTATGCTGTAATACCTAAGTTCAGATATATATTTTCTATTTCAACACGATCTTCCACCTAGAAACTTTATAATACCACGGTGTAAATATATGATAAGGAACTTGGTTACCCAACAATTCGAATTTATATAACTTCTTAAAATTCGTAACAATCTAACGTTTATTCTACAATCAAGTTTTAAGAAAGAAAAAGGTCAATTGCATAATACCGGGTCGGATAAATTATTTAT